>CM055120.1:269944383-271144383 GCA_029206835.1 Rana muscosa | reverse complement strand
CCCTTAGAAATCCTGAAGGCGGTGCTTGGTTTCCGGGGTCCCGTACGTGGCTAGGCTCCTAAAAAGTCCAACACATGTGGTATCCCCGTACTCAGGAGAAGCAGCAGAATGTATTTTGGGGTGAAATTCCACATATAACCATGGCATGTGTGAGCAATATATCATTTAGTGACAACTTTTTGTCATTTTTTTTTGTCATTATTCAATCACTTGGGACAAAAACAAAAAATATTCAATGGGCTCAACATGCCTCTCAGCAATTTCCTTGGGGTGTCTACTTTCCAAAATGGGGTCATTTGGGGGGTTTTGTACTGCCCTGCCATTTTAGCACCTCAAGAAATGAGATAGGCAGTCATAAATTTAAAGCTGTGTAAATTCCAGAAAATGTACCCTAGTTTGTAAACGCTATAACTTTTGCGCAAACCAATAAATATACACTTATTGACATTTTTTTTACTAAAGACATGTGGCTGAATACATTTTGGCCTAAATGTATGACTAAAATTGAGTTTATTCGATTTTTCTTATAACAAAAAGTAGAAAATATCATTTTTTTTCAAAATTTTCGGTCTTTTTCCGTTTATATCGCAAAAAAAAAAATCGCAGAGGCAATCAAATACCATTAAAAGAAAGCTCTATTTGTGGGAAGAACAGGACGCAAATTTCGTTTGGGTACAACATTGCATGTCCGCACAATTTACAGTTAAAGCAGCGCAGTGCAAAATTCTGAATTCACCTCTGGTCCTTTAGCTACCAAATAGTCCGGGGCTTAAGTGGTTAATGCATGTTAGGCCTGTAGCCAGTTAATTGTACCGGTGAGTGAGGGGGATTGATCATCCCTGGATATCGGTGGATATCGGATATAGCCTGCAGATTGTCAGGATAAACCGCACATCTTTGAGGAAAAAGTGGGAAAGATTTTTTTTTTATTTTTTTTTCATTATTTTTTTTTGGAAACCTTTGAAAAAAATTTACTTTAATTTTTTTTGGATAATCTTTGATTTTTTTTTGATTTTTTTTCATTTTTAAAAGGAGTTTTTAGAGTTATTTAAAAAAGAAAAAAATAAATATTTTTTTTTTTTTTTTTTTACCCATGTGGGAGTGAAAGAGCTCTCTGTTCCAATAGAAGTTCAATGTGGCCCGCAATTTGACAGGAGAGCGTTGATTAAGAGTGCACTCTGTAGAACTACAAGTGGTAGCAAGTTTTAAATAGCTTTAGACCATTTTTTTTTTTGTTTGTTGTTTACCCAGGTGGGAGTGAAAGAGCTTTCTGTTCCAAAAAAAAAAAAAAAGCAACTGTTCAAACAGTTTTTCAGTATAGCAGATTTAACATAACAATGGATTTTCTGGGGAAGTTTCTTAAAGACAATGGCTCTATTCAATTCAATAGTATACAAAACAATGCTTTAAGACACCAATTCAATGACGTCTTAGAGCAGTGCAATACACATAATGACGCCATAAGGTTTAGAAAGTTTTCCAATAAAGCTAAAAAAGAGAGGATGGCCAATATTATAAGCACGTTATTTAAAATGAAAGATTTAGTGGAACAGAAAGAGGGTGAATGGATTTCTGAAAGAAAACAGTTGTTGGAACGAGTAGAAAGTGTAACCAAGAATATAATAATTATGGTTCAAAAGGCAGATGCAGATTCTCGTGATCGTATTGAACAATTAGTGACTGAGAAATGTGTATTGGAACAGAAAGTTGACATGTTAGAGGAAACTTGTAAACAGAGAGAAAGTTGCATTGTCTCTTTGAATCAGAGAAAGTCTGAGAATGAGCGTATTATAATACTGCTTAGGAAGGAATTAGCCGAAAGTGCAATAGTGGAGATACCCTCCGCACATGCTCAATGCACAGCAGAAATAGGAGTCAAGCAGCATACAGAAAAACCATATTCTATGGTTGATGGAAGTAATATTGATATGATAGAAATCAAGGTTGAAGATTTAAATAGAAGTGCGGTAACCACGTTGGAAAATGATTCTGGAGTTGGTTTAGGGGAGACGTCTGATGAGTCCATCGCTAGTGATTACTCCTCAGACGATGAAAGTGTAAAGTCTGTTCGGACTAATGTTATGCAACAATGTGAATCTCTGTCGCCTTATGCTCAGAGAAGGACCCATGCAGGGAGACCAACCCTTAAATGTTTTCTATGTAAAAAGGGGGGGTCACATCGCCAGATATTGTTGGGCGGCAAATAGTGACATCAAAAAAATATCTCAACACCCCAAAACGACCCCAAGGCATTACGAAGTGTATTCGGTAAGATGGAGTAGCAATAGCCATAGGGGCCGTAATACTCAATTAAGACAGGAAAGGCATTATTATGAAAAATGGAGGGAGCCACATACTGTATTCATTCAAACATAGCAATGGGGGGAAACAATGATAGCAGCCCTTAGGGAGCTGCAGGGATGGTGAGAATTTTCTGGTTAATGTTTCTTTGCTATGAATAAGATGTGAGTTACAGAGGTTTGCCCTTCAGGTTTGGAATATTATAGAGGACCTTGATATGTATATATTTTCGAGGATAGGCCGCAGGATTGTTATTTTGTTTTTTAAATACTGTTAGTTTCAATTTTTTGTCAATAACATTCCAATGTTTGCCCCCTGGGCTAATCTACCATTCTGGCTGGTATGTAATTGGACGCAAATGGCATGGCCATTTTTCCTGACTAATAGGGCAAGGTTCTCCAATACTGCCTGCTTAGTATAGGAAAATATGGCAAATGTTTCCCTAGCATTACAATTAATGGGAAAATGCTTGGGGGACTTAAAAAGTAAATTGTCGATAATTGTGTGTAATAACCATCTTTGTGTTTTTTTTTTGTTTTACTAGAGACCAGGGAAGAAGTTAAACTGGTTTGGATACTAATGTTTGTGTTTTGTTTGCAGATCCTTCAAAAATAAAACAACAGTGGGCACATTTTGCAGAGCAGGGGTTAGGTTATTGTAAATGCATAATCAATTTTCACATGGTACCATGAGCTCATTAATTAGTAATTGTTTGCAAACGATGAAAAAAATTAAACAATAAGTCAGACATTAATGGAGTAAAGAGTTACAAATGAAGTGATAAAGTACAGATGTTGTTTTTTTGTTTTCCCATTAACTAATTCTCTTCCAGATCGAAATGGGCGCTTACTCTTCTCATGAGAAAAGTCCGTGGATGTCTTTAATTAAAGTTGAGTGTTTGTCATTGTTTGATGATGGTTGTCTTGCCATGTTGTTGTGTGTTGATGGGCAGATTTTAAATTTTATTGATTTTTCATTTTTCAAAAGGAATTTTTTTTTTTTTTTTTTTAAGTTTTAATTTTTTCTCATTCATTTTCTTTCATTTTGTCTTTGTATTTTTTTTTTTTTATTAGTATTTTTTTTTAATTAATTATTTTTAATTTTGTATTTTTTTTATTTATTTTTATTATTATTATTATTATATTGTTTTTTTTTTTATTTTTATTGATTTTCATTTTTTTTTTGTGTGTTTTTATTAGTTTCATTGTTTGTTTGTTTTTTTTATATTGTTTCATCTATTTTTTCTTTTTCGTACATCACGGGACACAGAGCGACTTAGTCATTACTAATGGGTTATATAGTTTACCTTCAGGTGTTGGCACTGGCCAATTCCAAACCGGAAGTACCCTCCCCTATATAAGCCCCTCCCACCCGGGAGCACCTCAGTTTTTTGCCAGTGTCTAAGGTGTTGGCCAAAGAGTAACATGTGTTTTCACTGGGCTTGCGTACAGGTTCTTTTGGGCCTTAGTAAGCTGTTCCGGATCCCACCAAAAAAGCTTCATAGCTAAACGGTCGGTACCCGGGCCTTGCAGCAGAAGAGCAAGGTTTTGCCTGTAATGCTTCTCTTAGGAGGGCTGGACCCTGGGATCCAGAGCTCTGGTCATACCCACGACCAAGACGCTGTCTGTGCAGGGTGCTATACAGGTCCAGGGGAGTGGAATCCTTGGGAACCCGGTCCCTGAAGGTTTAATTACAATGCCTGCCGTGATAGGTGAAGTTTGGACTTTTGTGGACCAAACAAAGTCCTGCGGCGGGGATCAGGTAAGTGGGGGCCCTCAGGAACTTGGTTCTATTGGGGGACCCCCAAGCCTAATTTGTCTTTCTGTCTGTTACCTAACGGTATTCCCGCTAAATATCTGTGTTTGCCTATAACTACTGAAAATGTAAAATTTTAATAGTAGTCAAGAAAAAAAAAAAAAAAAAACAGGGACCGCGGTACCTGTGTTAAACCACTAGAGGCCGCTGTAGTCCATTTTTCTTGTAATGTGGATCTTTGGTTTTCTCAACTCAAAAGATCCAGGCAGCTGGTAAGTTTCTCTGAGGGAATCCACTTCCTCTGCCCTGTTGCTGCGTTCATCCACCGCACAGGCCCTCCGGCAAAAAGGGCCCTGGCTCCTAGTCCTCTGTTGGTTTTCGAAAAGGGCGCCATTGGCGCACGGGCGCGCGCGCGGGCGCGTGCACGCGCCTCCTATGAAAAAAAAGGGGCGGGGCGGGTGGATGACGCTCGATGCGCGCCGCGGCGCTTCTGCGCATGTGCGGGCGTCCCAGCATGGTTAAAAGACACAGTACAAGTGTCAGCTGCATGCAAACAGAGCTAGCAACAAACAGTGGCACACAGAGGCGGTTGATGCAGGCATCCCCATAGAAAGGCACTTTAGTGGACACCAGCTGGTATATAGCAGCACCTGTGTTAGACTATTACCAGCAAAAATTGGTGTATGACGACGGGAATACCTCAGCTTTGTGCTTAAAGGATATGTCGTCCAGACGCTCCGGAAATAGATCTTCCAGGAAGCCAAAGGGGTCTCCATCGGGCTCTGAGGATATTGGGCATGCTTGCACTGCACCAATCTCCCCTGAGAATGCAGAGGTCAGTAGCCGTAGAAACCCCGCAGGAATGCCTGGTGCTGCGGCTGTCCCCAGTCCACCTGCTCCTGTATATATAACAGAGGAGGTTTTATCCTCAACTCTGGGAGGATTAGAAGAGAGATTAACAGCATTGATCGCTGCTTCCCTATCTCAGGGAAAGCGCGTCCGATCTCCGTCTCCTCCTTCAGAGTGCCTGTTAGTGGAGGAACAGCCCCACACAGAGATCGACCTACCTGAAGGGGATCAGGATGAGGTTGATTCACTCATAGAGGAATCAACAGTGGAAGAACCTTTCTCAGCTTCTCAGGCTGAAAGATTATGGGTTCAGTCTCTGACTAACATGGTCCGATCAGCATTTAAAATGCCTCTGGCGGAACCACCATCCACTACGGTTTCCTCGCTGGGGTCGCTAAAAGCTCCCCAGGCGGTCTGTTCCTTCCCAATCCACCCTTTATTAGAAGGGCTTATTTACCAGGATTGGGAGCATCCTGATAAAATATTTGCTCCCCCCAAGAGATTTCCGGTGATCTATCCCATGGAGGATAAGTTCATAAGAAAATGGAGGGTCCCTATAGTGGACGCAGCCATCTCTTCTGTTAACAAATCACTGACATGTCCAGTAGATAATGTTCCAATGTTCAAAGACCCAATAGATAAAAAATTGGAGTCTTTACTAAAATCTGCTTTCTCTACAGCAAGTATGGTGACACAACCTGCGGTAGCAGCGATTGGAGTCTGCCAAGCAGTGAAAGATCAGTTGAAACAAGTCTTAAGGGACTTACCAGATCAGCAGGCTCATGCCCTAGCTGACCTGCCTAGAGCCTTGTGTTTTGCGGTGGACGCCATAAAGGATACAATCCAACAGGCCTCCCGCTTTACGCTGTCTATAGTACATATGCGTAGGCTTCTGTGGCTCAAAAACTGGTCTGCTGAAGCTCCCTGTAAAAAACTGCTGGTTAGCTTCCCATTTCATGGAGAACGCTTATTTGGAGAAGATCTGGACAAATATATCCAGAAAATTTCTGCCGGTAAAAGTTCACTCTTACCGGTTAAGAACAAGGGTAGAAGTCCTTCTTTTAAGAGGCCTACCTCTCCAGTCCCGGGCACATCGGCTGTGAAGCAGTTCCGACGGCCTCCGCGGTCAAATTCAGGGGGCAGAAATCAGGGACAATCACAGGGTAACAAGAAGCCCTGGATCAAGAGAGGTACAAAACCTCCCCCTAAGGCATGAAGTATTGCCCCCGCTCAATCGGGTGGGGGGAAGACTTCAGTTGTTCACAGAGACCTGGCGGGACACCATCAGAGACAGATGGGTGCTCTCCGCAGTAAGTCTGGGATACAAGCTGGAGTTAAAAGGCACTCCTCCTGCCCAATTTATGAGGTCAAACGTGCCAAGAGATCCCCAAAAGAGAGGATCCCTCCTTCTGGCACTAGAACAACTATTGCTCCAAGGGGTAATCATGAAGGTTCCCCTGGAAGAAAGCGGATTCGGGTTTTACTCGAACCTTTTCACAGTCCCCAAACCAAATGGGGACGTGAGGCCCATATTAAATCTAAAAGGGCTAAACAAGTTCCTAAATATCAGGACTTTTCGGATGGAGTCGATCCGATCAGTGGCCACCGCCCTACAAGGGCAGGAATGGCTAGCCTCGATCGACATAAGGGATGCTTATCTGCATATTCCCATCTTTCCGGCCCATCAGAAATTTCTACGCTTTGCAGTAGAAGGGCGCCATTTTCAGTTCAGAGCCTTACCTTTCGGTCTGGCCACAGCACCACGAGTGTTCACAAAAATTCTGGCCCCATTATTGGCCAATCTAAGAACACAGGGTGTAACGATAATGGCATATCTAGACGACCTGCTACTAATAGACCACTCAGTGGAAAAGCTGGAAGTAGCTATTCACAAGACAATCGAGTATCTGGAATATCACGGTTGGATTATCAACCGGGACAAGTCAGCTCTAAGACCAGTCAAAAGTCTGGAATACTTAGGGCTAAGGCTGGATTCAAATCAGAGAAAGATTTTCTTACCTCCAGAGAAGGTGTCGTCTTTAAGAAATTTGACCCACTTAGTGGGTACAAAAAGAAAACCATCCATACGTCTCTGCATGAGGCTGCTGGGAAAGATGGTGGCTTCATTCGAAGCGGTACCCTACGGTCAATTCCATTCAAGGAATTTGCAAAGGGCCATACTGTCAGCCTGGAACAAAAAAGTTCAGGCTTTAGACTTACCAATGTCCCTGTCCCCTTCCGTTCGCAAGAGCCTCCATTGGTGGTTGGTGCCCCAGAATCTGGAAAGAGGGAAACCCTTCAGTCCGGTTTCTTGGAAGGTGGTCACTACAGATGCCAGCCTCATCGGCTGGGGGGCAGTGCTGGAGCAATGGTCTCTCCAGGGCAGGTGGTCAGAAGCAGAAAAGGCCCTGCCCATCAATCTCTTAGAGATACGAGCAGCCCGGTATGCCCTAGTAGCATGGACATCCAAACTCCAGGGGTCCCCTGTCAGAATTCAATCAGACAATGCCACGGCAGTGGCATATATCAATCATCAGGGTGGCACCAAAAGTCGTGCAGCCCAGAAGGAAGCAAATTGCATCCTGGAGTGGGCAGAAAGATATGTCCCAGCCATATCCGCGGTTTTCATCCCAGGAGTGGAAAATTGGAGAGCGGACTTTCTAAGTCGCCAACAATTATGCCCGGGGGAATGGTCTTCACTCCGAGGTTTTCCAGGCAATATGCCAGCGGTGGGGAACACCGGATGTAGATCTGCTAGCATCCAGATTCAACGCAAAGGTGGACAGGTTTGTCTCTCGGACAAGGGATCCCCTAGCTTGCGGCTCGGATGCCCTAGTGTTCCCTTGGGATCAGTTCAAGCTGATATATGCATTCCCACCGCCACAATTGTTACCGCGATTACTCCGCAGAATCAGGGTAGAAAAGAAACCAGTGATTCTGGTGGCTCCAGCGTGGCCCCGAAGGGCATGGTACGCGGAGATTGTAAAAATGTCAGTGAGGAGTCCTTGGACCCTCCCACTTCGTCCGGACCTGCTGTCGCAAGGACCGATATACCACCCTTCCTTACCAGCCCTAGGTTTGACGGCCTGGCTATTGAAGCCCACATTCTGAAAAAGAGAGGGCTCTCTAATTCTGTGGTATCTACCATGATCAATGCCAGGAAACCGGTATCCAGGCAGATCTATTATAGGATCTGGAAAGCGTACATTACGTGGTGTGAGACCAAGAAATGGCATCCACGTAAGTACATGATAGGGAGGATTCTGGACTTCCTACAGTGGGCTGTAGATAGGAAGCTGGCCTTGAGTACTATCAAGGGTCAGATTTCGGCCTTGTCAATATTTTTTCAAAGGCCCTTGGCTTCGCATTCACTAGTCAAAGCCTTTATACAAGGAGTGATGCGTATTAGCCCTCCGGTTAGTATTCCCATATGTCCTTGGGACTTAAACCTGGTTCTGTCGGTTCTACAGAAACAACCGTTTGAACCATTACAACACATTTCCTTGGTTCTTCTCACCAGGAAATTGGTTTTCTTAGTAGCCATTTGTTCGGCTAAAAGAGTGTCGGAATTAGCAGCTATGTCCTGTAAGGAGCCATATCTGGTTGTCCATAAGGACAGAGTAGTATTACGTCCTCATCCAGCCTTTCTTCCTAAGGTGGTATCGAGGTTTCATTTGAACCAAGATGTGGTTCTTCCTTCTTTTTTCCCCAAACCTAGCTCAGTAGAGGAAAAGTTATTACATTCTTTGGATGTGGTAAGAGCAGTTAAAGCTTATCTAAAAGCCACTGCTCAGATTCGCAGAACGGATTCTTTGTTTGTTCTGCCGGAAGGCCCCAGAAGGGGTCAGGCAGCATCAAAATCTACTTTAGCCAAGTGGATTCGACAGGTCATAATACAAGCCTATGGCTTGAGAAAGAGACCGCCTCCGTTCAAAGTTAGGGCGCACTCCACAAGAGCGGTTGGAACTTCATGGGCAGTGCATCACCAGGCCTCCCTGGCTCAAGTATGTAAGGCCGCAACATGGTCTTCGGTACACACGTTTACTAGATTCTATCAGGTAGACGTTAGAAGTCAGGAGGATGTCGCCTTTGGGCGCAGTGTGTTGCAGGCCGCAAAAGATCCTCATGCCTGATGGCGCCCAGCTTATGTACCCCCCCCTCATTTGGCATTGCTTTGGGATGTCCCATTAGTAATGACTAAGTCGCTCTGTGTCCCGTGATGTACGAAAAGAAAAAGGGATTTTTATAACAGCTTACCTGTAAAATCCTTTTCTTGGAGTACATCACGGGACACAGAGCTCCCACCCCTCTTTTTGGGACACTTATTGCTTGGCTACAAAACTGAGGTGCTCCCGGGTGGGAGGGGCTTATATAGGGGAGGGTACTTCCGGTTTGGAATTGGCCAGTGCCAACACCTGAAGGTAAACTATATAACCCATTAGTAATGACTAAGTCGCTCTGTGTCCCGTGATGTACTCCAAGAAAAGGATTTTACAGGTAAGCTGTTATAAAAATCCCTTTATTTTGGTTTCGTTCAGGTGGAAAAATTGTTAGGTTTTATCCACCTGAAAAGGGGGTCATTAGCAACTGACTAGGTGGTCGCTGAATATGTCCTCAATTAGCAGCTAAATACATTTTGTCTAGGACAAGTTGGTAGGAAGCCATTTTAGCTGCTGGAATTTTTTTTTCTTCTTTTCTTCTCTTTTGTTTGTTTTCTTTTCATTCAGGTGGAAAAAGTTTCAAACATTTAGGATATTTCCACCTGAAAGGGGCGTAGATCTTAAAGTACAGATTATGCATTGTCTTTTTTTTTGAGTGCTTAAAATTTTGAATTTTTGAGAAGCAACGTTCACGTGCATTTTTTTTATTTTAGATTTTTACTCATACCATGGGGATCCATTTTAGAGTGGGTTCATCCGAAAGGAATCATGGTTGTTTTGGTAATTTGTTCAGAAGTCAGGAATACTAAAACCCTGTGTTAGTAGATATTATGGATAAGAATTTGATTCTGCTCTTGTTCTTAACTTCCAGAATCTTAGTGGAGCGAGATTGGAGAGGATTTTGGAACAGAGATGAAGGATGTTCATCTGGTTGGCTGTTTGTCTGTGCCATACCACACTGAAAAATTTGTTCTTATAAACGTTCAGGAGAGAAAAGATTCAGACTAATACTTGAAATATAAGGTTCCTTTTTCTTATGGACAATTTTTGCGCTGATACTGAATCTGAAGGACTTTGCCCAACAACGAGACTTGTGAAACATTTTGCCACAGTCTCTCCTGTCATTTATGAATGCAAACGGACTATGAATACAAATACAATGGGTTGGAGGTTGGGGAAGGAATATAACCTATCCAATCCTTCAGAACAAGGGATGTAATATATATTTTTTCTTTTTTATTATGGGACGAGGAATTGAAAGAAGGAAATGTTTTTAATGTGTGACATGTATTGACTTAACTGAATTAATATGGTGCAGGTACCTAGGAGGTTGACAATTAAAGGTGTCTGTTGGCCAGACTAGAGGGTACCAGGTGACACATCAATGGGGTGAAAACTTCCTCGTAGGGGTGGTGTCTCAGTCTTAGCAGTCCTAAAGAGAAGCTCTTGGTTAGTGGACATGTGGGACACCAGAACCGGACATGTAGGAGATACACCTAATTGATGTCTCACCTGAGAGGGTTGAAACCCTGCACAGGTAATGCCAGTGAACACACACAGGAGCATGCTCCGTGGAACAAAGGGAATAAACACTGGCTACCAGGGTACAGTATATCTTCACCACATGGCGCTTTAGCATCTCATAGTGGTTGATAAAAACCTATTATCCTATATGTGCTGAATATACTCTGAATCAAGTGCGGTCAGTATGTCAGTGGCTTGCTCCCAGGGATACGCGGAACGCTTTTTTCTGAGAAGTAACCCGAAAGAGGAGGGATGTATTCAGCACTATATTGGAGGGAATAGGAGCTGGGATGGGTGTTAGTGGAGTGGACATCGATCTCCTAGGGGACAAACTCTCATCCATAGCTTCAGACAGCAGGCGGGGCTTTGTCACTCAGAGAGATCGGTGCCCCCCCTTTGATAACATTCAACAAAGTCACATAAATACCCAGTGTAAAGTGGCTCAAGATTTTGTCAACCATGGTGAGAGTTGGTAGAGAGTTTGAGATGGTATAGGACAGTTATATGTCATTGGCTCTGGCATGCACACAGGGGCAGGCGGAGTTATCGACCAGCATCAAGCTGATTGTACACTATCTCTACATGAGGGGCAGTGGCCTGATGAGTTAGCATCACCGCTCAGTAAGACTTTGCCAAAACACGGCGCTTACACTAATCCAAAGTGGTGGTGGAATGCCTGGATGGGCTGTACTGGTTTGGATTGTGAAAGGTTTTGTGCTGAATGATCCCATATACAGAAGTGCAGACTCGGTCTGTATATTGCGTGGCATCAATGGGCTTACTGACTGGGGATTCTATCTTGTTGCATTTGTGGCTAGGTGACCCACATGTGATCATGGAGTGCGGAAGCTGAGGGCAGGCTGATATTTCCCTCTGTCGGAAGCAGGACCACGATGTCCTTTGCATACCAGGTCAATACACGGTACTCTGTGTTCTGGATGGATAGATCATTGCTGAGAAGGAAGCACCTGGGTATTATTTAGGACATAGACGAGTTTGTTTCTTTGTCCTAGAGGATACCGATGTAGCGTTAGCCATGGAACTAGGGTATTTCTTGAACCTAACAGTAGGTAGGGGTGCATGAGATGCCCTGGGCATGGTCACTGAAATCCAGACACAGGGATGAAATTTTGTGGGTTTTGTTATTGTTTGAAATTTATAGGTGTTGTTAGACTAAAAACTTGTATGGGAAGCTCTCCCGCTGATCTATGCAAGCTGAGGGACAAAGTGACTGTGGGATCTCTTCGTATAAATTAGAGACTTTGCTGCCAATTTAGATCCCTGAGGTACCGCAGACAGGCCAAGTTGCGGTAAGAAAGACCACTGTAAGAAAGCCTGCCCAATCCCGACCCGTATCTACCATAAAGAGTTATAGGAGGTTGGGAGCGGGAGGCGTAATTGGATGGATCATATATATATACATATATTATGATAATGGGTTGATTTATGTCATGGTATAGTGTGATAAAATATATATATTAGGCTAGTAATATGGCCAAGTAAGGTCCTCCTCAAAGCTATGTAGCTGAAAGCTAGTTGAGTTGTTGCTCTGAGTGTGTGCGAGTGAATGGTGAATGAATGGACACCCCTTGCCGGTACTATACCCCTTCATGAAGATGTCAAGAAGAAGAAGAAGAAGAAGATACAGAACGGTGACAGGGAAGCTGTCACGGAAGATTGATGTTGGTGTGTCACCCAGTAGCAAAGCGGCACGTGTGGGGAAGCACAGCACGTTAAAACCGTTATGGACTGTTCTATCTGAAGCCTATGTTAAGAGGCGCAACACGGCAAAACCATTATGGACTGTTCCAGAGGTACTGGTTCTGAAGCACATGTTGGAAGGCAGTTAAAGACTGTTCCAGAGGTACTGGTTCTGAAGCACATGGTGAAAGACAGTTATAGGCGGTGCCATAGGAGCTGTTTCTGAGGCGCATGTTGAAGAACGCAACGCATTAGGACAGTTAAGGACTGTTCTGACCATATGGACTGTTCAATGGGAGCCATGTCTGAAGTAGGGTGATATGCGCTCTTCAGGCGCAAAGCGGCATATGTTGGAGAATAATCGTGTATAGTCTGAACATTTACACACATCTGTTTTATAACCAAGAGCAGATGGCACTTGCCATCCCCAAAGGTTGCATAGTGAAGAAAGGCTTATCTCCGCCCACCTGCTGTGTGAGAAGCTTTAAAGGTTTGATAACAATAGACTGTGCATGGGCTGCAGGTAACCTCAGTGATGTAATCTGGGGAAGGACGGCCCTGTGAGCTAGTATTGGGTCAAAATTAAAAGGGGTTGGCAAGGGAGGGAGTCTGAATGGTGACTGCTTGGTAAGAAGGGCTGTTAGACAGAATTCTGCCTATTTGACTGCAAGCTCTCTGACCTAAGATCTTGCTGAAATCACATGTATCTCTGAAGGCCTAATAGCAGCCTGTTGGTTCGGGCCTAAGACATGTGATCTACAGAGGCCTAGCCTTCTATTATATCCAGGAGCTCAGCCAGCAGAACCTTATCAAGAGGAGGGTTAAGTATGCTTCATATTATTATTGATTGTTGTAGACTGTGTCTGATATCTGTTGTGTGTATATATATGTTTCCTATTTTAGAGGAATACATGTAAGATGACTTGATTACGAAGCAGCTGCGTTTGTCTTTATACTATATAGTGCATCATCAGGCCTAACATGCTCTGATAGGTTAGACTAGCAAACAAGGGACTATACAATTAATACAAAGATATAATAGTTATAGATTATGGATTAATATATATAATATTGCATAGTTTACAATACCAGATATCAAACTATTCTTTGAACTCTGCCTGCCTTCTACCTGGACTGTCACTGACCACTCTGCCAACTGCAAGTACCTGTTTGCTTTGATCAGTTTGCGCCTGCCCTGGCGTGGTAGCCAGGCACTATAGCATTGTATATAAGACCTGGGGGCAACCAAGTACTGGTAAGTAGGGATGGGTGAACAGTTCGGCCTGAGCATAAGTTCGGGCCAAACTTTCGCTGTTCGGTCGTTGGGAAACAGCCGAACTTTCGGGACGTTCGACCGTTTAATCTCCACCCCCGAACCCACTACAATGCATTGCGGCGCTGAACAGTGCATTGCAAGCCCTGACTGGCTGAAGCAGTGAAAGCTTCAGGCAATCAGGGCACAGAGTCAGAGTCATGATTGGACACTGTCATCAAGATTTTATCCAATCATGGCTCATTCCCGCCCCACGGTATAAAAGTATTCTTTTAATAGCAGCCATTTTCAGTGTGATTTTGGCGTGGAGAGAGATAGAACAGGGCTCTGTTCAGTTCTATTAGTTAGTGTGCTGTGCTATACTGCTTCAATTGTCAGTGTAGAATATTAGTTTAGTGTCAGGCCTCGTACACACGACCGATTTTCTCGTCGTAAAAAACACGTTGTTTTTTTCGACTAGATTCTTGTTAAGCTTGTCGATTTTCTCGTCAAGCTTTCTATGCGTACACACTGTCATTTTCCAATTTCCTCGTGGTTCTCTGCGCTCACGTCCAGCACGTACGACGGCACTATAAAGGGGAAGATCTTTTTTCTTGGCGCCACCCCTTGGGCTGCTTTTGCTGATCTCGTGTTACCGCGTGTGAAGTAAAAGTTTGGGAAGAGACGATTTGCGCTTTTCAGTCTTCGTACTTTTCAGATCGTTTTCTGCCGTTCAGTTTGTGCTTGTGGGTTCGTATCTTGACTTTCAGGGCGTCTAGGCAGGTCGTATCTGTTTTACAGTGCGTTCTTGCCTGTTCGTTTCTGAATTTCAGTTCGTTATTCATAGGCCTTGCTGTTCTAAAGTGCGTTCTGTTCTGTACGTTCTGATTAGACGACCGTTTCCTAGCCATGTCGCCTGGACGTTCTCGTCGTCGAGTTCGTGCTGTGCGTGCGCTTGGTGTTGGTCTGCTTGTTTTGGACCAAGACCAGTCCATGAACGGTGTGAGGAGGAGTTCATGGACCAAGAATTGGTTGCTCCAGCGGGACCAATTCTGCCACATGCCTCTGCTGCGGGAGATCGTCGAGAATAATCCTGAGGACTACAGGAATTTTCTGAGGATGTCTGACCCCGTTTTTCAGGAACTGTTGGCTTTGGTGTCCCCCTATATTACCAGGAAGGACACCGTTATGCGGGAAGCCATCAGTGCTGAGCAGAGGCTCATCGCCACGTTGCGTTACCTGGCGACAGGGAGAAGTCTTCAGGACTTGAAGTTCACCACAGGCATCTCCCCCCAGGCTCTGGGCCTCATAATCCCAGACACCTGTTCTGCCATCATCCAAGTCCTGCAGGAGGACTCTATTAGGGTAAGTTTTCTCCCTTAACATCACATTTTATGTATTACATGTATGCTAATGTATTGTATTTCTTTCATCCTTCCCTAATTACCATGATTGTAATATGCTGAGAATGTCCCCTTTGTCCCCATGCATGTTGGAAGCTTTAGATTGCCCCTTTTTTATCCTCCCTAAATATTTCCCCTCACTAACTTTTCCAGCAGGGGCGCCTGTTGCTCCAAATGTTGGGGGGTTCCAACCCCAATTTCGGAAATAAACTTCCTCCTTTTTTGCTCTGTTGCCTAATAAACGCCCCCAGTTGTCCCCTCCAATGCAGCCATTTAGTCCCCTCTAATGCAGCCAGTTTCCCCCCAGCCCTGCACTTACCTTCTTGTGGTCAGCGCCATCCTTCTTCTGTCCTTGATGTCTTCTCCTTCCCTTCATGTTGCATCAGCCAATCATGTTACCATTAAACAGACTTGGTGAACATGATTGGCAGAGCAGCCTGTCAGTGTTTACACAAGGAATTCCCCCCTCCTTGCGTCCCCGATTTTTCTTTGAGGAAGCCAATTACATCCCTCAGGTTGTAATTTGCAAGACTATTTTAATACCTGTTTCTGCTCTGCAATTTTAACCCCCTAAATGCCGCAATTATTCATATGTCGGTCGCTTTACAAGAGGCCATCCACCTGAATAGTGTGCGGCATAGACAATACATAGGTTCATGCAACGCATGAACCTATGTATTGTTCTGAGTGATGGGCACAGGAGAGAGGGGACAGTGCTCCAGCGCCCACTCTGGACGCACCGCCACTGCAATGCTATCCTGTGGCCAAACACATCTCCCCCCCCCAAAATAATTTAGTAATGGCCCATCAGAGGGGGTGATGAATATGATAAATGAGCCTTCCATTATACTTTTTTTACACACCTTAATAAACGTATAATTAGATTGATGTTGGTCTCTAATTTTTTGGGATAGAATTTCCTTGTAATGTATGCCTTTGTTTTTCTAATATTATTTCATCTTGTTTCACTCCACAGCTTCCTTCCACGCCACAGGAATGGCAGACTGTGGCATCAGAGTTTGCCACGCGGTGGGACTTCCCCAACTGCGGTGGTGCCATAGACGGGAAGCACGTCCGCATCGTGCCGCCACCCCGTTCTGGATCCTACTACTACAATTACAAGGGGTTTCATAGCATTGTGCTGATGGCGGTGGTGTCAGCACGGTATGAATTTCTCTATGTTGATGTAGGGAAGAATGGCCGGATGTCCGATGGGGGATCCTTCATCCAGACGGAGTTTGCCCTCCGTCTCCAGAGTAACGACCTTGCATTGCCACCGGATGCAGGGAATATTGAAGGACTCCCCTTTGTTTTCTTGGCTGATGAAGCCTTCGGACTCGGACGGCATCTTATGAGGCCATTTCCACAGAGGACCCTGACCCCAGAGAAGAGTGTGTTCAATTACCGGCTGGCCAGGGCCCGAAGAGTCGTTGAAAATGCCTTCGGCATAATGGCCAGCCGGTTCCGCCTTTTTATGACTTCCATCCACTTGGCGGACTACAAAATAAACTATGTAGTGTTATGCTGCTGTGTGCTACACAACTTTCTGAGCCAAAAATCTAATTCCTATATGGCCTCAGTTTTGCCAGAGGCTGGACTTTCCCCTGCAAATCCCCTTCCGGGCCTGGAATCTGCCCGTCTTGGCTTGCCCCCCCAAAATGCCTGTGTGGTTCGGGACAAATACATGGAGTATTTCACGGGTAGGGGGGCAATTCCTATGCCAGCCTATGTCTAAGTATCCCAATAAAAATCTTGTTTAAACCTTTAATTATTTGTTCTTTCCTGTCTCCTAGTTTGTCTTTGTGCATTTGTAGTGGCAAGTGTATTTTACTTTAGTAAATAACAACCAATTTCACTATGTTACCTTACAAAAGAACCAAATAAGCTTAGAGAGTATTATAAAAAGAAGCTACACGTTGTTTGTGGTCAAATATTTTACTCTCTGCACATTTTTTTTTGTTTTACTTTGGGGTTGGCCTGGCCACAACCCGGCAAATTTTGGCTTATGAAAATACAAAAATACCACTTGCATTTCTAAAATGACAACATTGGATACCTCTGAGCAATCTGAGACATTCAGTTACACAAACTATGTCTCTATGTGCCCGTCCTAATATGGGGTCCTGCCACCCCTTGCCCAGCCAAAAATTCAATATGCACACATTTTTACTTTTTTGCAAATAGGAAGTTTACAATCCTGATCCCTATTGTCAACATGTGCTATCTGCCATCAGGGGTGATCAATGGACGTGTTTTGGGGGTGCATCCCCTTCCTCAGTTCACCGACTTTTGATACGAGGAAGGGGTTGCACCCACAAAAGACGTACATGGATATCCCCTGATGGCAGATAGCACATGTTCACACACTGTGTGCATATTCAATTTTTGGCTGCTTTGTTACTCAAAAAATTAGAAAAAATATAAAAACAAACATGTAAAAACAAATGTGTTTGGATGGCTTATTGAATTCTCCCCAAAACATCGAGAATGTCTTTAAATGTTTGTTCCATCACATGGATTCTTTGTTTAATTAGGTCCAGTTCCGTGCTACATTCCATCACTTGCTGGATGAGGCGGAGGGCACTGTCAGCAGAGAACCGTGTGCTATCCTTCACAACATTTCCATCCCCTAAAAACCATAAAAAAAAATAATAAAACTCTGCAGGCCTACCTCGCTTACCTTAAGCTGTGGTGTCAGATACTGACCTGTTGTGGTGACCAGATCCACAACGTCATCCACCTCTCCTTCCTGCACTTCTCCTTCCTCCACCTCAACTTCCTGCACATCTTTCGGTTGTGGATCTTTGGGAGTTTGGGGTTGCTTGGAAGTTGTGGGGTGCATGTGCTCCCTGGAGTGTCCTCCTCCCAGTCTTCTCTCCCCTATGAGAATAAAACCAAAGGTCTATTTATCACACTGTAAAAATCTCATTGTTAAACTAAAAACAGGCTAAATTGTTTGGAAGTGGGGTACAAGTGTGTGTTTGTGCGGAATTTAAAGAAAAATGCATTATTTATGACCCCAAATATGTTTAGTATTCACATTTGGATGTAATTTTTTGGACATGGAGGCACCACAAATAAACTCTGATGCACCTGTGTGGGACACCCAAAAAAGGCGGGTCTGGTGGCCCACACTATAGTGCTCCAAAGTACAGATGTGGAAGCAGCTGCTGAGTGTCCTCTCGTTTACACTGATTAAAGTTTGCATTTCATTCTCCTTACAAACACATCATCTAGACTTAAAAATTATCCACAATACTTGATCAAAAATGGCAGATGTCTAATTACTTTTGTGGCTCTTAAATAAGCCAAAACCGTGGATAGTGGCCGAACGAAGTGTCGGTAACGTAACGAACGATTACTGTGCCCAACCTAGTTCAAAATATTACATTTTGGAAGGGAGTCCAATATGATAAAAAAAAAAAAAAAATGTCAGTTTCTAAAAAGATTAATAGCAGAAAGGTCGTCATTTTACTTACTTTTAGCGAGCATCCTCTTTATGATCCTCAACTGGTCTGGCTCCCTCAGTTTGAGGTCTGACCACCTCTTTCTGAGCTGCTCATTTGAGCGTTTCACCCCGAACTTCGCCCTCAGACTCTTCACAACTTTAGTGAGGATTTTGGCCTTCCTTCTATTTGGTTTGCTATACGGCCCATGCTTGGCATCATAATCAGCCTTGACCAAGATGTCCACCATCTCCGCCATCTCCGCCAAAGACATATTCGATGCCTTGAATCTCCTCCTTGATCGTGACGTGTCCTCGGTCTCCGGGCTTGTCTCCTCGCTAGTTGCGGAATTATCAGACACCTGCTGTAACTCCGCCATATCTGTCTGCGCGCCGAAAGAGAAGGGGCGGGGAAAAGATGTTAGTTAGAACGTCATGGGCGGGCGACGTGTGCGGAGCGACGTGTTCGAATTTGGACGCATGCGTGGTGTGTATATAGCAAACACACATGTGACTATAGTACGTTCGGTGTGCGGAGAGAGGAGTTCAAGTGACGGACGTGCGAACGAAGGTATGTGATTTTGTGAGACTTGTAAAAATTGTTGGCCTATACTGTCTTGAGATTGGTGGAGGATATATGGTGACTAGGATGTGAAGGAGGTTAGACTGTTTGCCTCACATTATTTAAATATAATTTATTTTACTTGCAGATACAATATGAATGTCTTTATTAGCGACAAAGAGTTCCTGGCGGAATTTATTGACCGGGTAAGGGAGCTGCCGGCTCTGTGGGAGACCAAAAACCCCATCCATAAAAAAAAAGGGGTGAGAAAAGCAGCGCTGGAGAAGCTGCTCCCATTTGTGCATACCAAGGTGCCCACAGCCACAGCAAAACAAGTGGACACTAAAATTGGGAGCTTGAGAGGTACCTACAGGACTGAACGCTCTAAGGTGCTGGCTTCTCAGAGGTCAGGAGCAGCAGCAGATGATGTTTATGTCCCGATTTTGTGGTACTACAGCAGGATGTCCTTCCTGGATGACCACATTGAGCCAAGGCCATCACTCTCCACTCTTCCCCCCAGACTTCCCTGCAGCCAACCTGAGCCTTCTCTGGAGCAAGAGGAGGCAGCCATCCTGGATGATCCTAATTTGTCCATCTGGAGCCAGGTATAGTATTAACTGAAAATGTAGTGGGATAAAATTAATGTTTCCCAAATATGTCAGGATGAGAAACATACATTATTTTGTATTCCACAAGTGAAATCATGATCTGTAGACATTATTCTGCACTTAATTGTGTGGTAAATAGTCAAGCTGATGTAGTGGTAAATTTAAAGCAAGGATTTATGCATTTACATTCTAATTGCTTCCATCAGGATTACAAAGTTTGATGCAAAGATTAAACCAACATATTAAACTATGTTCCTTTTTCATACACAGGATGAAATCAGCCAGGAGGAGGGTCTGGAAACTGTCAGGCAGGAGGAGGAAGGGCCCAGTGGCAGCCAGGAGGTGGCAGGGCCCAGTGGCAGCCAGGAGGTGGCAGGGCCCAGTGGCAGACAGGAGGTGGCAGGGCCCAGTGGCAGACAGGAGGTGGCAGGGCCCAGTGGCAGACAGGAGGTGGCAGGGCAAAGGAGAAGCACCAGATCCCAGGTGCCTCCCATCCGGCTTCACAAAAGAGGCAGGAGGGACAGGACCACCAGTGAGGCAGCAATGGCCCTTATTAAAGAGGCCCATGCCACCCTCAAGGAGCCCACATCCCCTGAAGAGGCCATTGCCGGCCTAGTGGAGGCTAAGTTCAAGGTGATGAGCATGGAGCAACGCCTCCTATGCGAGCCCCTGCTCATCACCTTGCTCAACAAGGGGGTGATGGAGCAAATTACCCCCAATACCGCCATATGTGAGGTGGCCCAACTGACCCAACCTCAACCTCCACCTCCACCTTCCTCTTCTGCCCCACCCCCTTCTGCTACACCTCCACCTTCTGCCCCACCCCCTTCTGCTACACCTCCACCTTCTGCCCCACCCCCTTCTGCTACACCTCCACCTTCTGCCCCACCCTCTTCTGCTACACCTCCACCTTCTGCCCCACCCCCTTCTGCTACACCTCCACCTTCTGCCCCACCCCCTTCTGCTACACCTCCACCTTCTGCCCCACCCTCTTCTGCTACACCTCCACCTTCTGCCCCACCCTCTTCTGCTACACCTCCACCTTCTGCCCCACCCCCTTCTGCTACACCTCCACCTTCTTCTTCTGCCCCACCCCCTTCTGCTACACCTCCACCTCCTCCTCCTGACAGGAGTACCCCTCCAGTGGGCCAGCCTCCAGCCAAACGAAGAAGGAAGGCTGCAGGAAAGGCTGCAGGAAAGGCTTCAGGAAAGGCTTCAGGAAAGGCTGCAGGGAAGGTTGCCAGGAAGAAGAGGAAGTGATGGCCTTGCTTCATTGTGGTCGGACAGAAGGCAGCCTGTTGTAGTACCACACACTTGGGACATATATCTCACCTGCTGCTGTTCCTGACCTCTGGGAGGCCAGCATCAGATTGTGTTCTGAAATGTGGGCCTTCTCAAGCTCCCAATTTTAGTGTCCACACAGGGTTGCTGTGTGCTCTGGGGTCCCTGGGATGCACAAATGGCAGCAGCTTCTCCAGCGCTGCCTTCTCTTTATTTAATTTATAAACATGAATAAATGTGTTTTTTGTTTAAGTTCATACTTGACTATGTGTATTTTTAAATAAAAAAAAACAAGCTTTGGAGTAAGCAGATACATTTGACTGACAATAAAAGGCACAGATATCACCCCCCCAAAAGAATAACTAAATCTGATTAGCTCAAAAACATGGTGTGAAATTTTAAAAATATAGATTCGAAAATTAAATGGGAGATCGCTATCAAAACATTGAGAAATTATAATTAACATCATTTTGAAAAATCTAACCATTTAAATTATTCCTAAAAACTTGCACGATATAATACACATAAATCTTATAAAGAGCAGCATGAAAAAGGTTAAAAATAAGGCAGAACTCTGTGTGAATATCAGCAGCAAAAGAAGGTCACTCGTTTTGATTAATGTAACATTCTAACGAAGAATTCAATGCAGAACATTTAAACTATGAAATATTTATGAGCGTGACGAATGTGCTCTCTCCATTATGAAGGCTTGTTTTACCAGAAGATGCGCTCCCGTCTCATAGTTGCTTGTGAGCATGCGCGCTTTTGGAAGAGTCGTAAAAGCATACACACGAACCATTTTCTCGTCACAAAACAGGCCGACGAGAAACACGACGAGGAAATCTGGAATCCTGACGAGAAAATAGAGAGCAGGTTCTCTATTTTCTCGTCGAGATTCTCGTCAAGTTTCTCGTCGTAAAACCATACACACGAACGTTTTTCTAGACAAAAAAACTCTCGCGGCACTTTTCTTGACTGTTTTGGACGAGAAAATCGGTCGTGTGTACGAGGCCTCAGACTAGGGATAGTGTGAGTGTAGTGAGGAGGACCATCATTCAGCTTTGCATAGTGTGCAGCTAGAATAGGGACAGCTCAGATAGTTTCACTGTAGTGTAGTGAAACTAGAGGTGCGCATCTTCACTGGCCTCACGATTCGATTACGATTATCAGGTCAACGATTCGATTCCGCAATGCATCACGATGCATCACGATTACAGCGCAAGTGCGCATGGTTTTCATACAAAAAATTCAAGCAGTCAGGAGAACTCCATTTTTTTATTCTATATGTTTTTTTGTTTTTTTTAAAAAGAACACTCCCTGCATGTAGCAAAGTCTAAACAAAGCAGACAACAACTTAAATGAGCTCCAGGCTCTCCCCCAAAATACTAGAGGAGATGGTCAGAGACTGCAGACTTACTGCAAGAGATGGTCAGAGACTGCAGACATAGTACAGGAGATGGTCAGAGACTGCAGACATAGTACAGAAGATTGTCATAGAGTGCAGACCTAGTACAGGAGATGGTCAGAGAGACTGCGGACATGCTACAGGAGATGGTCAGAGAGACTGCGGACATGCTACAGGAGATGGTCAGAGAGACTGCAGACATGCTACAGGAGATGGTCAGAGAGACTGCAGACATTCTACAGGAGATGGTCAGAGAGACTGCAGACATGCTACAGGAGATGGTCAGAGAGACTGCGGACAGAGATGGTCAGAGAGACTGCGGACATGCTACAGGAGATGGTCAGAGAGACTGCGGACATGCTACAGGAGATGGTCAGAGAGACTGCGGACATGCTACAGGAGATGGTCAGAGAGACTGCGGACATGCTACAGGAGATGGTCAGAGAGACTGCGGACATGCTACAGGAGATGGTCAGAGAGACTGCGGACATGCTACAGGAGATGGTCAGAGAGACTGCGGACATGCTACAGGAGATCGTCAGAGAGACTGCGGACATGCTACAGGAGATCGTCAGAGAGACTGCGGACATGCTACAGGAGATCGTCAGAGAGACTGCGGACATGCTACAGGAGATGGTCAGAGAGACTGCGGACATGCTACAGGAGATGGTCAGAGAGACTGCGGACATGCTACAGGAGATGGTCAGAGAGACTGCGGACATAATACAAGAGATGGACAGAGACTGCGGACAATGTCACTATAACATCCCCCCCAAACGACAATGTATGCCATTTCATTAATTATGGTTTATGTATATGTCTTATTGTCTTGGTGATTGATTCACATCACAACTTCATTGATGCAAAAAAAATTATGATTTATGGTTTTGCTCATCACTGCCCCACACATGCAATGCATGGCTGCATGTGTGGGGCAGTGAGGAGAAAAAACATAAATCATACAAAAAAAAGAAGGTATCGATGAAGTTGTTATGTGAATCAATCACTAAGACATTAAGGTCAATCGGTCATAATTTGGCAAATTTTAACATAATGGTGCATCAGATATAAACTGTCAGTGTCTGACAAGTATATAAAATAGAAAGCAATCAGCGCACCTATGACAAAATGAAAGCTAATGCAGCTGTACACCAAAGGTAGATCACACAATAACCCAAAAAGAATATGTAAAAAATAACAGTGCAGCGCAATAAATGTCCATATGTGAATGAACTGAGATGATATATGAAATAAGATGAGATGATCTTCATGCAATAAATGACTTGTCCATCCAATATAAGGAAAACCTGCTTACCGGAACAGATGGACCTTTTGAGTGAACAAGAGGTCAGATGCGCTTATTTCCACCATGAGGGGAAGGAGATCTCCGATGTAAAGGGATCCAGCAATGTAGTAGGCACAGCATCAGATGAAAAAATATGTAAAGAGAAGGGTGTGGAGACGTTCTAAGTGTAGACTGTGCAGGAAACCCTGGATCTGGACGAATGGCATAGGATAGCCGAGACAGCATCTCGTTCGCTCGTCAATACTTCAATAATTGAGGCCAATTATAAGGTTCTACTGAGGTGGTATATGGTGCCGGTCAGACTGGCAACCTTTGTCTCAGGAGCTACCCCGTTGTGCTTTAGAGGATGTGGCCAGATGGGCACCACCTATCATATTTGATGGACATGCCCAAAGGTCCGGAGGTTTTGGATCAGGGTGTATAATCTAGTTTACTCCCTTACCCAACTAAACCTAACTAAATCAGCTAAGCAAGCACTACTGGGGGGAGGAGATGTGGAAGCCTCCAAGTCCTGCAAGAGGCTCTTGACATTTATTTTTATTTCAGCCAAAATCACTATTGCTAGGAACTGGAAATCGGCAGCTCTACCATTCGATCAGCTTAAAGGCAAATTGTCTTGGTTGATGCTAAACGAACGCTTGACCGCTCTGGCCCAAGATAAAATGAAACTGTTTCATGGAGTTTGGGACCCATGGCTTCGTTACCTAACTAATGACCCGGGGATGTTTACAGCATAGCCTAGGGAATTAGGTTGAGATGTCTGGATGCTGAATCGGGGCTCCTCCCCCCCCTCCCTCCCCCCATTCCCCCCTCCTCAACTGTCCTTTCCTTACTCTGTCTCCTTCCTTCTATTCTTTGTCACTGTCCTCTTTCCTCTCTTTTGAAATTTGTTTATTGTTTATTTTTGGAGTCAGATCCAGACCTTAGAGGTTTGTGCTGCTCCCTGTTTTCTCAGCTCCTACGGGACCATTGTCAGTCTGATCAGACCTCTGGGCTGCCCACACGGCCGGCTGAGTTGCGCCCCCCCGATAGATGGATGGGGGGGCGGCTCATCTGGGTGGACGGTTCAGATATGATCTGCGATGCTAATAGGGGTTAACGGCTCTACGGAGCTTCGGACTACTCCAAGGACCCCTACACTTGGTGATCTTCATTGTGTTACCCCAAATGTTGATTGTGACTGTACAATGTTATGTGGCGACTTTTATACATTTTGTATGACAAAACTTGAATAAAAAGATTGAAACATAAGTGTAGACTGGTTTTAATAATCCAAAAAGGTAGCATAAAACAGATAAAAAATATACAAAAAAACAGAACCACTGTATAATGTTGCACTGTGGCAAGATCAGGAGGATCAGTATAAAATGTGCAGCAGCTGATGGTCACAAAGTGTTACTGAGTAACACAAAAAACCCTTCCAGGAGAGTGTGCGTGATATGGCAGCTGACTCAGACACTAGCGGACCCACTGTGTAACAGATGAGTGCATGCAGCGGCTGGCACAGAAGTTCACATGTGAAGTGGCAAAAGAGCGGTGGTGAAAAATAATATCCGCGGTGTTGAACCGCACGAAAACATGAGACAGACGCGGGTGACGTCACCAAAGAAAGCTCCTCCCCCCTGTGGCAAGATCCTCCTGATCTTGCCACAGTGCAACATTAAACAGTGGTTCTGTTTTTTTGTTTATTTTTTATCTGTTTTATGCTACCTTTTTGGATTATTAAAACCAGTCTACACTTAGAACGTCTCCACACCCTTCTCTTTACATATTTTTTCATCTGATGCTGTGCCTACTACATTGCTGGATCCCTTTACATCAGAGATCTCCTTCACCTCATGGTGGAAATAAGCGCATCTGACCTCTTGTTCACTCAAAAGGTCCATCTGGGGTGCGCGCGCGTGACGTTCACATGCACTTCACGCATTAGACGTCCGCGGGGATGGCGCGCCGCGGCGCCACGCTACAATGGTGTCCCCAATCCATATTACAGCAACATCTGAGTGATGTTGCTGCACGGAAACGTTTTACATGTGTCAGCCAAGAGGTCACAGCAATACAATCAGACGCCCTCTACTGGCGGTGAGGTCTAGTTTGGATCATTAACATTCAGAGGTCCATGGTATTTGCACAGATGGTATCATCTGTCTATCCAATTTGATTGGCTTATACTTCTAGTGGGAATATTTGAAATCCTTGTGTTTTCTTTAGGTTTTTATTGTCAGTAATATTATACATCGTTTGTTTGGTCTCATTTTTATCATTTAATGTGAGGATTCCTAACTCAGGTTGTATTTTATACTAATGATAGTCTGTTACGTTTGAATAGTTTGTTATTTCCTGTTATGACTCCGCCTCTATAAGGCGGGTCAGATATAATTCAGACCATATATAAGGTTGGCAATGTGGGGGGTACAGCACTATGCCCCTGTTGAAGACTTTCATAGTCGAACCGCGTAGGGTCTGCTTTCGCTGTACCCCACATTGCTTTTATTATTTTATTTCGTGATCACTTTTATTTGTCTATATGCATTTAAAGACAATATTTATTTAATAAACCTTTCATTGGTTATATTGACCTGCACTATCCGGAGTTTTCCTTTTCTCCTACCCCTGTGTCTATTTTGGAATAATTTGGAGCCTGTACGATCGGAGGAGTTTCCACCGTGTGAGCTGATCATCCACCACCCTGTTGGAGTCGGTCTAAGGTATCTAGGATATCCAGTTCCATCATTTCTGGTCACGGCGATCACCAAGCTCGATCGACCCACTGTCGTATGACAGGTGGGTCCACCGTTTCCGGTAACAGTACCCAACGGCATCATCTGTGTCCTCTTTGTGTGTTCCCCCCATCAATATTGGAGTCCCTTGGTCCATCCATGCTGTGGCGGTGTCATCCATGAATAGACATCCACTTCAATTACACATATGCTGTTTTGGACATTTTTTATATAATTTTTTGTATTTACCACTATATTCACTCATAGGGGTATGTTCCTCGGTTCTTATGGAGGATAGCTTATATTAGAGATCACCCATTGGAATGGACTGTTCATGAACTCTATGTATTAGTTCACCTATTCACAAGTGTTTATCAGTTATTCACGTATTTGAGCTACGTATAGTAGCCAATTTGGAATCTTATTCAGAGCGCTGCACTATTTTGGATATACTTGTTTCTTGCTTTGTTTGTTTGAGTGCCAGCAGCCTTCATTATTTTTGGTTTAGAGCAGTTATTTTACCTATATACATTTACGTTTTGACACTTTTTTCACCGCTGCTTGCCTTTCATCTTTGTTCATATGGATGTTTTTGAATATAGGACCTCCAGGTCCTTTAATACACATGGAGTATTCACTATCCATAGCACTGACACAGAAGTTAGTGGACTCTTTGCCAGGCTCGTAATGATCTCTGAATTACATCTTCAATGGGACATTGCGTTTCTTGAGCAATACATCAAAGAGAAAATGGTCCCTAGAGGCCTCAGGTGGGATATCTCTCCCCAACAAGGAGAGTCAGATCTGGCCCTTTGGTCAACTTATTTCAATGAGGCTGGCTTAAAACTTATTAGCTTCCTAGTGGAGAGGAAGCAGGCCAGGCTTTCCATTCTGGATAAAGAAATCAGGGATATTAGAGACAAACTCTCTCCCTCCAGTGGAACTTCTGAGTATGCTTCCCTCTCCACTGGTCTAAAAACTCTTCTTGAAAAAGAAGAAAAAGACCAGAGGAGCAAGAAACAAAAGAAGTACAACCGAGACACTGGTGATTACAAGGGTAATTTGGTCTTTGGTTGGCAGAAAAAACTGGCCAACCAGGCCAATACCCTAGAGAATAATTCAAATATGGACCTGTCAGAACCTGTTGATGTTATTACAGATAGAACACTGGTTTATGAACCTCCCTCTGCATCTAACCCACGAGGATTTCAGAACAACAAGGGTGCTAATCGTACACCCAGGAATGTCAAAAATACTTCGGCCGTTGCTCATAATGAGCTGGGCAGAGGTAGACATCCCTCTATGCCTCGAGGAAGAGGATATCCTCAACGAGGCAGAGGCTATGGACAAGGGGATAGAGGTCATATGTATCCAAGTGATTCATCAGGGAGGACCTCTGTTCCTTGGAGAGATAACGGATCTGGTTCTAATGGGAACTATATGCAGGGTACACCCGTGTCTACTCAGAACCGTTATGCTCCATTACAGGGTGAAGGTTCATATGATCCATACTATGATTCATACTCACACTCCGGGTGGGGTGATGAACCACAATCTAGATCTTCCTATAATTATAATCAGTTTGGTCCACCCCAGCAGCAGGGTTTTCACAAACCCACTTTCCATACCCCCAAGAGCCCAAGAAGAAACAAGGCTCTAGAGGGGGGCGGCGCATCCAGCGCAAAAAGACCAAGGGTCAATTAGGTGCAGGTATTTTTAATTTAAGTTTGGTTGCTCTCACTCCCCAAGAGCAATCTGTTTTAGACAAAGGTCTGAAATTTGTTCCTCCACGGAAATTGAACAAATTTTCCACTTTTATAGATGTCCAGAAGTACATAAGGAAATTAAACATCCAGAGGCACTTTTTGGCCATCCCATCAGTCGTTGCCCAAAAGAACGATGGGATGTCTAGAGTGCCCTTGGGATCCACTTCTGCAATCAATTCTGGAGGTTCTTCCACCAGTTTACATTTGGGGCTATCAAACCCCTCTTTGTTTAATCCCCCAGTTAATTCAGCTCCATCCATTAATGTGTTCCACACTCTTGTATTGAAGGATTTAGATGGGCTGCCTGCCAAGAGAGTCCATCAGGATCCAACTATCGCGGCAGGTTTGAAAACTCTATGCCTTAATAAAGATCTCATCATCCGTCCGGCGGATAAAGGCGGGGGGATAGTGGTGCTTGATAAGAAAAACTATGTTAAGGAGATGCACAGACTTTTAGAGGATAGAGCCACTTATAGCCTCTTGCCAGGGGACCCTACTTTGAAATATAAGAAAGGCCTGGTAGATATTATCAATGAGGGTTTCTCTCTGAATATTCTTAATAAGAAAGAACAGGAATACTTGGTGCCTCTGGCACCTCATATTCCTGTTATTTATTATCTTCCCAAGGTGCAAAAAAACCCAGTTGATCCCCCTGGGCGTCCCATTGTAAGTGGGATCGACTCAGTTACATCACGAATTGGGAAGTATATTGATCACTTTCTCCAGCCTTTGGTGAAATTGGTGCCCTCTTATTTGAGGGATACCAAGGACACCATTAATTTGCTGGAGAGGGTTTACCATCAGGGAGATTTGATTCTAGTTGCCGCAGATGTGTCTGCATTATACTCCTGCATTCCACATCGTTTGGGTCTCGAGGCAGTGGAGTTGTTTCTTACTAGAAGCTCATCACTGTCCTTGATACAGAGGAATTTCATCATGGAACTATTGGATTTTGCCACACGGCATAATTACTTTTGGTTCCAGGGAACATTCTTCTCCCAAATCAAGGGTGTAGCAATGGGGGCTAAATATGCCCCCAGCCTTGCAAATCTCTTTATGGCCCAATGGGAGGAGGATGTCCTCTATGCCCTTAACAGACCTGAACTAGTTCTGTGGGCCAGATATATAGACGACATCCTCCTCCTATGGAGGGGCACGAGAGAATCCCTAGACACCTTCATGGCAGTCCTCAATGACAATGATCGGGGAATTGTGTTAACGTATGAGGCCAGTTCCTCGTCTATACATTTCCTTGATTTGGAAATTATGTCTGTCAGTAACCATCTTGAATTTAAAACCTACTTCAAGTCAACAGAAAGAAATGGTTACATTCCTGTAGACAGCTGTCATCATGACCAATGGCTGAAGTCTGTACCTCTGGGACAGTTCCTCCATCTTAGGAGGAACTGCACCCATGATGATGATTTTTTGGCTCAATCCAACATCCTTAAAGAAAGATTTCTGGATAGGGGTTATTCATCCGTTGGGTTGGATACAGACATTTCTTCTGTATTGGAAATTGAGAGGTCTTCTCTTCTTATTGACAAACAGAGAAATGTTAGAGAGGACAGATTCAAATGGTCCTTTTTCACTTCCTATTCTACTCAACATCATGAAATAAAAAAGATTTTGAATAGACATTGGAAATTGTTATTAAGTGATAGAATTTCTGGACCTTCTCTCCCTGAACGGGCAGGTGTGACTTTCAGGGGTGCCTGTTCCATCCAAGGGGAAATAGCTCCCAACACAATAGATCCTCCCAAAAAGATTTCTTTATTTCCAGAGGCTAACGGTTATTACCCTTGTAGAAAATGCAATGTTTGCATAGTTAATGTGTTGGGCAGACGTAGAGCGGAAACATTCAGCTCTAGTGTCACGGGACGCAGTTGCACTATGAAGCAATTTACTACCTGCGTCACCAGGTTCGTCGTGTACCTAATTACATGCCCATGCAAACTTCAATACGTAGGGCGCACGATTAGAAATTTTTCTATCCGTGTTAATGAACACTTAGCCAAGATACGCGAGGGTTGCGATAAACACACCGTTTCGCGACATTATCTAGAACATCATGCGAAGGATCCTAGAGGCACCCAATTCCAGGTGATAGATAGGTTTGTCCCCCATTGGAGGGGGGGATTCCTCTCTGCGGGGTGTCTCTAGATTAGAGACATATTGGATACATGAGCTCAGGTGTTACTCACCCCACGGTATGAACATTGAATGGGACATCAATTGTTTCATCAACCGGGCGTGAGTGCCCTGGGCTCGTGTATCCTTGTTAGTCAGGATGGATGGTCCATGACAATTTGTGTTGCAATCCATAGCCCGTGTGACACGTACGGTTGTTTTGCTTCACATGGACCCTAGTTTTTCCCCCTATTTTCAGTGTTATTATTTAGCCTTAATTTAGGTAGTGTTTATATATATATATATATATATATATATATATATATATATTAAAAAAAAATTGTTGATGGGGCAACAGGATGTGTTGGTGTAAATTTTTGGATTACCATGTCTTGTTGTGATGTAACATAGAAGTTTGGGTTTTTTCCTTATATTAGATTTTAGCCCAATTTATGTGCCACTTCTTTGACCAGGAGGGATTGGCAACATTTATGGATTTGACTGTGTGGCGTTTTTTGGGCTATATAGATATAAACGCCTATCAGCAGATCCATATAGTTTTCCTGTTTTGATCCATTTCGTTTTTGCCTGGCACATGTCCTCAATTTGGTGGTGCAGTGTTTCCTAAGTACGTACCCAGGGTTGCAAGGTGTACTAAAGCAGACCAGAAGAGTCTGTAGCCATTTCAGGCGGTCATACACAGCCAGTGCTCGGTTGGCTGAAATTCAGCGGGAATTCCACCTTCCCATAAACTGCCTGATTTGTGACATGCCCACCAGGTGGAACTCAACTTTGGGAATGCTGCAGCTGCTATACATGCAGCAGAGGGCCTTCAATGAGTACTTGTGTCAGTACGGCACGACAACAGGCTCAGGCCACCTCAGCTTTTTTTCCCCACGCCAATGGCTGATCATTAAGGATGCATGCACTGTATTGTCACCATTTGAGGAGGCCACAAGGATGGTGAGCAGTGACAGTGCATGCATCAGTGACACAATCCCTGTTGTGTTCCTGCTGGAGCACACTCTGCGTGGCATTATGGACAGGGCACTGGAGGCAGAGCTGCAGAAGGAGGAAGAGGAGGACTTCCTTTCCTCTTAAGGCCCACTGTATCCAGACACCATCATTCCTATGTCACAGAACACACAGGAGGAGAAAGGGGAGGAGGATGAGGAGGAGGATTCTGGCACTTTCATAGGCTTTGAAGAAGAGGAAGACATGCGTCAATCTGTAAGCGATGGCTTTCCAACCCCAGGACCCTTGGGAGTAGTACGTGGCTGGGAGGAGGAAGTTCCAGATGCTGTCATCCTGAGTGACCCCGAGGAGTCTGCTTCTCAAGCCTTTGCAAATTTGAGGTGCATGGGCAATAGACTTGTGCACAACGGAAAAATTCGTTCCGTTTCGGTTCGTTTCTTTCCGGTCCTGTTGATTCGTAATCATTCGTAATTTTGCTAGACGGGATTTTTCGTGTTCGGACTCATTCGTATTTTTGCAAGCGACATTTTTCGTTGAATTTTTTGTTGCTTTATAATTCGTACTTTCGGTAGAGTACGTTGTTTTTCGTTGATTCTGGACACAACTCCTACTTTCGTAACTTTTTTTGGGTTCGTACTTTCGGTAGAGTACGTTGTTTTTCGTTGATTCTGGACACAACTCCTACTTTCGTAACTTTTTTTGGGTTCGTTGATTCGTAATTTTCCGTGTCTCTCTCACAACGACGCTGCCTATTATGCCTAATGTGCTTCGAATGGATTTGTACTTTTCTAAATACATTGCGGTTATTTGTAACGATTCGAAATCTCGTATTTTACTTTCGTTTTTAACATGCGGCTATAGGCTCCGCCCCTGTACACCATTTTGAGAGGGTTCAGCACGGTGAGGGAGAAGCAGAGAGCAGAGCAGAGTGTTATTGTGCTTCGAATGGATTCGAAATCTCGTATTTTACTTTCGTTTTTTACATGCGGCTATAACCTCCGCCCCTGTACACCATTTTGAGAGGGAGTTCAGCACGGTGTGGGAGAAGCAGAGAGCAGAGCAGAGTGAGTGTTATTGTGCTTCGTATGGATTCGTACATTCGTAACTTTTTCATAACGAATTATGCCGAAGACATTCGGGCATTCGCTATTTGCGGTATAATTTATTTCGGATTCGGTCTTATTCGTAATTGCTTTGTTCGGAAATTCGAATGCTTCCGAATGTCCGAAAGTTGCTAAATTCGGACGAATTTCAATTCGTTACGAAACGAATTGCACAAGCCTAATGGGCAACCTCATGCTTCAAAGCCTGAGAAAGGACCCAAGAATACGTGGCATAAAGGAGAAGGATGATTACTGGTTGGCAACCCTCCTTGACCACCGTTATAAGGGGAAGGTCTCTGAACTCATCCCGTCCCCGCAGAGTGCAGAGGATAAAATCTCTTGAGGACACATTAAAGAGGATTTTATTAAACATTTTTCCTGACTCTAGCAGGTAACAGTGTGGTGGAAAACGTTGTTTTGAGTCTTCCGTTGGTCAAGAAAGGAGCGTTGGAGAAGGCGTCCGCCTAAGTGAGGCATTTCAGAGTTTTTTTAGTCCTCGCCACCCAGAGCTGTAAGCTTCCACATCCCATCGGCAGCGTCTGCATCACATGGTGGACGATTACCTCGGGGCCAAACCAGAGATGGAGAGCTTTCCAGCTGACGATCCACTGGCTTACTAGGTCCTGAGATTAGACCACTGGCCAGAACTTGCCCAGTATGCTATTGAGTTGTTGAGATGCCCTGCATCCAGTGTGCTTTCAGAACGGGCATTCAGTGCTGCAGGGGGTTTCGTTACTGATCATAGAACGCATCTGTCCACTGACCAGCTATGAAGCCCCTGATGCCGATTTCACTGATTAAGACTTTTTGGGATGTGGAATCTCTGCAGAAATTCGAGGCTGCCTAGCTTTGAGGGTGTTCAATCATTTCATCTAGAAGAATGTTTTTGGTATAGGTTTCATGGGCACAATGAACACCCAAAGACCAATTTTTTTTGTCTGACAGGTGCATATCATAGCAAGAATTTGCATTGCTGTAAAAAATTGCAATGACAGGTGCAGAAAAATTGGTCTTTGGGTGTCGTGGCGCCTTCCCACCGTAACTCTATAGAGATAATCTTGATGTTAGCAAGAAGTTGGCTTGCTGTAAAGGTGCATATCATTGCAATGTTTTACAGCAAGCCAAATTCTTGCTAGCATCAAGATTATCTCTATAGGGTTACGATGGGAAGGCGCCACGACACCCAAAGACCAATTTTCTGCAACTGTCTGACAGGTGCATATCATAACAAGAATTTTTTTTTGTAAGGAGCCCAGGGGACCTCTGGGCTCCTTACAAAAATGATTTTTTTTTAATGAAAAATACATTAAAAAGGGGGTTACCATCCGGGGCCCCGGGGACCTCTGGGCCCCTTACAATTTTTTTTTATATAAAGCAAAAGAAAAATTTTATGAAAAAAAAGGGGGGGTTGCCATCCGGGGCCCTGGGGACCTCCGGACCCCCTACAAAAAAATAAATAAAAAGAATAAAAAATATATATATTTTTTAGAAAAAATACATAAAAAAGGGGAGTTACCATCCGGGGCCCTGGGGACCTCCGGGCCCCTTACAGGTGTACTGCCTGTACCCCCCTGATGGCGGCCCTGGCCACGACACCCAAAGACCAATTTTTCTGCACCTGTCTGAAAGGTGCATATCATTGCAATTTTTTACAGCAAACCAAATTCTTGCTAACATCAAGATTATCTCTATAGGGTTACGGGGGGTATGCGCCACAACACCCAAAGACCAATTTTAACGCACCCGTTACTTCTATCCAAAGTCAAAGTGACACCAGAATGTATTCAAAAAAACTCTAATCTTGTTCCCATTGCACTACATTGTGGCCTCATCATACACACTTGAGCAAAATAAAGGCAGCTTGCAGGAAAAAAATTCATTTTTTGGAGCTTTATAAATTCAATTATTGCTGCACATGGTACAGATCTGCAACTTTACAGTTAGACTAAGGGGACCCCCCAGGCACTATATTGGAAGGAACTTTTCATTTTTAAGCTTTCACTTTAAAAATCCAAAAATCACTGCTCGTTTAAAAACAAAGTTTTTCACAATTTTTTTATTTATTGATACATGTCCCCCAGGGCAGGACCCAGACCCCTCTAACCATTGTATGCCCAATTACTTGCATTTAAGCCTTCAAAATGGGCACTTTTGATATTTGACGTTCGGGTCCCATTGACTTTAATGGGGTTCGTTATTCGGGTCCCAACTTTCGCGGTGTTCGAAAGTTCGTGTGCGAACCGAACAGGGGTCCGTTTGGCCCATCCCTACTGGTAAGCCTGCTTGCCTTATGGGAAAGGGGACTGCTATAGGTGAAGTGGTAGGGTGTATATTTAGCGCTGGATCCGCAGCTAGTAATGCATGCCTTGGATAAAATAGGGTTAAGAATCCAATGGTTCAACAAGTGTCCTAGGGAGCGATGGATCCATGTGCTACTAGAGCCAGATCTATGGAGTAGGTTCTGACTAGTGTCAGTGTAGGTGGCCAGCTGTTAGAGCAGAAGACGACTCTATATGCAGTAGACAGGAAAGGAAGAGAGAGCGGCGTCAATCTGAGTGTAGCATAGAGTTAAGACATCACATTTATTTGATTCAGTTCAACTCACATTTGAGTAGATTTAAAAGGCATCTGTGTATAATATCCACGAGGATCCCTTCTGTCCAGCTGGGTGGGGGTGATCTGCAGTCCCGGCCGCTCCGTTGTTATCCGAGGCTGGGGAAGATAAGCTCAGCAAGCCGTAGGCACTTCAGACGTAATGGACAGGGGGCGTGCATGCTCCTTCATCAGGCATAAGGGGTGGCCATCTTTAGTGAGGCCTTATATGGAGAAGGAGGGGGGCAGTGCATAGAACAACAGGGCTCAGCGGACCTACGCCAAGATCCCCACATATCTCTCACTGATGGCGGCCAAAGTTAACATGAGAGTACTGACAATAATATTGGCATAAAAATAATATGTTTAAAAATCTTGCGCTAATTATGTGTAGACTGCTGCACTTTTACCACTCCTTGGATACAAGGAGATAATGGAAACAAAACATAAAAATATAAAAGGTTGCGCTGTTTAATGAACAAAGAAACTTTTATGAAAAAATGATAACAAACACAGTGTATCAACTGGTGATAAATAAAGCGTTCAATAAACAAGTGTCAATGTGTATCAAAAATTATTCCATTGGTATTCCACCAACTGGATGTGCTATCCACTGTTCTCAGTGATAATACAGTGTAACAATCCAAATCAAATTGGCCTCTTTCCAACTCTCGATGATCTCTACATTATAAGAGATCATCAAATGCACGAGGTAAGTAAATGCCCGATGCCTGGCCACATCCTCTGTGTGTCTCCTAACCTCCAAGATGAATGGATGGATCCAACAGCTCCCGGCTTAGCGTCCCCACATCGCTCACTCTGGACCCTGACTCCACAATGTGTACTCCATAGCATCCCAGCACAGCTTGCCTCACTCAGGATGATCACTGTGGGGCTGATTTACTAATAACAGTGCGCTGCGCTGGTTCTAACCTTAATTGGTGCACCAGATAACTCCTTCACTGGGCGCAGGAACCAGCGGCGCACAGCGGCGCACTGTTATAGTAAATCCAAATGTCAGCGGCGCTCTATTGAAAATGAATGGTTCCACTTTGCGGCTGGAAAAACGTCCGTGTGCATGTAGCCTTATATTAACCACTTGCGCACTGCCCAGACCAAGTTTCAAATTTCAGTGCTGATGCACTTTCAATGACAATTGCGCGCTCATACAACACTGTAACCCAATGAAAATGTATTATTTGTTAGCACACAAATAGAGCTTGCTTTTGGTGCTATTTGATCACCTTTGCGGTTTTTTTTTTCTATAAATACAAAAGAATATTTTAACCACTTCAGCACTGGGCCTATTCTGGCACTTTTCTCCTTCATGTAAAAATCATAAATTTAGGGCTATAAAATTACTTCCAAACACCAAACATTATATATGTTTTTTGAGCAGACACCCTAGGGAATAAGATGGCGGTAATGGCAAGTTTTTATCTCGCTCGGTATTTGCGCAATAAATTTTCAAACGCCTTTTTTTTGGTAAAAATATTACAAAACAGTAAAGTTAGGCCAATTTTTTGGTATAATGTGAAAGATGTTGTTATGCTGAGTAAATAGATACCTAACACGTCACGCTTTAAAATTGCGCACACTCATGGAATGACACCAAACTTCAGTAATTAAAAATCTCCCTAGGCGATGCTTTAAATTTTTTTACACGTTATCATTTTGGCATTACAGAGGAGGTCTAGTGCTAGAATTGTTGCACTCGTTCTAACGCACGCAGCAATACCTCACATGTGTGGTTTGAACAGCGTTTACATATGTGGGCGGGACTTACATGTGTTTTCACTTCTGAGCGCGAGCTACCGGGGACATGGGCGTTTTTTCTTATTTTTGCTTCTTATTTTATTTTTTTATTTTTACTTTTTTGTATTTCTTACTCTTTTTTTAACTTTTTTGTTTTTTTGATCAGTTTTATTCCTATTACAAGGAATGTAAACATCCCTTGTAATAGGAATGTGTGTGACAGGTCCTCTTTATGGAGAGATGCGGGGTCAATAAGACCCCACATCTCTCCTCCAGGCTGGAAAGCATGATATTGGTCAAAAAAATTCACCAATCTCATGCTGACAGCCGAGATCACGGCTTGGTTAACATACAGGAACACGGCGTGATGTCATAACGTCATCTCCAAATCGTTCTCCGAGCCCAAGATGGCACGGGAGAGCCCGGAGAAGCACCAGATGGCTGCAAGAGGGGGGGGAACGTCCCCTCCCGCCGCCTATAAGAAAGATCAAGCGGCGGAACTGCCACTATGATCATTTTTATTGTGCACAGAATCGCCGGCTGAAAAGAATGATATCTGAATGATGCCAGCAGGCATCACTCAGATGTCACCGCACAAAGCCAAGGATGTCATTTGACGGTGGGCGGTAGGAAACTGGTTAATATTTTTAAAAAAGGTAATTTTTATTCTTCATTGATGTACACTGATGAGACTGCACTGATGGGCTGCACTGATGGGCACCGATAAGGTGGCAAGGGTGGGCACTGAGAGGTGGCATTGCTAGTTGGCACTGAGAAGTGGCACTGCTAGGTGGCAATGATAGTTGGCAGTGATGGGCACTGATAGGCAGCACTGCTAGGTGCCACTGATTGGCACCAGTGGTGGGCATTGATAGGTGGCACTGGCAGGGGCTACTAATTGTCACAGATGACGCAGAATTGCCTCTTCCTCTTCGGGCCCCATGTCCCTTGCACATAAGCCGGTGATTGCCTTTTTTTTTATGCTCACGCTGTCAGCGCAAGGAGAAAACAAAAACCATTACCCAGCTTTTGTTTACATCATTGGCTGACAGCTGATCACATGGTAAAGGTCAGGGATCGGCCCCTTACTCGGATCTGTCATCACCCGAGGGAAGGCAAAATAAAAAACATGGTCAATTTGAAACAGTTACAGACTCAACATCTTGAGAAATTTTTTGGCCAAAAAAATGCAGCACAGACAATTAAATCAAAGTGAACAAACACACATTAACAACATCAAAATTATTTCAGGGGAACATTTTCCCCACACAAAAAAATACAATCCACAAAAGTTAACCAATCACCTGTTTTGCAAAGACATAACAAATAAAATACATGTGTTACAAACTCGATAAGGACACCAACATGTACATTTTTTTATGCATCCAAAATGCATGGAAAGTTGGTTATATGGTTCTAAATGGCAGTGTTTGTTCCAGTGCGTTCCAGTTCCCCCAAAAAAGTAGAACATGCTGCATTTTACCTGCACTGGACTGTACTGGAACGCAGCAAAACGCATCATAAACGCACTGGAACACACAGGAACACACCTAAATGCACCAAAAACGCACTGGAACACACTTGTCCTTCTCTTTGGTTAATAAAAAAGAGGGGTGAAAAAAAAGCACTGGACTGCATCAAAAACTTACCAAAAATGCACTGGAACGCATGAAAAACGTGCATGCAGAAAAGCACCTGGAACGCATTCGGATTGTGTTTCTATGGTGTGAACTGGCCCTAGTTAAGACATCACATTTATTTGATTCAGTTCAACTCACATTTGAGTAGATTTAAAAGGCATCTGTGTATAATATCCACGAGGATCCCTTCTGTCCAGCTGGGTGGGGGTGATCTGCAGTCCCGGCCGCTCCGTTGTTATCCGAGGCTCCGAGGCTGGGGAAGATAAGCTCAGCAAGCCGTAGGCACTTCAGACGTAATGGACAGGGGGCGTGCATGCTCCTTCATCAGGCATAAGGGGTGGCCATCTTTAGTGAGGCCTTATATGGAGAAGGAGGGGGGCAGTGCATAGAACAACAGGGCTCAGCGGACCTACGCCAAGATCCCCACATACTGTATCTCTTACTGATGGCGGCCAAAGTTAACATGAGAGTACTGACAATAATATTGGCATAAAAATATGTTTGAAAATCTTTCGCTAAATATGTGTAGACTGCTGCACTTTTACCACTCCTTGGATACAAGGAGATAATGGAAACAAAACGTGAAAATATAAAAGGTTGCGCTGTTTCATGAACAAAGAAACTTTTATGAAAAAATGATAACAAACACAGTGTATCAACTGGTGATAAATTTAGCGTTCAATAAACAAGTGTCAATGTGTATCAAAAATTATTCCATTGGTATTCCACCAACTAGATGTGCTATCTACTGTTCTCAGTGATAATACAGTGTAACAATCCAAATTAAATTGGCTTCTTTCCAACTCCCGATGATCTCTACATTATAAGAGATCATCAAATGCACGAGGTAAGTAAATGCCCGATGCCTGGCCACATCCTCTGTGTGTCTCCTAACCTCCAAGATGAATGGATGGATCCAACAGCTCCCGGCTTAGCGTCCCCACATCGCTCACTCTGGACCCTGACTCCACAATGTGTACTCCATAGCATCCCAGCACAGCTTGCCTCACTCAGGATGATCACTGTGGGGCTGATTTACTAATAACAGTGCGCTGTGCTGGTTCTAACCTTAATTGGTGCGCCAGATAACTCCTTCACTGGGCGCAGGAACCAGCGGCGCACTGTTATAGTAAATCCAAATGTCAGCGGCGCTCTATTGAAAATGAATGGTTCCCTATGGGAGCCCATTGATTTGAATAGAGGTCGCCCAGGAAGTCGGATGAAGCGGATCCCACTCGCGGGGCGACTCGTGTGCCGGCTGACACAGGGACAGCGCGACTTTGCGAGGCGACTTGGACACAACCTGAGCGTGAAGCAGCCGCTCAAGTCGTGTCCTAGAGGCGACTAGCCGGCCGAGAATGTCTCCAGCGCGATGTCATCGTGCTGGTCCTCGGCAGCCTCGCTATCCCATGTTTAGTATGAATCATGAAGGGGAACTCCAGGCCAAATTTTAATGAAAAAACCGGCATGGGTTCCCCTCCAGGAGCATACCAGGCCCTTAGGTCTGGTCTGGATTTTAAGGTGAACCCCCTAAGCCGAAAAACGGTGTGGGGGTCCCCCAAAATCCAAACCAGACCCTTAGGTCTGGTCAGGATTTTAAGGTGAACCCCCTAGGCCGAAAAACGGCATGGGGGTCCCCCCAAAATCCAAACCAGACCCTTATCCGAGCACGCAACCTGGCAGGCCGCAGGGGAAAAGGGGGGACGAGAGAGCGGCCCCCCCTCCCTCCTGAACCGTACCAGGCCGCATGCCCTCAACATGGGGGGTTTGGTGCTTTGGGGCAGGGGGGCGACCTGCGGCCCCCCCACCCCAAAGCACCCTGCCCCCATGTTGATGGGGACAAGTGCCTCTTCCCGACAACCCTGGCCGTTGGTTGTCGGGGTCTGCGGGCGGGGGGCTTTTCGGAATCCGGGAGCCCCCTTTAAAAAGGGGGCCCCCAGATGCCAGCCCCCCACCCTATGTGAATGAGTATGGGGTACATCGTACCCCTACCCATTCACCTGGTGGCAAATAAGTCAATAAAAAAGACAACACAGGTTTGAAAAGTAATTTATTGGGCAGCTCCGGGGGTCTTCTTCCGACTTCGGGGGTCTTTCTGCCGGGCGCCCCGCTATCTTCTGCCAGCTCTTTTGCTAGCGGGGTCCTGGGCTTCCTCGCCGTCTTCTTCCGACTTCGGGGGTCTTTCTGCCGGGCGCCCCGCTATCTTCTGCCAGCTCTTTTGCTAGCGGGGTCCCGGGCTTCCTCGCCGTCTTCTTCCCACTTCGGGGGTCTTTCTGCCGGGCGCCCCGCTATCTTCTGCCAGCTCTTTTGCTAGCAGGGTCCCAGGCTTCCTCGCCGTCTTCTCCCGCTCTCCGGTGCCTTCTCCACGATCTCCGGTTCTTCTCCCGCTCTCCGGTGCCTTCTCCACGATCTCTGGTTCTTCTCCCACTCTCCGGTGTCTTCTCCACGATCTCCGGTTCTTTCTGCCTTCTGCCGGGCGCCCCGCTATCTTCTTCCAGCTCTTTTGCTAGCGGGGGCCGGTCTTCTTCGTCGCCTTCTTCCCTCCTCTCTTCGCCCGATGTTGCCTCGTCGCTGTCCACCGCTTCAATGCTCTGTCCGAGCAGCACTTTTATTGGCATGGGGCGTGGTCACCGGCTGATGCCACCGCTGACCCCGCACCCGTTTCACGTCACAGTCCCATCATACGGAGGCGAGGTCAGCGGTGGCATCAGCCGGTGACCACGCCCTATGCCAATAAAAGTGGCACCGCTGCTCGGACAGAGCATTGCAGCGGTGGACAGCGACGAGGCAACATCGGGCGAAGAGAAGAGGGAAGAAGGCGACGAAGAAGACCGGCCCCCGCTAGCAAAAGAGCTGGAAGAAGATAGCGGGGCGCCCGGTAGAAGGCAGAAAGAACCAGAGATCATGGAGAAGACATCGGAGAGCGGGAGAAGAACCGGAGAACAGAACAAGAGACCCCCGAAGTCAGAAGAGGACGGCGAGGAAGCCCGGGACCCCGCTAGCAAAAGAGCTGGCAGAAGATAGCGGGGCACCCGGCAGAAAGACCCCCGAAGTCGGAAGAAGACCCCCAGATCTGCCCAATAAATTACTTTAAAAACTTGTGTTTTTTTATTGACTTATTTTGCCACCAGGTGAATGGGTAGGGGTACGATGTACCCCCAACTCATTAACATAGGGTGGGGGACAGGTATCTGGGGTCCCCCTTATTAAAGGGGGCTCCCGGATTCCGATAAGCCCCCGCCCGCAGACCCCGACAACCAACGGCCAGGGTTGTCGGGAAGAGGCCCTTGTCCACATCAACATGGGGGCAGGGTGCTTTGGAGTGGGGGGGCGCAGGTTGCCCCCCCTGCCCCGAAGCACCAAACCCCCCATGTTGAGGGCACGCGGCCTGGTACGGTTCAGGAGGGAGGGGGGCCGCTCTCTCATCCCCCCTCTTCCCCTGTGGCCTGCCATGTTGAGTGCTCGGATAAAGGGTCTGGTGTGTATTTTTAGGGGACCCCACACTATTTTATTTTTATTTTTTTGGGGCGCGGGGTTCCCCTTAAAATACATGCCAGACCTGAAGGACCTGGTATGGATTCTGGGGGGACCCCCACGCCATTTTTTTTTTCATTTTGGGGGGGTCCCCTTTGAATCCATACTAGACCCAAGGGCCTGGTATGGACCTGGGGGGGGGGACCCCATGCTGTATTTTTTTCTATTTTTTTTGAACCGGCATTTTTTTTTTTACATTTCCTTTAACAGCCAGCTATAAACAGGTAAAACAAAAAATCAACGCAAAATTGCGGTACTTGCGTTTTGGATGCGGGTCCATTGAATTCTATTACATCCAAAACACTGTTTTTGGCCTGGCAAAAAAAATCTGCAGTTGCGTTTAAAATCGTTTTTCACAAAGCCTAAAAATGCCTTCAGACGCCAAAGATTTCCACGTTTCAGACGCGGTACCAGCGTTTAGCCGCATTTTAGTTTAGAAGCGTTTTTAAAGGTGACCTATTTTCTTACATTGATAAACTCCAAATTTATGGCAAATGAGGAAAAACCATAAAATATATATATATATAAAAATGAAATTGCTTCCATTGCATTGTGGTCAATCCAGCACTTGGGGCAGCTGACGTGGCAAGTGGACAATCCACAACTTGTGGCAAGTGATGTGGCAAGTAGGGTGACCACATTTCCAAACTACCATTCAGGGACACCCCCCCTTCCCAAAAATCAGCTTGTGTTGTAACGAATCATAGCACAGTGATTGGACACAAGAGGCGGGATTTATGAGTTCTCCAATCACAAGCAGGGGGCGGGGATTGTGCTCCTCCAGGCATTCCCGGCCAGGACAAGTTCTGTCAGTGAGTAAAGCGGTGATGTGGCGGCCTTTTTTGGGGGCATCAGATTGGCCCGGGGGGTGTCTGTGTCAGTTTCATTCTGGGACACTGTATTGTCCTGGAATGAAGGTGCCCGGGACAGACCTGCAAAATGCGGGACTGTCCCGGGCAATCCGGGACATGTGGTCACCCTAGTGGCAAGTGACACGCTAAATACAACTACACTGCTGCTCTCAGCTGCTCATATCACTCTGGTCTCACAAAATAGCTAAAATTGTAAATAATACTGTTTTTGGAGCTTAGGGCGGCTCCTTATCATATACACGCAAATGTGGTAAAACACGGCATGCAAACGCCACAAAGCGCGCCTTTCTAAACGCCACTTTCAACCTTAGTTCTGAACACTTTGCACCAGCGTCCTGTCTACATGGGGCCTAAAAACGCCTATGCCATTTACAGATCAAAAACGTCATGGTGGCCATGAGGCCATAGGCTAACATGGAGAGATGTTTTTAAGCTGCAAAAAACGCTCAAACAAGCGGCTGGAAAAATGTCCGTGTGCATGTAGCCTTATATTAACCACTTGCGCACTGCCCAGACCAAGTTTCAAATTTCAGCGCTGATGCACTTTCAATGACAATTGCGCGCTCATACAACACTGTAACCCAATGAAAATGTATTATTTGTTGGCACACAAATAGAGCTTGCTTTTGGTGCTATTTGATCACCTTTGCGTTTTTTTTTCTATAAATACAAAAGACCGAGTTTAAAATAAAAAAAGGGATATTTTAACCACTTCAGCACTGGGCCTATTCTGGCTCTTCTCTCCTTCATGTAAAAAACGGAAAATTGTATCATACTTACCAGTAATTTTCCTTTCCTGGTGCCTATCCATGGCAGCATACCTGTGACAAGCTCCGCCTTGGCTCCTCCCTCAGGACTAGTGAATATTGTAAAAGAGTTGGTTAGCACAGTCCCAGCATTCTCCGTAATATAGAATACCGAGGGTGGGATTGTATGCTGCCATGGATAGGCACCAGGAAAGGAAAATTACTGGTAAGTATGATACAATTTTCCGTTTTCCTGGTGCCTCCATGGCAGCATACCTGTGACAAATAACTAGCTGATATGGGTGGGATGATGCTCAGAGGTTTATTTTAAAGAGATTATTATCATCATTTAGAGGAATAAGCAAAGACCGATTTGACCGCCTGTCTGCCAAACTCCACCAATGAGAGAGCTCCTGGGTCTACTCGGTAATGTTTCAGAAACGTATGTTGGAACAACCAAGTTGCTGCCCTGCAAATAGTTTCAATTGACACATTCGCTCTTGCCACCCAAGAGGCAGAAACCGTTCTGGTGGAGTGTGCCCTGACTATCGAAGGGGATCCCAGTCCTTTTGCCCTGTACACCTTGTGGATGAGTTTAACAAACCGTGAGGCAATCGTTCTTGCTGACGCCTTCTTGCCTTTGTTTATGAACAACCTGATAGAGTCCCTGGAGGATGCTGTAGCCTGCAGATAGCATCTCAAAGTGAAGGCAATGTCCAGCTCGTGAAGAGAACCTGAGTCTTGGTCTGAAAATGATGGAAGTGCCCAAGGCTCCGATATGTTCGAGGATGATGTGACCTTGGGGCTAAATCCTCGCACCGTTCCAAGTTCTACTCTGTCAGGATAGAATATGATATGATGAAGATCCGCTCCTAAAGCTTGGAGCTCTGAAACCCGTCTGCCGGAGGTTATGGCTATCAAGATAGCTTTATGGTTAGATTCCAAAGTGATGCTGACTCCGAAGAGGCAAGAGGTGGATTGGCTAAGGACTCTAGGATGATATCAAGATTCCAAGTGGGAAAAGATTGTTCAGATGGTGGTCGGATCTTTTTGACAGCTTTGAAAAATTGGATTATTAATGAATCCTCAGCCCATCTTTTACTGGTTGCCGCTGAAATTGCCGCTACCTGCACCTTTAGTGTACTTAAGCAGGACCTAGGTCTAAGCCTGCCTGCAAGAATTTTTAGAATTTGAGAGGATGATGGGAAATCTGGATCGCAGTTTCTGCCAATCATGAAGGCCCTGAATTTGTTCCACACCTTATCGTATATATTGTTTGCGGATGGCTTTCTTGCGCTGAGCAGAGTTTCGATAACTTTGTTGGGACACCCTAGGGATTGGAATCTTTCCCTTTCAGCTGCCAGATGTGAAGATTTAACCTGCGGGAATCTGGATGGGTGTGACATCCCTGTGACAGGAGAAAAGGTATTATTGGAACCTTGACTGAAGGCTGTGTATTCAGGTACATTGCTGTGGGGAACCAGGGACGTCTTGGTAGGACCGCTATCACCGTTGTGGTTTCTACCATGAGCCTCAACATGAGTTTTTTTGGAATGAGAGGCCATGGAGAGAAGGCATAGGGCAGATTGCATGCCCAGGGGTTGAGAGAGCATCTACTGCCTCCGCCTGGGGATGAGGAAGTCTCGAGATGAACCTTGAAAACTTGGTATTTAATGCTGTTGCAAATAGGCCCAGCCCGAGGGGACCCCACTGGTCCACTAACCAGTTGAAAACTTTCGGACGCAGAGACTATTCGTTGGAATCTACGAACCTGCGAGATAGTTGGTTAGCCCTTGAGTTAAGAAGACCGGGCAGACAGACTGCCCTTAGGTCTTTTAGATTCCTTTTTGCCCAAAAGAATATGGTTTCACTCCCTTCAGCAGAGACCTGCTGCGCGTCCCTCCTTATCGGTGTATATAAGACACTGCAGCCCTGTTGTCCATTCGGAGAAGAACTGGTTTGCCTGTAATCTTGAATTCTAGGGCTAGCAATGCAAAAGGTAGGATGCCCGGACCTCCAGGATATTTGATACCAGGCCTGTTGTATGGAAGGACCATCTTCCTTGCCCTGAGATCTGGTTGCAGTGTGATCCCCACCTGCTTTACTGGCATCTGTAATAATTGTTATCCAGTTGACATGTTCTAATGGACGTGATTTCATAGGCGTGTGTTTCTTCATCCACCAATGTAGACTCCTGAGCATCAGGGTCGTTAGGTGTATGGGTTGGGATAGATACCGTCTGTTCCACAGCCTCAAGAACTCCAGCTGGAAATGTCTCAAATGCCAATGGGCCCAAGGGACCCTAGGGATGCATGACGACATCCGGCCTATCAGGCTCTGACAGTTCAAGTATGACAGGTAGGATCTCACACTGACTTTCTTCATCTGTCGAATAGTCGATGTCACCTTTTGAGGTGGGAGGGCTACTTTTTTTTTTTTTTTTTAAACCTCTTTATTAAAAAGTTTTTTTACAACATATATTACATACAATTATACATAAACATTAAGACATATATACATAATAAGACAATTTCTCGGTCTCAATTCATCCCCTACCCATATATACTATACTGGTACCATTCAGATTCGTTGTACTTTAAGAAAAATCTAGATATCCTATATTATATTTTACCCTATTTATTATCTGCCCATTTTTTAATCACTTGTTAAAGTCACCCGTATAGGGAGGGAGAGAGCAGGGAGCGAGAGGGAGCAAGAGAGGTGGGGAAGAGAAGAAGAAAAATATATATATATATATATATATATTTATTTATACTAACCCCCAATAGAAGGGGGGAATTTCACCCAATCTCTAGTGATATTCCGTCTGTGATCTCTAGTGATATTTTCATCAGTGCTACTAAGTATATTGAATTAAGACTAATTATTAAACCCCTTAAACAAGGGGGGAAAAAAATAAAAAAAAATTTTAAAGATTAATTTTTGACCCCCTATCACCCGGGGGAAGGGGGGGATTCCTCCAATCTCTAGTGATATTTCCATCTGTGATCTCTAGTGATATTTTCATCAGTGCTTAATAACCTGTAATAAAAATAAAAAAATTGTTAAACCCCTTGAACAGGGGAAAGAGAGAAAAAAAAATAAAAAAGTTTTAATAAATAACTAAATAAATAAATAGAGAAGAAAGTAACCTTCCCCTCCGTCACCCAGGGGTGGAGGGGAAAATCTCCTATGACATTTTCGTCGGTGCTAATAAAGTGTAAGAAAAAAGAATGTGTATTTTCCTCTTTTTCCCTAATCTCTAGACAAATTACATCAGTGCTAGTGAAATATGTATGTAAAAAGTAATTTATAGAAAGAAGAGAAAAAAATATATATATATATATAAAAAAAATTTGGAATAACTTTACCCACACTCCCAAAAAGGGAAAGTTTTCCCTAGTCTCTAGTGACAATTTCTTCTGTGCTAATAAATTATGAAAATTATAACTAAAATTCTTTACGGAAAAAAAAAAAAAAAAAAGGAACCGCTTAACCCACACACCAAAAGAGGGGAAATTTTCCCTAATCTCCAGTGACAATTTCTTCTGTGCCAAGAAAAAAAAAAGAGAAAAAAAAAAAAAAGGGGGGGGGAGAAAAATAAATACATAATAAGTAAATAAAAATATAAGAAAAATAAAGGGGAAGGCAGGGGAGGCGAGAGGGGGTAGGCCGAAGGCTTATCTCTAATTCCCTATCCGCACCCCAGCCCCCTCCCCTGCCCTAAACTCTCTCCATCCTCTCCAAGTCCTGTCAAATTTTGGCCTACTTTCATTCTGAGTTGACATCAACTCTTCCATCAGTCTAATTCTATTTACTTCCTTTATCCATTCTCCTAATAATGGAGCTTTTGTGCTCTTCCAATTCCTTGGAATTAATGCTTTCGCTCCATTTAGAAGATGTGGGACCATGGACCCTCTATATTTTTTCCTTGTTGTACCCGTGTTGTGAAACAGACAGTGCCAGGGATCTAGCTTAACCACCACCCCGCTGATCTTCTTTATCCTACTTAATATCTCCTTCCAATATTCCTGTATCAGGGGACATTGCCACCATATGTGGGCATGTGTTCCCTCCATCCCACACTCTCTCCAGCACATGGGTGATGTTTCTTTATTGATCCTATGTAGTTTCTCTGGGACATAGTACCATTTAGTAAGAAGTTTATAATTCATCTCTTTCATTTTTGCTTCTACTGATGTTGAATGGACATATTCTAACACTTGTCTTTTCTTTTCCTCTGATATGGATTGCTTTAATTCTATCTCCCACCTTTCCAGTGCTTTAAATGTCTCATATCCCCTTGAGGGTCTTAGTATCCTATAAATATTTGATATTCCCTGTTTTCCTATACCTGTATGTTCTACTAGTTTTTCCCAGGCGTTCAGCTCATTGCTAGCTCGCAGGGGCTTTGGTAGGGTGCCTACGAAGTGTTGGGCCTGTCTATAGCGCCATGTATCCCCTTGAGAGGGTCCATATTTTTCTCTCAGTTCTATTAGTGGACATAGGGCATTTCCTTTCATTATATCTTTAAGTTTTAATGTATCTGAAGTTGCCCACCCCAGGAACGCACCCCCTCCCTTGCCCGGCAGGAAGAAATCCACACCTGTAAGGGGCAAAAGAGGGCTATTGTATTTCCACTCCTTTTCTTTGGATACTCTATCCCATATTCTCAAGGTTTCCTTTGTCATCGATGGTATCTCCTGTGAGAGGCCTCTGTATTGTTTTGGTATCCATGTTAATTTTCCCAGTCCCCTTTTACTTAGGCTCTCCTCTACTCCCACCCACTTCTTTTCCTCCTGTCTACCCACCTGCATCCAGTCCACTAAATCTCTTTAAGACAGCTGCTTCATAATATCTTTTAAAGTCTGGTAAGTATAGTCCCCCCTCCTGCTTGGGTTTCATCAAGGTCTCCACTGAGATTCGAGGTTTCCTCTCCTTCCATATAAATCTCCTCAATATCTTCCCCAATATTTTAAAGTATGTTTCTGGGACTTTTATCGGGAGTGTTTGGAAGATATACAATGCCTTAGGCAGGATCATCATCTTAATGATATTTATTCTTCCCATCCAGGATACTCTTTCCATCGGGTATCCCTTTAGTTCTGATTTTATTTTATTTTTAAGAGGGGAATGTAATTGTCTTCATACCAGTCCCTTTCTTTATTGGACAGCAATATTCCTAGGTATTTCATCCCCCTCTGTTTCCAGGTAAATGGGTATAGGTCCACAAGATCCCCGCGTTCCTTAGGACTCAGGGATATACTCAATATCTCTGTTTTCTCTTTATTAATTTTCAAATTAGATATTTCTCCATATCTTTCGTATTCTTCTAAGATCTTCGGTAATGTCTGTCTCGGCTTTGTAACATATAGCATCATGTCATCCGCAAACGCTGAGATCTTGTGGTCCCTCCCATCCACCTTGACACCCTCTATCTCCTGATTTATTCGTATAGTTGACAATAATGGCTCTAATGCAAGGAAAAAAAGAAGGGGTGAAAGCGGGCAACCCTGGCGTGTACCATTGAAAAGTAAGAACCTATCCGATAAGGTTCCATTAACCCGCACCTGGGCCGAGGGTTTGGAATACAGAGCTCCAATCCATCTAAGTATATTAGGTCCTAGGTCCAAATGTCTCAATGTTACCAGCATGAATTCCCAATCTAGTCTATCGAAAGCCTTTTCGGCATCCAAAGACAGAAACAGCGCTGGGATCTTATTCATTTTGGCTTTTTGTATCAGGAATAAAGTTCTTAATATATTGTCTCTCGTCTCTCTTCCAGGTGTAAACCCCGCTTGATCATTTTCTATCCATCCTTTCATAAAAGGTTTTAATCTATCGGCTAATATTTTTGCGTATATTTTTATGTCCAGGTTTATTAAAGATATAGGCCTATAGCTGGCGCATAGGGAGGGATCTTTTTCCTCCTTTACTATCAGAGTAATATGTGCTCCTAGTGCTTCCTCACGTATTGCCATACCTTCACCTATAGAGTTTATATATTTCTGGAAGAACGGGATCATAATTTCTACATATCTTTTATAATATACTGAGGTATACCCATCTGGGCCGGGGCTCTTTCCCATTTTAATATTTTTTATTGTTTGACATATTTCTGCCCTTGATATTTCTTTATCTAATTTGTTAATTTCTTCCTCTGCTATTACCGGGAACTTAACCCTCTCCAAATATTGTTCAATTTTCCTACTTTTACTTTGTTTTGCTAATAGACCTTGTTCTTTATTAACACTATATAGATCTTGATAATATTCCTGGAATATTTTTGTGATTTCTTTCGTCAAATGTTTCATAACCCGGTTCTTATCTTTGATTTTTGAGATATAGTTCTGTGTAGTTCTAGGTTTAATTGTTCTTGCTAGCAATTTCCCCGGTTTATTCCCCAATACATAAAAAATTTTATTCACCTTATTGAATACCCATTTGGTTTCCTGTTCTATTAAGTCTCTTAATTTTTCTCTTTTCATAGTTAATATCTCTAAGATATGTTCTTCCTGTCTTTCTTTATGTTTCTGTTCTAAATCTTGGATCTCTTCTAGTAATGTTACTTTCTGGGCCTGCCTAATTTTTTTCCTCTTGGCCTTTTCTGCTATCATCCTCCCTCTCATAAATACTTTATGTGTTTCCCATAGGATCGATGGGGGCACATTTTCTATGTCGTTTTCTTTAAAGAAGAGGACCATATCCTTTTCCAGGTCATCCGCTATCTTAGGATCATTTAAGAGGGATTCATCCATTCTCCAGATCCTCGTACCAGCCGGGATTTCTCCTAACGCCAGGGTCATTAAGACCGGGGCATGGTCAGAGAGCGTTATTGTTTTTATTTCTACCCCTCTAAGTCCTTCTAGTAGCCGATGGTCTAGCAGGATATGGTCTATTCTAGAGTAGGATCTATGTACAGATGAATAATATGTATAGTCCTTGACTTTTGGATGGAGAATTCTCCAAGCCTCGACCAGCTGCATTTGATATAATTTGTGCTTTATTTTTCTGAGATATTTCCCCTCAGATCTTAATGATATAGGTTGGGTGTCTAGAACTGGGTCTAAGACAAAGTTTAAATCGCCTGCTAGTAGCACCATCCCCTCTCTAAAAGCCTCCAATCTGGTCAGGATTTTTCCCAAATACCTTACTGGACATTTATTAGGACAGTATACATTTCCCAAAGTGATTTTCTTATTACACAAAACACCCTTAATAAAGAGATATCTTCCCTCGGGGTCCAGTTCCATAGCTTCTAACAAAAACTTTGTGTTCTTATCAAACCCTATTGCTGTACCCTTTGATCGTTTATTTGATGAGTAACAATGTATCCAAGTGGGAAAATCTTTTGAAATAAGCCTAGTTTTGGACGTTGATTTTAAGTGGGTTTCTTGTAGGAAGACTATATTAGCCGACAGTCCCCTCATCTCCTGCAGTATCTGATATCGCTTATTTGGGCTATTTAAACCTTGCACATTATACGTGACTATTTTCAGGTCCATCATATTCCTCAATTTCAATCCCTTATGTTATTTATATAGCTTTTTATCAGACACCGCCGGCAGAGGAGGGACCCTCGGCTTTCTTCTTCCCTTAGGAAGAGCTTATCAACCTTCCTTACATGGCAATCATCCTTTCTAGGCCTAGCTTTAGCAACAACGAAAAAGAGAAAAACATAAAAATATGAAACGAATTGAGACCACATATACCCATCCCTCCCCCTACCCCAATCGCATTGCCAACCAATGCTAGGACTCCCCCGATAAGCGCTCCACCTGGCGCTTCCTCGAGCCGACCCTATCTTGGGGTATGTTGTATCCACCCCTACTCTGGGGCCCAGCCCTCAATTGGGGGCTGGTCCTCAGGGCACCAGCGGGCATCCACTCTCCATGCCCCCTCCTCCAGGCAAATACACTCCTATCCTATTTTTCCCCTTCTTGTGTCTCTCCTCCCTCCATTCCCCTCCCTCCCACCCATCTCTCTTCATATATATAAGAAAATTTCTACACCAATTAATCCTAAACTCTGTTCCATTCGTATTCTTTCCATCTCCTCCAAGCTGGAGGTTTCTTTTCCCAGTTGTCTACATGTATACTGGGTATGTTCAATTTGTTGCAGAATTCCTTTATGTCCTCTGGGAACCGTACATAAGCTGACACCCCCTGATTTTTTACAGTTAAGCAGGCTGGAAACCCCCATCTATATGGGATACTATTTGCCTGCAGATGACTTGTTAATGGCTTCAATGCCCTTTTTACGAGCTAGTGTTTCTGGGGCAAGATCTGAAAAAATAAGTATCTCTTTTCCTTTGTATTCCATAGGGACAGAGTTCCTTGTGCTTTGAGAGATACGTTCTTTTTGTTCAAAGTCCTGAAATCTTGCGATAACATCCCTTGGTAGATCCCTATGGGCATTATATGTTCTTTGAATTCTGTGTGTCCTTTCAAAACCCATTGGCGCAGTATTTTCCCGTTTTAGAGCTTTATTAAAAATTTCCCGAAGCACCTCTCCTATTTCTAAATCCTTCACTTCTTCAGGTAATCCTCTGACTCGTAGGTTTTTCCTTCTACTGCGATTTTCTTGATCTTCAAGTTTGTATCGGGCATTTCTTATCTCTAACCAATCCATATCTGCTCTTTGCCTTAGTTCTTTTATTGCGCTTTTGTGTTCTTCTAACTGTTCTTCTATTCCTTCAACCCTTTGGAGTACACACTGTATGGGATGCATGACGACATCCGGCCTATCAGGCTCTGACAGTTCGAGTATGACAGGTAGGATCTCACGCTGACTTTCTTCATCTGTCGAATAGTCGATGTCACCTTTTGAGGTGGGAGGGCTACTGTACCGTTCTGTTCCACTAACTGGGCTGGATCCTTCGCCCGGAGATGAAGGTCATCCAAGTAATGGTATACTCGAAGCCCTAATTCTCTTAGAGGGGCTATGATGGCAATTAGGGTCTTCGTAAAGACTCTTGGTGACGTGCAGAGGCCGAATGGGAGACTCCAACATTTAAGATGTACAGGCACCACTGCAAACCTTGGATATTTCTGGAAAGGAGGGAGTGTCGGTATATGCAGGTAAACATCCTGCAAGTCTGTTGATAACATCCGATCCCTGGTTGGATTACACGTATAATCGCTTATAGCGACTCCCTTTTGAGTTTAGGAAGATATAGCGATTTAGCCTCTTCAGGTCTAACACAGGTCTCCAACCTCTGTTTCTCTTGGGGACTAGAAACAGGGTGGAGTAAAAACCAAAAATCTTTCTGATGGAAACACAGGAACCACTGCTTGCTGTTCCTGCAAGGAGAGAAGAAATCGTTGTAGTGCTTCCGTCTTTTTGGGGGAACCTTGACATCCTTGTCGGAGAGACGAAGTCTTTGGAGGGTTTGTCTAGAAAACGACCAGAAGTGACCGTATTTAACTGTGGAGACTACCCACGGACCACTGCACTTTGTTCCCAGATCTTCAAAAAGTGTGAGTCTGGCCCCCACAGGGATCGCTTGGGATGGCCTGGCGTCAAAAGGATTTAGCAGAATCCTGAGGGATAGGCACGAGTCTCTGTCTACGGGTCTTGAGGAAAGTGGACTGCGTGCTTCTCCAATTTTGCCTAAAGCCTTTCCCCTGTCTGGACTGTCTGTAGTCCTTACTCTTGGAGTATTGAAATCTGGGTGCCAATGTCCTGGAGCGCCTGGATCGCCTGTCTTGGGGTAACAGGCCCGATTTCCCGCCCATGACGCGAGAGATGGCTTTGTCCAATTTCTCCCCAAACAAGGCTTTTCCGTCGAAGGGTATCTTGCACCAATTCTGCTTTGAGGCAATATCCGCTGACCAGGGTTCCAGCCCCAAGGCCCATTTGGCCATAACTGTGTGGAGCATTGACCTTGCGGAGCGTCAAATTGAATCGATCGTGGCTTCACCAATAAGGTCTACTGAGAGCTTTAGCTCCACTAAGGCCCTGATGATGTCCTCCCCTGGGATATCTTGTTAGATTGCAAATTCTATATCATCTGTCCAGACGCGTAGGGCGCTGGACACCTACATCAGGGCTATCGCAGGTTTACAAGCGCTGCCCGTCATCTTTTGGGAGATCAAGATCCATCCTTCTGTCTGGTGGATCTTTAAACAAAGTCGAGTCTTCCATGGGCAATGTGACGTTCTTTGCCAACCTTACCCCAGCTGCATCGACCACTGGAGGGCCCTCCAGCATTGCGGAATCGTCCTCTGAGAGAGGGTATCACTTTCCCTGGTCGATTAATGGAGAATCTTTTCTCCGTCTTTCTCCACTCTTTCTCAATCACATCCCTGATCTCGCCCATGAGATGGAAAGAGAGTAATCTGGCGTTTGACAGGGGGGAAGTACGACTTAGACTTCTGTGTCGGTCTCTTCCCAGCCGATCGCTTGTTTTACCGCCTGCACAAAATGCTGGACCATGGCGAAAGCAAAACCAAAAGGTATCTAGGTCATCAGAGAGACCCCCTGAGATGGCATTCTCTTCCTGATGTTTAGAGGAAGAAGCAGGCGTCCGGCGTGAGATTTCACTTGACGGCCCGGGAATGGATGCCTCAGCCGTTTGCTCCTGAGTAGGAGATGCCAGATGTTGCGGCGGCATTGTGGCTACCAATTCCGCAAGGGAATTCTTTACTGCTTTCTTAAGTAGGTCCGCCACTTGCAGGCTTTCAGACTTTCTGTCCGCTCTGCAATTTTAACAGATCACTTTGTCTGGAAGTGGGGTGTCTCCACAGGACTGACATCCTGGAGATCTCAGCTTCAGGAGCGTTAGGCCACTTTCACACTGAGGCGCTTAAAAACTGCCAGTAAAACACTGAGCGCCTTTGAAGCGCTTTTCAGGCGCTTTTGAAGGGTTTTCAATTCATTTCAATGGAGATGGGCGTTTTTTTCAGTGTACTGCCCCAGTGTGAAAGCATTCATTGACTTTAATGGAAATTAATTTTCATGCGCTTTTTTTTTTTCAGCGTGAAATCGCCTGAAAAGCTCCTCAGCGATGACTTCCTGACACTTCTATGATCCCGATGCCTGGACAATCTGTCTCTACTGGGACTAGAATCATCATAGTCCTCATTTCGCCTTGAGGTCTTTTTAGACGTCTTCTGGCGTATAGGGCTGAAATACATAAAAGTACCAGCTTCGGTGCACTCTTTTTTTTTTTTTTGGAAGCTTACCTGGACGTAGGTCCTTACCTCAGAAGTAGAGTAGGATCTTGTACGGGCGGCGAATGGCTCATGCTGAGTGGCTTAGCAGAGGCAGCAGCTAAAAGAATAGAGTAGACACAACTGGCTGGATCCTAATTTGGTTAAGGGGAACGTACCTCTAAACAAATGGTGTGTGTGTTTTTTTTTTTGTTTTTTTTTTAAGTCCTCGGAAAATACGAATATCTATTTTATTTTATATATGTATTTATTTATTTTTTTGTTTTTATTAAAAAACAAATTTTTAATTTTTTTAAACTTTTAACTACAAATATATAAAAATAAAAAACCCCTAAACAAACATATAGTATACATTTCCCCTTAATTTTAAGAAATCTCTTACCTGAAGAAAAAACAGTATTTCCTCCCTGGACCTCTCGGTGTAGTTCTTCCTGCGGCCTCAGGTGTCTCACTGAGGCCACTAGAGAGATCCATAATGAAATAGGAAAGGCAGGGAACGCCTCTGTCCTGTGCCTGACGTTTTGTGGGCAAAAGACGTCTCTGTGCCCTGATCCAAAATGGCCGCCTTGGCCTCCGGATCCACCGCGCGCATGCGCCGACCGACGAGACGAGAACCCAGAAGACCTGCACCGCCGGTACACATGCAAAATGATGCGGAAGACGCCGCAAGTAAATAAAATGGCGGCGCTGAGCGCGTGCGGCTCCTAAGGAGCTGGAGAGGTGACGGGGAGCTAGAGAATTTAAATGGAAACATAAATGAGAGAAGACAAGAGTTTGGGGGTGAAAAACCTAGGAAAGGGGAAAAAAAAAGATACAGAAAAAGCTGCTGCCCTTGTTGCCAGAATTGAGCTAATGCCTGAAAACCATCTTGCAGATAAAGCTCTTAGTTAAGAGACAACTGCTTGTCCCAAAAGATCCTACAGAAGGGACTCCCAACCTTATAAGCGCATTTAGCTGCCCAAGAGAAGGGACCACGTCCGGGAGAGGCTTGAACCCGGACGGAAGCTGCCGAATGCAGAAGGTAAGGACGTCTGACCAGAATTCACTGCCGTGAGGTATGAGAAAAAAAAAGGAGAATGCTGGGACTGTGCTAACCTACTCTTTTATAATATTCACTAGTCCTGAGGGAGGAGCCAAGGCGGAGCTTGTCACAGGTATGCTGCCATGGAGGCACCAGGAAATCATAAATTTAGGGCTATAAAATTACTTCCAAACACCAAACCTTATATATGTTTTTTGAGCAGACACCCTAGGGAATAAGATGGCGGTAATTGCAAATTTTTATCTCACTCGGTATTTGCGCAATAAATTTTCAAACGCCTTTTTTTGGTAAAAATATTACAAAACAGTAAAGTTAGGCCAATTTTTTGGCATAATGTGAAAGATGTTGTTATGCTGAGTAAATAGATACCTAACACGTCACGCTTTAAAATTGCGCACACTCATGGAATGACACCAAACTTCAGTAATTAAAAATCTCCCTAGGCGATGCTTTAAATTTTTTTACACGTTACCATTTTGGCATTACAGAGGAGGTCTAGTGCTAGAATTGTTGCACTCGTTCTAACGCACGCAGCAATACCTCACATGTGTGGTTTGAACGGCGTTTACATATGTGGGCGGGACTTACATGTGTTTTCGCTTCTGAGCGCGAGCTACCGGGGACATGGGCGTTTTTTCTTATTTTTGCTTCTTATTTTATTTTTTTATTTTTACTTTTTTGTATTTCTTACTCTTTTTTTAACTTTTTTGTTTTTTTGATCAGTTTTATTCCTATTACAAGGAATGTAAACATCCCTTGTAATAGGAATGTGTGTGACAGGTCCTCTTTATGGAGAGATGCGGGGTCAATAAGACCCCACATCTCTCCTCCAGGCTGGAAAGCATGATATTGGTCAAAAAAATTCACCAATCTCATGCTGACAGCCGAGATCACGGCTTGGTTAACATACAGGAACACGGCGTGATGTCATAACGTCGCGCCTGGGCCTCCCACGGTCATAGAGATGACTGGTGACCATCTGGTCACCAGTCATCTCCAAATCGTTCTCCGGGCCCAAGATGGCACAGGAGAGCCCGGAGAAGCACCAGATGGCGGCAAGAGGGGGGGGGGAACGTCCCCTCCCGCCGCCTATAAGAACAATCAAGCGGCAGAACTGCCACTATGATCATTTTTATTGTGCACAGAATCGCTGGCTGAAAAGAATGATATCTGAATGATGCCTGCAACTGCAGGCATCATTCAGATGTCACCGCACAAAGCCAAGGATGTCATTTGACGGTGGGCGGTAGGAAACTGGTTAATATTTTTAAAAAAGGTAATTTTTCTTCTTCATTGATGTACACTGAGACTGCACTGATGGGCACCGATAAGGTGGCAAGGGTGGGCACTGAGAGGTGGCATTGCTATTTGGCACTGGTGGGCAGTGAGAAGTGGCACTGCTAGGTGGCAATGATAGTTGGCAGTGATAGGCACTGATAGGCAGCACTGCTATGTGCCACTGATTGGCACCAGTGGTGGGCATTGATAGGTGGCACTGGCAGGGGCTACTAATTGTCACAGATGATGCAGAATTGCCTCTTCCTCTTCGGGCCCCATGTCCCTTGCACATAAGCCGGTGATTGCCTTTTTTTTATGCTCACGCTGTCAGCACAAGGAGAAAACAAAAACCATTACCCAGACCATTACACTCCACTGTGCCTTGGAGAAACGTCTGATAAATTCAGACTGAATTACCCTATCAGCTGCTACTTTAAAAAATAAAAAGTGAAAAATAATTTTGAATAACCAAAATAGTAGCGCTCAGTGTCTTACAACAAAAATCTAAATATAAACCATATACACTCCGTGAGATAGTGCATAAATGCGAATGTTCATAAATATACATCCTGTAAAGAAATGTGCATACAATAAACTCATCAAGTGTCCATAACGTTCATGACAGTGATTTAAAACAATTGATTTAAAGTGTTTAACTGAAAATGAGTCCATAAAAAAGTGTACAAAATAAGTCCATAAAAAGTGCATCCAAAAGTGACTTCAAATGAAGATGATGACAAATAAAACTTTCTTGTGTTTTCTTCAAACCTTCACCACATCAATGTGCTCAGTGATTCCACTCCCTAAGGACTTGCACTCACCACAAGAATATGCCTCGCACTCTCATGCTTGGCTAATCAGCTTGATTACCCCCCAGGGTATCACAAACGATTCCAAAATGATGAAATTAGGTCAGTCAAGTCTCCCACATGAAAAAACAAATGCTTCCAATAGTGAAGTATATCAAAACTTTTAATTAAAATAACACAGCACAAGTGACCATCAATGGTTACACTCACATTTAGACAGATCAAATTGGGCACTTCAAAGCAAACATTTCCAAACGCCAGGCAAGTTTATAGTAGGCTGCCGCGATGTATTGCGGTCTTGGCGGACCATATAAGCATGTATGTCTCACCCTCCTTCATGTACGCTTGCCTCTCCACTGCAATCGAATCACCACAGACTCCCGCCCAAACACCAAACTGTATATTCGACGAGTGGTCGAAAGATCCGAACGCTGCACACCAGGTGACTGTCGTGTAGCTCCTCCCAGACTAGTTTCGTCGTAAGACTTCTTCCAATGGGGAGAGCTACACACACTTACACCTCCCTCTTTATACTCTGACCATGATTGGTTACGGTCGTATTTCCTGCTGCGCATGTGCGTATTTCCCGTCCCCATGAGCGCAATACATCGGGCATGACCCCCACAATCACAAACATGGAGGACAAGTATAAATAACATACTGTGATCTGCATCTAATCTCTAATTTATATTCGCTGCAGGTACTATTCAGTTTAAATGTTGTGTATATCAAACACCAATAAGTGTCACTTCTATAATAAACAATAAAAAAACTTTTTATACTCAAATTGGCGCCAGAGTACTCAGCACCTTTGAATATATATGGAATTAAAACAGGAGAATATTATATTAGAATAATATATGCGGAAAAATTTGAATAATATATGCAGAAAGATCAATTATAACTATTGTTCACCAGATATCAGAGAATTAAGTCACAAAGTAGACTAATCTAACAACCTCACATGTCAGTGCGAGGCTGATCAAGATATGAAGGTTAACTAAAATCCCAACTAAAAATACATGTATATAATGAAAATTAATTTACATGTATAGTAAAATATATATCTGTACGACTAAAACTAGTCTATTAGATAGACTATAATAGATCAATGTCCACCTTGTCTCAATTTACATGTGTGTGCATGCATAGACACATTACATGCATCCTCATAAATGCACACTATGGACATACATCATTGTATAAGAGAAAATGTTTCTAAAAAAAATCTAAAAATTACTGATAAAACAGTTTAAATCGAGTTCGATATTTAGCCCTCTCGGATGGAGGCTCCTTAAAAGGAAAATCCATTTGGTTTCTCTCTGAGAGAGCTCCCTAACTCGATTCGAACCTCTCCAAGCAGGGTGTGTGCAGTCAATACCACAAAACTGTAAAAGGGTAGGGTCCTGACTGTGCTTTTCTTTGAAGTGTAGGGAGACACTATGATATCGAAATCCCTTTTTAATGTTAGCCAGGTGTTCCGATATACGCACTCGCAAGAGTCGTTTAGTTCTCCCCACATAATACAACCCACATGGGCACCATAGTAAATAAACCACAAAGGATGAATTGCATGTGATGAACTGTTCAATCTCAAAAACATCACCATCCTTATTCGTAAAACTAGAGCTTCCTCTGTTGTCCGTTTACACTGTCCTACAACAGATGCATTTACGACATGAATAAAAACCTTTAAAGTTTTTATTCAGATCTAGGCGTTTGGGTGGATCAATAATTTTTTGTACCACCCGATCGCCAAAATTTGGTGCCCTCCTATAGATGAACTTGGGGTTTTCTGATAAAATTTCGCATAGATGTCTGTCTCTGCACACAATGTGCCAATATTTGCGAAAAATCTCCTCTACCTCTTTATACTGATAATGAAAATCAGAAATAAAACCTAGCTGAAATGATTTATTAGTGACACCATCCTCCTTCTTCTTCAAACATTGTGTCCTAGGAATTTGTGCTACCTCACTAATGATATTCTTAATTGTATCATCCTTATATCCTTTCTCCACAAATTTATCTCCCAGAATATTGGCCTGTACATAATAATCATCTGTTGATGTGCAGTTACGACGAATCCTTAGCATTTGACCTTTCGGCTTAAAGTAAGCCTTGGTACTGATCCTGCTATCGGATTTCATAATCATAAGATCCAGAAAATTAACCTCCTCCTCACTAATAACATAGTCTAAAACTATATTATTAGTGTTCTTGTTCAGATGTCTTATGAATTCTTCAACTGACTGTCTGGAACCTTCCCAGACAAACAGGAGATCATCAATAAATCTTCTGTAGAGTTTCAACTCTGGTCTAAGCACATTGAAGACATGTCTGTCCTCCCATTCCGCCATAAATAGGTTGGCGAGGCTGGGGGCAAACTTGGCTCCCATAGCCACGCCAACTTGCTGGGAAAAAAACTGATTATAAAACCAAAAATAATTGTGGGCCATACAGAAATCCAAAACCTTGCCCAAAAAAGATTTTTGTAGATGTGATATGTCTTCCCGTTTACAAAGAGCCCAATTCAGCGCCAATAGGGCGTCATCATGCTGTATAATGGTATACAACGAGCTCACATCAGCGGTCACCAAAAAAGTGGAAACATCTGATTTAAGCTCCACCCCATCAAGCAATCGTAAAAGATCACTAGTGTCTTTCAGATAAGCTCTCGTGATTTTAACACTTGGCTGGAGAAACCGCTCAAGGTATTCTCCCAACCTTGCAGTAATGGAGCCTATCCCATTTACAATTGGGCGCGCTGGGGGGTTCTCAACATTTTTATGAATCTTGGGCAAAGTATAAATTACCGGAATTCGGCATGAGCTTGGATTCAGGTATTGATTTTCTTTTCCATTAATAGCACCCTTCTTAAATCCCCATTCAACCAACAGATTCAACTGATTTTTATATTCATCCGTAGGATCTCGAGGTAACTTTCTATATGTGTTTTGATCATTTAGAAGTTCCATTAATTGGTTGTGATAAAAGGACTTTTCCATTAACACAACACCCCCCCCCCCTTTATCGGTCGGACGGATAATAATTCCTTTTCTCTCCTCCAGGGATTTGATACCCTCTTGGATATACTCAGGATTAATCCGTTTCTTTACAGGGAGTTCCTCAATGTCTTTCAACACCATATTTTTAAATACCTCTACAAAATGATTATCAGTATTCTGGGGATTAAACACTGATTTGTTTCGTAGGCCACTCTCCATATGTAGGGATACGTCATTAGTTTTTCTGGATGGGTCACTAGGATGACTCAAAAAATATTTCTTCATGTTAAGTGTGCGGATGAATTTGTGTGTGTCGATATATACATCAAACTTATTCATTCTTTTTTTAGGGGCACACTTAAGACCTAAATTTAAAATGTTTTTCTCATTGTCACTTAATGTTGCTTTGCTTAGGTTATAAATCCTTGTTTTTAATTAGCCCTCCTTCTTTTTTTGGGATTGAACTCGTTTCCCTGCCCTACAGCCTCTCCTTCTCGACGTGGCGGTGCCATGCCTCTGTTGGGGTACTGAGTGCCAGGGTTCCTTCCCCCCCTCTGTTGTTCCCAAACTGAGGGTGATGGTAAGGCATTCCGTAACCCCTCTCCCCCCACGTTGTTCTAAAAAAGACTGCTGGTATCCATTATTCCTTCCATAATCCTCATATTCAAGGGCTTGATATCTGTTCTGGACTGGAATTGGATACCTACTATCCCCATATTGGTTGGATGATGATAAATTCCACTGCTGATATTCAGCCTGTGCATATGGACCATAGTCACCTCCCCTATTGTATTGGGTATATCCCTGGGGTCTGGGGATAACATCATATTGATTGGTCGTATAATGATTTCCCCCTTGTTCCCTGGTCCCACTCCTCATATTGCTTTTAGGGGTATTGTTGACATTATTTTTGGAGGGATTATTTTTTCCTTTAGTATTCTGTGTTTTGTCACTTCTCATTTGAGTTGTTCTAGATGGTGCTTGCTCAGTCGGAATCTCCCTACTACTAGAGCTTGAGGTTACAGCACCATTAGTGACAATCTCACCATTAATATTAATCCCATCACTAATATTGTTCGCAACCACATTCTGCCATAAATATATATTGTTACTTTTAAAATCATTCAAATCTCTAGTAAACTTTTTTACTTTTTTCCTCTGTATATCCTTATCCAATTTTTCTAATTTCTTCCGCATATTAATATTGGACTCTTTAATCTGATTGGATTCACTGTGAGAGGCCAGCACGGTCTGCAAAGCCATAATCTTCTCATTCAGTGTATCCAATTTAATACGTTTCCTTTTTAAAACCAATACCTGCAGTTCTCTTCCTGATCTATTGAAAAATTCTAACCACTCGTCCATATATTTAGATTCTGTCAGACCATCCTGTGGGGACACCTCCCATCTCAAACTCCTGAAGATGAGCCCCTCCTTCAGGTAGTGTTCAAATGTAAAGATGTCCCACCAGGTTTTGACCTGTTTTTCCATAAGGGACTCAAGTGTTTTTAGTGAACCTGAAATATCCTCTTCACATTCTGTCATTTCCTGATTAGAGGAAAAAATACAATCTGGGTCCATCTGTCTATTAGATAGAAAATTGATGGCCTCCATAGCTGCAAGTGGTGAAACTATAAGTAAATAAAAATAACAGTGTACTAAGAAATAAACCGCCCCCTTTCCTTAACACACTCCACGGCGCCTTGGAGAAACGTCTGATAAATTCAGACTGAATTACCCTATCAGCTGCTACTTTAAAAAATAAAAAGTGAAAAATAATTTTGAATAACCAAAATAGTAGCGCTCAGTGTCTTACAACACAAATCTAAATATAAACCATATACACTCCGTGAGATAGTGCATAAATGTGAATGTTCATAAATATACACCCTGTAAAGAAATGTGCATACAATAAACTCATCAAGTGTCCATAACGTTCATGACAGTGATTTAAAACAATTGATATAAAGTGTTTAACTGAAAATGAGTCCATAAAAAAGTGCACAAAATAAGTCCATAAAAAGTGCATCCAAAAGTGACTTCAAATGAAGATGATGACAAATAAAACTTTCTTGTGTTTTCTTCAAACCTTCACCACATCAATGTGCTCAGTGATTCCACTCCCTAAGGACTTGCACTCACCACAAGAATATGCCTCGCACTCTCATGCTTGGCTAATCAGCTTGATTACCCCCCAGGGTATCACAAACGATTCCAAAATGATGAAATTAGGTCAGTCAAGTCTCCCACATGAAAAAACAAATGCTTCCAATAGTGAAGTATATCAAAACTTTTAATTAAAATAACACAGCACAAGTGACCATCAATGGTTACACTCACATTTAGACACATCAAATTGGGCACTTCAAAGCAAACATTTCCAAATGCCAGGCAAGTTTATAGTAGGCTGCCGCGATGTATTGCGGTCTCGGCGGACCATATAAGCATGTATGTCTCACCCTCCTTCATGTACGCTTGCCTCTCCACTGCAATCGAATCACCACAGACTCCCGCCCAAACACCAAACTGTATATTCGACGAGTGGTCGAAAGATCCGAACGCTGCACACCAGGTGACTGTCGTGTAGCTCCTCCCAGACTAGTTTCTTCGTAAGACTTCTTCCAATGGGGTGAGCTACACACACTTACACCTCCCTCTTTATACTCTGACCATGATTGGTTACGGTCGTATTTCCTGCTGCGCATGTGCGTATTTCCCGTCCCCATGACCGCAATACATCGGGCATGACCCCCACAATCACAAACATGGAGGACAAGTATAAATAACATACTGTGATCTGCATCTAATCTCTAATTTATATTCGCTGCAGGTACTATTCAGTTTAAATGTTGTGTATATCAAACACCAATAAGTGTCACTTCTATAATAAACAATAAAAAAACTTTTTATACTCAAATTGGCGCCAGAGTACTCAGCACCTTTGAATATATATGGAATTAAAACAGGAGAATATTATATTAGAATAATATATGCGGAAAAATTTGAATAATATATGCGGAAAGATCAATTATAACTATTGTTCACCAGATATCAGAGAATTAAGTCACAAAGTAGACTAATATAACAACCTCACATGTTAGTGCGAGGCTGATCAAGATATGAAGGTTAACTAAAATCCCAACTAAAAATACATGTATATAATGAAAATTAATTTACATGTATAGTAAAATATATATCTGTACGACTAAAACTAGTCTATTATATAGACTATAATAGATCAATGTCCACCTTGTCTCAATTTACATGTGTGTGCATGCATAGACACATTACATGCATCCTCATAAATGCACACTATGGACATACATCATTGTATATGAGAAAATGTTTCTAAAAAAAATCTAAAAATTACTGATAAAACAGTTTAAATCGAGTTCGATATTTAGCCCTCTCGGATGGAGGCTCCTTAAAAGGAAAATCCATTTGGTTTCTCTCTGAGAGAGCTCCCTAACTCGATTCGAACCTCTCCAAGCAGGGTGTGTGCAGTCAATACCACAAAACTGTAAAAGGGTAGGGTCCTGACTGTGCTTTTCTTTGAAGTGTAGGGAGACACTATGATATCGAAATCCTTTTTTAATGTTAGCCAGGTGTTCCAATATACGCACTCGCAAGAGTCGTTTAGTTCTCCCCACATAATACAACCCACATGGGCACCATAGTAAATAAACCACAAAGGATGAATTGCATGTGATGAACTGTTCAATCTCAAAAACATCACCATCCTTATTCGTAAAACTAGTGGTTCCTCTGTTGTCCGTTTTCACTGTCCTACAACAGATGCATTTACGACATGAATAAAAACCTTTAAAGTTTTTATTCAGATCTAGGCGTTTGGGTGGATCAAGAATTTTGTGTACCACCCGATCGCCAAAATTTGGTGCCCTCCTATAGATGAACTTGGGGTTTTCTGATAAAATTTCGCATAGATGTCTGTCTCTGCACACAATGTGCCAATATTTGCGAAAAATCTCCTCTACCTCTTTATACTGATAATGAAAATCAGAAATAAAACCTAGCTGAAATGATTTATTAGTGACACCATCCTCCTTCTTCTTCAAACATTGTGTCCTAGGAATTTGTGCTACCTCACTAATGATATTCTTAATTGTATCATCCTTATATCCTTTCTCCACAAATTTATCTCCCAGAATATTGGCCTGTACATAATAATCATCTGTTGATGTGCAGTTACGATGAATCCTTAGCATTTGACCTTTCGGAATATTTTTAATCCAAGATGGATGATGTCCACTACCAATGGCCAAATAGCTATTCCGATCAGTCGGCTTAAAGTAAGCCTTGGTACTGATCCTGCTATCGGATTTCATAATCGTAAGATCCAGAAAATTAACCTCCTCCTCACTAATAACATAGTCTAAAACTATATTATTAGTGTTATTGTTCAGATGTCTTATGAATTCTTCAACTGACTGTCTGGAACCTTCCCAGACAAACAGGAGATCATCAATAAATCTTCTGTAGAGTTTCAACTCTGGTCTAAGCACATTGAAGACATGTCTGTCCTCTCATTCCGCCATAAATAGGTTGGCGAGGCTGGGGGCAAACTTGGCTCCCATAGCCACGCCAACTTGCTGGGAAAAAAACTGATTATAAAACCAAAAATAATTGTGGGCCATACAGAAATCCAAAACCTTGCCCAAAAAAGATTTTTGTAGATGTGATATGTCTTCCCGTTTACAAAGAGCCCAATTCAGCGGCAATAAGGCGTCATCATGCTGTATAATGGTATACTCTCGTGATTTTAACACTTGGCTGGAGAAACCGCTCAAGGTATTCTCCCAACCTTGCAATCATTTTGTAGAGGTATTTAAAAATATGGTGTTGAAAGACATTGAGGAACTCCCTGTAAAGAAACGGATTAATTCTGAGTATATCCAAGAGGGTATCAAATCCCTGGAGGAGAGAAAAGGAATTATTATCCGTCCGGCCGATAAAGGGCGGGGTGTTGTGTTAATGGAAAAGTCCTTTTATCACAACCAATTAATGGAACTTCTAAATGATCAAAACACATATAGAAAGTTACCTCGAGATCCTACGGATGAATATAAAAATCAGTTGAATCTGTTGGTTGAATGGGGATTTAAGAAGGGTGCTATTAATGGAAAAGAAAATCAATACCTGAATCCAAGCTCATGCCGAATTCCGGTAATTTATACTTTGCCCAAGATTCATAAAAATGTTGAGAACCCCCCAGCGCGCCCAATTGTAAATGGGATAGGCTCCATTACTGCAAGGTTGGGAGAATACCTTGAGCGGTTTCTCCAGCCAAGTGTTAAAATCACGAGAGCTTATCTGAAAGACACTAGTGATCTTTTACGATTGCTTGATGGGGTGGAGCTTAAATCAGATGTTTCCACTTTTTTGGTGACCGCTGATGTGAGCTCGTTGTATACCATTATACAGCATGATGACGCCTTATTGGCGCTGAATTGGGCTCTTTGTAAACGGGAAGACATATCACATCTACAAAAATCTTTTTTGGGCAAGGTTTTGGATTTCTGTATGGCCCACAATTATTTTTGGTTTTATAATCAGTTTTTTTCCCAGCAAGTTGGCGTGGCTATGGGAGCCAAGTTTGCCCCCAGCCTCGCCAACCTACTTATGGCAGAATGGGAGGACAGACATGTCTTCAATGTGCTTAGACCAGAGTTGAAACTCTACAGAAGATTTATTGATGATCTCCTGTTTGTCTGGGAAGGTTCCAGACAGTCAGTTGAAGAATTCATAAGACATCTGAACAATAACACTAATAATATAGTTTTAGACTATGTTATTAGTGAGGAGGAGGTTAATTTTCTGGATCTTACGATTATGAAATCCGATAGCAGGATCGGTACCAAGGCTTACTTTAAGCCGACTGATCGGAATAGCTATTTGGCCATTGGTAGTGGACATCATCCATCTTGGATTAAAAATATTCCGAAAGGTCAAATGCTAAGGATTCGTCGTAACTGCACATCAACAGATGATTATTATGTACAGGCCAATATTCTGGGAGATAAATTTGTGGAGAAAGGATATAAGGATGATACAATTAAGAATATCATTAGTGAGGTAGCACAAATTCCTAGGACACAATGTTTGAAGAAGAAGGAGGATGGTGTCACTAATAAATCATTTCAGCTAGGTTTTATTTCTGATTTTCATTATCAGTATAAAGAGGTAGAGGAGATTTTTCGCAAATATTGGCACATTGTGTGCAGAGACAGACATCTATGCGAAATTTTATCAGAAAACCCCAAGTTCATCTATAGGAGGGCACCAAATTTTGGCGATCGGGTGGTACAAAAAATTCTTGATCCACCCAAACGCCTAGATCTGAATAAAAACTTTAAAGGTTTTTATTCATGTCGTAAATGCATCTGTTGTAGGACAGTGAAAACGGACAACAGAGGAACCACTAGTTTTACGAATAAGGATGGTGATGTTTTTGAGATTGAACAGTTCATCACATGCAATTCATCCTTTGTGGTTTATTTACTATGGTGCCCATGTGGGTTGTATTATGTGGGGAGAACTAAACGACTCTTGCGAGTGCGTATATTGGAACACCTGGCTAACATTAAAAAAGGATTTCGATATCATAGTGTCTCCCTACACTTCAAAGAAAAGCACAGTCAGGACCCTACCCTTTTACAGTTTTGTGGTATTGACTGCACACACCCTGCTTGGAGAGGTTCGAATCGAGTTAGGGAGCTCTCTCAGAGAGAAACCAAATGGATTTTCCTTTTAAGGAGCCTCCATCCGAGAGGGCTAAATATCGAACTCGATTTAAACTGTTTTATCAGTAATTTTTAGATTTTTTTTAGAAACATTTTCTCATATACAATGATGTATGTCCATAGTGTGCATTTATGAGGATGCATGTAATGTGTCTATGCATGCACACACATGTAAATTGAGACAAGGTGGACATTGATCTATTATAGTCTATATAATAGACTAGTTTTAGTCGTACAGATATATATTTTACTATACATATATATTAATTTTCATTATATACATGTATTTTTAGTTGGGATTTTAGTTAACCTTCATATCTTGATCAGCCTCGCACTAACATGTGAGGTTGTTATATTAGTCTACTTTGTGACTTAATTCTCTGATATCTGGTGAACAATAGTTATAATTGATCTTTCCGCATATATTATTCAAATATTTCCGCATATATTATTCTAATATAATATTCTCCTGTTTGAATTCCATATATATTCAAAGGTGCTGAGTACTCTGGCGCCAATTTGAGTATAAAAAGTTTTTTTATTGTTTATTATAGAAGTGACACTTATTGGTGTTTGATATACACAACATTTAAACTGAATAGTACCTGCAGCGAATATAAATTAGAGATTAGATGCAGATCACAGTATGTTATTTATACTTGTCCTCCATGTCTGTGATTGTGGGGGTCATGCCCGATGTATTGCGCTCATGGGGACGGGAAATACGCACATGCGCAGCAGGAAATACGACCGTAACTAATCATGGTCAGAGTATAAAGAGGGAGGTGTAAGTGTGTGTAGCTCACCCCATTGGAAGAAGTCTTACGACGAAACTAGTCTGGGAGGAGCTACACGACAGTCACCTGGTGTGCAGCGTTCGGATCTTTCGACCACTCGTCGAATATACAGTTTGGTGTTTGGGCGGGAGTCTGTGGTGATTCGATTGCAGTGGAGAGGCAAGCGTACATGAAGGAGGGTGAGACATACATGCTTATATGGTCCGCCGAGACCGCAATACATCGCGGCAGCCTACTATAAACTTGCCTGGCGTTTGGAAATGTTTGCTTTGAAGTGCCCAATTTGATCTGTCTAAATGTGAGTGTAACCATTGATGGTCACTTGTGCTGTGTTATTTTAATTAAAAGTTTTGATATACTTCACTATTGGAAGCATTTGTTTTTTCATGTGGGAGACTTGACTGACCTAATTTCATCATTTTGGAATCGTTTGTGATACCCTGGGGGGGTAATCAAGCTGATTAGCCAAGCATGAGAGTGCGAGGCATATTCTTGTGGTGAGTGCAAGTCCTTAGGGAGTGGAATCACTGAGCACATTGGTGTGGTGAAGGTTTGAAGAAAACATAAGAAAGTTTTATTTGTCATCATCTTCATTTGAAGTCACTTTTGGATGCACTTTTTATGGACTTATTTTGTGCACTTTTTTATGGACTCATTTTCAGTTAAACACTTTAAATCAATTGTTTTAAATCACTGTCATGAACGTTATGGACACTTGATGAGTTTATTGTATGCACATTTCTTTACAGGATGTATATTTATGAACATTCGCATTTATGCACTATCTCACGGAGTGTATATGGTTTATATTTAGATTTGTGTTGTAAGACACTGAGCGCTACTATTTTGGTTATTCAAAATTATTTTTCACTTTTTATTTTTTAAAGTAGCAGCTGATAGGGTAATTCAGTCTGAATTTATCAGACGTTTCTCCAAGGCACAGTGGAGTGTGTTAAGGAAAGGGGGCGGTTTATTTCTTAGTACACTGTTATTTTTTTTTTTTTAAATACATATGCTTTGTGATTTGATTTATACCAATATGTATTTATTTTTGTCTACATGATTGGTTTCAATGTAGTATGCGTGATGTCACCCTCTATATGCTCCCCTGGTCTTGACCCTCATTGCGATCCAGCCTGGAGATACGACATATTCATATCAGCCACTAGGTGTCACCCTGTGACATCCCAGGTCAGTCTGCCAATTGCCAACATGGCTGCATAGGATATTTCCCATCCCTGATGCTACTTTCTGTGTCACGGTCTCTGATTTGGTCTGTCCCGGCGGGTGTGCGGCTCCGCAGAGAGCAGGACTGCGAATTTGCGGCCTTGTCTCTCGCTGTCTGATGGGTGACACATTGCACGGACGATGTGTGGATGACTATTCTGAGACATTGCGCATGTGTGATTATCATTATTGACGTCACACGCCAATTGGCCGGGCAGGAGCCTCACACAGATAAGAGAGGGCTGCGTGGAGCTCAGCATTCTGCTGCTGCAGTCTTGCTGTGTATCTCCCCCTCCCCGTTGTGGATGGTAAGCTCTGATTACACTCACACTACAGTCTCTATACTTTGAAAATGATGGTTCAATGGCATTTTCCTTGGAACTTTCTATGATAGGGACTCCTTTCCCATGGATGCAGTGGACGCTTGCTGGACTCCTTTTGGATAACCAGCTTCTTGCTTTACCATCCTCACTAGAAGGTGAGCTTTTTAAGCCTTTGTAACCCATTCACGGCTTGTGCTCTGTTACTGTTTAAACTGACAGGTGCCATATGCATTTTATATGTTTTCATAGGACTTCCTGGTTCCCACCTTCCCTGGTATAGGACTTATCTGGTGATAGATACAGCCGTTGAGACTTTTATTTCCCCTGTCTCTTATGACTCTGGATCTATTTAGTGACAGGCCCAACTGAGGATACTTACCTATTTGATGTGTATATGTATACACATATATTGGCTATTGGCTACTGATGCTTAAGATCTTCTAGACGCCTATAAAGTTTCAACTCTGGTATGTTTCCCATTGCAGATCATTTTGCTTATCTATCTATCACAGCGGTAGGCATATTCCTACTAGTTTCTCATGTTTTTTCAATGGTGTTTATTATGCTTTTTATCAGACTACCTCATCACCTCTCTTTTGTGTCTGTGGGGGCTCCCATGCCCGCCAGGGTGGACCCACTCCCTTTGGACTGCGTTGCATGTTTTTGCTTAGGGTAAGGGCTGCATTTTATGTGGGGGGGGGTGACACTGTGCATACAAAATGTATCTTATGGCTATTTGACCATTTCAATGGCCTTAAATGTGATTTTGCTTGTTATTATGCTTAAATATGTTTTTCTTCTATTTTGTAGTATTATATGTAGCGGCCTCACCTCTCTCCCTTGCTTTATCGGTTATATGGCTGTTGTCTAGGGGTACCTGGGGGAGAGAGATAAAACACACCACGGCCCATGTCCTCCGTAACTGAGAAGTGAAGGCCAGAAGATTGGGCTTTTGTGTAGGTGTCCTAGAATCAAGTCCAGTCCTTCGTCCCTGACTCCTTTGCTTTAGTAACCCAAGTTCCACACAGTGAATAGGTACAACTCAGTTTTATTCTTCTTGCCAAGCAATAAAACAATCTTTCTCCTTTGGAAAATGTGGACAGATCGAGGCACAATCCTTTCCCTTCTTGCTGGTGCCCACTGTGCTGTCACCAGTGGTGAATAGTCACTGCCACTGACTAGGTAATATAGAGCGTGAATTACCTTCGCTCACTTTGCCCCTGTCAGAGGAAGAAATCCGTCCAAGGAAGAAGTGGAGGCCTCTCCGTCACCAGCGATGCTGCGCCGGGCTCTTCAGAGAAGTTACTGCGCACCAGTCCTCACGAACTCAGACACGGCACCCAAGGAGTTAGGGCCCCCTCTGATTCCTCCACCCTCGCGGAACTCAGTCGAAGGTACTGAGCCCCAGGCATCCGCCATAGTACCTCACCCCAGGCTAAAGGTGCCTGAGATGGACTCCATCCCTGCTCCTGCTAGGCCAAGGGCGCCTAGGCCTGTAACACCGGAACGCCAGCACCCAAGCTGAAGGTGCCTGGGTGCGGCCGCGTCCTCCAACTCTATGCCCCAAAATCAGGGCGTCCGCCCCTTTTATGACCTCTCCCTTTGCGCCACAGCGGGTTCCCCGCCCCGCTGTACCAGCTCCAGGGGAGAACAAAAAGGCACAGTTTGCGGTGCAAGTTCAGCTCCGGCCCAAGGCAACAACGCCACCTGTAGGCCCCAAGGAACCCCACACCACCAGAGTCCTCACATAAATTCAAACACCCGCTACATATACATGATCTCTGTACTATAAACATCTTATAAATGCACACAAAGCTTCTGAAGAAGCGGAGTACTGTCCGCAAAACATGTCGAGCATTCTAATATGATTGCTACAGGGTGAACTGGTATCACTATTCCTCTCAGTTGTATCCCCTTTTTTCAGATTTTACAAAGTTTTACAATTGTATGTTTTAAACATGTTGTAAAATGCATTAAAATGTATCTTGTTTTGTCAATGTGTGTATCCCAAGTATTATGGTACCATTGATGTCCCTTCTGGTTCCTGATCCTGTCTGCTGCTCTGACTACGATGTTCTCTGGCTCCCGGATTTTCTGGCTTGTTCTGACTACCCGATTTGGTTACACGGATCGATGTGGATGGAGAAATCCCTGCCAAGAAAAGTGAAAAAAAAAATATCCAGCTGAATGACGTTCCTGCAAAGCAAACAAAGGTTAACAAAAAACACAGTAACAGTAACTCAATAAAACTTTTTTTTATTGCAATCTTTGCCAAATAAGAGTAAAAAATATATGCCGAAGCATAGGGCTCTGACCACCCCAGCCCCCTACCTTTTTGTCCCCTGCTCCATCTGTCTACCACCTGTCATATGCAATAAAAGGATTTTTGGTAGAGCAGCCGTCCGGAATTATTTCTTCACGTCCCATGTTAAGGTGCTTCTCAACAACACCAGTTGCCGCTGGCGTTTTGGTGTATGAATGGAAGACAGGATGAAAACATCCCGTTTGTCCTTACACTTCACTGCAAGCACCTCATTACTTTTCAAGCAGGTACCCACCCTCTGTCTAATTGGGGTATTTACAAGCCGTTGGGGGAAGCTCCGGTGAAAAGGTTGCACGGTGCCACAGCAGCCAATTTTTAATTAATAAAGGTGTCTAAAAAGTGTCAAGCTTATATAAAAATTGTCCACGTACAAATGGTACCCCAATTGTACTCTTTATGGAACAAGGCAGACACCAATGCCCAAACTATCTTGCCACTGCTCCCTATGGAGTCTGGGCAGCCGTGGGCTCAATGTCTTTTCCCTCGTAAATCAGGAAATTCCATGTATAGCCGGTTGCCCTCTCTCAGAGCTTATACATTTTCACCCCATATCTGGCACACTTGCCGGGGAGAAACTGTTTGAAAGCAAGGCAAACAGAAAACTTAATGAGGGACTCTTCTACACAGACAACTTGTTGGAGCATATACAAGGCTGCAAATGTTTAGTTCAAGTGATTTACTCACCTTTGATGTTCCTGGTTAATCTTAATGGACCCACTCATCCATTTTAGATAACCATCCACTACTCTGATCAATTTTGGCCACACTGTGGAGATGGCGGTCTGCAGCTGTTTGCACTTTGGGAGTGATGCCGGTGCGTCTCAGCTATTGCTGTTTTTTGCTACCTCAGCTCCTGGGATGGATACCTCTTGAGGCCCAGTTTCTACTCACATTGTTACCCGGTATAATGTAAGTACCCAGAATTGACACTTTGTGTCTGCTGGTTGAACATCATTCAATTTTTATATTTTCATACTCTGCTATTTCAGATGTCCTCTAACATCCGCCCCTGATGAAGTGATACTCACAGAAACGCGTCGGGCACCTTGGATGTAGCTACTTGCTAATAGGACTTTATTCATTTTTATGACTTATATTAATTTTTTATCTATTTATATCCATACCCAGTTGCTATGTGTTGTCTAGTCTATACAATGCCAATTGTTATAATCCAATTTGCCAAGTTTTGTCATTTGACTGTTATGTACACTAATTTGTAGGTTACGTCATGCGCACATGCCTATGTTATCTTGTTACATTGTGATACATCAGTACTCTGTATATGTAATAAACTTGACCTAGTTTTTATTCAACCCCTGCCTGTCAACTGTCTCATTCAAAGTCCCACCATTCCCCCTCTTTATTGCCTTATCGGGATGGAGGCACTTTTCCCAGGTGCTTCATACAAAGTCCCACCTCTCTCTTTTTACTCTCAAACCAGGGATGGAGTCAGTTGACAGTTAGCTGGCAGTTACCCCCTGCCAGCCCTGTATGGGGTTGATTTATGAGCTTGTACCCACTATCTGCAACACCAGGTTGCGGATTACTGGGGGTTCTGGACGCATCTTAGTTTGATGACCAGTGATGCAGTTTCTGAGCTTTGTTTTGATCTAGACCCGGGAGCTGCGATGCGCTCTGCGTGTCCTCCCTGTCTCCTCCGCTTCCGCCCTCTGGGCGGGAGCGCAAGAGGAACGAGGCGGGTGCCCACAGCGCATCAGCGCCACGCACCGCCCCCTCATCTCGTCATGGATAGGCGCTGTGAGGTGGTTGCGGCATCTCCATTCTAGCCGACTCAGTTGGACATGGCGGCATGAACTGTGGGCGGGTTTGTATACCGCCCTGACCGTGTCCCTGCCCTATGCGGGTTTGGCCAGCGTGACGTTGGTGGTGATCATCAGTACGTGAGAGACGCATATAAAGCGTCCTCCCAGAAGCAGTCCCTCACCTCCCCACACGTGTAGACGCCGCAGCCTTGCGAGGTCCATTTACAGGGCACATCTAAGGTAATTACTTTGGGATTCTAACACATAGGACTTTGCACTCCTTTACTCACCTTTTGATGTTCCTGGTTAATCTTAATGGACCCACTCATCCATTTTAGATAACCATCCACTACTCTGATCAATTTTGGCCACACTGGAGATGGCGGTCTGCAGCTGTTTGCACTTTGGGAGTGATGCCGGTGCGTCTCAGCTATTGCTGTTTTTTGCTACCTCAGCTCCTGGGATGGATACCTCTTGAGGCCCAGTTTCTACTCACATTGTTACCCGGTATAATGTAAGTACCCAGAATTGACACTTTGTGTCTGCTGGTTGAACATCATTCAATTTTTATATTTTCATACTCTGCTATTTCAGATGTCCTCTAACATCCGCCCCTGATGAAGTGATACTCACAGAAACGCGTCGGTTACCTTGGATGTAGCTACTTGCTAATAGGACTTTATTCATTTTTATGACTTATATTATTTTTTTATCTATTTATATCCATACCCAGTTGCTATGTGTTGTCTAGTCTATACAATGCCAATTGTTATAATCCAATTTGCCAAGTTTTGTCATTTGACTGTTATGTACACTAATTTGTAGGTTACGTCATGCGCACATGCCCGTGTTACCTTGTTACATTGTGATACATCAGTACTCTGTATATGTAATAAACTTGACCTAGTTTTTATTCAACCCCTGCCTGTCAACTGTCTCATTCAAAGTCCCACCATCCCCCCTCTTTATAAGTGATTTACGAGGGGCTGAATTTTGTGGAGCTGATCATATTCAGGGTCACCCTGGGGACGACAGAGTTCATTGTCGTTGAAATGCATAAATCGGCAGCAGAGAACACAAGCATATTATGAATTGGGTTTTTGGACCAATATGACCGTGACTCATTCTCTTTAGTAATGCTCATGTTGAGGGTTAGGCCCAAAACAGTCTTAAATTCAGTAACCGTAATACGTTTCCATGCAAATTGTCTGGCAAGGATCGAATTTGGTTTGTGGTGATAAATTGATAAAAATTGCTTTGGTCAACAATCGATCTGTACAGCTCCAAAAAACCAAGGGGAGTTAAATCTGCTATTTCCACCTGAATTCCATGTTGGCCATTAAATGGGGGAAGTACGGGCACTGCAGAATCTATGGGCTCCCAATCAGGACTTGCAAACTCAGCAGGAAGGGCCCTATGGGCTCTACAGACCTGTGGTTGAATGGCTGCGGGACACTACTTGTGCTAGCCTCCGCACCAGCTTTAACTGCACTTATGGGACTCGCCACGTCGCCAAGTGTTACTGAAGTGCTGGTATATCTATGACCAGGATGTACTAGGCTCCTGGTGCTCGCCAATTCACCACAAGGTAGAGTGGCAGTAGTATTGGCACTCTGCTGCATACCAGAATCATGCGATTGTGCCATTTCAGAAACCGGGAAACGGGGTCGTGTATATGCCTGACCTTAGCAGGGACCTCTACTCTGTCATCAGAGCAATCTGTTAGGGGGACGCTGCTCTCTACAGGTTTGTATTCTGTGCCTGATTCTGATGGTGAGCCTTCCCAATCGCTCTCATCTGTCATGCTCAGAATCCTGTCCGCCTCTTCACTAGTGTACCTTTTGCATGACATTTTGGTCATTAAATTTATAGGTACCTAGTGCGACTCACGGGTAAAAAAGCACCTGGCTGTCAAGGACTGTTTGACGCACTACAAATAAAATTTACCTGCTAGTGCTAGCAGAGATGAGGCCTAATTCTGCTAAAGCAGCGGTTTTGTGTACTGTGTATCAGAAGTGACTGAGCTACTGACACTGCGCTTGTTATGAAGGGGGGGGGGGTGAGGGTCTAAACGCAGGTGCCAGCAGGTGTCGGGGCTGATCCTGCTAATGCTGCGATTTTGGGAACACTATATACCAGGGATATGCAATTAGCGGACCTCCAGCTGTTGCCAAACTACAAGTCCCATGAGGCATAGCGAGACTCTGACAGCAGCAAGCATGACATCCAGAGGCAGAGGCATGATGGGACTTGTAGTTTTGCAACAGCTGGAGGTCCGCTAATTGCATATCCCTGCTATATACTATTGGGGACACTAGTATAGTTCTGATCTGATTTTCTAAGGAGGGCTGCTGTCCATGACTTAAGCCTTGTACACACGACCGGTTTTCTCGGCAAGAAACGACCAGAAAACTGTTGGGACTCGGGAGAGCTTTCTTGCCGATAAAACCGTGCGTGTGTACGAGGCTTTCAGGTTTCTCGTAAAGAAAACTGCCCAGAATCTCGACGAGAAAAAAAGAAGACCTGCTTTCTTTTTTCTCGTTGTGATTCTCGTCAGACTGTATTTGGACAAGAAAACCGTTCGTGTGTATGCTTTTCCGAGTCTTCAAAAACCGCGCATGGTCAGAATCAAGTATGAGACGAGAGCGCACCTTCTTGTAAAACTAGCGTTCGTAATGGAGATAGCACATTCATCACATGGTAACAATTTTAGCTTTGTTTAAATGCTGCGTATTAAAATCTTCTTTAGAATGGTACAATAATGAATAATAATGAACGTTTTTGGCTGCAGATAATCACACAGAGTTCTGACTAACTTTTTGCAACATTTATGAATGCAGATCACATGAATATTTTATTTTATTTTATCGAGCAACATGTCATAATTTTTTTTACATTTTTATTTTATTTTAATTTTAGTTCAGATATGCATTTTAAAATCTTATTTAATTTCTATTGATCTCCATTTATTTTCTCTGTAAATTTAGCACACTTTTAACATAATTATCTTCTATTTTTTGACCTTCAAGGAGATTGTTTGTTGTTATCTGTCCCATTTTAAATATAGCTTTTGAATTTTGGAAACTTACCTGCCTACTCACCAGCTAAATATTTAGCTTTAATAAGAACACATAGGCAAGTTTTAACTGTAAAAAAAAAATGCCATTTATTCTGGTATAGTAAATAATAAGAAAAAAATTAGAAGGCAGCGCTGGAGACCCTGCTGCAATTTGTGCAACTCTGTGTGGACACAAAAATTGGGACCTTGAGAAGCACATACATTAGTGAGCCCAATCTGGTCTTGGACTCCCAGAGGTCAGGAACAGCAGCAGGTTAGATACATGTCCCAAGTCTGTGGAACTACAACAGACTGCCTTCTGTCAGACCACATTGAAGCAAGGAAATCACTTCCTGGTAGCCTTCACTGCAGCCTTCTTGGTAGGCTTCCCTGCAGCCTTCCTTGTCCGCCTGGTTGGAGGCTGTGCCTCTGGAGGTGTACTCATGTCAGGAGGAGGAGAAGAAGGTGCAGGTGGAGAAGGAGGTGCCGGAGGATGGCCGTGGTCGCAAATCACAGTTGTGGCACTGAGGGTCCCCATCAACCCCTTATTTAACAGGCTAATGAGCAGGGGCTCACATATTAGTCGTTGTTCCATTGGCATCTGGCTCATTTTTATGCCAACTAAGGCCGCATAGCCCTCTTCAGGGGTTGGTGGCTGCTGGAGGGTGGTGTGTGCCTCTTTAATCAGGGCCAGCGCTGCCAGACTCACAGACCTATCCCTCCTGGCCCTTCTTGGTGGAAGGCGGATGAGAGGCACTTGACACCTAGTTCTGGCACTTGGCCCAGCCACCTCCTCTCTGCCACTTGGCCCAGCCACCTCCTCTCTGCCACTCACCCCTGCCACCTCCTCTCTGCCACTCACCCCAGCCTCCTCCTGCCTGACATTTTCCTGCCTCTCATCCTGGCTGACCTCCTCCTGTGTAAAAAATTGACATATTTAGAGTTTGGTTTCATCAATCACACACAATGTTCAGCTCATGACTGTTGCAAATAGAATTATAATACATTTTAAACACTCTCATTATGACCCCATCATTTTTCATTCATCTCATAAAATATTGGGCCCACTACTGTCTATTGCTATGTAAAACACATTTTCGTGATTGAATAAATCTGTTCCCATCTTAACATCTATTTTTCAGCATTCATTTTATCACAATAAATGTTTAGAAAAGACTATACCTGGCTCCAGACGGACAGATCTGGGTCTTCATCCAAGATGGAAGACTCCTCTTGCTCCTGAGAAGGAACATCTTGGCTGGAGGGAAGGCTGGATGGAAGGCTGGAGAGAAGGCTCGAAAGTGATTCCCTTGCTGTAATGTGGTCATTCAGAAAGGCCAATCTGCTATAGTACCACAAATGTGGGACATATACCTTCCCTTCTGCTACTCCTGACCTCTGAGAAGCCAGGACCCTATTGCGCTTATTTCTGTATGTGCCTCTCAAGGTCCCAATTTTTGTATCCAGTTGTTCAATTATTGTGTGGGGCATCCTGGTGTGCACAAATGGGAGCAGGGTCTCCAGCGCTGCTTTCCTTACCCCTTTTTTTTGTGTATAGGATTTTTGGTCTCCCACAGAGCAGGCAGCTCCCTTAATCTATTAATAAATTCTCCCAGAAATTATTTTTCCTGAAAAGCATTCATTCTTTCTGCAAGACAAAACACAAGACAAAAATAAAAATGTCAATCACAGTCTAAACTATAGTAATCTTTATGCCCATATATGCCTCTTCAATCTCTATGCAGTATAGGCCACTTATGTACCAAGTTCAAATCTTACCTTTGGTCTAACGTTCGGTGCTCTTACTCCTTCCTCCGCACACAGAACGTAGGTACAACACATGTGTGTTAGCTTTATATACACTACGCATACGTGACACACGTCGCCCGCCCATGACGTTCTTTCACGATGAGTCCCCGCCCCTTCTCTTTTGGCGCGCAGACGACATGGCGGAGTCACAGCATGTGTCTAGGAAATCCTCTAATAATGAGGAGCCAAGCCTGGAGCGTGAAACGTCAAGAACAAGGAGGAGATACAAGGCATCTAATATGTCCTTCATGGAGATGGCAGGGATGGTTGACATATTGAACAAATCTGATTATGATGGCAAGCATGGGCCGTATACCCACCCTAATCTAAGGAAGTCCCAAATCATGAATCAAGTTGTGAAAAGTCTGAAGCGACATTTTGGGGTGAAACGATCAAAGGAGCAGCTTAGAAAGAGGTGGTCTGACCTCAAACGGAGGGAGCCGGAGCAGTTACGGAGCATTAAGAGAATGCTATAAAAAAGTAAGTACTTCTCCTGTGTCCCTATTCTTGTATTTCACAACTTGCATGGTGCTCCATGTTGTTGCTTTTTACTATTTTATTTTACAAAATGTAATCTTTACAAATTTAGTGGGCACAGTAATCGGTCGATACAGACACATCGTTTGCCCACTATATATAATGATTTCTCAATATCCATGTTTTTAGTTTTTCATAAAATGTCTGTTTATATTCCAACAATGTTATCACATTGTTGTCTAGATGATGTGTTTGTGACTAGAATGAAATGCAAACTTGAATCAATGTAAAGGAGCGGACACTCAGCAAGTGTTTACACATCTGCACTCACAGGAGCACTAGTGTGGGCCACCATAACAACCTTTTTAGGGTGTCCCACACAGGTGCTACAGTGGGTACTGGGGGGTGAGGGGGCCCTTGTGCGAAAATTGTCACAAAAAGGTAATTTTTCCTGCTTTGTTAATTTGAAAAATCATGTCTTCTGCTTGGAACTGTGCCAAAACAGACAATTGTACACCACTTGCAAGCAATGTATCATATTCCTATTTATGACTTCAAATATGTGTGTGCTAAGTGTATCATTTGTTTCATTCTCATAGGGGAGAGAAGAGTGGGAGGCCACTCCTCGGAGGCCAGGAAACCCATACCTCCTAAAGAACCCCAACCTCACCAACAAGGCTTACCTGAGGATGTGGAGGAAGTAGAAGTGGATAAAGGAGAGGTGGAGGAAGGAGAAGTGGAGGAAGGAGAGGTGGATGACATGGTGGAACTTGTCACTACAACAGGTCAGTGTCTGTCACCACAGCTTCAGGTAAGAGATGTAGGCATGCAGATTTCCCCAATTTTTTTTTTTTTAGGGGATGAACATGTTGAAGAAAGTCCTCGATTCTCCAGTGATAGTGCACAAAGAATCATCCAACAAATAATGGATTGTAGTAGTGAACTGGACGTCCTTAAGAAAAGGATGAATGCTATGGAGCATACATTTAAGGACATCATTGATGTGTTGGGGCGAATAGAATAATTTTATCCCAAAAAAATTCTAAAATTTGCTACAAGACAAAATTTGTAGATTTACGCAGTGGGGCAAGATGTGCTATCTGCCATCATGGGATCTCCATGTACGTGTTTTGTGGGTGCAACCCCTTCCTCACAACTCAAGTAGGTGAAAGGAAGAAGGGGTTGCACCCCCAAAACACGTTGATTGATACCCCATGATGGCAGATACCACATGTTGACAATAGGGATGAGGAAGTAAATAAACTATTTTACCCAAAAACCAATTTTGTGCATCTTATGAAGGGCAGATAGACATTTTTCGAAAAATCGAATGTCTGAGATATTGCCTAGAGCAGGGGTCTCAAACTGGTGGCCCTCCAGCTGTTGCAGAACTACAATTCCCATGAGGCATTGCAAGGCTAAACAGTTACAAGCATAACTCCCATAGGCAGAGGCATGATGGGACTTGTAGTTCCGCAACAGCTGGAGGGCCGCAGGTTTGAGACCCCTGGCCTAGAGGTTAGCATTGTAGTATTTTGAGGTATGTTTGAGATTTTTTGAAATGTAAAAAAAAAAAAGGACAGTTTATGTCCAAAACCAAAAAATATTTTTAGAAAAAGTTGACACACAAAAAAAGTTGGAAAGACCATGTGTGATTGTGCACAGAGTAAAAAACATGTAAAAATAAAAACATGTGGCTTCTGTTTTTCAAATCCACTATAACCTTTTTTGGGTTTATCTTTGTTGTTACCAGTGAAATGTTTGGTCTTTACTAAGGAAAATACACTTGGCACTACAAGTACACTTTGAAAAACTAGGAGACAGCTAAAAAAAAAAAAAAAACCAAAAGTACAAAATTAAAGTTCATCTTTTTTTTTTTTGTGATATTCATAAAAATTAGGAAATATTGGCTGGCATTGGAATGGCCCCCCTACCCATGAAATTGTCCACATAGTTCTGCCGGACTGCACGGGCACGGGCACTTTGGGGGGGGCAAGCCAGCACGGATATGTTCTAGGCCGGGCAGGGCATTGTCTGCTGGAAATCCGGCCTCAGGCCCAACTGTGGCCATATAAGTTGGCGATTTCTTTCTTAAAAAATTGTGCAGAACACAACAAAAGATAATATAATTGATTTTGTACTCCGCCATGTGAATAGTTGTTAAAAACAGGCGGAACCGGCTGGCCATTATCCTGAAGGCATTCTCCACAACTCTTCAGGCTCTGGCCAGCCGGTAGTTGAACACCCTCTTCTCCGGGGTGAGGGCCCTCTGGGGGAAAGGCCTCATTAGATGCGGTCCCAGACCAAAGGCTTCATCAGCCAAAAAAACAAAGGGGAGTCCTTCCACATTCCCTGCATCCGGTGGTAATGCAAGGTCATCACTCTGTAGACGAAGAGCAAACTCCGTCTGGGTGAAGGATCCCCCATCCGACATCCGGCCATTCTTCCCCACATCAACATAGAGGAATTCATACTGTGCTGACACCACAGCCATCGGCACAATACTATGAAACCCCTTATAATTGTAGAAAAAGGAGCCTGAACGGGGTGGTGGCACGATGCGGACGTGCTTCCCGTCAATGGCTCCACCGCAGTTGGGGAAGTCCCACCACGTGGCAAACTCTGATGCCACAGTCTACCATTCCTGTGGTGTGGAAGGAAGCTGGGGAATCAAACAGGATACAAAAATATTAGTACTTTTGAAAATAACTTTAGAAACAGATTATACAAAAACATTCTTGGCCAACATCAGTATAACGTTTATTTTAAGGATTATTTTTAATTAAAACTATAAAGCACAATTATCACATTCCTCACCACCCTCTGATGGCCCATTGTTTGTTTTTTGGGGGGGGCTAGATGAGTTTGGGAGCCCCCCCAAATGTTTAAAGGGGAAAATGTATACTTTAGAAACCATTTGAGGGGGGGGAGCATTACAATGGAGCAGACAAAATACATTGTTAACAGACTAGGCTAGGTGTGTTTGGGCCCAGGAGAGCATGCTGGAGAGGTAAATGAAGGGAAATATGCATGTAGGCCAAAAAAGGGCCCCAAAAAAAACATGCATGGGGACAAAAGGGACATTCACAGCATATTACAATCATGGTAATTAGGGAAGGATGAAAGACATACAATACATTAGCATATTAAACAAAAATGATGTATCAAAAAACTGTATAGCAAGCAACAGTAAAAATTGCATCAAAGTAGCGCTAAAATCAGTTAATAAAAACCGACTTGTGAATATATATATAAAAATACATATGAAAATACATAGATAGGGAGAGCTTGATTGAAGCAAAAGGACACAATGACTAAGCATGAAAGGTCCGTAAAATCTGAGAGTCTATGGGAAGTGGGAGAAATAAATCAAAATCACTTTTCACGCGATGGGTGACCTCTCTCCAAAGATAACTTCACAGATATATTCCACACACCCCTTAGGGGTTTAAACTCACCACAATGATGAAAATATTATGCCTGAACGATATCCAAAGCGGACTGCTCAGTCGGTGTGTCTCAGCAGCACAGCTTCTCAATATAAATGTAAAAACAGCCACAGGTGAGGAATTAACCTCATGTGTGCCAATAATTACCTTGGTACTCAACGATCAATCCTGCGGGCTAAAGCTACATAAAATAAAGACTAATTTAAACTCATAATAGCACCCATGATTAGCTAAAACTGAACCATAGATAGCTATATAATCAATTAATTGAAACATAAACACTTTAAATGAATATAGACAATAAACTGATATAGTGCTGCACTTGATAAAATAAATAACTATGATCAAACTTATCAGGTACCCATCTCTAATAGATATGAATCTCTGTTAGATCCCAATAGGGACTATAATATGCATGCAGCACGTCCTTTTTTAGGGAGAGGCAGAGGGAACCAACGGAGAGGGAGAGGTTCCCAATCTCACAGGGGCCGTCCACCTCTTTACCCATACCCTCTCATGACATCGCCTTACAGAGAACCCGAGTGGAGGGATCAAACTTATTGGGAGAGGAATCAACTCCCACCACAAGGCCAAAGGAGAGACGAGTCAGAGGGTGCAGAGCAGGTCTCAGGGTCCAACAAAAGAAGGAGAGTAAAGGAGTAGGGGGTATTTTTAACCTCAGTAATGCTACGCTGTCGCATAAGGAGACCAACATTTTACATCAGGGGCTTAAATGTGGATTGAAAAGACCACTGCGCAAATTTGATGCATATGTGGATATTCACAAATAATAGGATTTTTATAACAGCTTACCTGTAAAATCCTTTTCTTGGAGTACATCACGGGACACAGAGCGACATAGTCATTACTAATGGGTTATATAGATACCGTCAGGTGCTGGCACTGGCAACTTCCAAAACCGGAAGTACCCTCCCCTATATAAGCCCCTCCCATCCGGGAGCACCTCAGTTTTGTAGCAAAGCAATAAGTGTCCCCAAAGAGGGGCGGGAGCTCTGTGTCCCGTGATGTACTCCAAGAAAAGGATTTTACAGGTAAGCTGTTATAAAAATCCTATTTTCTTTCTCGTACATCACGGGACACAGAGCGACATAGTCATTACTAATGGGATGTCCTAAAGCAATGCCAAATGAGGGGGGGGGATACACCATATATAAGCTGAGCGCTATCAGACATGAGGATCTTTTGCGGCCTGCAACACACTGCGCCCAAAGGCGACATCCTCCTGACTTCTAACGTCCACCTGGTAGAACCTAGTAAACGTGTGAACTGAAGACCATGTTGCGGCCTTACAGATTTGAGCCAGGGAGGCCTGGTGATGCACTGCCCATGAAGTTCCAACTGCTCTCGTGGAGTGCGCTCTAACTTTGAACGGAGGCGGTCTCCTTCTCAAGCCATAAGCTTGCATAATGACCTGTCGAATCCACTTGGCTAAAGTAGATTTTGACGCTGCCTGACCCTTTCTGGGGCCTTCCGGCAGAATAAACAAAGTATCCGTTCTGCGAATCTGAGCAGTGGCTTTTAGATAAGCTTTAACTGCTCTTACTACATCCAAAGAATGCAATAACTTTTCCTCTACCGAAGTAGGTTTGGGGAAAAAAGAAGGAAGAACCACATCTTGGTTCAAATGAAACCTCGATACCACCCTAGGAAGAAAGGCTGGATGAGGACGTAACACTACTCTGTCCTTATGGATAACCAGATATGGCTCCTTACAGGACATAGCTGCTAATTCCGATACTCTTTTAGCCGAACAAATGGCTACTAGAAAAATCAATTTCCTGGTGAGAAGCACCAAGGAAATATGCTGTAATGGTTCAAATGGTTGTTTCTGTAGAACCGACAGAATCAAGTTTAGATCCCATGGACATATGGGAATATTAACCGGAGGACTAATACGCATCACTCCTTGTATAAAGGCTTTGACTAGTGAATGCGAAGCCAAGGGCCTTTGAAAAAATATTGACAAGGCCGAAATCTGACCCTTGATAGTACTCAAGGCAAGCTTCCTATCTACAGCCCACTGTAGGAAGTCCAGAATCCTACCTATTACGTACTTATGTGGATGCCATTTCTTGGCCTCACACCACGCGATGTACGCCTTCCAGATTCTATAGTAGATCTGCCTGGATACCGGCTTCCTGGCATTGATCATGGTAGATATCACAGCATTAGAGAGCCCTCTCTTTTTTAGAATGTGGGCTTCAATAGCCAGGCCGTCAAACCTAGGGCTGGTAAGGAAGGGTGGTATATCGGTCCTTGCGAAAGCAGGTCCGGACGACGTGGGAGAGTCCAAGGACTCCCCACTGAAATTTTACAATCTCCGCGTACCACGCTCTTCGGGGCCACGCTGGAGCCACCGGAATCACTGGTTTCTTTTCTACCCTGATTCTGCGGAGTAATCGAGGTAACCATTGTGGCGGTGTGAATGCATATATCAGCTTGAACTGATCCCAAGGGAACACTAGGGCATCCGAGCCGCAAGCTAGGGGATCCCTTGTCCGAGAGACAAACCTGTCCCCCTTTGCGTTGAATCTGGATGCTAGAAGATCTACATCCGATGTTCCCCACCGCTGACATATTGTCCAGAAAACCTCGGGGTGAAGGGACCCTTCCTCTGGGCCTAATTGCTGGCGACTTAGAAAGTCCGCCTTCCAATTCTCCACTCCTGGAATGAATACCGCAGATATGGCTGGGACATATTTTTCTGCCCATTTCAGGATGTAATTTACTTCCCTCTGGGCTGCACGACTCCTGGTGCCCCCCTGATGATTGATATATGCCACTGCTGTGGCATTGTCTGATTGAATTCTGACAGGGGACCCTTGGAGTTTGGATGTCCATGCTACTAGGGCATACCGGGCTGCTCGTATCTCTAAGAGATTGATGGGCAGGGCCTTTTCTGCATCCGACCATCTGCCCTGGAGAGACTATTGCTCCAGTACTGCTCCCCAGCCTATAAGGCTGGCATCTGTAGTGACCACCTTCCAAGAAATCGGCCTGAAGGATTTCCTTTTTTCCAGATTCTGGGGAACCAACCACCAACGGAGGCTCTTGCGAACGGAAGGGGACAAGGACATTGTAAGTCTAGGGCCTGAACTTTTTTGTTCCAGGCTGACAGTATGGCCCCTTGCAAATTCCTTGAATGGAATTGACCGTAGGGTACTGCTTCGAATGATGCCACCATTTTTCCCAGCAGCCTCATATACAGGCGTATGGACGGCTGTCTTTTTTGTACCCACTAAGTGGATCAAATCTTTCAAAGACAACACCTTTCCTCGAGGCAAGAATATTTTTCTCTGGCCTGAATCCAACCTTAGCCCCAAGTATTCCAGACTTTTGACTGGTTTTTAGGGCTGACTTGTCTCGGTTGATAATCCAACCGTGAGATTCCAGATACTTGATTGTCTTGTGAACGACCACGTCTAGTTTTTTCACTGAGTGGTCTATCAGCAACAAGTCATCCAGATATGCCATTATCATTACACCTTGTGTTCTTAGATTGGCCAATAAAGGGCCAGAATTTTTGTAAACACTCGTGGTGCTGTGGCCAAACCGAAGGGTAAGGCTCTGAACTGAAAATGGCGCCCTTCTACTGCAAAGCGTAGAAATTTTTGGTGGACTGGAAAGATGGGAATGTGCAAATAAGCATCTTTGATGTCGATCGCGGCTAACCAATCCTCCCCTTGTAGGGCAGTGGCCACCGATCGGATCGACTCCATCGGAAAGTCCTGATATACAGGAATTTGTATAGCCCTTTTAGAATTAATATGGGCCTCCCGTCCGCGTTTGCTTCGGGACTGTAAAGAGGTTTGAGTAAAACCCGAACCCTCATTCTTCCAGGGGAACCTCCATAATTACTCCTTGGAGCAATAGTTGTTCTTGTGCCAACAGGAGGGACTCTCTCTTCCGGGGATCCCTTGGCACGTTTGACCTCAAAAATGGGAAGGAGGAGAGTCTTTTAACTCCAAACTGTATCCCAAACCTACTGCGGAGAGCACCTATCTGTCTTGATCGTGTCCCGCCAGGTCTCTTGCGAACAACTGGAGTCCTCCCCCCACCCGACTGAGTGGGGGCTTCAATGAATTTAACTTTGGGGGAGGTTTTGTACCTCCCCTGACCCAGGGTTTCTCATTACCCTGCTACTGTCCCTGTTTTTTACCCCCGGGAATTGACCGAGGAGGCCGTCGGAACTGTTACACAGCCGATGCCCCAGGGACTGGAGAAGCAGGCCTCTTAAAGAGGGACCTCTAACTCTGTTTTTAACCGGCAAGAGCGTATTTTTACCGCTGGAAATTTTCTGGATATATTTGTCCAGGTTTTCCCTGAATAAGCGTTCACCATGAAATGGGACGCTAACCAGCCATTCTTTACAGGGAGCTTCAGCAGACCAGTTTTTGAGCCATAGGAGCCTACGCATATGTACTATAGACAGCGTAAGGCGGGAGGCCTGATGGACTGAATCCTTTATGGCGTCAACCGCAAAGCCTAAGGCTCTAGGTAGATCAGCTAGGGCAAAGCCTGCTGATCTGTCAAGTCCCTCAAGACCTGTTTCAACTGATCCTTCACTGCTTAGCAGACCCCAATAGCTGCTACTGCTGGTTGTGTCACCAAGCTTGCTGTAGAAAGAAGCAGATTTTCATAAGGACTCCAATCTTTTATCTATTGGGTTCTTGAACATTTGGACATTATTAGGCTTGTGCAATTCGTTTCGTAACGAATTGAAATTCGTCCGAATTTAGCAACTTTCGGACATTCGGAAGCATTCGAATTTCCGAACAAAGCAATTACGAATAAGACCGAATCCGAAATAAATTATACCGCAAATAGCGAATGCCCGAATGTCTTCGGCATAATTCGTTATGAAAAAGTTACGAATGTACGAATCCATACGAAGCACAATAACACTCACTCTGCTCTGCTCTCTGCTTCTCCCACACCGTGCTGAACTCCCTCTCAAAATGGTGTACAGGGGCGGAGGTTATAGCCGCATGTAAAAAACGAAAGTAAAATACGAGATTTCGAATCCATTCGAAGCACAATAACACTCACTCTGCTCTGCTCTCTGCTTCTCCCTCACCGTGCTGAACCCTCTCAAAATGGTGTACAGGGGCGGAGCCTATAGCCGCATGTTAAAAACGAAAGTAAAATACGAGATTTCGAATCGTTACAAATAACCGCAATGTATTTAGAAAAGTACAAATCCATTCGAAGCACATTAGGCATAATAGGCAGCGTCGTTGTGAGAGAGACACGGAAAATTACGAATCAACGAACCCAAAAAAAGTTACGAAAGTAGGAGTTGTGTCCAGAATCAACGAAAAACAACGTACTCTACCGAAAGTACGAACCCAAAAAAAGTTACGAAAGTAGGAGTTGTGTCCAGAATCAACGAAAAACAACGTACTCTACCGAAAGTACGAATTATAAAGCAACAAAAAATTCAACGAAAAATGTCGCTTGCAAAAATACGAATGAGTCCGAACACGAAAAATCCCGTCTAGCAAAATTACGAATGATTACGAATCAACAGGACCGGAAAGAAACGAACCGAAACGGAACAAATTTTTCCGTTGTGCACAAGTCTAGACATTATCCACTGGACATGTCAGTGATTTATACATACAAGAGATGGCTGCGTCCACTGTAGGGACCTTCCATTTTTTTTTTTTTTTTGATGAACTTATCCTCCATGGGATAGACCACCGGAAATCTCTTGGGGGAATAAATATTTTCTCAGGACGTTCCCAATCCTGGTAAATGAGCCCTTTCAGTAAAGGGTGAAGTGGAAAAGAACAGACAGTCTGGGGGCTTCTAGCGACCCCAACGAGGATACAGTAGTGGTTGATGGTTCCGCAAGGTGCATTTTTAAATGCTGATCGGACCATGTTAGTCAGAGACTGAACCCATAATCTTTCAGCTTGAGATGCTGAGAAAAGGTTCCCCCACTGTTGATTCCTCTATAACAGAATCAACCTCATCCTGATCCCCTTCAGGCAGGTCGATCCCTGTATGGGACTGTTGCTCTGCTAACAGGCACTCTGAAGGAGGAGACGGAGATCGGGCGTGCTTTCCCTGACAGGGAGGCAGCGATAAATGTTGACAATCTCTCTCTAATCCTCCCAGAGCTGAGGAAAAAACCTCCTCTGTTACATACACAGGAGCAGGTGAACTGAGGACAGCCACAGTACCAAGTACCCCTGCGGGGTCTCAACGGTCACTTACCTCTGAACTTCAGGGGAGACTGGTGCAGGAGAAGTATGCCCAAGATCCTCCGAGCCCGATGAGAACCCCTTCACTTCCTGGAAGATTCAGTTCCGGAGCTTCTGGACGGCATATTCCTAAGCCTAAAGCTGAGGTATTCCAGCCGTAATACACCACTTTTACTGAGAATAGTCTAGCACAATTGCTGCTATATCACAGTTGGTGTCTACTAATGTGCCTTTCTAGGGGATGCCTGTATCAACCGCTTGCTGTATGCCTTTAAATGTTGCCAGCTCTGTCTCTGTACTTCATAGCCAGCTCACTACAATATTGTGGTTTTTTTAAACTGCTGGGACGCCCGCACATGCGCAGAAGCGCTGCGGCGCGCACAGAGCGTCATCCCCCAGGCTCCGCCCCCTTTCCCGGCTCACCTCTATATATAGAGGCGCGTGCACGCGCACACGCGCGGCCACGTGCGCCTTCGGCGCTAATTTAAAAAAATGGAAACAAGGGACAGGAGCCAGGGCCCCTCTTTGCCGCAGGCCGGGGGATGGACGAGCACTGCAACATGGCAGAGGAAGCAGTTTCCTATAAGCGAACTCACCATCTGCCTGGACTTTGCTCTGCTGAGAAGAAACTAGTCCACATGACAAGAAAACATTCCACAGCGGCCTCTAGTGGACAAACACAGGTACCGCAGTCTAATATATTAAATATATATATAAAAAAATTTTTTTTTTTTTTTTTTTCTTGACCACCATTAAAAATTATTACATTTTTTTAGTAGTTACAGGCATGCACAGAATTTTGCGGGAATACCATTAGGTAACAGACAGAAAGACAAATTAGTCTTGGGGGTCCCCCAATAGAACCAAGTTCCTGGGGGCCCCCACTTACCTGTTCCCCGCCGCAGGACTTTGTTTGGTCCACAAAAGCCCAAACTTCACCTATCACGGCAGGCATTGTAATCAAACCTTCAGGGACCGGGTTCCCAAGGATTCCACTCCCCTGGACCTGTATAGCACCCTGCACAGAAAACATCTTGGTCGTGGGTATGACCAGAGCTCTGGATCCCAGGGTCCAGCTCTCCTAAGAGAAGCATTACAGGCAAAACCTTGCTCTTCTCTGCAAGGCCCGGGTACCGACCGTTTAGCTATGAAGCTTTTTTGGTCGGATCCGGAATAGCTTACTGAGGCCCAAAAGAACCTGTACGCAAGCTCAGTGAAAAACACATGTTTCTTCTTGGCCAACACCTTAGACACTGGCAAAAAACTGAGGTGCTCCCGGATGGGAGGGGCTTATATAGGGGAGGGTACTTCCGGTTTTGGAAGTTGCCAGTGCCAGCACCTGACGGTATCTATATAACCCATTAGTAATGACTATGTCGCTCTGTGTCCCGTGATGTACGAGAAAGAAACATGCGTAAACTTAGCATTAAAAAATATTTTTTGAATAAAAACTCTAATCCGATTAATGCGAGTGGTAACTTATCAGTTGCAGTGGACAGCGGCCTCAAAAACCGCTCTTTGTTTAATCCACCAAATATAGCCACCCAGCATCTGGATGTGTTTAAAAGCCTTGTTTTACGTGACCTTGATATTTTGGTTCCTAAAAAGAATGTCAACCCACATTATATTTCAGAAGGGATTAAGTCCCTTGAAACTAGGAAGGACATCATTATAAGGCCTGCAGATAAGGGGGGTGGGGTCGTGATCTTATCCAAAGAGTACTATAATGATCAGCTAAATTTACTCTTGTCAGATACAGACACCTATGGAAAATTGGACAGGGACCCCACCATACAATATCAATTTGAGCTGGAAATGCTCATTGGCCTTGGCTATCAGTCACATGTTCTTACAGTGAAAGAAAAAAGATATTTAGTCCCGAGCAGTTGCCGTATCCCTACTTTGTATACCCTCCCTAAAATTCATAAAGACCCTATAAATCCTCCCCCTAGGCCTATCGTGAATGGGATAGGCTCAGTAACCTCCTAGGTTGGGTCATTATTTGGATATTTTCTTGCAGAAAAGTGTTACTTCTACTAAGGCCTATCTTAAGGACACTAAAAGCTTACTACAAGCTATAAAGGAGATATCTTTAGGGGGATTACTGAAGTTTTTTTAGTAAAAGCGGATGTGACTAGTCTTTATACAGTGATCCAACATGAGGATGCCTTGTTGGCTCTCAATTGGGCACTTAGTTCACGTGATGACCTCCCATTTTCACAAAAAGTTTTTCTGGGGCAGGCATTGGATTTCTGCCTCTCGCAGAACTATTTTTGGTTTGGCAATACTTTTTATACACAAAAAAGAGGTGTTGCAATGGGCGCTAAATTTGCGCCCAGTATTGTCAATTTGTTCATGGGGGAGTGGGAGGATAAATTTGTATTTCAGAATAAAAGGGCTGAACTTCTTTTTTATAGACGCTACATTGATGACCTACTATTTATATGGGCAGGACCAGAATCCACATTATTGGAGTTCTTGGACCATCTGAATAATAACGCACAGAATATTATACTCACTAGCCAGTGGAGTAAAAGAGATATCAACTTCCTGGATCTTAATATCTTCCGGATTGGGGATAGCCTTCAGACAAAAGTTTTCTTTAAGTCCACTGACAGGAATAGTTTCCTGCCTACACATAGTGGGCATCACCCTCTTTGGCTAAAGAACGTTCCCAAAAGCCAAATAATGAGGGTGAAGAGGAATTGTTCCCAAGCATTGGACTTTGAACGACAATCCTTGATACTGAAAAATAGGTTCCTTGAATAAGGATACAGGGAACAACATCTAGACAGTATAATAGAGGAGGTTAGTGTTCTACCAAGAGAGAACTGTCTGAGAGATAGGGCTATAGATGTTAATAATATGGATCATGAATGGGGGTTTATTTCCTCTTTCCATTCTCAATACAGGGAAGTGGAGAACATATTCAACACCCATTGGCATGTGTTACGTTTAGACAGAACCCTCAAAAACGTACTACCAGTGAAGCCTAAGTTCATTTATAGAAAAGCTCCCAGCTTTGGGGACCGAATTGTGAAGAAAGTTGTGGATCCACCAGGCAGAAACCCATCCTTCTGGGATAGGGATGGATTTTTTGCCTGTAGACGTTGTAAGGCATGCAAAGCAGTCTCTAGACCAATGAGGGGAGTAGAGAATTTTACGTCCACCTCGAATAACAAAGAGTTCTCAATTAAACAATTTATTACATGTAACACTACTCATGTAGTGTACGCCTTGCAATGTCCTTGCGGGTTAATGTATATTGGAAGAACTAAACGTTTATTGAGAATACGGATTGCTGAGCATGTACATAATATCCACATAGGTTTTAAAGACCACCACGTATCTCTCCACTTTAAGTTGCACCACAACCAGGACCCCTCTGGCTTGAGGTTTTGGGGTATTGATCATATCAAGCCAGCCTGGAGGGGAAGCAATTTAGTTAGAGAGCTTTCACAGAGGGAAACTCAGTGGATTTTTTTAACTGATACTTTGGCACCGAAAGGGTTAAATATAGAGCTGGATCTACACATAGGAAAAAGTTGGCGCTGGTGTCAAAGACAATATACAATGTGAAAACTAAAAATGGAGAAAATTAAAAAGGCACTGAGTGGAAAATTATAAAAGATAGTTCTTGTAAGACTGTAAAGAGTCCTTTTTTAGTCTATCTTAATGCACCTAGAAGGCAGCCCAGTGAGAATATGAAGCGAATCCTGGAAGAACTGTGGAGAGAAGCACAAAAGCGCCACTCTAAGTGCAGTATAATCAATAAAATGTAATGTTTAAAAAAGGGGGGGAGCATATATATACTCACAAACATAACGTTAAAATGAGCATGTAGATAAAAATCTTATCTGTAAGAAGGCAGTGACGTGTGCCAGATGATCCTAGTGGGAGCCGATGTATGCCGGCACAGCACTTCCGCGGATGCAAAGGAAGGCAGAGTAAGAGAAGTCCACAGCGAGCGGTGGATGGATGAATCTTGCTGCACACCGTGACTTAGGAACAACTTCCGGGTGGACAGCTGGCCGTGACTTGTGGTGAGTATCCGGGTTGAAGGAGGACCAATAACATCCGTGTGACTGGTAACCAATAGGTGGTGAGCGCTTTCGGAGCATGCGCTCCTTCATCAGGTCTGATGAAGGAGCGCATGCTCCGAAAGCGCTCACCACCTATTGGTTACCAGTCACACGGATGTTATTGGTCCTCCTTCAACCCGGATACTCACCGCAAGTCACGGCCAGCTGTCCACCCGGAAGTTGTTCCTAAGTCACGGTGTGCAGCAAGATTCATCCATCCACCGCTCGCAGTGGACTTCTCTTACTCTGCCTTCCTTTGCATCCGCGGAAGTGCTGTGCCGGCATACATCGGCTCCCACTAGGATCATCTGGCCCACGTCACTGCCTTCTTACAGATACGTTTTTTATCTACATGCTCATTTTAACGTTATGTTTGTGAGTATATATATGCTCCCCCCCCCTTTTTTAAACATTAAATTTTATTGATTATACTGCACTTAGAGTGGCGCTTTTGTGCTTCTCTCCATAGAGCTGGATCTAAACTGCTTTATAAGTGATTTTTGATCCAGGTCATGTAGGTTTCAATTTACCTGTCAGTTGGTTTTTATTTTACCTGTCAGTTTATATTTGCAAGATCACATACTTTTTTACGTTTTTATTTCTGGTTACCAATCAGGTGTATATTTACACTTTGCATCTACATCTTGTATCTCAGGTCATCCCCACGATGATATCTTATCGATTTCATTATGGGAATGTTGTTTTTTTGTTTTTTTGTATTTGGGTCTGTACACCTTTAATTTTATTATTTGCCCATTTGGAGCCTGTTGTCTCCGCCTTCTCTAGTTGGGGAGTTTATATTGGTATGATTTTAGTCCAATAGAATTAACATAGTTTATGTCATGTACATCTTTCCATATTTTGAAGTGTATTTTAATATATTTATATTACCTTTACACACAGATCATAATATTATTTTGGTCACATGTACGTGCATTTATATGTGCGTATATTTATATATGTGTGATTATGAGTACTTATGCGTCTATTTCTACTCTAGTCCTCTATAGTGGATTTTTATGATCTGGAGATATGGATATGTATTGTTTTTTCTTTCTGTTCCCTGTTTCTAATTATCAGTTAGAGACTGGATATTTGATATTATTTTATTTATTTTATCAAGTGCAGCACTATATCAGTTTATTGTCTATATTCATTTAAAGTGTTTATGTTTCAATTAATTGATTATATAGCTATCTATGGTTCAGTTTTAGCTAATCATGGGTGCTATTATGAGTTTAAATTAGTCTTTATTTTATGTAGCTTTAGCCCGCAGGATTGATCGTTGAGTGCCAAGGTAATTATTGGCACACATGAGGTTAATTCCTCACCTGTGGCTGTTTTTACATTTAAATTGAGAAGCTGTGCTGTGAGACCATACCCCTTTGACAAAATCGTAAGGATGAAACCGGTCAGGGAGTGATTTCACAGCACTTTGACATTTCAAACAGAGAAGCTCTCTTTTTCCCACAGATCCTGTGGAGGAGCAGGAAACAATTAGGGGATCACGCTGGAGTTTCTTTTAACACAGAGATAACATCCAGCGGCTCATTTGGCTTATCAGGTTCATTCAGACTGTCAGCAATAGCGAGCTGAGTGATACACCTATGCAATTAATGCTGACATTGAGCCAGATTTTCTCGAGTGGGAACTTTTGTAGCATCTGGTTTGATGGAATTTTTATGTTGTTTTAATAAATACATTTGAAACGGGATTACACTATGTGGAGCCTTTGTCTTCCTATGTTCCTGGATGACGGAAGTTTGCTGAGACACACCGACTGAGCAGTCCGCTTTGGATATCGTTCAGGCATAATATTTTCATAATATTTTCATCATTGTGGTGAGTAGGGATGAGCTTCGTGTTCGAGTCGAACATACGTTCGACTCGAACATCGGCAATGGCGTCCCTAGGGGGGGACCAGAGGGGGCCCTGGCCCCCCCAACATTATGCTGTGCCCCATCATGTGCCCCCCCCAAAAAAAAAAAAATTTTTTTTTTTCGCTCGGGCTTCTGCTGGGGTAACATAGTCTCTCCTGAGAGGGAGAGCGTCCCCAGTCAGCTCCTGTGGGGGATTCCTCCCCCTCCCTCTGCTCGCTGACACTGCATAATGCGAGCGCTCACACAACCACAGCCGCTCAATCTGCTCCTTTCCCTGCATCCTCATTGGCATGGAGAAGAGCGAGTTGCAGGAAGGACTCCACAAGCACTGTGGGAGGGGGGGAGGGGGGAGGGGGGCCCAAGCCTTCATCTCAGTTACTGAAAAAACAGACTGATTTCTCCCGTCCTTAGGACAGGAGAACCAGCCTATAAATTCCAAGAGTGGTGACTGCAAGCTGAGCCGAGTGTCAGTCTATGACACTCTTTCACAGCCCAGCGAGTCCAGCCACCCCCCCTCACTCTCCTCACATACGAGCAGGGAGGAATACAGCTCCTCCTCCTCCTTCCAGTCCCGCCCACACTGTCCCAGCATGCTGTATCTGAAGAGAGGGGATGTGTGGGCGGGAAATATGAAAATCAGCAGCATTCCAGGCTGTGTGTGAATGATGCCTGAGATTCTAGCGTAGACCATGGGTAAGTGTGTGCACTGCAGACTGCAGTACACTGTAATCACTGAACTGCATTATCTCCATCCCTTCTCTCCCCCATCTGTCTCCCTCCCCCTCTCCTGTTCTTTCAAGACATTCACAATTTACTTTCGCTTTCAGTTAGGCAGGGAATATACGCATCCACAGATTGCAGGAAAGAAACTTGCATGATTCCCCCATCAACACAGACAGTGCTGACAGGGGAATATCCCTCCTGCCCAGCAATTGTATTCCCCCGACAAACAGTGATTATCACTAGTGACTATAGCAACCACTAGTGATAATCATAAGAGAATCTGCTCATTAATGGTTCAAATCTCAGCCAGTTCCTGCTGAACCAGCTGAGATTTAAACTGTCTATGGCTGGTCTTAGCTCTTAGGCAGCCCATACATTGATCACTTTTTTTCATTCAACTTGAATGGTTGAATGAAAAAAAAAGGAAATTATCCAATTCCCCCATCTACACATTATAGGTGGATGGAGGAATGTTCCCAGTGTGGACCAGTGCTGGAACAACCAGAGTTGCTGTCCTGTCCCGGCTATTCACAGCGCTGGTCTCTGTCTCCATGGCAGCGGCGGCAGCACATTGGAACCCAGTGCTGGTTACTTTATGGGGCTGATGTACAGGAGGGCCAGCTCAATTTGTTGTTAGAGATGGGCTGGGCATGTTCAAAATTCCACATGCCAGAGCCTGCCAGAAAGCCCACACTGCACAGCGCTAATCACAGGCAATGAGACATTTCCCGCTCCGCAGCTCCACAGATCAGGAAATGTCTCACTGTCTGTGATTAGCACTGTGGAGTGTCGGCTTCCTTGTGGGAGATCGGGCATGTGGGATTTTAAACAGATCCGAGCCCATCTCTATTGGTTGTAGACAGTTGAGCTCCCTGCAGGTTGCTTAGCAGCAGTGGCGCCTTCTCTGACATGCTGATCGGGATGCAATCCAGGTGATGCTCCTAGTCAAATCCTAGTGTTAAATATCAGTGATTTTATTGATCAAAGCCCACACTTTACAGGCATAGAGCCCACATGGCCGCTGAACATACAGTTTATATATATATATATATATATATGTGGTTGTACTCTTGATGCTAATAAATACTGTGTTTATTAGATCTGACTGGGAGCATCACTAGGATCACATCCCGATCAGCATGTCAACAGAGAAGGTTATACAGCATTACTGCTGCTAGGTGACCAGCTGGGGGCTCGGCTCTCTATAACCAATAGTGCCAGCCTTCCCCTGCATGCACCCATAATGTCACCAGCACAAAGTCCTAATAGACTGCCGCCGGTGCCAAGGAGACAGATGCCAGACCAGCGCTGTCAATAACAGGGACAGGACAGCTGGGGAACCCCACAGTGGCAGAACACCAGGGCCCGGTGGCAAGACAACCTTTGCAACCCTGATAGTTCTCCCACTGCTTTGGACCCTTATATTTTCTTGGTGTGCTGGTGACATATATCTCTTGTTTTCTGCCACCCTGGTGGAGCCCCAGTATAGTAGGAAGGGAGCTCACTACAGAACATGTGAAAGGGCCCGTTGTGGGACCGTAGTAAAGGGCCCGAGGATATATATATATTTGCATTTTATAGTTGGCCCCCCTACTTTTGTCCCTGTCCCCCCATGTGCCCCCCTAAATATGAAAGCTGGAGACGCCACTGAACATCGGCTGTTCGATCGTTCGACGAAGATCGAACGATTTGGGCCATTCGCGCCAAATTCGAGTGACGCGAACGGCCCACAATGCACTACGCCATCGCAGTGTCATCCAGGCGCTGTGATTGGCCAAGCATGCACTGTGACCCCGCATGCTTGGCCAATCACAGCGCCGGCAGCGAGGAGAGCAATGATTGGCCACAGGCAGGATGCCTGTGGCCAATTATTGCTGAGGGGGTTTAGTACACGCCCCACACTATAAAAGGCCGCCAGCGCGGCGGCCTTGTGTAGTGTGTTCCGGACCGGAGTAGGGAAAGAGAAGCATAGGCAGGGACAGTGTCATTATTTTTCCTTTACATAATCCTGGATTCCTTGTGTTTAGGGACAGATAAGGATAGGTAGGGAGAGTGTCAGTGACAGTGTGCTATTCTGTGCTAATCCTTGTTTGTAGGGACAGAGAGGTACAGTGAGGGAAAGTGTCAGTGTGCTATTCTGTTCTAAACCAATCTTGCTGAACCATATTTTCAATCCTTGAGTTTAGGGACAGAGAGGTACAGTGAGGGAAAGTGTCAGTGTGCTATTTTGTGCTAAATCTTGTTTGTAGGGACAGAGAGGTACAGTGAGGGAAAGTGTCAGTGTGCTATTTTGTGCTAAATCTTGTTTGTAGGGACAGAGAGGTACAGTGAGGAAAAGTGTCAGTGTGCTATTCTGTTCGAAACCAATTTTGCTGTTCCATATTTTCAATCCTTGAGTTTAGGGACAGGGAAGGACACTCGTAGAAATTATCAGTGTGCTATTCTGTGCTAAATCTTGTTTGTAGGGAGGGACAGAGTAGGACAGTGAGGGAAAGTGTCAGTGTGCTATTCTGTTCTAAAACTATTTTGCTGAACCATATTTTCAATCCTTGAGTTGAGGGACAGAGAGGTACAGTGAGTGAAACTGACAGTGTGCTGTTCTGTTTTAAACAAATTTGCTGTTCCATATTTTCAATCCTTGAGTTGAGGGACATAGAGGTACAGTGAGGGAAAGTGTCAGTGTGCTATTCTGTTCTAAAACTATTTTGCTGAACCATATTTTCAATCCTTGAGTTGAGGGACAGAGAGGTACAGTGAGTGAAACTGACAGTGTGCTGTTCTGTTCTAAACCAAATTTGCTGTTCCATATTTTCAATCCTTGAGTTGAGGGACAGAGAGGTACAGTGAGGGAAAGTGTCAGTGTGCTATTCTGTTCTAAAACTATTTTGCTGAACCATATTTTCAATCCTTGAGTTGAGGGACAGAGAGGTACAGTGAGTGAAACTGACAGTGTGCTGTTCTGTTCTAAACCAAATTTGCTGTTCCATATTTTCAATCCTTGAGTTGAGGGACAGAGAGGTACAGTGAGGGAAAGTGTCAGTGTGCTATTCTGTTCTAAAACTATTTTGCTGAACCAAATTTTCAATCCTTGAGTTGAGGGACAGAGAGGTAAAGTGAGTGAAACTGACAGTGTGCTGTTCTGTTCTAAACCAAATTTGCTGTTCCATATTTTCAATCCTTGAGTTGAGGGACAGAGAGGTACAGTGAGGGAAAGTGTCAGTGTGCTATTCTGTTCTAAAACTATTTTGCTGAACCATATTTTCAATCCTTGAGTTGAGGGACAGAGAGGTACAGTGAGTGAAACTGACAGTGTGCTGTTCTGTTCTAAACCAAATTTGCTGTTCCATATTTTCAATCCTTGAGTTGAGGGACAGAGAGGTACAGTGAGGGAAAGTGTCAGTGTGCTATTCTGTTCTAAAACTATTTTGCTGAACCATATTTTCAATCCTTGAGTTGAGGGACAGAGAGGTACAGTGAGTGAAACTGACAGTGTGCTGTTCTGTTCTAAACCAAATTTGCTGTTCCATATTTTCAATCCTTGAGTTGAGGGACAGAGAGGTACAGTGAGGGAAAGTGTCAGTGTGCTATTCTGTTCTAAAACTATTTTGCTGGACCATATTTTCAATCCTTGAGTTGAGGGACAGAGAGGTTCAGTGAGTGAAACTGACAGTGTGCTGTTCTGTTCTAAACCAAATTTGCTGTTCCATATTTTCAATCCTTGAGTTGAGGGACAGAGAGGTACAGTGAGGGAAAGTGTCAGTGTGCTATTCTGTTCTAAAACTATTTTGCTAAACCATATTTTCAATCCTTGAGTTGAGGGACAGAGAGGTACAGTGAGTGAAACTGACAGTGTGCTGTTCTGTTCTAAACCAAATTTGCTGTTCCATATTTTCAATCCTTGAGTTGAGGGACAGAGAGGTACAGTGAGGGAAAGTGTCAGTGTGCTATTCTGTTCTAAAACTATTTTGCTGAACCATATTTTCAATCCTTGAGTTGAGGGACAGAGAGGTACAGTGAGTGAAACTGACAGTGTACTGTTCTGTTCTAAACCAAATTTGCTGTTCCATATTTTCAATCCTTGAGTTGAGGGACAGAGAGGTACAGTGAGGGAAAGTGTCAGTGTGCTATTCTGTTCTAAAACTATTTTGCTGAACCATATTTTCAATCCTTGAGTTGAGGGACAGAGAGGTACAGTGAGTGAAACTGACAGTGTGCTGTTCTGTTCTAAACCAAATTTGCTGTTCCATATTTTCAATCCTTGAGTTGAGGGACAGAGAGGTACAGTGAGGGAAAGTGTCAGTGTGCTATTCTGTTCTAAAATTATTTTGCTGAACCATATTTTCAATCCTTGAGTTGAGGGACAGAGAGGTACAGTGAGTGAAACTGACAGTGTGCTGTTCTGTTCTAAAGCAAATTTGCTGTTCCATATTTTCAATCCTTGAGTTGAGGGACAGAGAGGTACAGTGAGGGAAAGTGTCAGTGTGCTATTCTGTTCTAAAATTATTTTGCTGAACCATATTTTCAATCCTTGAGTTGAGGGACAGAGAGGTACAGTTAGTGAAACTGACAGTGTGCTGTTCTGTTCTAAACCAAATTTGCTGTTCCATATTTTCAATCCTTGAGTTGAGGGACAGAGAGCTACAGTGAGGGAAAGTGTCAGTGTGCTATTCTGTTCTAAAACTATTTTGCTGAACCATATTTTCAATCCTTGAGTTGAGGGACAGAGAGGTACAGTGAGTGAAACTGACAGTGTGCTGTTCTGTTCTAAACCAAATTTGCTGTTCCATATTTTTAATCCTTGAGTTTAGGGACAGAGAAGGACACTCGTAGAAATTATCAGTGTGCTATTCTGTGCTAAATCTTGTTTGTAGGGAGGGACAGAGTAGGACAGTGAGGGAAAGTGTCAGTGTGCTATTCTGTTCTAAAACTATTTTGCTGAACCATATTTTCAATCCTTGTGTTTAGGGACAGAGAAGGATAGGCTGGGGACAGTGTCAGTGTCATTGTTGCTAAGCCTCCTGCACAGTATACACCTGAAGGTAGCCCTTATTGCTGTTTTTCCCATCTCCCTGCAGGCCATCCATTAAAATGTCTGGAAGGCAACCAAGGAGAGGCAGACAGTCAGGAGGCAAAAAAAGAGGGCAAGCAGGCTCTGTGTCTGGGGGCAACAGTGCTGGCCGTGTACGCGGTGCATTGTCATCAGCACATGGCCATGGGACACGCTTGTCCTTGTTTTCGGCAGCTGGACATGTTGAGCCACATCATGCCGAAGACTTGGTAGAGTGGATGACCAAGCCCACCTCATCCTCCTCATCCTCTCTTACCCAGGCTCAGGGTACTGGCAAAGCAGCTGCCAAAGCGTCCTCTTCTCTGGTATCATTATCTTCATTAATCAATCCTTCCCTAGACCCACCATGCCCTCCTCCTGAGGAGTCCCCCGAACTGTTTGAGCACAGTGTTGGGTACATGCTCCAGGAGGATGCCCAGCGTTTGGAAGGATCTGATGATGATACCCAGCTAGAGGAAGGCAGCAGCGTGAGAGCAGAGAGAGGGGATGCTCAAGAAGGACACCAATCTGGCAGTCATGCTCCAGCAGCTGCAGCATATTGCCAGATTGGCTCCAGTGATGAGGAGGGAGGGGATGATGAGGTCACTGACTCCACGTGGGTGCCTAATAGGAGAGAGGAGGAGGAGGAGGAGGAGGAGGAGGAGGCACATCTCCAACGAGGCAGGATGCCCTTGAGTGGCCAGCGTATGGGCAGCACACCGACGGAATCACACCGCAGAGCTCCGCCTGTGCAGGGCGCTGCCTCTGCCCGTCATGCAAAAAGTTCTTTGGTGTGGGCCTTTTTTGAGGCGAGTGCATCAGATCGCACAGCTGCTGTTTGCAACATATGTCTCAAGCGTATATCGCGTGGCCAAAACATCAGCCGCTTGGGCACCACATGCTTGATCAGACATATGTTGACCTGCCATGCAGCTCGTTGGCAAGCCTACCTTAAAGACCCACACCAAAGAACAAAGCTGACCTCTTCTTGCACCGCATCAGCTGGGATCTCCAACCCCACTATACCTTCACTCCTCTCTGAAACCTGCTCTGAGAGGAATGAAGGTGTAGAATTAGGTGTGTCACAGGCAAGTACTTGCGGGCACTCTGCTAGCAGTACACCAACGTCCGATTCTAGCAGGCAAATTTCCCTGCCCCAGCTGCTGGACCGTCGAAAGAAGTTCACTTCCAGCCATCCACATGCCCAGCGGTTGAATGCTAGCTTGGCTAAATTGCTAGCGCTTCAACTGCTGCCTTTTCAGTTGGTAGACTCGGCCCCCTTCCGTGAGTTTGTGCAATGTGCGGTTCCTCAGTGGCAGGTTCCCAAACGACACTTTTTCGCACTGAAGGCTATTCCGGCTCTCTACAGGCATGTGGAAGGCAATGTCTTGGCCTCGCTGGACAGGGCGGTCAGTAGTAAGGTGCATATTACCGCTGACTCATGGTCCAGCAGGCATGGACAGGGACGTTACCTTTCTTTCACGGCCCATTGGGTCACTCTTTTGGCAGCTGGGAAGGATGCAGGACAAGGTGCAGTAGTGTTGGAGGTTGTTCCACCGCCACGCCTCCAAAATGCTACTACTGGTTGTGACACACCTCTCTCCTTCACCCCCTCCTCTTCTTCTTCCTCCATGGCCTCTTCCTGTGGTTTGTCCTTGGAACCAGCGGTGCTCCGTAGGCGTTCAAGGGGCTACGCAAGTACGCAGGCAAAAAGATGCCATGCCGTGCTTGCGCTGGTGTGTTTGGGGGACAGGAGCCACACTGGGGCAGAGGTCCTGTCTGCTCTGCAGGGGCAGGCCGAGAGGTGGTTGACGCCACGCCAGCTTAAGCCAGGAATGGTGGTTTGCGACAATGGCACCAACCTCCTCTCCGCCCTCCGACAGGGACAACTGACCCATGTGCCCTGTATGGCTCACGTCCTTAACCTGGTGGTGCAGCGGTTCTTGGGCAGGTACCCGGGCTTACAGGATGTCCTGAGGCAGGCCAGGAAAGTCTGTGTGCATTTCCGCAGATCTTATAATGCCAGTGCTCGCCTGGCTGAGCTTCAAAAGGAGTTGAACCTGCCCAAGAACCGCCTTATATGTGACATGCCCACCAGGTGGAACTCAACGTTGGCCATGCTGCAGCGGCTGCACACGCAGCAGAGGGCCATCAATGAGTACCTGTGCGACTACGGCACCAGGACAGGGTCAGGGGAGCTCGGGTTTTTTTCACCACGCCAGTGGGGCATGATCAGGGATGCATGCACTGTCCTGGCACCATTTGAGGAGGCCACGAGGATGGTGAGCAGTGACAGTGCATGCATCAGTGACACTGTACCTCTTGTCCACCTGTTGGAGCACACGCTGCGTGGAATAATGGACAGGGCACTTGAGGCAGAACAGAGGCAGGAAGAGGAGGACTTCCTTGCCTCTCAAGGCCCCCTTTACCCAGACAGTGTTCCTTCTGTCCCACCCATCACACAGGAGGAGGAGGAGGAGGATTGTGTCAGCATGGAGGTGGAGGCTGGCACTCAGCATCATCAGCAGCAGTCTTTTAGGGATGATTTACAGTCCCAAGAAACCAGTGGACTTGTACGTGGCTGGGAGGAGGTGGCTGCGGATCATGTCGTCCTTAGTGACCCAGAGGACTCCGGACTGAATGCCTCAGCTAACCTATGCTGCATGGCCTCCCTGATCCTGCAAAGTCTGCGGAAGGATCCTCGTATTCTTTGGATCAAGGAGAGGGACCATTACTGGCTGGCCACTCTCCTTGATCCACGGTACAAGGGTAAGGTTGCGGACCTTATCATACCGTCGCAGAGGGAGCAGAGGATGAGACAACTCCGGGAGGCCTTGCAGAAAGGTCTGTGCAACGCGTTCCCAGAGACTGGGAGGTTACAAACTCCTGGTCCTGGACAACGAGTTGCTGAGGCTTCGGGCAGTCAAAGAAGGAGAGGTGGGGAAGGTGGCCGTCTGACCGATGCGTTCAGACAATTCTTTAGTCCGCAGCCCCAAAGTATGATCGGTTCCAGCAACCATCGCCAGCGTCTGATATACATGGTGAAGGAATACCTAGGGGCAAGGTCAGACTTGGACACCTTCCCCACCGAAAATCCTCTGGCTTACTGGGTCTTGAGGATGGATCACTGGCCAGAGCTTGCACAGTATGCAATTGAGCTACTGGCCTGTCCTGCATCCAGCGTTCTTTCAGAACGCACATTCAGTGCTGCTGGAGGATTTGTCACGGATCACAGGGTGCGCCTGTCCACCGACTCGGTTGATCGACTGACTTTCATCAAGATGAACCAGTCTTGGATCACCACCAGCTACCACACACCAGATGCTGATATAACAGACTAATTGATTTTAAAATGTCACATCCCTTCAAGACTGATGCTGATGCTGAGTGCCTGTGCTGTTATGTTGACTGGCTATCCTCCTCCTCCTCCTCAATGATACGATTAACGATGATAGCTTGGAAGATCATTTTGGTTTATGGGTGACGCCACCAGTGGCTAAGGCCCAATTTTTCAGCCCCTGTTTAACAGGGGCGTGTAATTAAAATTTTTGATGCAATACTTTGCAACAGGCCTCATTGCTGTGCTCCAAGTACAGTATCTGTGAGGGGTTGCAGTGTTGTGCCACCAGTGCCTAAGGCCCAATTTTTCAGCCCCTGTTCAACAGGGGCATGCAATTATAATTATTGATCTAATAATTCACAGCAGGGCCCATTGCTGCGCCCACCAAGAGTAACTGTCAGGCCTTACAGTGTTGTGGCACCAGCACCACCATCACCACCACCACCACCACCAAAGGCCCAATTTTTAAGCCCCTGTTCAACAGGGGCATGCAATTATAATTATTGATCTAATAATTCACAGCAGGGACCATTGCTGCACCCACCAAGAGTAACTGTCAGGCCTTACAGTGTTGTGGCACCAGCACCACCATCACCACCACCACCACCACCACCAAAGGCCTAATTTTTCAGCCCCTGTTCAACAGGGGCATGCAATTACAATTCTTGATCTAATAATTCACAGCAGGGCCCATTGCTGCGCCCACCAAGAGTAACTGTCAGGCCTTACAGTGTTGTGGCACCAGCACCACCATCACCACCACCACCACCACCAAAGGCCTAATTTTTCAGCCCCTGTTCAACAGGGGCATGCAATTACAATTCTTGATCTAATAATTCACAGCAGGGCCCATTGCTGCGCCCACCAAGAGTAACTGTCAGGCCTTACAGTGTTGGGGCACCAGCACCACCATCAAAGGCCCAATTTTTACTACCACTGATCAACAATTATATGTTATTATAATTCCTGATATAATAGTTGACAGCAGGGCGTTCCAGCACCCACCAAGAGTAACTGTGAGTGCTTACAGTGTTGTGCCAACACCAACACCTAAGGGGCCAATTTCTGCAGAGTATATACGGCAGGTCCCTACTTTCAAACATCCAACTTACAAACGACTACTACTTGCAAACGGAAGAAGACAACAGGAAGTGAGAGGAAATCTACCCCTTGGAAGGAAAATTCTCTCCTGTAAGAATTAATATGGGAGAAAGGTGTCTCCTCTCTACTGATGCTTTATCACCAATCCTTGTTTCAATAAAAACACCACATTTCAAAAACAGTTGTCATTGGGACGCAAAGTGAGGTGAAATGTTCTGAACAGGGGCACAGACAGCAAAAAAAATGTGACAGGGTTGATAACCGTTCCCTATGTTTTACAAAAAACAAAAAAAAAGGAATTTGCCATGGAGCTCCACTTAAACATGCAGCTGTTCAAAATTATAAACAGATTCTACATAAGAAAAAACCTACAGTCCCTGTCTTGTATGCACCGCCTGTATACGGCTGTTCAGAGTATATAGGTCCTTTTTTATTTTGTGTGCGGGGTTCCCCTTAATATCCATACAAGACCCAAAGGGGCTGGTAATGGGCTGGGGTAGGGGGCGGGGGGGGGTTGATGGGGTAGCTATGCCATTTTTCCTAAAGATTTTCATCCATATTACCGGGACCACACATTGCATTAAAGCCGCAAGCAGTTTTAAATGACTTTTTTCCCTTTAGAAATGTTATTTTGTGCAGGGACAGTTCTAAACACGGGAAACACGTGGCACTTCACAGGCATAATTTAGACACCCCCCAGGTACAATATTTAAAGGAATATTTGACTTTTTTTTTTCACTTTATGCATCATTAAAATGACTGCTCCCGGAAAACGGACGTTTTTAAAACTTATTTTTGCATTGATACATGTCCCCTGGTGCAGAAGCCGGGTTCCCAAACTCTGTTTCGGACAATAACATGGATAATAGTCGTTATAATTAGCACTTTAGAATCCGAACGTTCGCATCCATTGTATTTAATAGGGTTCTAATGTTCATGCGAACTTTCGGTCCGTTCGCGGGTTCTGGTGCGAACCGAACCCGGGGGTGTTCGGCTCATCACCAGTGGTGAGTTTAAACCCCTAAGGGGTGTGTGGAATATATCTGTGAAGTTATCTTTGGAGAGAGGTCACCCATCGCGTGAAAAGTGATTTTGATTTATTTCTCCCACTTCCCATAGACTCTCAAATTTTACGGACCTTTCATGCTTAGTCATTGTGTCCTTTTGCTTCAATCAAGCTCTCCCTATCTATGTATTTTCATATGTATTTTTATATATATATTCACAAGTCGGTTTTTATTAACTGATTTTAGCGCTACTTTGATGCAATTTTTACTGTTGCTTGCTATACAGTTTTTTGATACATCATTTTTGTTTAATATTTTTATTGTTTTAAGTGGCTGCTGACGGACATCTTTTGTCCACCTATTCATTTATTAATTATTTTTCACCATATACCTGGATCCATTTGACTGGTGTAGAGCTTATAATGCTCCTTAGCGCTGAGATTAGAGGAGTTGGGCAGGGCAATTCGGATTTTCCTCTTTTTTTTATATTTTAATACATTAGCATACATTAAATACATAGAATGTGATGTAAAATGAGAACCTACCCTCATATAGTCATCCTGCAGGACTTGGATGATGGCAGAAAAGGTGTCTGGGATTATGAGGCCCAGAGCATGGGGGGAGATGCCTGTCGTGAACTTCAGGTCCTGCAGACTTCTCCCTGTCGCCAGGTAGCGTAACGTGGCGATGAGCCTCTGCTCAGCACTGATGGCTTCCCGCATAACGGTGTCCTGCCTGGTAATATAGGGGGACACCAAAGCCAACAGATGCTGAAAAACGGGGTCAGACATCCTAAGAAAATTCCTGTAGTCCTCAGGATTATTCTCATGGATCTCCCGCAGCAGAGGCATGTGAGAGAATTGGTCCCGCTGGAGCAACCAATTCTTGGTCCATGAACTCCTCCTCACCCTGTTCATGGACTCGTCTTGGTCCAGGACAAGAAGACCAACAGAAAGACGATGCACAACACGATCTCTACGACGAGAACGTATCCGCAACATGGCTAGAAAACGGTCGTCTGATCAGATCGAACTAAACAGAACGCACTGAAGTACAGCAAGGCCTATGAAGAACGACCTGAAAATCAGAAACGAGTGGACAAGAACGCACTGTAAAACAGATACGACCTGACTACACGCCCTGAAAGAGAAAATACGAACCCACAAGCACCAACTGAACCGCAGAAATCGATCTGAAAGCACGAAAAGAGCGAATCGTCTCTTCCCAAACTTTTACTAACACGCGGTAACACGAGATTAGCAAAAACAGCCCAAGGGGTGGCGCCATGAAAATGGAACTTCCCCTTTATACTGCCGTTGTACGTGTTGTACGTCACCGCGCTTTAGACCGACTAGATTTTGGATTCACAGTGTGTATGCAAGGAAAGCTTGACAAGAATCTCGTCAAGCTTGACAAGAAACCCATTGAGAAAAACAACGTTTTTTTTGCGACGAGATTCTCGGTCGTGTGTACGAGGCTTTAGACTGGGAGGGAATATTGGCATAGAAAAAGGGGGAAAAAAACGCCCTAAGAAATACTAAACAAGTAGCTGGAAAAAACGTATTCCCAACTGTTCAGTGGGAAGCTGCAATTTTCATGTATGACATTAATACAAAGATAGAAATTAGAAGAAAAATAAAATCACGCTAACCATGTAATTCTCAAGGTGTGGAATCAAAAAATTTAAATAAATGAACTACCTGTTGTTCAAATAATGAAATAAATCCCATACGTATCTAAACAATATAGTGAAAAAATTATGATGAAAATCACATTGATAATGAGTCACAAATAAACTGATTGGTGAAATCAAAAAATTGTGTCCATAAATTGTGAATCAATGTGATGAAAAACCATAAATATTGAAAATTGTGTGGACAAATAATGAAATGAATAAATGCACAAAATAAAGTGAAAAAAAGCTGAGAACGAATTATGAAACCGGTAGGATGAGCCTGATTGTCTGACGTGTAGGAAGCAGGAAGTAGTCTGGAGAGGAGGTATAGGACGCTTTGCACACTGTGAAACTGGGGCTGCAGATCCAGGATTCAGGTGACACTATCCCCCCTCAGCACTACAGCACTTTATAAGCAAATATTTGACTATGTAAATAATCCTTGAGTGTGCCTGCTGTCCTTCGGAGCCAAGCTGTGATTCATTACATGCATTCCTTGATCCTCTGTCATGGGGGATCATGGCTATTCGGTAAGAAGTAATTTCTGCTGATTTGGTGGTGGATTCAACACAGTTTCTTCCTCGTAGAGTCTGAAGATGACAGCTCACATTTACTGTATATGGACTTTTTGTTACAGTGCACTGGTATTGTCATTCGTTCTCAGCTTTTTAGATTTTTTTTCATTTTATTTTGTGCATTTATTCATTTCATCATTTGTCCACACAATTTTCAATATTTATGGTTTTTCATCACATTGATTCACAATTTATGGACACAATTTTTTGATTTCACCAATCAGTTTATTTGTGGACTCATATTATCAACGTGATTTTCATCATAATTTTTTCACTATATTGTTTACATATCTATGGGATTTATTTCATTATTTGAACAGGTAGTTAGTTCATTTATTTTCATTTTTTGATTCTACACCTTGAGGATCACATGGTTAGCGCGATTAAATTTTTCTTCTAATAGATGGGGGTGCCCAACCTTTTGAAGAGCGAGGGCCACTTAAGCGACTTGGTAACCGGTCGTGGGCCACCATGAGTGGAGCGGGTGGATGGCAGCCCACTCTACTCTATAGAGCCCACTCTACTCTTTTTTTTTTTTTTGCGGATCGGACCGGAGGTAGGCGTTGTGTAAAGGGACACAAGTCCATTTACATCTCCCACTCCTTAGAGGTGAATGGAGGGCCCGATTGGACTGACTGTGTAAAAGGGGCCTAAGGCTGCTTTCATCGTTATGGATCGATGTGAGCATGTGGACGTTTTGTCTCTCCCTCCACCTGACAGCCAATAGCTCATCATTTCGCAAAGCCGCTGTCTCCCCTCGTCGTAGCCTTTCATTGACGAGTTATTGCGGGAAGCCCTTCTTATTGGCTCTCACTGTACCACATGCTGGAGTCTTCCCCCCCCCCCCGATGAAGATTGCGGAAGAGGGGCAAACGTGTATATAAATTATCCACAAAAAAAGGGAAGTAGAGAAAAAAGGTTTGTTTTTATACAAAAACGTAAATTTTAATAGTTAGCTATCAAAAGATTGTTTAAAAAACAAATCCTATATGGATTAGATACATCAGTGAGCATATAAGCAAGTAGTGGTCATGATATAGCAGGTTACAGTCAAACCAAATAAAGGAAATCACATATGCCCGACATGTTTCGCTTAACAAAGCTTCCTCAGGGGTATGCAAAGACAATCCATGCTAATCATTATAACCTTATTATAGCCTTATTTTGTTGTTATATTTGTGTGCCTGTTTTTGAGGATATAGGCATGCAATTATTCTCATTATAATTGTTGTTGGAATTATTTCTAGTTGTCACATTGATACCTGTCTGCTGCGTTTTTCTGACAGACTACTCATCCGCATCTTTCACCTGATCTTATCTTCTCACTTGTTTTTATGTAAGTGTCGCCACCAATGTGAGTTCTTTTATTTCATCCTGTGTACTGTAGGTTTTTTATATACTGCCTGCAATTGTCCCCCTCCCCCTTACTTTCCGTTTTTTCTTTCTTTTTTGTTTCACTTCCAGTCAGTCCTTTATAGTGCCCTCTGTGGTCTTTTTTAGACACCTTTCCCATATGGGGGGATCGATGCTCTGATCCTGGACATCATTGGTGGTGTGTTTTGGACAGCACGAGCATTGGGGTAAGCAGCACATATAGAGGCCCAGCACCACAATATGACCCTATATGGTGTTATAAATATTCTTATAGTCTTTTCTCTCTTTTTTTGATATTGTGAATTGTTTCCTATTTGTAATTCTGTGTTTTTTCTATCTTTGCACAGTTATAATGATTAGCATGGATTGTCTTTGCATACCCCTGAGGAAGCTTTGTTAAGCGAAACATGTTGGGCATATGTGATTTCCTTTATTTGGTTTGACTGCAACCTGCTATATCATGACCACTACTTGCTCATATGCTCACTGATGTATCTAATCCATATAGGATTAGTTTTTTAAACAATCTTTTGATATCTAACTATTAAAATTTACGTTTTTGTATAAAAACAAACTCTTTCTCATTACTACTTGATTTATTATTGCACCGTCAAAATCCCTTTTTTCTCTACTTCCCTTTTTTCGTGGATAATTTATATACACGTTTGCCCCTCTTCTGCAATCTTCATCGGGGGGGGGGGGGAGACTCCAGCATGTGGTACAGTGAGAGCCAATAAGAAGGGCTTCCCGCAATAACTCGTCAATGAAAGGCTACGACGAGGGGAGACAGCGTCTTTGCGAAATGATGAGCTATTGGCTGTCAGGTGGAGGGACAGACAAAACGTCCACATGCTCACATCGATCCATAACTGCACCTACGTGGAAATCACCAGAAGAAACGTCCCAATCCGGAAACCAGCTTGTGTCCACGACTATAATTTGTTCATGGGGGGAGTCAGATGATTAAAACCCTACCTTCCCACAATAAAATCCCACTATTGGTATAAAGTCTCCATTTATTTTTTTCAGTTTGGCTATATAACACTTATGTTATTTACCAAACATCTACCGAGACCCCCGTATCCTATCTTCATTACCAAAATGAGCAGACTCCACGAACGCCACTTTCCAGAGAAAATCCCCCCCCCCAGGAGTTAGTAGAGACACCACGTATTATTGTCCCCAGTGTCCTTCTCAACCAGGCCTCTGTATTATGTGACTGTTTCTGCCGTTACCATACTTCTCTATATTATTAGGGAAGTATGGTAAACGTAATGGTCATTTACCTCCATACTCCTTATGCAACTGCAACTCCTTATGCAACTGCACTAAACTGTACATACCGTTCCCTTTTCCCGAACTGACCCTGGCCTGCTATACGACCGCGCTTCTGCCTAATGCTAAACTGTACCTACCTCTGGCTGCTCTGGAACTGACCCTGGACTGTTTGACCATGTTTTTTGCCTGCCTCTTGGACTGATCTTTTACTCTGCTACTGGAGTAGTGGGATTCATAACACAAAAAAAATATTTTAACCACTTCCCGCCCCAGATTGTCATATGAGGTCCTGGACTTTGAATGGAGATATCTGAGAGATGCCTGCACATACAGGCCTTATTCAGATATAGTATTTTCAACATGTGAATCCCTGCAATGTAAAAGCAATCATAGCGGCTGTTTAGCCACTTGAATGCTTTAACAGGCTGCGGGAGGGGACGTCCCCCCTCTTCCATCGACCTCTGGTACTTCTCCTTGCTCGCCTGTGTGATCGGGGAGCCAGGGAATGAAACCAGCAGCGGTGCTTTACCATAGAGCTGACCGCGGACCATAGAGCTGATGGTCCCCGGCCATCTCTATGACCCTTGGAGGTCGGAAGCGACGTCATGACGTCACTTCCGGAGTCGGCAAATGTAAACACTGCCGTTTGTTTTTTGCTGGGAAGCCTGAGATCGATTTTTATTTATTTAATTTCATCTCAGGCTTTTCAGTATAAAGGAGAGATCTGTGGACTATTACAAGGGATGTTAACATTCATTGTAATAGAAATAAAAGTGGTCAAAAAATAAAAAAGATTAAAGGGAAAGTGTAAAAATAAATAAATTAAACCATAATAAAAAATAAAAGTAAAGCGCCCCCATCTCGTGCTCGTTTGCAGAAGCAAACGCATACGTAGGTCGTGTTCGCATATGTAAATGGCGTTTAAACCACACATGTGAGGTATCCCCACAAACATTAGAGCAAGAGCAATAATTCTAGTGCAAGACCTTCTCTGTAACTCTAAACTGGTAGCCTGTAAAAAAAATGTAAGCGTAGCCTATGGAAATTCTTAAGTACCGAATTTTGGCGCCATTCTACGAGTGTGTGCAATTTTAAAGTGTGACCTGGTATCTATTTATTTGGCGTAACATCAACTTTCATATTATGCAAAAGTAAATTGGGCTGACTTTAGTGGGGGTTTTTTTATTCATGAAAGTGTTTTTTCCCCAAAAAACGCATTTAAAAAATTGCTGCACAAATACAGTGGGACATAAAAAATTGCAATGACTGCCATTTTATTCACTAGGGTCTCTGCTGAAAAAAATATATATATAATGTTTGGGGTTCTAAGCAATTTTCTAGCAAAATAATTATGATTTTTTACATGTAGGAAAGGAGTACCAGAATAGGCCTGGGCTGGAAGTGGCAACAGACAGCATGGATTCATGAAAGACAGAAGTCGCCAGACAAATCGGATTTATTTTTATGAGGAGGTAGGTAAAACCTTAGACAAAGGAGTGGCTGTGGATGTAGTATACTTGGATTTTGCTTGAAAAAATCAGTTTGTAAATGGATGAAAACCTGGCTAAAAGACCAAAATCAGAGAGTAGTGGTTAATGATTCTTACTCTGAATGGTCTTGAGTTGTTAGCAGTGTACCCCAAGGTTCAGTGTTGGGACCCTTACTTGTTAATACATTTATAAATGATCTAGGGTCTAGGATTAAAAGTATGATTTCAGTCAGGCAAATGACACCAAGCTGTGTAGTGGAATAACATCCTTACAGAACATCTCCAACTTACAAGCCGACCTCAATGCACTGTTTTTAAAAAAAAATATTTATTTATTCTTTTTATTAAGCTTTTAAAGATAACAAAATGGGAGTGTAGCCTCAGATACAAAGGTAATAATGAAAAAATAGTAGCGTACCATCATCCAATTAATAGCAGTGGCAGCTGGTGCTCAAAATTTTTGGGGGGGCGCAAACAAACTGAAAAAAAAAAAATCAATTGCCGTCACTGTGCCCATTAAACGCAGCCACTGTGCCCAAACGCCACCAGTTTGCCCCTCAAATACAGCCAGTTTGTTTCCATATACAGCCAGTGTGCCCCCATATATATACAGCCAGTGTGCCCCCCATATACAGCCAGTGTGCCCCCCATATACAGCCAGTGTGCCCCCATATACAGCCAGTGTGCTCCCATATACAGCCAGTTTGTCCCCATATACAGCCAGTGTGCCCCCATATATATAGCCAGTGTGCCCCCATATATAGCCAGTGTGCCCCCATATACAGCCAGTGTGCCCCCATATACAGCCAGTGTGCCCCCATATACAGCCAGTTTGTCCCCATATATACAGCCAGTGTGCCCCCATATACAGCCAATGTGCCCCCATATACAGCCAGTGTGCCCCATATACAGCCAGTTTGTCCCCCATATACAGCCAGTTCCCCCCATATTCAGCCAGTTTGTCCCCCATATACAGCCAGTTCCCCCCAAATGCAGCCAGTTTGTCCCCCATATACAGCCAGTTCCCCCCAAATGCAGCCAGCTTGTCCCCCATAAACAGCCAGTTCCCCCCAAATGCAGCCAGCGTGTCTCCCATATACAGCCAGTTCCCCCCATATTCAGCCAGTTTGTCCCCCATATACAGCCAGTTCCCCCCAAATGCAGCCAGCGTGTCCCCCATATACAGCCAGTTCCCCCCAAATGCAGCCAGCGTGTCCCCCATATACAGCCAGTTTGTCCCCCATTAACAGCCAGTTCCCCCCAAATGCAGCCAGCGTGTCCCCCATATACAGCCAGTTCCCCCCAAATGCAGCCAGCGTGTCCCCCATATTCAGCCAGTTTGTCCCCATATACAGCCAGTTCCCCCCATATTCAGCCAGTTTGTCCCCCATATACAGCCAGTTCCCCCCAAATGCAGCCAGCGTGTCCCCCATATACAGCCAGTTCCCCCCGAATGCAGCCAGTTCCCCCCCCCAGCCCTGCACTTACCTTCCTCGGTCCGCGCCGTCCTCGATGTGTTCTCCCGCCCTCGATGTCGCTTCAGCCAATCAGGTTACCGGTAACCAGATCCGGTGAACCTGATTGGCTGAAACCTCCACACAGTCTTCTCCAAGGAACGCACCCCCGTGCGTACCTGGGAGGAGTTTTTGGAAGCCGAATACAGCGTGAGAGCTGTATTCGGAAAGCCTATCAGAGCCGCTGGCTCTGATAGGCACTTCCAAGTTACACCCACCGCCGGCCACCGCTCTAATTCATATGGCCAGCGCTCACCAGGAGGAGCACCAAACAAAGTGCAGTGTGGAGTTGAAACTCTATTTATGAGCAAGAGCCACATAACCTAATGCCTCTTCTGTAGTGCTGGCTCCTGTCCCATGCAGAGTGATAACAACTGCACTCCACCTCTTATCCCAGCTAGCGGTCTCCAGAGTGGTGCCAGCAGCAGGAAAGAAGAGAGCTTTAGGTCAGTGTGAAGCAGTACACTGGGCATAATAGTATAAGGCTCCTTTGACACTGATGTCCTATGGTTTACCCACACCGCGGGTGCAGTGCAGTGTACCTGCAGCTTTTCTGCAGGTTTGCTGCACTTAGCCAAAGACTATTATATATTAAAAAGAGAGAAAAAGAGAGACTAGACTCTCTCAAGGGTGATGGGACTTTAATTGGAGATACTATGTCTCTTATTAAGGTGAGCACACAAAACAAATTTCTTTAAGAAAATATAAATGTATTCAATGGTAACATTAAAATAACACATAACTCATATTACAGACCATGAGTTGATGCTTGATGTATGAAATAAGATGCTTGATAATGCAGGGAGCCAACATGTTTCGCAATGTGCTTCTTCAGGGCACTGCATACATCTATGATTCCATCTAGTTTATATAGGACACAGAATATGTCATTAGTATAATATCAAACAAACGATTATAAATAGTAACAAAGAAACGTTTTTTCATATTAAATACTGTATACTGGCAGCAGAAGCTGCCAGTGCTCACCTGGTCTAAAAAATCAGACGACTTACGCACATCATTAAATAGGCATCACCATTGATAGAGCACCACCTGTAGGTAATGACCTGGTGGAGGCCAGATCCACCAGGCTGGCAAGTAAGGGTATTGGATCGTTACAGCAAGCCGGAACAGTGCACCCAGAAAGGTCTATAAGTTTAACCACTTAACGACCGCCCCATGTACATATACGTCGGCAGAATGGCATGGACAGGCACAATAACGTACCTGTACGTGCCTGCCTTCGTGCGGGTGGGGGGTCCGATCGGACCCCCCCGGTACATGAGGCAGTCGGTATCGCTTCAGAAGCGATCCGGGATGAGAGGGCGGCCATTGGTTTCTGGCCACCCCCTCGCGATCGCTCCCGGCGAATGAAATGCTTCCGCTGCCTGTGTAATGTATACACAGGCAGGAGGAAGTGATGTCATCTCCTCAAGGCAGTGTTTTTCACCGGAGCTCAAGGGGAGAAGACATGAGGTTAGTGCACAAACACCACACTAACACCAGGTACACATAGGCACACTTTTCACCCCCAGATCACCCCCAGGTCACCACCTGCACCCCCAGTCACAGTGTCACTGATTGCAGTGATTATTTATTTACTGATCACTGCAATCAGTGTCATTTGTGACTGTAAAAGGTTTCAGGGCAGTTAGGTTTAGGTCCAGGGTAGCCCCCTAACCCCCCCTAATAAAGGTTTAACCCCTTGATCGCCCCCCAGGTAACCCTTTCACCCCCTATCACCAGTGTCACTAAGCGACCGTTTTTCTGATCGCTGTATTAGTGTCGTTGGTGCCGCTAGGTAGCCAGTTATTTTTTTAGGTTCGCCGCCAGGTTTTTATAGCGTCAGGTACCCCCATATATTACCTAATAAAGGTTTAACCCCTTGATCGCCCCCCAGGTAACCCTTTCACCCCCTATCACCAGTGTCACTAAGCAATCGTTTTTCTGATCACTGTATTGGTGTCGCTGGTTCCGCTAGGTAGCCAGTTATTTTTTTAGGTTCGCCGCCAGGTTTTTATAGCGTCAGGTACCCCCCATATATTTAAGGAAAAAAAACTGCGCCAAATTTTTTTTTAAATTTTAATCATCTTAATAAATGATATAAAAGTCCAATCATGTATCCTCCAGAGAAAAGGACAATATGCTGTATTTGGTCCAACAGTCCTGTATGCTAGCACATTCTGCCAGACACCAACACCATAAAAAGTGCCTGCTTACCAGATAACAGCCAAATGAATGCAGTCGGCTATGACCCAGCCACAGCCTTTGAGTAGAAGGGGAATCCAGGAATTAACAGGGACGCTCCTCTAGTGATTCAAGACCTCTTGATGGCTCAATGACACAAAAGGGAAAACAATATAGGATAATATCATTTGGATATTATAGGACAGTGAAAAAACACCACCACTGTGAATAGAAAAGAGAAATCGTGAATGGCACCCTGGAAATGATGGCTCCTTACCGGATGCAAGAGAGAAACTCACGCTTAGCTATAACCTAGCCACGGCCTTTATTCTATGTGAATTACCCGGCTTAAACCAACGGAACTTTTCTCAATGGTACCACACGCCACCGACATTCCATATATGATAACAAAAAAGAGGGGGGAGAGACCATAGAGTAGTATCTTCAAAGATTTATTGTAGAAAAAAAGTTAGCGTACTTACAAGAATACAATAATAGTAAGAATTAAAACATGCCGGCCGGCATTAAAACAGAAGCTCTTCCTTCGTCGGGCTGCGTGGTGACGTCACTGCGTGTTCCACGAGATGCGTTTCGTCATATGTGACGTTCTCAATGGGATGGGGCACGCACTGACTCACCGCAATATATGGACAAAACCAAGCCTCGCTCTGAGATGCCAGTACTAGGTTCAACAGGCGCCATCTTGGTTATGGGCACCCTGCCACTACTCCTCCATCTAACAGAGTAGCGGCATACCAATTAGTTTGCACTAAAATATTATTATCAAAAACCTTATTTAAAAAAACGGGTAGAGCAACCCTATTAACAAAAGACATTTCATTATTAAAAAAGAAGAAAAACAGCACGGCAAACAAGGAAAACGGTGCCAGCGTCGTAAAGCCTCATTCACCTGCTGTTTAATCACAAAAAGGATTATATGTGCTTATGTGCTACTCCGTGAATAGATAAATCTAAACCGGGAAAAATTGTTATTAGTGTATACAAATGCCCTTGTTGCCATAGGTGTATCGTATAAATGCCGTGTGTGCAAAATAATGTGATTTAATTGAGCTTTGAGTGCCCAAAGTAGATAATAAATGCAAAACACAAAAATGTGATAGAGGCTAATTACACCTCATGCCACAAAAAAACACTATAAGGGCAAAATTATTATAAAACTACTGTGAATGTATTGGAATATACCTATGCCACTACTGACCATAGGTGCACCATATATATTCTGTATATACAAAAAAGTGATTATGATGAGCTCAAATGAGACACCCAAAAGTGATAAAGGCATATAGTAAACCTTGCCTTCAAAAGTCCCTATAGGGACAAACCCATTATACCTAACGTGTTCACGTGAAAAAACAAATTTTAACGAGTGACCATTAAATTCGCTCTCAAAAAATAAAATAAAAATAACACTTAAAAATTACAAATAAAAATGAAAATAAAAAATAAAATATAAAATATAAACAAAAACAAAAAACGAAAGTAAATAATAAATACACATCAAAATAAAAAAAATATATATATAAAAATAAAAATAAGTGTAAAAATTAAATAAAATAAAATAAATATAAAATAAAAAATAAAATATAAAAAATAAATAAATAAATGAAGAAAATAAAAATAAAAAAATAAATAAAAAAATACAGCATCACAAATAAACCAATTAAAACCCCTCCATGGGGATCAGAAAAAATGTAATTCCCCTATAGAATAGAAGAATTGCCCTAGACCAAATCAGAAAGGAACCACTACTGGCATCCCACATCAAGTTTACATAAATCATAGGTACACACCACATCACGCATTATTAATGAAGGCGTTAACGTCAGTCTCTATGCTGAGCCCGTAGGGGGCATAGGTCTTGAGTCTGTGTATCCACCCCATTTCCATTTTGGAGATCTCTCTAACCAAAAAGCTCCCCCTCCAGTGTGGTTTATACGTATCAATCCCTAAATAGAGGGTTTTAGAGGGGTCTCTATTGTGTACCAATCGATAATGATTAGACACCGAGTGGTTTTTAAATCCAGTTAGTATATTGGTTACATGCTCGTTGAGGCACACTTTCAAGGATCGTTTGGTCCGCCCACATATTGCAGGCCACAAGGGCACTGCAACATGTAGACCACCTGGGCGGTATCACAAGTGATGCAAGGCTTGATATCGAATTGTTTATGTGTAACCGTGGAGGAAAAGGTGGTAACCCTTCTACTAGTTCAGGAATTAAGTGAGCAAACCCTGCACCTCTTACACTTATAAAATCCAGTAAGCTGATCAAAAAAACCTCTAGTGGTGATCGGTGGATTAAGTATATTGGGGGCTATACGATGACGTAAAGAGGGCACCCCTCTAAAAATTAGACATGTGCACACTGAAATATTTCGTTTCGGAATTTCGTTTTCGTCCAAAAAATAAATTTATTTAGTTACTCCCGAAATTCGTTTTTATTTATTTCGTTTTTCGTTAAAAATTGCATTCGTCCGAAAATCTGAATTAATTAAGGTCGAATCTGTCATTGAAGGCTTATGGTGTCTGTCGAATGTTCAAAGAAGATTCGACGGAGCAGCGAAACTGTACGACTCTGCAATCATAAATTTCCGGTCGAATGTTCCGCCTACAAGCAGTGATCTTTTCTCTCTATGTCGAATCTTTTCTCTCTATAATGTTGAATCTTTTCTCTCCTATGTCGAATCTTTTCTCTCTATAATGTCGAATCTTTTCTCTCCTATGTCGAATCTTTTCTCTCCTATGTCGAATCTTTTCTCTCTATAATGTCAAATCTTTTCTCTCTATAATGTCAAATCTTTTCTCTCCTATGTCGAATCTTTTCTCTCTATAATGTCAAATCTTTTCTCTCCTATGTCGAATCTTTTCTCTCTATAATGTCAAATCTTTTCTCTCCTATGTCTAATCTTTTCTCTCCTATGTCGAATCTTTCCTCTCCTATGTCGAATCTTTTCTCTCCTATGTCGAATCTTTCCTCTCCTATGTCGAATCTTTTCTCTCCTATGTCGAATCTTTTCTCTCCTATGTCGAATCTTTCCTCTCCTATGTCGAATCTTTTCTCTCCTATGTCGAATCTTTTCTCTCCTATGTCGAATCTTTTCTCTCCTATGTCGAATCTTTCCTCTCCTATGTCGAATCTTTCCTCTCCTATGTCGAATCTTTCCTCTCCTATGTCGAATCTTTTCTCTCTATAATGTCGAATCTTTTCTCTCCTATGTAGAATAATCTTGGACTAATAGAGTTAAGGTTAGGCACATTCGACCACAGGTTCGATAGACACAGATTGTTATTGTCAGCGTCACGTCGAATCTCCTATCTATATCGAACTGTTGTAGCAACGAAAACGAAAATAAAGCATTTGTTTATGTCGGATCTTTCGGTTTTTGGATTCTGTGCTTTCGTTTTCGTTTGTTAAAACGATAACGAAAATAGCTGAAATTCGGACGAAAATGCATTCGGACGAAAACGAATGCACATGTCTACTAAAAATAACCCTAGGTCTTTCTGGTAGGATGTCCTTAATAACAAAATCATTAGTGGCTAAATGCCAATGCTTGTCAATCAACTTTTTTATGCTCTTATGCTGCAAAGAGTATGACGTAATAAAAGGGACGCCCATAGTGTGAGCATTGTCCCGAGGACCCCTTTCCATTAGGAGATCCTCTCTCCTCATAGACTTCACAGCATCCACAGTCTCAACAAGAGCCTCCCTCTGATAACCCTTCTACAAGAACCTCTGTGTCAGAACATTCGCTTGTTCTAGGAAGTGTTCTGGGTCCGAGCAGTTCCTCCAGAGCCTAAGATATTGGCTCTTTGGGACTGCCCGGAGCCACGGGTCATGATGGCATCTACCCAAAGGAATGAACGAGTTCCTGTCCGTTTCCTTGAAAAAGGTTGAGGTAACAAAAGAATTGCCCTTAATTTCAATTCTCAAGTCCAGGTAGTGCACCTCTGCCTGACTTGCTTCATATTTGAGGTGTATCCCTCTCTCGTTGGAGTTAAGAGTCTCCAAAAACTCCAAAAGGTCAGAATGTTGGCCATCCCACAGGAGGAGGATGCCATTAATATACCTGGCCCAAAGAGCCACCTGAGGTACACTAGCGGCATAGATGACATCCTCCTCCCATTTGGCCAAAAAAGGTTGGCCAAACTAGGGGCGTACTTAGCCCCCATAGCCACGCCAGTGTCCTGCCTATAAAAATGGTTGTCAAACCAAAAGTAGTTTGAAGAGGCGGCAAACCTTAATAAGGACATAAGGAACGCCACCTGCTTACGAGAAAGCTTGGAGTCACGGTTGAGGAACCACTGTAGAGCATCAAAACCCAACTCATGTGGGATAATGGTATACAATGAAGTAACATCCACCGTAACCATCCAAACATCTTTAGCAGGGGTAAGGCCAGTTAATAGATTGATAATATGCCTAGAATCTTTTACAAAGGAAGACATCAAACGGACAAGGGGCTGTAAATAAAAATCGATATATCTGCCCACCCGGGACGTAATGGAATCTATTCCACTAATGATAGGGCGTCCCGGGGGGCAGATAGGATCCTTGTGTAGTTTTGGAAGATAATAAATGGTTGGGGTACGGGGAGCCCTAGGGACCAAATATAGTTTTTCTTTGGGATTAAGAATCCCTTCGAAAAACCCCTTATTCACCAAAAATTCAAGTTCTCTAGTATATTGGGCCCTAGGGTCGGACAACAACCGAGTATAAGTATCAGAATCACCAATGATGTTATACATATCGGCCATATAATCCGCTCTGTCGAGAATCACTATCCCCCCCACCCCTGTCAGCAGGCCTAATGACTAGATCCTTGTTATTACACAAGGAATCCAGACCCTCTTGCAGAGTCTTATTCAGCCTGATTTTCTTAATCTCCATGTCGTCTAGAGCCCTTAACACATCCCGAAACACCCTAAGAGATGGAGCCAGGGTGCCGGGAGGGTTAAAAAGGGATGCATTAGACGATCCTGAATGTACATATTCAGTAGGTCTTACTTGAGTGGCTGGTGAAGCCCCTACCATATATCGCTTAATATTTAATCTCCTAATAAATTTGTGGATATCCATGTATGTATGGAACTTATCTAAACCTTTAGGCAAGGCAAACTTGAGGCCTTTGTCCAAAAGACAAATTTCAGGTTCAGACAACGTTTTATTGCTTAAATTGAAAATTCCCTGACCCTTTACATTTTTGATCGTTTTGGTTGCTCTAGCCCTCCTCCCCCCTCTGGTTCCTCTCCTCTTTCTCCCATTCTTTTTTGTCCTTGAGTGGGCCTGTGAAAACTCCAACTCCCTTGCCCACTAGTCGTAGGAGGTCCAAGTGGCCCTCTAGAGGGTTGGGCCCTTTCTGAGGCTGGATAGAAAGATTTGGAATTCCCTCTATTCCCTTGTTACTGATAGTATGAAGTACGCCCCTAGTTTGGCCAACCTTTTTATGGCCAAATGGGAGGAGGATGTCATCTATGCCGCTAGTGTACCTCAGGTGGCCCTTTGGGCCAGGTATATTGATGACATCCTCCTCCTGTGGGATGGCCAACATTCTGACCTTTTGGAGTTTTTGGAGACTCTTAACTCCAACGAGAGAGGGATACACCTCAAATATGAAGCAAGTCAGGCAGAGGTACACTACCTGGACTTGAGAATTGAAATTAAGGGCAATTCTTTTGTTACCTCGACCTTTTTCAAGGAAACAGACAGGAACTCGTTCATTCCTTTGGGTAGCTGCCATCATGACTCGTGGCTCCGGGCAGTCCCAAAGAGCCAATATCTTAGGCTCCAGAGGAACTGCTCGGACCCAGAACACTTCCTAGAACAAGCGAATGTTCTGACACAGAGGTTCTTGTAGAAGGGTTATCAGAGGGAGGCTCTTGTTGAGACTGTGGATGCTGTGAAGTCTATGAGGAGAGAGGATCTCCTAATGGAAAGGTGTCCTCGGGACAATGCTCACACTATGGGCGTCCCTTTTATTACGTCATACTCTTTGCAGCATTAGTGATGAGCCGAACACCCCCGGGTTCGGTTCGCACCAGAACCCGCGAACGGACCGAAAGTTCGTACGAACATTAGAACCCTATTAAATACAATGGATGCGAACGTTCGAATTCTAAAGTGCTAATTATAACAACTATTATGCATGTTATTGTCCTAAAAAGGGTTTGGGAACCCGGGTTGTGCACCAGGGGACATGTATCAATGCAAAAAGAAGTTTTAAAAACGGTCGTTTTTCGGGAGCAGTCATTTTAATGATGCATAAAGTGAAAAAAAAAGTCAAATATTCCTTTAAATATCGTACCTGGGGGGTGTCTAAAGTATGCCTGTGAAGTGCCACGAGTTTCCCGTGTTTAGAACTGTCCCTGCACAAAATGACACTTCTAAAGGGAAAAAAAGCCATTTAAAACTGCTTGCGGCTTTAATGTAATGTCTGGTCCCGGTAATATGGATGAAAATCTTTAAGAAAAATGGCATAGCTACCCCATGACCCCCCCCCTACCCCAGCCCATTACCAGCCCCTTTGGGTCTTGTATGGATATTAAGGGGAACCCCGCACATAAAATAAAAAAGGCCCTATATACTCTGAACAGCCGTATACAGGCGGTGCATACAAGACAGGGACTGTAGGTTTGTTCTTATGTAGAATCTGTTTGTAATTTTGAACAGGTACATTGTTGAAGTGTAGCTTCAGCCCAAAAATCTATTTTTAAACTTTTTGGAAAACATAGGTAAGGGTTATCACCCCTGTAACATTTGTTTTGCTGTCTGTGCCCCTGTTCAGAACATTTCACCTCACTTTCCGTCCCAATGACAACTGTTTTTGAAATGTGGTGTTTTTCTTGAAACAAGGATTGCTGATAAAGCATCAGTACAGAGGAGACACCTTTCTCCCATATTTATTCTTACAGGAGAGAATTTTCCTTCCTAGTGGTAGATTTCCTCTCACTTCCTGTTGTCTTCTTGCGTTTGCAAGTAGGAGTCGTTTGTAAGTTGGATGTTTGAAAGTAGGGACCTGCCGTATATACTCTGCAGAAATAGGCCCCTTAGTTGTTGGTGTTGGCACAACACTGTAAGCACTCACAGTTACTCTTGGTTGGTGCTGGAACGCCCTGCTGTCAACTATTATATCAGGAATTTTAATTACATATAATTGTTGAACAGTGGTAGTAAAAATTGGGCCTTTGATGGTGGTGCTGGTGCCACAACACTGTAAGTTACTCTTGGTGGGTGCAGGAATGGGCCCTGCTGTGAATTATTAGATCAAGAATTGTAATTGCATGCCCCTGTTGAGCAGGGGCTGAAAAATTGGGCCTTTCGTGGTGGTGGGGGTGGTGGTGATGTTGCCACAACACTGTAAGCCCTCAGAGTTACTCTTGGTGGGTGCAGGAATGGGCCCTGCTGTGAATTATTAGATCAAGAATTGTAATTGCATGCCCCTGTTGAACAGGGGCTGAAAAATTGGGCCTTTCGTGGTGGTGGTGGTGGTGGTGGCGTTGCCACAACACTGTAAGCCCTCAGAGTTACTCTTGGTGGGTGCAGCAATGGGCCCTGCTGTGAATTATTAGATCAAGAATTGTAATTGCATGCCCCTGTTGAACAGGGGCTGAAAAATTGGGCCTTTCGTGGTGGTGGTGGTGGTGGTGGTGTTGCCACAACACTGTAAGCCCTCAGAGTTACTCTTGGTGGGTGCAGCAAGGGGCCCTGCTGTGAATTATTAGATCAAGAATTGTAATTGCATGCCCCTGTTGAACAGGGGCTGAAAAATTGGGCCTTAGGCACTGGTGGCACAACACTACAACCCCTCACAGATACTGTACTTGGAGCACAGCAATGAGCCCTGTTGCAAAGTATTGCTTCAAAAATTGTAATGACACGCCCCTGTTGAACAGGGGCTGAAAAATTGGGCCTTAGGCACTGGTGGCACAACACTACAACCCCTCACAGATACTGTACTTGGAGCACAGCAATGAGCCCTGTTGCAAAGTATTGCTTCAAAAATTGTAATGACACGCCCCTGTTAAACAGGGGCTGAAAAATTGGGCCTTAGGCACTGGTGCCACAACACTCCAACCCCTCACAGATACTGTACTTGGAGCACAGCAATGAGCCCTATGGCAAATTATTGCTAAAAAAATTGTAATTACACGCCCCTGTAAAACAGGGGCTGAAAAATTGGGCCTTAGCCACTGGTGGCACAACACTACAACCCCTCACAGATACTGTACTTGGAGCACAGCAATGAGCCCTATGGCAAATTATTGCTAAAAAAAATTGTAATTACACGCCCCTGTAAAACAGGGGCTGAAAAATTGGGCCTTAGCCACTGGTGGCGGCACCCATAAACAAAAATGATCTTCCAAGCTATCATCATCAATCGTATCATTGAGGACTCGGAGGAGGAGGATAGCCAGTCAACATAACAGCACAGGCACTCAGCATCAGCATCAGTCTTGAAGGGATGTGACATGTTAAAATCAATTAGTCTGTTATATCAGCATCAGGTGTGTGGTAGCTGGTGGTGATCCAAGACTGGTTCATCTTGATGAAAGTCAGTCTATCAACCGAGTCGGTGGACAGGCGCACCCTGTGATCCGTGACAAATCCTCCAGCAGCACTGAATGTGCGTTCCGAAAAAACGCTGGATGCAGGACAGGCCAGTAGCTCAATTGCATACTGTGCAAGCTCTGGCCAGTGATCCATCCTCAAGACCCAGTAAGCCAGAGGATTTTCGGTGGGGAAGGTGTCCAAGTCTGACCTTGCCCCTAGATATTCCTGCACCATGTTTATCAGACGCTGGCGATGGTTGCTGGAACCGATCATACTTTGGGGCTGCGGACTAAAGAATTGTCTGAACGCATCGGTCAGACGGCCACCTTCCCCACCGCTCCTTCTTTGACTGGCCGAAGCCTCAGCAACTCGTTGTCCAGGACCAGGAGTTTGTAACCTCCCAGTCTCTGGGAACGCGTTGCACAGACCTTTCTGCAAGGCCTCCCGGAGTTGTCTCATCCTCTGCTCCCTCTGCGACGGTAACATAAGGTCCGCAACCTTACCCTTGTACCGTGGATCAAGGAGAGTGGCCAGCCAGTAATGGTCCCTCTCCTTGATCCGAAGAATACGAGGATCCTTCCACAGACTTTGCAGGATCAGGGAGGCCATGCAGCGTAGGTTTGCTGAGGCATTCGCTCCGGAGTCCTCTGGGTCACTAAGGACGACATGATCCGCAGCCACCTCCTCCCAGCCACGTACAAGTCCACTGGTTTCTTGGGACTGTAAATCATCCCTAAAAGACTGCTGCTGATGATGCTGAGTGCCAGCCTCCACCTCCATGCTGACACAATCCTCCTCCTCCTCCTCCTCCTCCTCCTCCTCTTCCTGTGCGATGGGTGGGACAGGAGGAACACTGTCTGGGTAAAGGGGGCCTTGAGAGGCAAGGAAGTCCTCCTCTTCCTGCCTCTGTTCTGCCTCAAGTGCCCTGTCCATTATTCCACGCAGCGTGTGCTCCAACAGGTGGACAAGAGGTACAGTGTCACTGATGCATGCACTGTCACTGCTCACCATCCTCGTGGCCTCCTCAAATGGTGCCAGGACAGTGCATGCATCCCTGATCATGCCCCACTGGCGTGGAGAAAAAAAACCAAGCTCCCCTGACCCTGTCCTGGTGCCGTAGTCGCACAGGTACTCATTGATGGCCCTCTGCTGCGTGTGCAGCCGCTGCAGCATGGCCAACGTTGAGTTCCACCTGGTGGGCATGTCACATATAAGGCGGTTCTTGGGCAGGTTCAACTCCTTTTGCAGCTCAGCCAGGCGAGCACTGGCATTATAAGATCTGCGGAAATGCACACAGACTTTCCTGGCCTGCCTCAGGACATCCTGTAAGCCCGGGTACCTGCCCAAGAACCGCTGCACCACCGGGTTAAGGACGTGAGCCACACAGGGCACATGGGTCAGTTGTCCCTGTCGGAGGGCGGAGAGGAGGTTGGTGCCATTGTCGCAAACCACCATTCCTGGCTTAAGCTGGCGTGGCGTCAACCACCTCTCGGCCTGGCCCTGCAGAGCAGACAGGACCTCTGCCCCAGTGTGGCTTCTGTCCCCCAAACACACCAGCGCAAGCACGGCATGGCATCTTTTTGCCTGCGTACTTGCGTAGCCCCTTGAATGCCTACGGAGCACCGCTGGTTCCGAGGACAAACCACAGGAAGAGGCCATGGAGGAAGAAGAAGAGGAGGGGGTGGAGGAGAGAGGTGTGTCACAACCAGTAGTAGCATTTTGGAGGCGTGGCGGTGGAACAACCTCCAACACTACTGCACCTTGTCCTGCATCCTTCCCAGCTGCCAAAAGAGTGACCCAATGGGCCGTGAAAGAAAGGTAACGTCCCTGTCCATGCCTGCTGGACCATGAGTCAGCGGTAATATGCACCTTACCGCTGACCGCCCTGTCCAGCGAGGCCAAGACATTGCCTTCCACATGCCGGTAGAGAGCCGGAATAGCCTTCCGTGAGAAAAAGTGGCGTTTGGGAACCTGCCACTGAGGAACCGCACATTGCACAAACTCACGGAAGGGGGCCGAGTCTACCAACTGAAAAGGCAGCAGTTGAAGCGCTAGCAATTTAGCCAAGCTAGCATTCAACCGCTGGGCATGTGGATGGCTGGGAGTGAACTTCTTTCGACGGTCCAGCAGCTGGGGCAGGGAAATTTGCCTGCTAGAATCGGACGTCGGTGTACTGCTAGCAGAGTGGCCGCAAGTACTTGGCTGTGACACACCTAATTCTACACCTTCATTCCTCTCAGTGCATGTTTCAGAGAGGACTGAAGTTATAGTGGGGTTGGAGATCCCAGCTGATGCGGTGCAAGGAGAGGTCCGCTTTGTTCTTTGGTGTGGGTCTTTGAGGTAGGCTTGCCAACGAGCTGCATGGCAGGTCAACATATGTCTGGTCAGGCATGTGGTACCCAAGCGGCTGATGTTTTGGCCACGCGATATACGCTTGAGACATATGTTGCAAACAGCAGCTGTGCGATCTGATGCACTAGCCTCAAAAAAGGCCCACACCAAAGAACTTTTTGAATGACGGGCAGAGGCAGCGCCCTGCACAGGCGGAGCTCTGCGGTGTGATTCCGTCGGTGTACTGCCCTTACGCTGGCCACCAAAGGGCATCCTGCCTTGTTGGAGATGTGCCTCCTCCTCATCCTCCTCCTCCTCCTCCCTCCTATTAGGCACCCACGTGGAGTCAGTGACCTCATCATCCCCTCCCTCCTCATCACTGGAGCCAATCTGGCAGTATGCTGCAGCTGCTGGAACATGACTGCCAGATTGGTGTCCTTCTTGAGCATCCCCTCTGTCTGCTCTCACGCTACTGCCTTCCTCTAGCTGGGTTTCATCATCAGACCCTTCGAAACGCTGGGCATCCTCCTGGAGCATGTACCCAACACTGTGCTCAAACAGTTCGGGGGACTCCTCAGGAGGAGGACATGGTGGGTCTAGGGAAGGAGTGACTGATGATGAGTCTGACATTGATACCAGGGAAGAGGACGCTTTGGCAGCTGCTTTTCCAGTACCCTGAGCCTGGGTGAGAGAGGATGAGGAGGAGGAGGAGGGCTTGGTCATCCACTCTACCAAGTCTTCGGCATGATGTGGCTCAACATGTCCAGCTGCCGAAAAGAAGGACAAGCGTGTCCCATGGCCATGTGCTGATGACAATGCACCGCGTCCACGACCAGCACTGTTGCCCCCAGACACAGAGCCTGCTTGCCCTCTTTTATTGCCTCCTGACTGTCTGCCTCTCCTTGTTTGCCTTCCAGACATTCTAATAGATGGCCTGCAGGGAGATGGGAAAAAAGCAATAAGGGCTACCTTCAGGTGTCCTTCTCTGTCCCTTTACTTAAGGATTTCTAAATATGGTTGAGGATGATTGCTTTTGCACAGAATAGCACAACGACAATTTCCCTGACTGTCCAAAAAAACAAGGATTTCAAAGATGGTTGATGAGGAATGCTTTAGCACACTATAGCACAAGGAGAATTCCCTCACTGTCCTTCCCTGTCCCTAGAAACAAGGATTCGCACAGTAAAAGACACTGACACTCTCCCTACCTATAGTTTTCTGTCCCTAGAAAAAGTTTTTTTAAAGCACACTATAGCACAAGGAGAATTTCACTCACTTTCCTTCTTTGTCCCTAGAAACAAGGATTATCACAGTGAAAGAAACTGACACTCTTCCTTCCTATAGTTTTCTGTCCCTAGAAAAAATGTTTTTTTAAAGCACACTATAGCACAAGGAGAATTCCCTCACTGTCCTTCCCTGTCCCTAGAAACAAGGATTCGCACAGTAAAAGACACTGACACTCTCCCTACCTATAGTTTTCTGTCCCTAGAAAAAGTTTTTTTTAAAGCACACTATAGCACAAGGAGAATTTCACTCACTGTCCTTCCCTGTCCCTAGAAACAAGGATTCGCACAGTAAAACACACTGACACTCTCCCTACCTATAGTTTTCTGTCCCTAGAAATTTTTTTTTTTAAAGCACACTATAGCACAAGGAGAATTCCCTCACTGTCCTTCCCTGTCCCTAGAAACAAGGATTCGCACAGTAAAAGACACTGACACTCTCCCTACCTATAGTTTTCTGTCCCTAGAAAAAATGTTTTTTTAAAGCACACTATAGCACAAGGAGAATTTCACTCACTTTCCTTCTTTGTCCCTAGAAACAAGGATTATCACAGTGAAAGAAACTGACACTCTTCCTTCCTATAGTTTTCTGTCCCTAGAAAAAATGTTTTTTTAAAGCACACTATAGCACAAGAAGAATTCCCTCACTGTCCTTCCCTGTCCCTAGAAACAAGGATTCGCACAGTAAAACACACTGACACTCTCCCTACCTATAGTTTTCTGTCCCTAGAAAAAATGTTTTTTTAAAGCACACTATAGCACAAGGAGAATTTCACTCACTTTCCTTCTTTGTCCCTAGAAACAAGGATTATCACAGTGAAAGAAACTGACACTCTCCCTACCTATAGTTTTCTGTTCCTAGAAAAAATGTTTTTTTAAAGCACACTATAGCACAAGGAGAATTCCCTCACTGTCCTTCCCTGTCCCTAGAAACAAGGATTCGCACAGTAAAAGACACTGACACTCTCCCTACCTATAGTTTTCTGTCCCTAGAAAAAGTTTTTTTAAAGCACACTATAGCACAAGGAGAATTTCACTCACTGTCCTTCCCTGTCCCTAGAAACAAGGATTCGCACAGTAAAACACACTGACACTCTCCCTACCTATAGTTTTCTGTCCCTAGAAAAAATGTTTTTTTAAAGCACACTATAGCACAAGGAGAATTCCCTCACTGTCCTTCCCTGTCCCTAGAAACAAGGATTCGCACAGTAAAACACACTGACACTCTCCCTACCTATAGTTTTCTGTCCCTAGAAAAAATGTTTTTTTAAAGCACACTATAGCACAAGCAGAATTTCACTCACTTTCCTTCTTTGTCCCTAGAAACAAGGATTATCACAGTGAAAGAAACTGACACTCTCCCTACCTATAGTTTTCTGTCCCTAGAAAAAATGTTTTTTTAAAGCACACTATAGCACAAGGAGAATTCCCTCACTGTCCTTCCCTGTCCCTAGAAACAAGGATTCGCACAGTAAAAGACACTGACACTCTCCCTACCTATAGTTTTCTGTCCCTAGAAATTTTTTTTTTTAAAGCACACTATAGCACAAGGAGAATTCCCTCACTGTCCTTCCCTGTCCCTAGAAACAAGGATTCGCACAGTAAAACACACTGACACTCTCCCTACCTATAGTTTTCTGTCCCTAGAAAAAATGTTTTTTTAAAGCACACTATAGCACAAGGAGAATTTCACTCACTTTCCTTCTTTGTCCCTAGAAACAAGGATTATCACAGTGAAAGAAACTGACACTCTCCCTACCTATAGTTTTCTGTCCCTAGAAAAAATGTTTTTTTAAAGCACACTATAGCACAAGGAGAATTTCACTCACTTTCCTTCTTTGTCCCTAGAAACAAGGATTATCACAGTGAAAGAAACTGACACTCTCCCTACCTATAGTTTTCTGTCCCTAGAAAAAATGTTTTTTTAAAGCACACTATAGCACAAGGAGAATTCCCTCACTGTCCTTCCCTGTCCCTAGAAACAAGGATTCGCACAGTAAAAGACACTGACACTCTCCCTACCTATAGTTTTCTGTCCCTAGAAAAAGTTTTTTTAAAGCACACTATAGCACAAGGAGAATTTCACTCACTGTCCTTCCCTGTCCCTAGAAACAAGGATTCGCACAGTAAAACACACTGACACTCTCCCTACCTATAGTTTTCTGTCCCTAGAAAAAATGTTTTTTTAAAGCACACTATAGCACAAGGAGAATTCCCTCACTGTCCTTCCCTGTCCCTAGAAACAAGGATTCGCACAGTAAAAGACACTGACACTCTCCCTACCTATAGTTTTCTGTCCCTAGAAAAAATGTTTTTTTAAAGCACACTATAGCACAAGGAGAATTTCACTCACTTTCCTTCTTTGTCCCTAGAAACAAGGATTATCACAGTGAAAGAAACTGACACTCTCCCTACCTATAGTTTTCTGTCCCTAGAAAAAATGTTTTTTTAAAGCACACTATAGCACAAGGAGAATTCCCTCACTGTCCTTCCCTGTCCCTAGAAACAAGGATTCGCACAGTAAAAGACACTGACACTCTCCCTACCTATAGTTTTCTGTCCCTAGAAAAAGTTTTTTTAAAGCACACTATAGCACAAGGAGAATTTCACTCACTGTCCTTCCCTGTCCCTAGAAACAAGGATTCGCACAGTAAAACACACTGACACTATCCCTACCTATAGTTTTCTGTCCCTAGAAAAAATGTTTTTTTAAAGCACACTATAGCACAAGGAGAATTCCCTCACTGTCCTTCCCTGTCCCTAGAAACAAGGATTCGCACAGTAAAAGACACTGACACTCTCCCTACCTATAGTTTTCTGTCCCTAGAAAAAGTTTTTTTAAAGCACACTATAGCACAAGGAGAATTTCACTCACTGTCCTTCCCTGTCCCTAGAAACAAGGATTCGCACAGTAAAACACACTGACACTCTCCCTACCTATAGTTTTCTGTCCCTAGAAAAAATGTTTTTTTAAAGCACACTATAGCACAAGGAGAATTCCCTCACTGTCCTTCCCTGTCCCTAGAAACAAGGATTCGCACAGTAAAACACACTGACACTCTCCCTACCTATAGTTTTCTGTCCCTAGAAAAAATGTTTTTTTTAAAGCACACTATAGCACAAGGAGAATTTCGCTCACTTTCCTTCTTTGTCCCTAGAAACAAGGATTATCACAGTGAAAGAAACTGACACTCTCCCTACCTATAGTTTTCTGTCCCTAGAAAAAATGTTTTTTTAAAGCACACTATAGCACAAGGAGAATTCCCTCACTGTCCTTCCCTGTCCCTAGAAACAAGGATTCGCACAGTAAAAGACACTGACACTCTCCCTACCTATAGTTTTCTGTCCCTAGAAAAAGTTTTTTTAAAGCACACTATAGCACAAGGAGAATTTCACTCACTGTCCTTCCCTGTCCCTAGAAACAAGGATTCGCACAGTAAAAGACACTGACACTCTCCCTACCTATAGTTTTCTGTCCCTAGAAAAAATGTTTTTTTAAAGCACACTATAGCACAAGGAGAATTTCACTCACTTTCCTTCTTTGTCCCTAGAAACAAGGATTATCACAGTGAAAGAAACTGACACTCTCCCTACCTATAGTTTTCTGTCCCTAGAAAAAATGTTTTTTTAAAGCACACTATAGCACAAGGAGAATTCCCTCACTGTCCTTCCCTGTCCCTAGAAACAAGGATTCGCACAGTAAAAGACACTGACACTCTCCCTACCTATAGTTTTCTGTCCCTAGAAAAAGTTTTTTTAAAGCACACTATAGCACAAGGAGAATTTCACTCACTGTCCTTCCCTGTCCCTAGAAACAAGGATTCGCACAGTAAAACACACTGACACTATCCCTACCTATAGTTTTCTGTCCCTAGAAAAAATGTTTTTTTAAAGCACACTATAGCACAAGGAGAATTCCCTCACTGTCCTTCCCTGTCCCTAGAAACAAGGATTCGCACAGTAAAAGACACTGACACTCTCCCTACCTATAGTTTTCTGTCCCTAGAAAAAGTTTTTTTAAAGCACACTATAGCACAAGGAGAATTTCACTCACTGTCCTTCCCTGTCCCTAGAAACAAGGATTCGCACAGTAAAACACACTGACACTCTCCCTACCTATAGTTTTCTGTCCCTAGAAAAAATGTTTTTTTAAAGCACACTATAGCACAAGGAGAATTCCCTCACTGTCCTTCCCTGTCCCTAGAAACAAGGATTCGCACAGTAAAACACACTGACACTCTCCCTACCTATAGTTTTCTGTCCCTAGAAAAAATTTTTTTTTAAAGCACACTATAGCACAAGGAGAATTTCACTCACTTTCCTTCTTTGTCCCTAGAAACAAGGATTATCACAGTGAAAGAAACTGACACTCTCCCTACCTATAGTTTTCTGTCCCTAGAAAAAATGTTTTTTTAAAGCACACTATAGCACAAGGAGAATTCCCTCACTGTCCTTCCCTGTCCCTAGAAACAAGGATTCGCACAGTAAAAGACACTGATACTCTCCCTACCTATAGTTTTCTGTCCCTAGAAAAAGTTTTTTTAAAGCACACTATAGCACAAGGAGAATTTCACTCACTGTCCTTCCCTGTCCCTAGAAACAAGGATTCGCACAGTAAAACACACTGACACTCTCCCTACCTATAGTTTTCTGTCCCTAGAAAAAATGTTTTTTTAAAGCACACTATAGCACAAGGAGAATTCCCTCACTGTCCTTCCCTGTCCCTAGAAACAAGGATTCGCACAGTAAAACACACTGACACTCTCCCTACCTATAGTTTTCTGTCCCTAGAAAAAATGTTTTTTTAAAGCACACTATAGCACAAGGAGAATTTCACTCACTTTCCTTCTTTGTCCCTAGAAACAAGGATTATCACAGTGAAAGAAACTGACACTCTCCCTACCTATAGTTTTCTGTCCCTAGAAAAAATGTTTTTTTAAAGCACACTATAGCACAAGGAGAATTCCCTCACTGTCCTTCCCTGTCCCTAGAAACAAGGATTCGCACAGTAAAACACACTGACACTCTCCCTACCAATCCTTCTCTTTCCCTAAACTAAAGGAATCCAGGTTAAGCAAGAAAAAAATAAATGTCACTGTCCCTGCCTATGTTTCTCTTTCCCTGCTCCGGAACACACTACACTAGGCCGCCGTGCTGGCGGCCTTTTATAGTGTGGGGCGTGTACTAAACACCCTCAGCAATAATTGGCCACAGGCATCCTGCCTGTGGCCAATCATTGCTCTCCTCGCTGCCGGCGCTGTGATTGGCCAAGCATGCGGGGTCACAGTGCATGCTTGGCCAATCACAGCGCCTGGATGACACTGCGATGGCGTAGTGCATTGTGGGCCGTTCGCGTCACTCGAATTTGGCGCGAACGGCCCAAATCGTTCGATCTTCGTCGAACGATCGAACAGCCGATGTTCGAGTCGAACGTATGTTCGACTCGAACACGAAGCTCATCCCTATGCAGCATAAGAGCATAAAAAAGTTGATTGACAAGCATTGGCATTTAGCCACTAATGGCGTTGTTCTTAAGGACATCCTACCAAAAAGACCTAGGGTTATTTTTAGAGGGGTGCCCTCTTTACGTCATCGTATAGCCCCCAATATACTTAATCCACCGATCACCACTAGAGGTTTTTTTGATCAGCTTACTGGATTTTATAAGTGTAAGAGGTGCAGGGTTTGCTCACTTAATTCCTGTACTAGTAGAAGGGTTACCACCTTTTTCCTCCACGGTTACACATAAACAATTCGATATCAAGCCTTGCATCACTTGCAACACCGCGGGGGTGGTCTACATGTTGCAGTGCCCTTGTGGCCTGCAATATGTGGGGCGGACCAAACGATCCTTGAAAGTGTGCCTCAACGAGCATGTAACCAATATACTAACTGGATTTAAAAACCACTCGGTGTCTTATCATTATCGATTGGTACACAATAGAGACCCCTCTAAAACCCTCTATTTAGGGATTGATAAGTATAAACCACACTGGAGGGGGAGCTTTTTGGTTAGAGAGATCTCCAAAATGGAAATGGGGTGGATACACAGACTCAAGACCTATGCCCCCTACGGGCTCAGCATAGAGACTGACGTCAACGCCTTCATTAATAATGCGTGATGTGGTGTGTACCTATGATTTATGTAAACTTGATGTGGGATGCCAGTAGTGGTTCCTTTCTGATTTGGTCTAGGGCAATTCTTCTATTCTATTGGGGAATTACATTTTTTCTGATCCCCATGGAGGGGTTTTAATTGGTTTATTTGTGATGCTGTATGTTGTATTTTTTATTTATTTTTTAATTTTTATTTTCTTGATTTATTTATTCTTTATATTTTATTTTATTTTATTTTATTTTATTTTTACATTTATTTTTATTTTTATATTTATTTTTATTTTATTTTTTTATTTTTATTTTTATTTTTATTTTGATGTGTATTTATTATTTACTTTCGTTTTTTGTTTTTGTTTATATTTTATATTTTATTTTTTATTTTCATTTTTATTTGTAATTTTTCAGTGTTGTTTTTATTTTATTTTTTGAGAGCGAATTTAATGGTCACTCATTAAAATTAGTTTTTTCACATGAGCATGTTAGGTATAATGGGTTTGTCCCTGTAGGGACTTTTGAAGGCAAGGTTTACTATATGCCTTTATCACTTTTGGGTGTCTCGTTGTTTGTTATAATTTATTTTGGGCATTTGAGCTCATCATAATCACTTTTTTGTATATACAGAATATATATGGTGCACCTATGGTCAGTAGTGGCATAGGTATATTCCAATACATTCACAGTAGTTTTATAATAATTTTGCCCTTATAGTGTTTTTTTGTGGCATGAGGTGTAATTAGCCTCTATCACATTTTTGTGTTTTGCATTTATTATCTACTTTGGGCACTCAAAGCTCAATTCAATCACATTATTTTGCACAAACGGCATTTATACGATGCACCTATGGCAACAAGGGCATTTGTATACACTAATAAAAAAAAATTCCCGGTTTAGATTTATCTATTCACGAAGTAGCACATAAGCACATATAATCCTTTTTGTGATTAAACAGCAGGTGAATGAGGCTTTACGACGCTGGCGCCGTTTTCCTTGTTTGCCGTGCTGTTTTTCTTCTTTTTTAATAAACATTTTTTAATAATGAAATGTCTTTTGTTAATAGGGTTGCTCTGCCCATTTTTTTTAAATAAGGTTTATGATAATAATATTTTAGTGCAAACTAATTGGTATGCCGCTACTCTGTTAGATGGAGGAGTAGTGGCAGGGTGCCCATAACCAAGATGGCGCCTGTTGAACCTAGTACTGGCATCTCAGAGCGAGGCTTAGTTTTGTCCATATATTGCGGTGAGTCAGTGCGTGCTCTATCCCATTGAGAACGTCACATATGACAAAACGCGTCTGGGGGACACGCAGTGACGTCACCACGCAGCTCGATGAAGGAAGGGCTTCTGTTTTAATGCCGGCCGGCATGTTTTAATGCTTACTATTATCGTATTCTTGTAAGTACGCTAACTTTTTTCTACAATAAATCTTTGAAGATACTACTCTATGGTCTCTCCCCCCTCTTTTTTGTTATCATATATGGAATGTCGGTGGCCTGTGGTACCATTGAGAAAAGTTCAGTTGGTTTAAGCCGGGTAATTCACATAGGATAAAGGCCGTGGCTAGGTTATAGCTAATCGTGAGTTTCTCTCTTGCGTCCGGTAAGGAGCCATCATTACCAGGGTGCTATTCACGATTTCTCTTTTCTATTCACGGTGGTGGTGTTTTTTCACTGTCCTATAATATCCAAACGATATTATCCTATATTGTTTTCCCTTTTATGTCATTGAGCCATCAAGAGGTCTTGAATCAATAGAGGAGCGTCCCTGTTAATTCCTGGATTCCCCTTCTACTCAAAGGCCGCGGCTGGGTCATAGCCGACTGCGTTCATTTGGCTGTTATCTGGTAAGCAGGCACTTTTTATGGTGTTGGTGTCTGGCAGAATGTGCTAGCATACAGGACTGTTGGACCAAATACAGCACATTGTCCTTTTCTCTGGTTCATTTTTCTGGAGGATACATAATTGGACTTTTATATCATTTATTAAGATAATTTAAATTTAAAAAAAATGTTGGCGCAGTTTTTTTTTCCTTATTTATTTGATTTATGTTTATCACATTGTTGCTGCTGCCTATTATTGTTTATTAGTCCTAGCGCAGTTTTTTTTCCTTAAACCCCCATATATTACCTAATAAAGGTTTAATAAAGCCCCTAGAGTTAACCCTTTCACCAGTGATCACCGTATAATTGTCACTGGTGACACTGATTAGCCAGTTAGTTATTTCGTTATTTAGGTTACCCGTCAGGTTTTTATATAGCGCCAGGTACCCCCATATGTTACCTAATAAAGGTTTTAACCCCCTAATTGCCCCCCAGGTAACCCTTTCACCCCCTATCACCAGTGTCACTAAGCGATCGTTTTTCTGATCGCTGTATTAGTGTCACTGGTGCCCCTAGGTAGACAGTTATTTTTTTAGGTTCGCCGCCAGGTTTTTATAGCATCAGGTACCCCCATATATTACCTAATAAAGGTTTTAACCCCCTGATTGCCCCTAGTTAACCCTTTCACCAGTGATTACCATATAAGTGTTACGGGTGACACTGGTTAGTTAGTTTGCTTTTTATAGTGTCAGGGTCAGGAAAGCATACACCTCCCTTAGTGGTATAGTATCTGAACAGATCAATATCTGATCTGATCAGATCTATACTAGCGTCCCCAGCAGTTTAGGGTTCCCAAAAACGCAGTGTTAGCGGGATCAGCCCAGATACCTGCTAGCACCTGCGTTTTGCCCCTCCGTCCAGCCCAGCCCACCCAAGTGCAGTATCGATCGATCGATCACTGTCACTTACAAAACACAACACACATAACTGCAGCGTTCGCAGAGACAGGCCTGATCCCTGCGACTCCAGTGCTGTAGGAGGTAATTTCACCACCACAGTTAAAAAGAAGAGCATATATGCCGAAGCATGGGGGCAGCAGGGGCGGAGGAGCGATTTTGCTCCTAATGCCGTGTACATCCGGTCAAAATTCCGATGGAGGCTTGCCCGTGGAAAAGTCAGACGTGTGTACGCAGCATAACTTTTGCGGGAGGATGCCCCCATGCTTCGGCATATATAAATGGTGCATGTATGCCCATCATTAGAAGTGGGTGGATGAAGAGAGGTATTCTAATGGTGGGCATACCCACCGATCAATCTCTTTTTTTCATTCAGCCAACAGGCTGCATGAAAAAAAAGATTACAATACATGTCAAACAAGGACCAGCAATGTACTGGAATGTTGCTGGACTTTGAATGGTTATACCAGAATGATGCCTGCAGGTTTAGGTATCATCTTGGTATCATTCTTTTCAGCCAGCGGCCGGCTTTCTTGTAAAAGCAATCCTAGCGGCTAATTAGCCTCTGGACTGCTTTTACAAGCAGTGGGAGGGAATGTCCCCCCCCCCCCCGGATATAAAAAGCGCCATTGGGAAATTGGGAAAGCATTTTATCACACCGATCTTGGTGTGGTCAGATGCTTTGAGGACAGAGGAAAGATCTAGGGTCTGATAGACCCCAGTTTTTTCAAAAAAAGAGTACCTGTCACTACCTATTGCTATCATAGGGGATATTTACATTCCCTGAGATAACAATAAAAATGATAAAAAATTAAATAAATGGAAGGAACAGTTTAAAAATAAAATAAAAAAGCAAAATAAAAAAAAAAAAAAAAAAAAAAGCACCCCTGTCCTGCCCTGCTCTTGCGCAAAGGCGAACGCAAGCGTCGGTCTGGCGTCATATGTAAACAGCAATTGCACCATGCATGTGAGGTATCACCGCAAAGGTCAGATCGAGGGCAGTAATTTTAGAAGTAGCAAAAGAAACTACTGCGTATGTCTAAAGTAAATAATTAAACTGAAAATATAGATTGAATGTCGCTGCTGCAACTGTGAATGTGGATACACACAAAGGCAAATAATAAGAAAAATACAGTTGCGCTGCAAAACTAACACCACATAAATTGGATGCTACCTTAATGGAATGAACCAATGCAAAATACATAAAGTGATGTGAACAATGACCAACATTGTCCAATAAAAAAATAGTGGTATGTGACAGTCTGGGATCTTCCATACAATGTCCACAATGTGATAATGAAAAACAAAAGAAACCATATAAGAACGTTCCACGATGGCACTGTAGCAAACAGCTCTCTCGTGCAGGTAGATAATCGTGACTCCACACTCTTAAACACCCAAGAAAAAAGTGCAGTGATGGTAAAGACAGAGATCCTCCACCTCTAATATCAGATCCGCTTACCAGCTCAAATGGATCTCAATGGAAGAGATCACAACCGCTTGTGGCTTAATTCCCCCGCCAAGGGTCTTTCAACTGCAGACCAGCATACAGAATGTAGCCTTTCTTAACACTCTGGCACCCTAATATAACTCCCGGGAGTATGATCCCCAAAAAGACATAAGGGCCACAATAGTGAAGTATGCAATGGAATTTATTAAAAGAAAAGAGAAAATACACTTACAATAACGATGTAAGATAAAAGCATTTAAAATGTCTCAAGCCGGCCGGCTCTTATTATCCGCTCGTTCCTTCCGGGATAGCGTTGTATTCGTCGGTGACGTCAGCACGCCACTTCTCCCTACGCCGTTTCGTCAGAGATGACGTCTTCCAGGGGCACGAGCGGCGTGCTGACTCACCGCTATATATCTAACATATGACAAAAAGGCACGCCCAGCTCTGAGCTCCAGGGAACCCTTGTATCAATCCACCATCTTTGAAAGGGGAAAGTTGCCCATACTTCGCCGTTCTCACCATATTGCTGGTGGGACCAACACTAGTATTTCAGCATAAATGCAGTCATTCAGGCTGCAATCAATTAATTGTAATCGTTACCCTAAGGACAAAACCTGAAATGATGCCATAAATAGAGGACAATAAAATAAATAAAAAAACTAAATGCACAATGGCATCTATAAAACGGCAATTGATATTTACATTGCCATAATAATGGAAAGTCTATGAGTGACGTTAGTGATGTCAGTAGGTGGAACGGCAGATATTCCACCTATAGACACATTGTTCATAACCACATGTTGCCCATCCAGAAATAAACTAAATATAAAAAACATACTATATGATAAGCATGTATGGATACTGAGTAATTTGTTAACCACAATGTCCCAGCATTGGACATAAGAGTGGGCAAATTTGAAATACTAGGCCACAAATAGAATACAAATTGTTTAATAAATGTGTTGGAACTATGTCAGCTTGGAGGTGCTGACATAACTTGGGAGCAAGAGACGTAATGTCCCATTGTGCCACCCGCTGGTAGGCCAATGGTACTACATCCTGATAATGATACCATTGTGTCCAAGGAAAACCAGAAAAAGGGAAGAAAAAAAGGGGAATAGAGATGGACCGAAAATTACGTCTCTTGCTCCCAAGTTATGTCAGCACCTCCAAGCTGACGTAGTTCCAACACATTTATTAAACAATTTGTATTCTATTTGTGGTCTAGTATTTCAAATTTGCCCACTCTTATGTCCAATGCTGGGACATTGTGGTTAACACATTACTCAGCATCCATACATGCTTATCATATAGTATGTTTTTTATATTTAGTTTATTTCTGGATGGGCAACATGTGGTTATGAACAATGTGTCTATAGGTGGAATATCTGCCGTTCCACCTACTGACATCACTAACGTCACTCATAGCCTTTCCATTATTATGGCAATGTAAATATCAATTGCCGTTTTATAGATGCCATTGTGCATTTAGTTTTTTTATTTATTTTATTGTCCTCTATTTATGGCATCATTTCAGGTTTTGTCCTTAGGGTAACGATTACAATTAATTGATTGCAGCCTGAATGACTGCATTTATGCTGAAATACTAGTGTTGGTCCCACCAGCAATATGGTGAGAACGGCGAAGTATGGGCAACTTTCCCCTTTCAAAGATGGTGGATTGATACAAGGGTTCCCTGGAGCTCAGAGCTGGGCGTGCCTTTTTGTCATATGTTAGATATATAGCGGTGAGTCAGTGCTGACATCACCGACGAATACAATGCTATCCCGGAAGGAACGAGCGGATAATAAGAGCCGGCCGGCTTGAGACATTTTAAATGCTTTTATCTTACATCGTTATTGTAAGTGTATTTTCTCTTTTCTTTTATTAAATTCTATTGCATACTTCACTATTGTGGCCCTTATGTCTTTTTGGGGATCATACTCCCGGGAGTTATATTAGGGTGCCAGAGTGTTGAGGAAGGCTACATTCTGTATGCTGGTCTGCAGTTGAAAGACCCTTGGCGGGGGAATTAAGCCACAAGCGGTTGTGATCTCTTCCATTGAGATCCATTTGAGCTGGTAAGCGGATCGGATATTAGAGGTGGAGGATCTCTGTCTTTACCATCACTGCACTTTTTTCTTGGGTGTTTAAGAGTGTGGAGTCACGATTATCTACCTGTACGAGAGAGCTGTTTGCTACAGTGCCATCGTGGAACGTTCTTATATGGTTTCTTTTGTTTTTCATTATCACATTGTGGACATTGTATGGAAGATCCCAGACTGTTACATACCACTATTTTTTTATTGGACAATGTTGGTCATTGTTCACATCACTTTATGTATTTTGCATTGGTTTATTCCATTAAGGTAGCATCCAATTTATGTGGTGTTAGTTTTGCAGCGCAACTGTATTTTTCTTATAATTTTAGAAGTAGACCTCCTCTGTAAATCTAATGTGGTAACCTGTAAAGGCTTTTAAAGGCTTTTAAAAATGTATGTAGTTTGTTGCCACTGCGCGTTTGTGCGAAATTTTAAAGCATGTCGTGTTTAGTATAAATGTACTCGGCCTAAGATCATCTTTTTTATTTCATCAAACATTTGGGCAATATAGTGTGTTTTAGTGCATTAAAATTAAAAAAAGTGTATTTTTTCTCCAAAAAATGTGTTTGAAAAATCGCTGCGCAAATACTGTGCGAAAAAAAAAATGCAACACCCACCATTTCAATTTGTAGGGCCTTTGCTTTAAAAAAAGATATAATGTTTGGGGGTTCAACGTAATTTTCTTGCAAATTTTTTTTTTCTTCATGTAAACAAAAAGTGTCAGAAAGAGCTTTGTCTTCAAGTGGTTAGAAGAGTGTATGATGTGTGACATAAGCTTCCTAATGTTGTGCATAAAATGCCAGGACAGTTCAAAACCCCCTCAAATGACCCTATTTTGGAAAGTAGACACCCCAAGCTATTTGCTGAGAGGCATGTCGAGTCCATGGAATATTTTATATGTTGACACAAGTTGCGGAAAAAAGACAACTTTTTTATGTTTTTTCACAAAGTTGTCACTAAATGATATATTGCTCAAACATGCCATGGGCATATGTGGAATTGCATCCCAAAATACATTCTGTTGCTTCTCCTGAGTACGGGGATACCACATGTGTGAGACTTTTTGGGAGCTTAGCCGTGTACGGGACCCCAAAAACCAAGCACCGCCTTCAGGCTTTCTAAGGTTGTAAATTTTTGATTTCACTGCCCATCACAGTTTCGGAGGCCATGGAATGCCCAGATGGCACAAACCCCCCCCAAATGACCCCATTTTGGAAAGTAGACACCCCAAGCTATTTGCTGAGAGGTATGGTGAGTATTTTGCAGATCTCGCTTATTTTCTTTCTTCATTTTCAAAAACAAATGAGAGCTGTAAAATACTCACCATGCCTCTCAGCAAATAGCTTGGGGTGTCTACTTTCCAAAATGGGGTCCTTTCAGGGGGTTTTGTGCTATTTTGGCATTTTATAGCCTTCGAAAGGTGATAGGTAGTGAGGCGTGAAATCAAAAATTTGCACCCTTAGAAATTCTGGAGGCGGTGCTTGGTTTTCGGGGTCCCGTACGCGGCTAGGCTCCCAAAAAGTCCCACACATGTGTTATCCCCGTACTCAGGAGAAGAAGCAAAATGTATTTTGGGGTGCAATTCTACTTTCCAAAATGGGGTCATTAGGGGGGGTTTTGTACTGCCCTGCCATTTTAGCACCTCAAGAAATGAGATAGGCAGTCATAAATTAAAAGCTGTGTAAATTCCAGAAAATGTACCCTAGTTTGTAGACGCAATAACTTTTGCGCAAACCAATAAATATACGCTTATTGACATTTTTTTACTAAAGACATGTGGCTGAATACATTTTGGCTTAAATGTATGACTAAAATTGAGTTTATTCGATTTTTCTTATAACAAAAAGTAGAAAATATAATTTTTTTTCAACATTTTCGGTCTTTTTCGGTTTATATCGCCAAAAAAAAATTGCAGAGGCAATCAAATACCAATAAAAGAAAGCTCTATTTGTGCGGAGAAAAGGACGCAAATTTCGTTTGGGTACAACATTGCATGTCCGCGCAATTTCCAGTTAAACAGCGCAGTGCCAAATTGTAAAAACACCTCTGGTCTTTATGCTGCGTATTGGTGGTTTAAGTGGTTAATAAAGTAGATAATGATGTAATAATTGTATTAGCTGGATTAAATACAGTTAGATGTAGTTAGGTGATAATAAATCTAAACAGGAAAAGGATTTTTCTGGATAGCAGCACTCCAAGATAAAAAGCCTTTATTTCAAAAGTCCAGGAATCCAAAGCATACACTGCACATCACGACACACTGATCAAAGATTAGCTGACATGTTTCACATCAAATGATGCTTACTCATAGCTACCCAATGCACAAATGTTTACTATAATATACCCTAAAGAAAAGTCATGTGATCCAACACCAAGGTGAAAATGATTGTTCAGTGATTGACTGCATGTGAGGAGATTCATGTAAAAAGGTGGGGTTCTCTAACCACAGTGATAGAGAAATCCCTCTTAGAATGTGCAATTAGTAAAAATATATAAAACATGTATATAGAGAAATGTGTATATACATAAAAAAGTATCTGAAGGATGTGATGTGAACAAAGTGAGATAAAAATGTAGGTATAAAATAAAATAAGAATAAAAATAAAAGTAAACATAAAAATAAAAATGAAAATAAATATAAAAGAATGTATAAGAGAATGAGCTAAAAGAAATGTGAATGAAGTAAATATGTCAATGAAAATGCAAATGCATGAATAACTAAATTCAAAAATATATATATAAATCAAGCAAGACAAAAAGTGGAGAAGCGAATGTGTAAAAGTGAATGTGTATATATAAATCAAGTGTGTTTAAAAATGAAGTGAAATTTCATGAAATATGGAGAAACTAGTGAAACCATGGAATAGTAAAAAATGACTGGTACGAACAGCAATAGTAAAAAGTAAAAATTCTAGTGGTGAATTAATAAAACAGATATGTTCTATACCAGAATTTATTTTATTATATTCAATATATTCATGGGATTCCAATAACTGATGTTTTTGTCTTATGAATTTAATTAATTAGTGTATTATGCTTTGTTTTTGCATGTTTAATTTACCTTTTTCAGTATTTGATTATTATTTATTATCTTTTATTTTTTATATATTCTCTATATTCGTTGTTTTTTACTTTTTATTAATTTTATTAATTAATTTTCAATTGTTTATCTTTACTTTTATTTTTTAAATTGCGTAAAAATATAGTGGGTGAAAATACTAATATACCAATTAAACTTGTGCTATATAGTGCTGTGTTGTATTTATATTAATAATAATAAAAATACATATGAAACATAAGAGTTCTGCTATTTTATAGAGACCTTCGACTTTTCCTCTTTTTTCTTCTTTTAGTTTTGAATAACTATCTACATATTCTTGAAGAAATCAAATGGATTTGGTCCCTTCCTTTGCACAAAACACTATCTAGTGGTTGATCCATTATGTTTGTGCTGACATATCAAGTGTCTGTGTTTAATTCATTTAGTATGCGTGTCTTTTTTGTAAAATCTTTCTAGTCTATATTGTTTGTTTTTTTTTGAGATTATGGATTACTCCGAGCCCATATGATATATTAACTTATATATAACACAGCGTACTTTCCATCTTTGCGCCTATGTTTATATAACAGTTATGGGTTATTGGTTTATCTGTGTAATTATATTATTCATTTGAAAATAGATGGGCATTTGTATATATATTTTCTATATTTATGCTGATAGAATGTTTGATTTAGAATTTTTCAAAGATCCAACCACAAGGCTTTTTTACATTTACATGACACCTGGTTTTGTTTAGGCCATACTAGTGGACCGACCCCATACACCATCAATCGATTCCAATCAAGGTGTTTACGGTTGGAGGTTTTTTGAGTTACCGTATATACTCGAGTATAAGCCGAGATTTTCAGCCCTTTTTTTGGGGCTGAAAGTCCCCCCCTCGGCTTATACTCGAGTCATAGAAATTTTTACATTGTAAATATTACCTGTAAAGAAGTTGCGGCTGCGGCGTCCATCGTTCAAATTCCGCGGCGTCCATCGTTCAAATTCCGCGGTCTCTTCCTGTTCCTTCCTTGATAGGCGAGTCTCAGCAGACACTCTCCGCCTATCACGATCGTTCTCTCATCCTCAGTTTTCCAGCAGACGTCTGTGATTGGTGGAACACCCAACACAGTGTCTGCTGGGAAAACTAAGGATGAGAGAATGATCGTGATAGGCGGAGAGTGTCTGCTGAGACTCGCCTATCAAGGAAGGAACAGGAAGAGACCGCGGAATTTGAACGATGGACGCCGCGGAATTTGAATGATGGACGCCGCAGCCGCAGCTTCTTTACAGGTAATATTTACAATGTAAAAATTTATATTTACAGGGAACAGCGAGCTAGGGAACAGTGGGGCATCGGCTTATACTCGAGTCAGTAAGGTTTCCCAGTTTTTTGGGCAACATTAGGTACCTCGGCTTATACTCGAGTCGGCTTATACTCGAGTATATACGGTAATATTCTTTTTCACATCCAACATAACATGTACATATATGCATATGCCTACATGAATATATGTATCCTTTTTTATATTTATAAGTATGTTTTCTTTAGGTTCATATATATATATACTTTCCAATTTTATATCATAATTTTACTACACAGTCTCTAGTCTGGGAAATACTTATTTTTACTCTCTCAAATTACATATATAGATCTACACAGTACATTATTGTCACTTCTATTATGTATTATTCATTTAGGAGTGTCTGGCACAACCACGGCTTCCATTTCTCTTCCCATGCATTTGTACATTTTGATTATGCATATTAAATGGGTTCAACAACATTGGTGTTCATGGAACACATGACTGTTTTACGCAATTACAGAGACACATGCATATATTTTGTATATGTATGTGTGTTCTCATTGCATATTCACCTAATAATGTTGATCCATGCATGGTGTAACCAAACAAGAGGTTTCTACTTTATGAGATGCACCAATTTGGCGCGCCTCAAACAAGACACATATATTTTTTAGTATTATTAATATAAATACAACACAGCACTATATAGCACAAGTTTAATTGGTATATTAGTATTTTCACCCACTATATTTTTACGCAATTTTAAAAATAAAAGTAAAGATAAACAATTGAAAATTAATAAAAAGTAAAAAACAACGAATATAGAGAATATATAAAAAATAAAAGATAATAAATAAATCAAATACTGAAAAAGGTAAATTAAACATGCAAAAACAAAGCATAATACACTAAGTAAATAAATTCATAAGACAAAAACATCAAGTTATTGGAATCCCATGAATATATTGAATATAATAAAATAAATTCTGGTATAGAACATATCTGTTTTATTAATTCACCACTAGAATTTTTACTTTTTACTATTGCTGTTCGTACCAGTCATTTTTTACTATTCCATGGTTTCACTAGTTTCTCCATATTTCATGTAATTTCACTTCATTTTTAAACACACTTGATTTATATATACACATTCACTTTTACACATTCGCTTCTCCACTTTTTGTCTTGCTTGATTTATATATATATTTTTGAATTTAGTTATTCATGCATTTGCATTTTCATTGACATATTTACTTCATTCACATTTCTTTTAGCTCATTCTCTTATATATTCTTTTGATACATATTTATTTTCATTTTTATTTTCATGTTTACTTTTATTTTTATTCTTATTTTATTTTATACCTACATTTTTATCTCACTTTGTTCACATCACATCCTTCAGATACTTTTTTATGTATATACACATTTCTTTATATACACGTTTTATATATTTTTACTGATTGCACATTCTAAGAGGGATTTCTCTATCCCTGTGGTTAGAGAACCACACCCTTTTTACTTGAATCTCCTCACATGCAGTCAATCACTGAACAATCATTTTCACCTTGGTGTTGGATCACATGACTTTTCTTTAGGGTATATTATAGTAAACATTTGTGCATTGGGTAGCTAAGCATCATTTGATGTGAAACATGTCAGCTAATTATTGATCAGTGTGTCATGATGTGCAGTGTATGCTTTGGATTCCTGGACTTTTGAAATAAAGGCTTTTTATCTTGGAGTGCTGCTATCCAGAAAAATCCTTTTCCTGTTTTGCTCATACTTGCATTGCTTGCACCCTTGGTTGCTTGGAGGAGGTCGTTTGGAGGATATCTACACCTGAGCGGCTCCCTTTCTCTGCTTGATAATAAACCTAATTAGGACTAGCAATATATATTATTATTGCCAAGTGCCTTTCCTTATGTCTCTCTTGTCACCCCTGGCATTCGTATTGTTCCGCTCCATCACCGCATTGCCACCGCCTCAGCTCCTGGGGGGTCTGTTCACCATCCCCCGTTTGCCCTCTATCTTCAAATATACTATCTACTCCCTCAAACAATTATTTTACTACATACCTTCCAGGTAAGAGTGATAGGACTAAATTTTTTGGGCCCTCTCTTCCTGCCTAATTATTTACCAATAATTAAGAAATTCATTATCTATTAATTTTTACTTTTTATCACAGGCATTCCCAATTAACTGCTCCTGATGAGTGGATACAACGCCACAAAATGCGTCAAGCTTTTTTACTTGATGATATATCAGTTATCATGATTATACCATGGGTTTGTAATATAGGAGTCATCAATGTATGTATTATACTACTTATTATGTTTTTAGATCTTTTTGGGCATCCTGCTGGGATTATCTTTATTCATGTGGTACTATGAATTACATGCAACCAATTTTATCATTATGTGATTGACTAATCATGTACCATTGTATTTTGTATCATGTATATTAATTCAATATGTTTAACAGCCTATGCACTATGCTCTATTATGTCTTCAATAAATAATTTCTATCTTCTATTGATTGACTCTTCCTACCTTAAGTTTGCGTTTCATATAAAGTCCCACTGCCCCCATTGCCCCCAATTTCACCTTCTCTTCCATATAATTAGGGATGGAGACCTGTGTACTGGATAGTCATGGTCTCATATAAGTCCCACCTTTTTATCTTTTCTAAAGTATATATAGCAGATATGTGACCCCTAAATTTTATCATATTGCCTGCACAAGTGCTCCATGGGAGTCATTGTCGTTAAATCGCCTTTACGGGCTACAGTTTGTACCTAATGGTATATTTGAGTAAATCTATAACGCTCAGTGGATGGCATTTGATATTTTTCCACCAAAGATCGTTCAGATAGCATCCCTTTATGGTCACAAAGATCAGCTATCCGTATTAAGCACTTGTTGGTCCACCATTCGAATACAGGGGGAGTGAGGCCCGGGGTGAATTCACTATTTCTCAATAAAGGCGCAAGCGGATTGTGGGGTCACGCTACTCTCGCTGTGGACGGGTGCGTGCCTGTGTGCCGGCCGGCTTTATCGTATGCTCTGTGACTTTTGATACCATGTAAGTGTAACCTTGTCTTTTAATAAATATATTATGTAAACTGGTTCACACTATGTGAGTGCCCTTTTGTTTTTTGATTGCTGGTGTACCTGGGCTTCCAGCCGGAATATCTGCCTATAGGATAGCCGGGTTCGAATCCAATCGATTGCTGCTTCCTGTTATAGGACCCGGGCTGGGTTATAGCCGCATGCTTGTCCAAAGCTTGCTTTTGGTAAGCCTGCAATCTTTGCGGTGGTGGCGCACGGAATCTTTGGTGGACACCTGTTTTGATTTAATTCAACTTGTGGACCTCAATTTTCTCTGCCTTTATGGACTTTCATTAATACTCACCACATACGGACTATTTTTTTTATTCTTATTCACAACTAATAAGGATTATTTTTTTCTTTATTTCATCACATATTTCTTAATCTATGCCACTGGTTTATATATTATGTGTTAACTACTTCAGGCCCAGAGGCTGTCATATGACGTCCTCGGCTTTGTGGGGGTATATCTGAAAAATGCCTGCAGCTACAGGCATCATTCAGATATTGCCGGTTTCAGCCGGCGATTCCCTGCACCATGAGAACAATCATAGTGGCTGTTCCGCCGCTTGATCATTCTTACGGGCAGCAGAAGGGGACGTCCCCCCCTCCCGCCGCCCTCAGGTGCTTCTCCCGACTCACCTGTGTGATCGGTGAGTCGGTGACAGGATCCGCCGAGCCTGGATGTTGATCACAGAGATTTCCGGCGGACCAGATGGTTGCCGGAGTCTCTATGATCGTCGGAGGCCGGGCGCGATGTTATGACGTCACGCCCGGCCTCTGCATTCAAAAAAACGGCGCTGCTTCGGCTTTGAATCAGTGATCCTTTTTTTTTTTTTTTTTTTTAGGCTTTCCAGCCTAGTGGTGAGATGTTGGGTCTTATTGACCCCATATTTTACTGTAAAGGGGACCTGTCATGTCATATTCCTTTTACAAGGGATGTTTACATTCCTTGTAATAGGAATAAAAGTGATCAAAATTATTATTATTTTTTTTAAAGTGTCAAAATGAAAAACAAATAAGTAAAATTAACAATTTTTTTTTTTTTTTTACAGTGCCCCTGTCCCCGTGTGCTCGCATGCAAAAGCGAACGCATACGTAAGTCCTGCCCACATATGAAAATGGTGTTCAAACCAGACATGTGAGGTGTCGCCGCAAACGTTAGAGCGAAAGCAATAATTCTAGCCCTAGACCTCCTCTGTAACTTAAAAAATGTAACCAGTAAAAATGTTTAAAGTGTCGCCTATGGGGAGTACCGAAGTTTGGCGCCATTTCACGAGTGTGTGCAAATTTGAAGCGTGACATGTTGGGTATCTATTTACTCTGCGTAACTTCATCTTTCACATTATGCAAAAAAATTGGTCTAACTTTACTGTTTTGTTTTTTTTAAAGCAGGAAACATTTTTTTCCCCAAAAAACGCATTTGAAAAATTACTGCGCAAATACTGTGCAAGATAAAAAGTTGCAATGACCGCCATTGTATTCTCTAGGGTTTCTGCTAAAAAAACATATATAGTGTTTGGGGGTTCTAAGTAATTTTCTAGCAAAAAAATGATGATTTTTACATGTAGGAGCGAAGTGTCAGAATTGGCCCGGGCCTGAAGTGGTTAATATGTGATATCTCTTAGGGGTCGAATAATTGATTATCACTCAATGGTTGATCATTAATGTTTATTAATGTAATGGGAAATGTGTTTTTCGTAATTTTTGTGGTAAACGGCACAAAGGTGGAAGGGAAAGGGGATAAAAAAGAAATGTATCAAAGCGTAAGGAAGAGATGTGTGAAAGGGAAGGGTATATGCAAGATAGTTAAAACACTAAAACAAAAAATGATAGGAGTGAAAGGGGGGATGTTCACCTTAAAAGTAGGAAACGGTCACTTTAAAAGCCCTCTATATGAGCCCCAAACAGGGCAAGGGAAGGGGAGGGACACAGGGGGGAAGTGAGGGAGGGGGGTGGGATGGGAGTAGCGGGGGGGGCAAGAATGTGTGAATGGGACACTAGAAGAAGAATATCCACATAAAATATGTTTTCAGGATCATATATTATTAATACACAGTTTGTCAAGGTGGGAAGTACACTGAAAGGACGAAATCAAATAGGGGTAGATAATGGAGAATAGAGAAAAAGGGAGGGGGGCCCCGATTCAAGGTAAAATTATAAAGGTGAGCTCATGGAATGTGCAAGGGGTAAAGGACCCAATTAAAAGACAGTCAATCTTCTCTACAGCAGAAATAAGTAACATAAAAGTGCTGTGTCTGCAGGAGACGCATCTGGACAAAGAAACCAGTAAAATATTAAGAAACAAGAAATATAAAGTACAATACCACTCCACCCACACTTCTTATTCAAGGGGTGTGAGTATCCTGATAGATTCAGGGGTGGTGTTCTCCTGCAGACAGAGCAAGATAGATGCTAAAGGTCGCTATGTGTTTCTTCATTGCTGGATAGAAACAAAGGAATATGTGGTAGCGAATGTATCCCCCCCCATTTCATACTGAGGTGCTTTGGGAATTAATGGAGTTTGCCATGGACAGGGAGGGTGTGCCCATAATAGTGACGGGGGATTTTAACATGACTATGGATAATAATATGGATAGGTTCCCGGAGGGTGGCCCCAGAGGATATACGTCCGGCAGCCCTCTCCCCCAATTTTGTGAGGAGGTGGGTCTGGTAGATGTGTGGAGAAGGAGGCATCCAGGAGAGAGACAATTCTCTTGCCATTCAAGGACACATGCGACCCTGTCCCGGATAGATATTGTACTTTTGTCAGGGACGTGCTGGGCTTGAACCTGGGACCTCTTCTGTGTCTGGCATTGACTCTTCCAGCGGAGCTATCTGAGATGCTGGACAGTTCCCTGCCTGATCTGCTGGATAACCTATCTGATCCATTAGACTACTCTGCTTGGTGTCTGATTACTGTTGAACTCTGAACCCCTTGCTCCTCCCATGTACTTCCTATAAAAGACATGTTGCCCCTTGCGGTTTGATCTGCTTCTGTTCCCTGAGTTCCTGATTCTGTGCTTGTATCCTGTTCCTGTGTTTGACCCGGCTTCCTGACCACGCTTCTGTCTCCAGTCCTGACCTCGGCTCGTTTGACCCTGCTCAGTTATCTGCCAGTCTGCCTGTTGCCAAGATTCGGCCTGGACTTTGACTACTCTCTGCCTGCCACTTGTGATGTTTACCTTGATGTGTATGACCCGGCTTGTCTGACTCTGCAAACCTGCACCAGCTTACCTGCATCCTCTGCTCTGCAAGCTGCACACGCTGACCTGCATCCTTTGCAATGCAAACCTGCACCTGCTGACCTGCATACCTGCTCTGCAAACCTGCACCTGCTGACCTGCATCCCTGCTCTGCAAACCTGCACCTGCTGACCTGCATCCCTGCTCTGCAAACCTGCACCTGCTGACCTGCATCCCTGCTCTGCTGACCTGCATCCCTGCTCTGCAAACCTGCACCTGCTGACCTGCATCCCTGCTCTGCAAACCTGCTGACCTGCATCCCTGCTCTGCAAACCTGCACCTGCTGACCTGCATCCCTGCTCTGCAAACCTGCACCTGCTGACCTGCATCCCTGCTCTGCAAACCGGCACCTGCTGACCTGCATCCTCTGCTTTGCAAGCTGAACCTGCTGACCTGCATCCGCTGCTTCCGGAACCAGCCGTTCCAGTCTCCACTCGGCTCCACCACTCCAAGCAGTGAGGATCAGACAGGCACCCTTACCTCACCGTGCTCTTACCACCACTGTCCCCACTCCAGTGGTCTCCGAGCCGGGGTTGTACGGGAGGTCCCTCTCCGCATGTCAGGCTCACACCTAAGGTACGTTACAACTTTGTAACGAGGAGGCGGTGGGGGAGGTGGAATACGAACCAATAAGTATATCAGATCATTCCCCAGTTAATTTTGAAATAAAGACGAATGAAGGACACAGGAAAGGGGAATGGAAAATAAACCCATTTTGGCTGGAGGTAATTGAGGACCCGGGGGGAATAGAAACCAGTCTGAAGGAATTTTTTATAATAAATAAAGGATCAGCTTCAACGGGAGTGATCTGGGACGCGTTGAAGGCGTTTCTAAGGGGAATCCTAATAAAAAAAAATATCATTTATTAAAAAACAATCAAGTGCCAAAGAAACTGCAGCAAGGGAAAAAGTGAAAAGGTCAGAGATGAATTATATAAGAAACCCAACTACAGAGAAATACAAGGAGTGGCTGGAGACACAGGAAGAGTATAAAAAAATAGTATTAAGAAAAGCAGAAAATAAAAAACAATTTCAGAAACAGACCTTCTATGGGGAGGGGGAGAGAGTGGGGAGAATCTTGGCCCTAATAGCTAGGGCCAATGCTCCCCTATCTGTCATCCCGGCGGTCCGTGATAGGAAGGGGGAAATTAGGATAGGCACATCAGAAATAAAAGAAGTCTTTAAGGAATACTATCAGAACCTGTATAGCAGCACACTACAAGGCAATGAGGAGGGAGAGATGAGTATATTTTTTTCAGGTTTGCAGATTCCAAGGTTGTCAAGGGAAGAGAGGGAGGGCCTGGAGGCACCACTCACACTGGAAGAGTTGCAAAAAGCAACAATGGAGATGGCAGGCCAAAAGGCTCCAAGGCCTGATGGCTTGCCAACAGAAATATACCAAAAATACAGTGAGGTGCTGCGTCCAGGACTTCTGGAGGTGTTTAATCGGGCAGCAGAGGAAGGAAAGCTACCTGTGTCCATGACGGAAGCAACAATTATAGTATTATTGAAAGAAGGGAAAGACCAGCTGGAAACGGCCTTGTATAGACCAATATCTTTACTGTGTGCAGATGTAAAAATCCTGGCCAAAATTATGGCAATGAGGTTAAATAAAATAATTTCAAAACTGGTGCACTCGGACCAGACGGGATTCATCCCAGGCAGATCTACTAGCTCCGATATAAGGAGAGCATTTTTGAATACTCAACTGCCAACAGAAGTAGTAGGGTCAAGGGCCATCTTATCCTTAGATGCAACCAAGGCGTTTGATAGCCTGGAATGGCATTACCTTTGGAAAGTTCTGATAGAGTTTCAGTTTGGCCCTAAATTTACCCAATTGATTAAAATACTGTACGAAAGTCCCAGAGCAAAGGTAAGGATAAACGGTGAATGTTCAGACTGGTTCCAGTTGGCGAGAGGGACAAGGCAGGGATGCCCTCTATCACCCCTGCTCTTTGCCCTTGCCATGGAACCATTGGCCATCTCTATAAGGGCATCCCCGGGTATAAAGGGTTTCAAGAGGAGACTGAGGGAAGAGAAGGTAGCCATGTTTGCGGACGATGTCCTGCTCTTTTTGGGGGATACCCAAACCTCATTGGAGAACGCAATAGATATGATAAGGGAATTTGGTAAGTTCTCGGGGCTGACAATTAATTGGGATAAATCGGCACTTTTGCCGATAGACCCATTGATAGGACAGATTGCTCAAGTAAAGGTGGTAGCCCAAATGAGATATTTGGGAGTAAATCTAACAAGGGATCCAGGGCAGTATATAGATAGAAACCTAGTGCCATTGCTGACAAAACTCAGACAAAAATGTCGGGTCTGGAATAGGCTTCCTCTTTCAGTGGCTGGTAGGAGCAACCTGGTAAAAATGATATGGATGCCACAAATTTTATATATTCTCCATAACTCCCCGGTATGGATACCAAAACAGTGGTTTAAAAAAATAGAGGGGGTGTTTAGAGAATTAATTTGGAGGAATGGAGCAGCAAGGATTAGTCTCCGAGTCCTACAACAACCCAAAGAGAAGGGAGGATTGGCCCTCCCGAATCCCAGATACTATTTTTTGGCCGCTCAGGTGCAGTATATGAGGGGTAGTAACCGAATAGCAGGAAAAGAAGGGCTTATGTTAAACGACACATGCCATGACACAGAGGTGGAGGCAGTGGAGGCAGACTCCTTTAGCTCTAGATGCATGACGGCCCAATTAATGGTTAAATGTTGGAAGGAGGTTAAGAGAGTCCTAGGATACAAAGGATTCTCTGAATTCTCTCCTATATGGTATAACAGTAACCTGCAGGAACTTAAAGTTATGGGGAAGGTAGAAGAGTGGGATGGATTAGGAATACACCTATTGGCACAACTTTTTAAGGCAGGAAGAATAAAATCATTCCAAGAAATAAGGGAGGATTATGCGGTCCCAAATAAATCCTTTTATAGATATTTACAAATTAGGCATGCGTTGCATGCACAATTCGGACAGATTACACCGGAGTGGAACGACATGCCTCTTCTCCAAAAATTTGTAAATACAGAGGATACTAGAGGAGCAATCTCCGAGATGTATAACTCCTTACTAAAAGCTGATTGCAGGGAAGCACCAGACAACAAAAAAAAGCAAATGGGAGAAAGTAGTGGGCCCACTGTCAGAGGAACAATGGGAGAGAATACTAGCAATAGGACCCAATGTGTCGCTGTCACCATCTCAAATCATCTCCTATCTTTACCTAATACATAGAGTATAATATACACCCCAAAGGATGTTTCAGTTCGGTATGAGATCGGATTCGAGATGTCAGAGATGCGGGGACGAGAGGGGAGACCTAATGCATATGATTTGGAGGTGCCCCAAGTTATATCAATACTGGAAGCAAATAGTTGAAAAGATAAATACAGTGTTTGCGACTTCATTGCAACCAGTAGCCAGGCTATGTGTATTGGGTCTCCTGGAAGAAAGGGGACTCTCGGGAGATGTACGAACAGCAATAACAAGATGTCTGTTCCATGGAAGAAAACTCATAGCGCAGAAGTGGCAGGCGGAAAAACCTCCTACAGTAATAGAATGGAGAAGGGTGATAGTTGACACTGACAAAAGAAGAATATATTTATATTAAGAGAGGAAATAAAAATAAATTTAATAATATATGGGGAAAATGGTTAGAAGTGGAAACAGGTTAATAAGTGGGGGATGGATGAGTAGGTGAATAGGGAGGTTGGGTGGGTGTGAATGAGGGATAAAGCGTGGAATATAGGGTCAAGTTACGTATGTAATACTGTATAATGGGAAAATGGATGTATGTTTTTTTTTTTTGTTTTTTTTTAAATGGAAAAGAAATAAAGAATATTGGATTAAAAAAAAAAAAGATCATTTCACTTCTTCTGTTTTTAAGGGGAGCGCAGCTTTATTTTTTCTATTTGCATTGTTGGTGTATCTCACTTTTTATTTGCTGCTTTTTAGGTTTATAACATATAGCGCGGTGTCCTATTTTTTCTATTTCTGTATTTTGATATTCATACTGCTGCTTTTTGTTGGGTCCTTTGGTCAATTGCAAATATATCCTATAGATATCTTTGAATATAGGGCCACCAGAGTGGTCAAGACAGAGGGGGTTTTTGAGGTATATAAAGGCGAGGAGGGCGATTTGGGTGGTCTTTTTATGAGACTGAAAAATCTTACTGTCTCTGAAATGCACACCCAATGGGACCTCGATACTTATATCAAAAACAATATGGTTCCCAGAAGCCTATGATGGGAGGTCAGTCTCCAAAAAGGTAATATCTGGTTGGAAGACTGGTATAAATATTTTAATGAAGCTGGCGTCAGTTTTTTAAAATTTTTAGTTGAAAGGAAAAGTCTTAAGCTTTCTCGTCTGGATGAGGAGATCAAAACCATTAAAGATAAGTTGATCCCTCTTCGTGACACTAATGAATATAAAGATAGGTCCCAAATTCTTTTAAAAATATTAGAAAAGGAAGACAGGGAACAAAGGAATAAAAATAAGAAAAGGTATAATAGGGATCTTATAGATTATCAGGATGGGGTTGTGTTTGGCAATGTAAACTCTTAGCTGAGGTGGCCAGCCAGAATAACACTGAGATGGAGGTTACTGTCCAATCTGATGCAGGTTCACAATCTGCTATCAGGAATCCCCAAGTGACTAAGTCAGTGATCCCTAAGAAAATTAGACGGGGATCGCAACATTCCCCATATCGGAATCAGGGAGGTGGCAGGGGTGGTCCCCCACCTAATTATCCTCAGCCGCTACCACAGCGCCCCCAGAGGCCAAATCAAGCTATTGGGGGAAATCGTGGTCATGGAGGCCAATATTTGAATCAATACCCATATCAAGGTCGCCCACAGTTTTTGCCCCCACAGGGACCACCCCCTTATGGAACTGGACCTGCTTGGTGTAGAGATAATCCCTCTCAAGCTTCCTATGATTATGGGCCTCCTGCCATCATGGGACCTCGTCGCCCTGGTACTTATGATAACAGGAATGAATATGATTACTCTGTTAGTACACAAAATATTTTTTTTTCCATTATGGGATAAAGAGTACCCAGGTTTGGATTCTGATCGTAGGACTGAATATACTTCAGGTAGTGGGAATAATGACCCCTTCTCATTGTCCTATAATAAGGACTTGGGGAAGGGGCCAGCCCATTCAGGCTTTGGGCCTCCTGACCACAACCCACAACAGTGGGGTTTTCACAGACAGGGCCAAGGCACTAAAAGGTTGGGAGACCCAAAAAAGGATCTAGAGTGGGGAGAAGGGTACAAAAAAAAAAAAAAAACTTTAGTCGGGGCTGGGATTTTTAATCTCAGCTCTGTGATTTTGAGTGACCCCAAGAAATTGGTTTTGGACAAAGGTCTGAAATATGTACATCCCCGACGACTCAATAAATTTGAGACCTATATGGATGTGCATAGGTTCACTCGTAAATTAAATATTAAAAGACACATGCTTTCCAATCCTATAGTTCCAGCTAGATCATTCCCAAATTATCAGCACTCGGGGCTTTCAAACGCCTCCTTGTTCAATCCACCTGGATCTCTGGCTCCATCCCTCAAAGTGTTCAGAGATGTGGCGTTGAGGGATCTGAAAGAAATGCCTCGCTTGAAAAAAGTTGTAACTGATGGCCTAGATTCTTTGTGTCAGAACAAGGAACTGGTCATCAGACCTGCAGATAAGGGGGGTGGGATTGTGATACTTAATAGGTGCGATTATATGGCTGAAATACATAGGATCATTGGGGATCGTGACACCTATACCCGTTTATGTTCTGACCCTAAAATCCCCTACATCAATCTATTGGATACCATCATCCAACGAGGTTACGCTCAGGGGTTAATTAATAAGAAAGAAAGATCCTATCTTATTCCGAAAGCACCACGTACACCGGTGATCTATCTACCTAAGGTCCATAAGAATCTTACTTGCCCCCCGGGGCATCCAATAGTGAGTGGAATTGATTCCATCATGTCCCGGGTGGGCAGGTATATAGATTTTTACCTACAGCCTCTGGTTTCAAAAATGCCATCCTTAATTGGGGACTCACGACATGTGATTAACATCCTGTCAGATCAGACACCGATTGTGGGTATGTGGCTGGTAACGGCCGATGTGACATCATTGTATACCAGGGATATGCAATTAGCGGACCTCCAGCTGTTGCAAAACTACAAGTCCCATCATGCCTCTGCCTCTGGGTGTCATGCTTGCTGCTGTCAGTCTCGCTATGCCTCATGGGACTTGTAGTTTGGCAACAGCTGGAGGTCCGCTACTTGCATATCCCTGTTGTATACCATTATCCCCCATAAGCTGGGTCTTTTCGCTGTTGAGCATTATTTGAGGCGTGACTCAGATCTCTTCGATGAGCAAATTATGTTTATTTTGGAATTATTACAATTTGCAGCATCACATAATTATTTTTGGATCGAAGGTCAATTTTACAGACAAGATAGAGGGGTGGCGATGGGGGCAAAATACGCCCCGAGTCTCGACAACCTCTTTATGGCCATGTGGGAGGAGGACATCGTCTATGTTTGCCAGAGACCCCAACTTTTATTGTGGGCGAGGTACATTGATGACGTCCTCCTCCTTTGGGATGGGGGACATGAGGACCTAGAACTCTTTATGGGTCACCTCAATGCTAATACCCGAGGCTTCCATCTAAATTTTGAGGCTAGTCAAGTATCTATTAACTTTCTTGACCTCAATATTTCCATCAGTGACAATCAATTTAAATCTTCTAACCTACTTCAAAAACACTGATAGGAATTTGTATATTTCAACCGATAGTTGTGATCACACTCCATGGCTAAAATCTGTGCCAAAGAGTCAGTATTTACGCATTAAACGTAACTGCACAAATAATGAAGAATTTTTGGCACAAGCCTCCATCCTAACAGACAGGTTTGTAGAAAAGGGATAATATACTTTAGAATCCCTAACGAGTGTTCTGGGTGAAGTAAATGAGATTAAAAGAGAGGATCTCCTAAAGAGTAAACCACCACGTGAGAACCATATGTCTCAAGTCCCGTTTGTCACTACATACTCTGTCCAACATAAGAAAATTAGAAACTTGATTGGTAAACACTGGCATATTGTCAGTAATGACCCAATTTTGGGCAAAGTACTTCCCAATAGACCTCAGGTGATCTATAAGGGAGCTCCGTCCCTTCGGAATAGGTTGGTACCTAATGTGATTAATCCCCCTGCCATAAGACTTGTTTTTTTTGAGAACCTTACCGGATTCTACAAATGTGGGAGGTGCCCTTTGTGCTCCTTTAACGGGTGTACCCAGAGACGTACTCATAGTTTTTGTTACACTAGCACCTCTAAGGAGTTCGATATTGAGCCCCTGATTACATGTGCCACTGAGGGGGTAGTGTACTTGCTCCAGTGCCCGTGTGGGCTACAGTACGTGGACCGAACAAAACACCCCCTTTCAGTAAGACTGGGGGAACATTTCACTAACATTAAGAGTGGTTTTCCTAAACACTCTGTGTCTAAACATTATCTGTTGGTCCATAACAAGGACCCTAAAAATACTATCTTTCTGGGTATTGATAAATACCGCCCACAATGGAGGGGTAGTTCCCTGGTCAGGAGCATATCTAGATTAGAAATTGCTTGGATACACAAGTTGTTACATGTAATGCTACTCCCCATTTGGGTTGAATATAGATGTAGATGTCAACGCGTTTATTGACAATTCATGATGGCTGACATGCTGTTGCCTCTTCTTGGGGTATATTTCAGGCTCTACATCTACGGTCTATATTATGCCCGTCTAGTTATATATCCTTTATGGGGGTTGTAAATCTAAATTTATTTGTGTCTATGTACACCTATATTATTATTAGTATTTTTCTACTTGGAGTTTTTAGGTGGAGTTCGTGGCGGGATTTCTTAGGCTATGAGGTGACCAGTTTATATCTGGGACCTTGGATGGATTGGTTTAGGACCTTTGGTCTAACTATATCCTCATAATACACATATCACATTTTTCTGGTTTTTATTTATGTTATTATCAATTAATTCCTGTTTTTATCAATATTTAACAGGAATTTCTGTTGGAACTGACCAATCCCCTTTTGTCAATATGGGGGGTTTGTCCTTTGGGCTCAATATATCTGGAGTTTGGTTCTAGTTATTGGTACCAATACTTACTGTATATTTCCATTAATTAATGTTTTAATTATTAAATTATCAATATTGTGGATTAATTGCCTATAGGTATTTTTTGCCCTTAATAATCCCTTTGAGTGGTTGTGTCACTCATATTTATACATTTTTGCCCACTTTTTGATGACTATTATCATTTAATGGCCCCTGTCTGACCTTCTGTACCCAAGGTTTTGATCGTTCCCTGTCTTCCAATATAAATGTGTCCCATTTTATAAGGTAGTGTTGTTTTTTAATCATTTTTAAATATTTTTTATATTAATTAGCGAAAGAAGTAAATTCTTCTGTCTTTTTCACTATGGCAGCTCCGGTTTTGGACTTCTAATTAATAGCACAGACATCCCGCCCCGCGACTCAAACCGAGGCTTGGTTGTACTGGTTTCTATGTTATTTTTTTTTTGTAAATTATGTTTTTTGTTGTTTTTTACACAGTACAGAAAACAACAGCCCACACAACGTGGAGACAGCCGGCCACAAAATTAAAATTCGCCGGTACATACAGTCATAAAACAAAACACAAAAATTATCACATTAAACTTGTGATACTCCCAACCCCCTACCCCCCCCCTCCCAAACCCCCCCCCCCCCCGCAAAACCAACAAAGTATACCCCCCCTCCCCTTGCCTAGATAGGAACACAGATGTCACGGACCACCTACCAGAGGCGGTCCGCCATGGTTCAGAAATACAGTCCTGTAGCTCTCTGCAAAGACAGATTGGATATAGCACATTAAATCAGTTCCCCCTCGCCCCCAAACCCCCCTACATATCCATAGGACTTCTGGAAATGAGACACTACCCCATCTTCACATGTTTAGTATACAAGTGCACATAACCCCTCAAGTTCCTGACATCCCGAACATTCTCACCGTCCAATATTAGAGTACCTACCTACCTACTTACATTATGCTTTTCTGTGTTCAATCAGATGCCGTATCTATAGTAGCCATCCAACCCCCCCAAACCTTGTCAAATTTAGTCAGTGCCCCCCTACTCAAATAAGTGGCCTTATAAAAGGGTATTGCTCTATTGACCAACGCTTTCCAAGTGTCAACAGTAGGAGCTACAGAACTCTTCCATGATAGGATGATGCGCTTTTTAGCACAGTACAACAAGAGCGTTAGTAAGGTTCGTATAGCCCTGGTAGTGGCCAGGGGTTCAACCAGATGTAGTAGACAAACCTCAACAGACATGGGGATAAATATGGAAGTGACCAACCTAATACAGTCAGCAATGGCCTGCCAGTAGTGTTTGATTGGAGGACACTCCCAAAAGATGTGCATAAAGGTAGCTAAGGGTGCAGAGCATCTCCAGCAGAGAGAGCCCTGCGTCCCATACATCCTTGCCAATCTTGCCGGGGTAAGATAAACTCTGTGCAGAAACTTATAGAGGATCAGTCTGTCCCTACTCGAGACCAAATATTGAAAAGCAGTCCCCCACATGTCATCCCAATCATCCCTGTCCACAGCCTCCCAAGCCCCTCTGCAAGGTCTGAGTAGGAGAGTTGTCTCCGGGAACAGGTCTTTGTAAAAACTGGAGACTGGTTTAGATAGAGACTCACTGCGCGCCAATAGCTCAAGATCACTGGGCTCCAGGCCAAGGGTCCCCCCACCAAACTGTGAGTGAAAAGCATGCCTTAGTTGCAAATACCTGAAAAAGTGGGAATTAGGTAGATCATACTTCTGTTTCAGTTCATCAAAGGGTAATAGGGTACCGTTGGACACAATATGGGCCAAAAGTTTAATTCCATACCCCGTCCAAACTACTGGGTCCGGGTAACAGAAAAAATGTGGTAGGTTGGGATTCCTCCACAAGGGGAAACTAGGCGATAATCTAGGAGAGCTAGGTGACCGCAATCCCTGGACCATAGCCCAGGCCCCCATCACTGAGCGCATGGAGTACGTCAAGGGATAGGGAGCCTTCAGGCCCCTGTAGGCCAAATGAGACAATGCCTCATAAGAGCCCACACAGGCAGCCTCCAGGGACACAGATGTATCATCCGGAGGAGCAGTTAACCAGCGGTGGGCCACTGTCAACTGTCCAGCCAGAAAATATTTATGAAAGTTAGGAGCTGCAAGTCCTCCCTCCCTGCTGTAAGATCGCCAATTTAAGGCGAGGGACGCCTCCCTGCCACAAAAAGGAGGAAATCATGATATCAATGGATTTGAAAAGGGACTTGGGAATCCACACTGGAGAGTTTCTAAGGTTATATAGTAATAGTGGCAGAATTTTCATCTTAATCAGATTGATCTTCCCTATGAGGGACAAGGGGAGATTTTTCCAAGCCTGAAATTTCTTAGATATTATAATAAGTAGCGGGGAGATATTAAGATTAACAAAGTCCGTCACAGAGTTGGTGATCTGAAGCCCTAAGTAATTAATTTGAGAGACCCACTGTAAGGGAAAGGTGGGATCAGCCTGATCAGGGATGGGGTGGGAACACAAGGGAAGTATCTTAGACTTAGTCCAGTTAACCCTGAGCCCAGAGACCGCAGCAAATTTTTCCAAAAGTGACAACGCAGCTCGTAAAGAGGGTCCAGTATCCCTGATAAACAGTACCAAGTCGTCCGCATAAAGTGCTGTAGTTTCTATTAGGGTGCCTACGCAAATGCCCTGAACCTGGGGGGAGGAACGTAGCGCAATTGCCAAAGGTTCCATGACGAGAGCAAACAGGCCGGGTGAAAGGGGACACCCCTGTCTGGTGCCCCTGGACACTGGAAAAGTCCCAGACACCCCTCCATTGAATCGGAGGGCCACAACCGGGCCGTCATACAACAGCGAAATCCATTTAAGGAACTTGGGGCCGAACTCCATGCGCTGTAGGACATAGGTCATATAGCCCCAATCGATAGAATCAAAGGCCTTTTCCAGGTCAAAGAACACCAAAGCCCCCTCAGAGGACACCTCAGCCCCCGACTGCGTGTGAGTGAACATCCGTCGCAGGTTTATATCAGTGGCTTTTTTGGGCATGAACCCAGTCTGGTCAGGCGATACCAAGTGGTGTATAATTTTCATCAGTCTATTAGCAATCATCTTGGTGAGGATTTTTTTTTTTTTTAACAAGAAGTTGGTGAGGATTTTTCGATCCATATTTAAAAGCGCTATGGGCCTGTAGGAAGAACAGCAGAGAGGGTCCTTATCGGGTTTGGGGAGGGTTTCTATGTTATTTAAACGTGGTGCGTCAGTGCATCACCTGATCCCCTAGACGACGTCAGTGGTTGACGAAACGTGTGTCGAGACGTGGACGTACTGACGCCATCAGGCTATCCTCGCTGTGGACGGGTATATGCCTGTGTGCCGGCCCGCTTTATCGTATGATTTGTGACTTTTGATACTTTGTAAGTGTAACCTTGTCTTTTAATAAATATATTATTTAACTACTTCAGGCCCACAGGACGTCATATGACGTCCTCGGGTTTGTGGGGGTATATCTGAATGATACCTGCAGCTACAGGCATCATTCAGATATTGGCGGTTTCAGCCAGAGATTCCCTACACCATGAGAATGATCATAGCGGCTGTTCCGCCGCTTGATCGTTCTTACGGGCAGCGGAAGGGGACGTCCCCTCCTCCCGCCGCCCTCCGGTGCTTCTACCGACTCACCTGTTGGATCGGTGAGTCGTGACAGGATCCGCTGGCCCCGGATGTATGTCACAGAGATTTCCGCCGGAGTCTCTATGATCGTCGGAGGCCGGGCGTGATGTTATGACGTCACGCCCGGCCTCTGCATTAAAAAAAAACAGCGCCGCTTCGGCTTTGAATCAGTGATTTTTTTGTTTAGGCTTCCAAGCCTAGAGGTGAGATGTGGGGTCTTATTGACCCCATATCTCACTGCAAAGAGGACCTGTCATGTCATATTCCTATTACAAGGGATGTTTACATTCCTTGTAATAGGAATAAAAGTGATCAAAATGTATATAAAATAAGTAAAATTAACAATAAAAAAAATATATTTTCTTTACAGTGCCCCCGTCCCTGTGTGCTCGCATGCAGAAGCGAACGCATACGCAAGTCCCGCCCACATATGAAACCGGTGTTCAAACCACACATGTGAGGTGCCGCCGTGAACTTTAGAGATCAAGAGCAATAATTCTAGCCCTAGACCTCCTCTGTAACTCAAAAAATGAAGCCAGTTAAAAAAATTAAAGCGTCGCCTATGGGGATTTTTAAGTACCGAAGTTTGGCGCCATTCCACGAGCGTGTGCAAATTTGAAGTGTGACATGTTAGGTATCTATTTACTCGGCGTAACTTCATCTTTCACATTATGCAAAAAAATTGGGCTAACTTTACAGTTTTTTTTTTTTTAAAGCATGAAAATGTCTTTTTCCCCAAAAAACGCATTTGAAAAATTGCTGCGCAAATGCCGTGCAAGATAAAAAGTTGCAATGACCGCCATTGTATTCTCTAGGGTCTGTTAAAAAAAACATATATAGTGTTAAGTAATTTTCTTGCAAAAAAATGATGATTTTTACATGTAGGAGCGAAGTGTCAGAATTGGCCTGGGCCTGAAGTGGTTAAACTGGTTCACACTATGTGAGTTCCCTTTTGTTTTTGGATTGCTGGTGTACCTGGGCTTCCAGCCGGAATATCTGCCTATTCGAATCCAATCGATTGCTGCTTCCTGTTACAGGACCCGGACTGGGTTATAGCCGCATGCTTGTCCAAAGCTTGCTTTTGGTAAGCCTGCAATGTTTACGGTGGTGGTGCACGGAATCTTTGGACACCTGTTTTGATTTAATTCAACTTGTGGACCTCAATTTTCTCTGGCTTTATGCAGTTTCATTAATACTCACCACATATGGACTATTCTTTTATTCTTATTCACAATTCTTAAGGAATTTATTTTCTTTATTTCATCACATATTTCTTAACCACTTGCCGACCGCGTCATGGACAAAAGACATCCACAGCGCGGTCGAGTTATCCTGAGCTCACGTCCCTGGGACGTCCTCGTGCATTTGCGCTTCCCGCGCGCCCCCTGGTGCGCGCTCGCGGAAGTGTCCGTGCTCGCTGAGTTCACAGCTCCCACTGCAACAAGGATCGCGGTGAAGAGCCAATGATAGCGGCTCTTTACCACCTGATCGCTCCCTCCAATGAGGGAGCGATCAGAATGTAAACAAACTGGGGTCAAACAGAGGTCCAGCTCTCTTCTCTCCTCACACCGATACAGCGTGTGAGGAGAGGAGAGATCCTTTTAACAGTGAGTGTCTCATATATTAAAATACAGTGCTCAGCAGTGCCCTTAAGTGCCACACAGTGCCACACAAGTGCCAATCTGTGCCCCACACTACCCATCAGCGCCCCTACAGTACCCATCTGTGTAAGCAGTGCCACAAAAATACTCATCAGTGCCACTACAGTGCCCATCAGTGCCACCAGTGCCACCAGAGTACCCATCAGTGCCACTAGTGTCCATCAGTGCCACCACAAGGCTGATCAGTGCCACCACAAGGCTGATCAGTGTCACTACAAGGCTGATCAGTGTCACTACAAAGCTCATCAGTGCCACTACAAGGCTCATCAGTGCCACCAGTGCTCATCAGTGCCACCTCTGCCACTTCAGTGCCCATCGGTGCCGCCAGTGCTCCACCAGTGCCACTACAGTGCCCAGTGCCACTACAGTGCCCCATCGGTGCCATCAGTACCACATCAGCGCCACTATAGTGCTCATCTGCACCCTCATCAGTTACCAGCAGTGCACCCTCATCAGAACCCAGTAGCACCCTCATCAGAACCCAGTAGCATCCTCATCAGAACCCGGCAGCACCCTCCTCAGAACCCAGCAGCACCCTCATCAGAACCCAGCAGTGCAGCCTCATTAGACCAGCCTCATCAGCACCCATCAGTGCAGCCATATCTGTTCCAGTTTTCCTACCACAGTTTGTCACCACAGCCCACAGTCACCAATATGGCGAAAAAAATGTTTTCCGCTGAGGAGGCATACCAACAGCTTTGCTTGACTGACGAGAGCAGCGACGAGCTCTCTGAGTCTGATTCTGGTTCAGAATATGAACCTGTTATAAGCAGTGGGTCTTCTACAGATTCAGAGGAAGTGGAAAGTGTGCCCAGGAAACGAAGGCGTTCTGACATGGATCAGCAGGCTACCACAAGTAGCGCTGTGGCATCAACCAGCAACTCAGTGCCATCCACCAGTAGCACAGTGCCATCCACAAGAAATGAAGTACCACTACAGCAAAGGCCAAGAACTAGCGGGGTGTCATCTTAGCCCCAAAGGGTTAGGACCCATGCCAGCCTTCCCTATGCCCTTGAAAACCCTCTGTGGCTTCCCCCCAATTCAGGAGCAGCAAACATCCCCCCTTTCACCGCCCAGCCAGGTGTTCAGGTGAACACAGAGAATTTTGCCCCTATTGATTTTTTTAATTTAATTTTTACCCAAGACCTATTATCCTCCATCGTGACCCAGTGCAACCTCTTTGCACAACAATTCATAACTAACAACCCTGGTTCAAGTTATGCCCATCCCTATGTGTGGAGAGAATTAACAGTGGAGGAATTTAAATTATTTTTAGGCCTAACGTTCAACATGGGGCTCTCAAAAAAAAATGAAGTATACTCCTATTGGTCCTCCAAACCCATCCAGCACATGCCAGTCTTTTCATCCATTATGTCAAGATCCAGATACCTCATGATAATGCGCTTTCTCCATTACAATGACAATACCCAGTGCCCTCCCCAAAATGACCCATCACATGACAAATTATTTAAAATTCGGCCACATCTAAATTTTTTCTCTGAGAAATTCCCCCAGTTATATATCCCCGACCAAAATATATCCGTGGATGAGTCATTGGTCCACTTCACAGGCAGGCTTGGCATCAAGCAGTTTATTCCAAGCAAAAGGACCCGATATGGGGTTAAAATCTACAAGCTATGTGACCGGGTCACGGGCTACATTTACGCCTTCCTGGTGTATGAAGGGAAGGACTCCCAACTGCACCCCCCTGAATGTCCTGAGTACATCGGTGCCAGCGGAAAGGTTGTTTGGGAGCTTATATATCCACTCCTTTGAAAAGGGTTACCACCTTTATGTGGATAATTACTATACCAGCATCCCCCTCTTCCGCAACCTTTACCGGAAGGGCACTCCAGCGTGTGGTACAGTGCGAGCCAACAGGAAGGGTTTCCCGCAAAGACTCGTTACTGAAAGACTACGAAAAGGGGAGACGGCGTCTTTGCGGAATGAAGAGCTATTGGCTATCAGGTGGAGGGACAGAAGAAATGTCCACATGCTCTCAACGATACATAACGACACCTACGTGGAAATCCCCAAAAGAAACGGCCCTATCCAAAAACCAGCATGTGTTCATGATTATAATTTGTTCATGGGGGGAGTCGATTTTAATGATCAGATGATTGAACCCTATCTTCCCACAAGAAAAAGCCGCTATTGGTATAAAAAGGTCTCCATATATCTTTTCAGTATGGCCCTTTACAATACTTATGTCATTTACCGTAAATCTACCGTAAATCTTTCAGTACCAAGAAGAAATTATCGAAGCCCTTTTGTACCCTGAAGACCCACCAGAAAGCATTCGCTCGGATTCAGTGAGCAGACTCCATGAACGCCACTTTCCTGATAAACTCCCCCCCCCCATGAAACAGGCCGAAAATGTCAGAAGAGATGCCGGTTGTGCTCCAAAGAAGGAACTAGAAGAGACACTGTGTATTATTGTCCCGATTGTCCTTCCCAACCAGGCCTTTGTTTTGGTCGATGTTTCCGTCGTTACCATACTTTTCTACATTATTAGGAAAGTATGGTAAACGTAATTGTCATTTACCGCCACACCCCTTATGCCACTGTACATACCGCTGCCTTCTCCGTAACTGACCCTGACCTGCTAAACGACCACGCCTCTGCCTAACGCTAAACTGTACCTACCTCTGCCTGCCCTGGAACTGACCCTGGCCTGTTGTACGACCACGCTTCTGCCTAACCCTAAACTGTACCTACCTCTGCCTGCTCTGGAACTGACCCTGGCTTGTTATACAACCACGCTTCTGCCTAACCCTAAACTGTACCTACCTCTGCCTGCTCTGGAACTGACCCTGGACTGTTTGACCACGTTTTTTGCCTGCCTCTTGGATTGATCTTTTACCCTGCTATGCTAATGGGGACACAGGGGTCTCACATATGTGAGGGGCTCCAGAATTGTTTTTCTGGATGAAGAAAACAAATTTTTTCGTTTTCTCATTCCCGGATTAGGGTCTGGAGACTCCGAGGCTTCAAAGAGATTTGGGTGGGAGAAGCCTCTACCCCTGTCCCCATTCTTTCCTGGCCTGCTACTTGGACCATGTTCCTGCTTACTACCAGGACCAATGTTTTGGCACTGCTGGCAATGTCTCTACTTGCACTGACCTTGGACTGTATATGGACAGTATCTCTGCCTGTACTGACTATGGACAATATTCCTGCCTGCTGCCTGGACAATTACATTCACTGACGCTGACCACGTCCCTGCCTGCTGCCTGGATCAGGGCTCTCCTTCTGTGGACAATTGCACTACTAAAACCACAGGTAATCCTTTGTTTACCATTTACTCAGCAGAATGTAGTTCAGGGTGTAATTCTTGGTATGTACATGCTATATGCTAGAAATATGAAGGGCCTTCAAAAATGTGATAGATTGTAAGGAAATTAGATGCGTAATTTATGTCCCTAGGTCACCAGATGGTGCTTCCTGGATATTGGGCCTCTATGTGGCCAGGCTGTGTAAAAGTCTCACACATGTGGTATCGCCATACTCAGGAGGAGTAAGAGAATATATTATGGGGTGCCATTTTTGCTATGTACATGCTATGTGTTTGGAAATATCTTATAAATGGACAACTTTGTGTAAAAAAAATGTGTTTTCATTTTTTTTCCACATTTTCCAAAAACTTCTGGAAAAAAATGAACAGTTCAAAAGACTCATAATGCCTCATAGATTATACGTTGGGGTGTTTGCTTTCCAAAATGGGGTCACTTTGTTGGCGTTTCCATTGTCCTGGTGCTCCAGGGCCTTCAAAAGTGTAATAGGTGTTTGAGAGATTAGATGTGTAATTTATGCTCCTAGAACGCCTGAAGTTGCTACTTCAATGTTGGGCCTCTGTATGTGGCCAGGCTGTGTAAAAGTCTCACATATGTGGTACCGCCATACTCAGGAGGAGTAGGAGAATATATTTTGGGGTGTAATTTTTGCTATGTACATGCTATGTGTTGGAAATATCTTATAAATGGACAACTTTGTGTAAAAAAAATGCGTTTTCATTTTTTTTCCACATTTTCCAAAAACTTCTGGAAAAAAATGAACAGTTCAAAAGACTCATAATGCCTCATAGATTATACGTTGGGGTGTTTGCTTTCCAAAATGGGGTCACTTTGTTGGCGTTTCCATTGTCCTGGTGCTCCAGGGCCTTCAAAAGTGTAATAGGTGGTTGAGAGATTAGATGTGTAATTTATGCTCCTAGAACGCCTGAAGGGGCTACTTCAATGTTGGGCCTCTGTATGTGGCCAGGCTGTATAAAAGTCTCACACATGTGGTACCGCCATACTCAGGAGGAGTAGCAGAATATATTTTGTGGTGTTATTTGTGGAATGTACATGCCATGTGAGAGAAATAATCTGTTATAATGACAATTTGGTGTGAAAAAAAATAAAAATAAAAAAAATCTTCATTTTGCAAAGAATTGTGAGAAAAAATGACAACCTCAAAAAACTAACTATGCCTCTTACTAACTACCTTGGAATGTCTACTTTCCAAAAAGGGGTCATTTGGGGGGTAATTGTTATTTTCTGGCTTGTTAGGGTCTCAAGAAATGAGATAGGCTGTCAGTACATCAGGTGTAATCAAATTGATACATTTTCAGTGATTGGCACCATAGCTTGTAGACCCTATAACTTTCACACAGACTAAATAATATCCGCTAATTTCGGTTATTTTTACCAAAGATATGTAGCAGTATACATTTTTGCCCAAATTTATGAAGAAAAATTACTTATTTGCAAAATTTTATAATAGAAATTAAGAAAAATTCATTTTTTTACAAAATTTTCGGTCTTTTTTCATTTATAGCACAAAAAAAAAACCCCAGAGGCAATCAAATACCACCAAAAGAAAGCTCTATTTGTGTGAAAAAAGGACGAAAATTTCATATGGGTACAGTGTTGCATGACTGAGTAATTGTCATTCAAAATGTGAGAGCACCGAAAGCTGAAAATTCGTCTGGTTAGGAAGGGGGTTTAAGTGCCCAGTTGTCAAGTGGTTAATCTATGCCACTGGTTTATATATTATGTGTTAATATGTGATATCCCTTAGGGGTCGATTAATTGATTATCACTCAATGGTTGATCATTAATGTTTAAGATCATTTCACTTCTGTTTTTAAGGGGAGCGCAGCTTTATTTTTTCTATTTGGATTGTGGGGTGATTAAAATTTCTGAGACCTAGAGTCTGTCCCAGATTTCTAGTGAGAAGGAAAGAGTAGGACATAATATAATCGGTCTCTCTTTCATTTGGAGCCACATAATGTGAGAAATTGGTTCAGGGCGACTGGATTAAGATTCAATAGTCATCCATATGGCTTTGGGTTGTTGGGAGTGAAACCTAGAGATTTTAGGCCAACTGGGCCGCGTAAAAGTATTTCAGCAGGTCAGGCAGACCAAGTCCCCCTTTCTGTTTTGGAGTGTACAGTGTATTTTTTGTTCACCCTAGGCCTCTTGTCGCCCCATATAAACTGTAGAATTTTATTTTGAAATGCTTGGAGGTCAGTTTGAACCAAAAACACAGGTAAGGTACAAAATAAACATAGAACCTTTGGTAATATGTTCATTTTTATCAAGTGTAGTCTCCCGAACCACGAAGGTGGGTGAATCTGCCATCTGGCTAGATCCTCAGTCAGCCGTTTGAACAGGGCAGGGTAGTTCCTTATATACAACGTTTGAATGGACAAGGTCAAACTTATCCCAAGATATGGAAGAGCCTTCAGCTCCCATAAAAATTGGTAGGTTTGTTCTAGCATTTTCTGGGTGGATGTCTGTAAAGAGAGATTCAGTGCCCTAGATTTGCTATGATTGATCTTTAGACCTGAGATCTCCGAAAATGGTTGTAAGATTGCATATAGATTGGGGAGGGAAGTGATTGGTGATGACAGTGCCAGCAGGAGGTCATCAGCAAAAAGTAAGCACTTATGCTCATCGTCTCCACATGCGATGCCCCAGATGTCCGGGCATGTGCGGATCCTAATAGCCAAGGGCTCTATCGCTAGAGCAAATAGCAGCGGGGACAACGGGCATCCCTGCCTAGTTCCCCTCCTAATTGCAAGGGGTTGGGAGGAGTACACCCTAAGCATTAAAGAAGCCAACGGAGAATCATACAGCGTCCGCAGGAGGGCCAGAAAGCGCTCACCAAAACCAAAGCGATGTAATACATCAAATAAGTAATCCCATGAAAGGGAATCAAACGCTTTCTGGATGTCCAACGAAAGCAGCATTCCCCGTCTAGATCCCTTACAGTCCCAGTCAGACTGGATTGCTGAAATTACGTTTATTATCCTGCGAGTCTGATCTGACGCCTGCCGGTTTGGGACAAAGCCTGCCTGGTCTGGATGAATATAGTGTGGGAGAAAAGTAATTAGAATAAAGGCCAGCACTTTAGTTAATATTTTTAGGTCCTTGTTAATCAAGGAGTTCGGGCGCTAATTGGCACAATCTCCATGATCCTTTCTCGGTTTTGGTATTGCATGCAGATAAGCTGCATTCTCATGACTGGGGATTGCATTTCCCCGTCTCAGATCATTAAAGTAGGAACATAAATGGGGAGCAAGAATCTCATTGTACTTCTATAGTAGTGGCCAGAGAAGCCATCTGGCCCTGGGGCCTTAGAGGGGTGGATAGTCTTTATGGCCGTCATAACCTCTAATTCTGTAAATTCTTTGTCCATCAGTTGCATGTGGGCTTGTGTTAGTTGGGGTAGTTGGATATCGCGAATGAACAGTTCTGCCTTAGGCGACGCATATGTAGTCGGTGGGCTATATAGTCTGGCATAAAATTTTTGGAAGTCCTTGAGAATTAATTCAGGGTTTTGGGTGGGGTGCCCAGAGGGTAGTCTCAATTTAGGTAAAGTTGGTGTGTATTGTCGGGGTACTAGCTTCCTGGCCAGCATTGTGGCTGGTTTATCTCCCATTGTGTAGTATTTATGCTTGGACCAGCTAATGTGTTTCTCCACTTGGGTGGTCAGACTAAGGTTTAGTGCCAGTCTCGCTTCATTTATTTTATGCCTAATGTCTATCTGGGGGGTCCTATTCTGTTCCTCCATTAATGTGTCTAAGTTAGTTTCCAATTGTTTAATTGTTTGTTCTCTGGACGCCATTTTAATTAATTTACCCCATATCATAGCTTTGTGGGCCACCCAATTAATTGCGGGAGATGTGTCTGACAACTTGTTGGTCCTAAAGTACGCCCGTAGCTCTTTCTCAATTTCAGTGTAAAGTATGGGATCATTCAGTAAACTTGCATTAAGTTTCCATGGAGAGGGGTTGGGTTTGGTCCAGAGTCCTGTTGTGGATAGTTTAATCTGGGAATGGTCAGACCAAGGAGTGGACAGTATTTTTACCGACGTCAGATATGGAAGTAAGGGGGTACCCACTAAGATGTGATCTATCCAGGAATAGGTATGATGTACTTGTGAAAAGTGCGTGTAGTCCCTAGCTGTGGGATTACTTTCCCTCCAGGCATCGATCAGGTCATAGAAGTGAAGTAGTCGTGCTACCCTACTGCTGCTGGTTGGCGGTCGTTTAAGTATCGGTTTGGTGGGGTCTGATTTGTCCATAATTCTATCTAACGGTATGTTGCTGTCTCCCCCCATGATCACCTGTCCCTGCACCTTAGGCATCAATACCCTAAGCATTTTACTAAAGAACTCTGTCTGTCCTGTCTGTCCTGTGTTTGGGGCATAGTATGATAAAAAGGAGACCAGCAGATCATGGAGACGTCCCACCACCATAATGTATTGGCTACCGTGAAGGGGGTCTGCTTTGAAAAGCAAACCGCCACTCCGCCCTTCTTGTCAGGACTGCAGGCCAAGTAGTATTGTGGATACTTTACGTTCAGGTATCGGGGGGCCGAGGTTTTAGAAAAATGGGTTTCTTGCAGTAGGAGGACATCAGCTTTGTGTTTGTGGTAAAATTGGAAGGCCTTGGTTCTTTTAGTTGGGGAATTAAAACCATGTACATTGTGAGTAATAATTGAATAGTCAGTTGAGTAACTTTTGGCCATCATGGTAGGGCAGAGCACTCTTACCTTGTATCACCGAAGGAAAAAATGAGACTGCTGGGGCGGGTGTTATCAGCTTCTGCTTCGCCCAGGACCAGATAGTATTAGTGGAGCGCGGAACCAGAGTTCGGGGGGAACGGGAGGGAGGTGGGAAGAGAAGAAAAAGAAAGAAACAGATGAATACAAGAAAAAAAAAAACATTCAGCCTTAGGCCTATGTGTTCACTCTTAAGAAACCACAGTAAATCAGCAACATTGTGGGGAATGACCCCAACCGGAAGCAAAGTCCGGAACTGTGTGTGCAAGGGTACCATCCTCCTTGGAGGGGAAGTAGTCTCGCAACTGGGTGGCATGTGTTGCCGACCTGACCCTAGATATTAAAACCCTAAAGCAGGTCAACAAGGGTTAAACATAGACTAATATAGTCAGACAAAACTGCTTAGGTGGTCTGCATCAAACCCCTCCCCTTAAGGGCCATAACGCCAGGGCAGGCGGGTTCCCCATTGGTTACACCTGCTCCGGAATCACCAACCCAGGGGGACTAAGGCATCCAACGCAGTGCCTTACTATCATAAAATAAATCGTCTGCCTGTAACAAACAATAGCAAACAGTAAACCCTCAAATAACTGTTTAGGTTGTACAGGGGGGCTGCACTGGTCTCGTGCAACCAGGGTGACTGTGTCAGAACCACAGCCATTTGTGGACCGCAACCAGTCCAACATGGAGGGACTTCAGCATTCCCCGTCTGGGGAAAGTGGTGGTGTCCATGTTCAGGTCATCCGAGGAGATCCTGCGAGTTCTGTCGAGAGGGGACGTTGATCTTGGCGTGAGGTGGAGGGGGCATGGAAGTCCTGTGTGATGATTCCCAGACCCAACAATAGTTCTTCGCCATCATGAAAAGTTGAAAAAGAGTGGGACCTTCCTTTGATTGTGAAAGACAACTTAAAGGGAAATGCCTAACGATATTTTATCTGTTTGCTCACAAGTTGTTGTAGCAGGGGCTTCAGGTTTCTGCGTTTTTGCACCGTGGGAGGGGCTAGATCAGTGAAGAGTTGAATTGGTGCACCAGATAGTGACAAGTCCTGTCTATTGCGGGCTGCTAGCATCAACTTCTCCTTTATGCAATAATAGTGTGGCTTAACTATAATATCGCGTGGCAGGCCATCCTTCCTTGGGGCTGTTAGGGCACGATGAATGCGGTTGATCTCCATTTGGTGCGTGTTAATGTCAGGAATCAGTTCTTTCATCAGCTCTCTCATGGCCCCTTCCAAATCAGTGTGAGTTTCGGGGAGACCGCATATGCGTACGTTATACCTGCAAGAGCAGTTTTCCAAATCTTCGATTTTAGTATAAGCCTCTTCCAGCCTATCTTGAAGGTCAGTGATCATATTAGAATTCTGATTGACCTTTTTAACAGTGCTGTCCACCTTTGTCTCAATCTGCTCAAATCTTTCTCCTAAGCTGTGAATGTCTCTCTAATGCCGCATACACACAATCGTTTTTTTAGATCGGTGTAAGAAAATAGAACATGTTTTAAATTTTACCGATGGGAAAAAAAACGATAGCAAATTCCGATCATCTGTGGGGAACTGCATCGAAGAAAAATCCACGCATGCTCAGAATTAAGTAGACGCATGCTCTGAAGCATTGAACTTAATTTTTCTCGGCTCGTCGGAGTGTTTTACGTCACAGCGTTTTGGACGGTCGGAATTTTGTCTGATGGTGTGTAGCCAAGACTGTAGCCAAGCCAAGACTGATGAAAGTCAGCTTCATCGGAATTCCAAAGGAAAAATCCATCGGATTTTATTACATCGGAAATCCGATACATGTGTACAGGGCATTAAGGTCAGTGGCGATCATGGTACAGGCTTTGGAAAGCTTTGGAAAGCTCTTGCTGCAGCATGGTTGAGAAGCGAGCAAGTAAAACTGCATCACCTGAGTAGTGTGCTGGCTGGGGCACAGTGATATCAGGGCTAGCTTGGCTGAATATGGCCTCAGTCATTTCAGCCATATTCCTGTCCATGAGAAATGGGGGTGTGAGAATTGGAAAATGTATATGGTACTGCCAACATCCTTACATATATGGAAGAGATGTGCAACTAGTGCACAGGGAGTTGCCCCTTAGGACTTTTTAGACAGAAAAAATATTAAAGAGAGTAGAAATATGTAAAAAACGCACATAAGTGCTAGCTTTATTAAAGGTAGAAAAAAAACATAGAAATAAAAATTTCATTTAAAATAGGGTAAATGAATCAATTGAATACAAATATAAGTATCAGCCCAAAAGCTTTTTTATGGTGGTAATATGTTGGTATATTCTTTTCCAGAATTCGTTTTTTGTTTTTCCAACATAATAGCATCCACATTCACAGGTGAGTAGATATACCACAGCTGGAGTTCTACAGTTTACATAGTGTTTGGGATGAAACCGGTCGCCTTTGTAAGATTTGTACTCACTTGAGACTACCTTGTCACCCACAGAGGGGTCCCTCCTGTAGGTGACCGCTGGAAAACTGGGAACAAAAGGAGCCAATGTTTGGTCCATAGTAAGGAGGTGCCAATATTTGTTGAGAATGCGTTTGAGTTGCTTGTGTTGCACTGAAAAGTGGTTATAATTATTGTGGTGTCATCACTGGAAGGTTGCTTCTCTGTGTTTAGCAAATTACGGCGGGATAGATTGATGGCTCTTTTATATGCCCTTTTTAGACATGTGTGGGAGTACCCTCTTTCAAGGAGTCTCTGTCTTAGGACGTTGGCCTTATTTCTGAAGCCAACCTCGTCAGAACAGTTGCAACGTGCCCTTAGGTATTGACTATAGGGTATCGATGCGGGAAGCGGTTTTGGGTGGAAGCTGGTTGCATGGAGAAGTGAATTCCCTGCTTTTGGTTTCCTGTATAGTTCAGTAGAGAGACTCCCAACTGCTTGTTTTTATCAAGCACATCTAAGAAAGTAATTTCTGTTGGACTATGGGACATTGTTTACTTTAAATTAAATTCATTTAAGTTGATAGAGGCTAAGAACCTATTTAAAAGATCAATCGTTCCGTCCCAGATGATGAACACATCATCTATGTACAGTACCTGTGCCATGCCAGGACATGGCACATGTACATAGACAAAGACTCGTCAGTGAGCAGTGAGTGTTCCCACTTCCCCAGGTTCAGATTGGCGTACAATGGGGCACAACATGTCCCCATCGCAACACCCTGTACCTGGAGGTAGTGGGAACCGTCAAAGCAAAAAATATTATGATGGAGTATGAACTCAAGAGAGGTTAAAATGAAATCATTGTATTCAGGTTGGTATTCACTGAATTGTGACAGTGCACGCCGTACCGCTGCCAGACCCTTACTGTGGGGGATAGTGCAATACAGGGATTCGTCTACAGTTACTAATTGAGTGCCCTCCTCAATATGTAAATCCTGAATTAACTGCAAAAAGTGGATTGTGTCACGTACATATGATGATAGGCACATAACCAGGGGTTCTAGGTGACTGTCTACTGCACGACTGAGGTTTTCAGTGAGGCATCCACATAGTTACATAGTTACATAGTTAGTCAGGTTGAAAAAAGACACAAGTCCATCCAGTTCAACCATAAAAAAATAAAATAATAATATCATACAATCCCATATACCTAATTCTATACCCACAGTTGATCCAGAGGAAGGCGAAAAACCCCAGCAGAGCATGATCCAATTTGCTACAGCAGGGGAAAAAAAATTCTTCCTGATCCCCCGAGAGGCAATCGGATATTCCCCGGATCAACTTTACCTATAAATGTTAGTACCCAGTTATATTATGTATGTAGCGGGTATTTGAATTTAGGGGAAGCATCTGGGTGGTAGTGTAACCCAGATGCACTAATTGCTAGGGGATCCGGGACCTTTTTCTGGTTCTTGGAGGACTCTGGTGGTGTGAGGTTCCTTGTGGTCCATGGGTGGCGCTGTTGCCCTGGGCCGGAGCTGAACTCACACCGCAAGACTGTGCCTTTTTGTCCTTCCCTGGAGCTGGTACAGCGGGGCGGGGAACCCGCTGTGACGCAAAGGGAGAGGGGATAAAAGGGGCGGACGCCCTTACCACGGGGTTCAGAGTTCAGAGCTGAGAGTCCGGAGTGGGAGTCGGAGGACTCAGCCGCACCCAGGCACCTTCAGCTTGGGTGCTGGCGTTCCAGTGTTCCAGGCCTAGGTGCCCTTGACCTAGCCGGAACGGAGATGGAGTCCATCTCAGGCACCTTTAGCCTGGGGTGAGGTACTATGGCGGACGCCTGGGGCTCAGTAACTTCGACTGAGTTCCACGAGGGTGGAGGAATCCGAGGGGGCCCTAACTCCTTGGGTGCCAGTGTCTTAGTTCGTGAGGACTGGTGTGCAGAACTTCTCTGGAGAGTCCGGCGCAGCATCGCTGGTGACAGAGAGGGCTCCGGTTTCTCCCTTGGATGGATTTCCTTCCCCTGACAGGGGCCGTGCTAGCGAAGGTAATTCACGTTCTACCTCACATAGTCAGTGGCAGTGACTATTTACCACTGGTGATACCACAGTGGTTAGCAACAGAAGGGAAAGGATTATGCCTCGATCTATCCCCATTATTACTCAGTAAGGAAACTGTATGTTTGCACACCAAGAAGAATAAAACTGAGTTGGACCTATTCACTGTGTGGAACTCTGGTTACTAGGAGCAAAGGAGTCAGGGACGAAGTACTGGACTTGACTCTAGGACACCTACACAAAGCCCAATTTTTCTGGCCTTCACCTCTCAGCTATGGAGGATATGGGCCGTGGTGTATATCATCCCTCTCCCCAGCACTGAGACCCCTAGACGAAGAAAGACAAGCCGAGTATGAGAAAGGGAGAGAGGGGTGAGGCCGCTACATGTACATTTAAGAAAGAATCCAGGCCTTTCTTAAAGCAATCTACTGAACTGGCCAGAACCACCTCTGCAGGGAGTCTATTCCACATTTTCATAGCTCTTACTGTGAAGAAACCTTTCCGTATTTGGAGGTGAAATCTCTTTTCCTCTAGACGTAAAGAGTTCCCCCTTGTCCTTTATGTTGACCGTAAAGGGAATAACTCAACACCAAGTTCACTATATGGACCCCTTATATATTTGTACATGTTGATCATATCCCCCTTAATCTCCTCTTCTCAAGAGTGAATACATTCAGTTCCTCTAATCTTCCCTCATAGCTGAGCTCCTCCATGCCTCTTATCAGTTTGGTTGCCCTTCTCTGCACTTTCTCCAGTTCCCCAATATCCTTTTTGAGAACTGGGGCCCAAAACTGAACTGCATATTCCAGATTAGGTCTTACTAATGATTTGTACAGGGGCAAAATGATATCTCTCTTTCTGGAGTCCATACCTCTCTTAATACAAGAAAGGACTTTGCTCGCTTTGGAAATCGCAGCTTGGCATTGCATGCCATTATTGAGCTTATAATCTACCAAAAGCCTTAGATCCTTCTCCACTACGAATCCCCCCAGTTGTACTCCCCCTAGTATGTATGATGCATTCATATTCTTAGCCCCCAAGTGCATAACTTTACATTTATCAACATTAAACCTCATCTGCCACATAGTCGCCCAATTAGACAGGGCATTGAGGTCGGCTTGTAAATTGGCGACATCCTGTAAGGACGTTATTCTACTGCATAGCTTAGTGTCATCTGCAAAGACAGAAATTTTACTTTTGATCTCAGACCCAATATCATTTATAAAGATATTAAAAAGTAAGGGTCCCAACACTGAACCTTGGGGTACACCACTGATAACCTTAGACCATTCAGAGTAAGAATCATTAACTACGACTCTCTGAATTCTGTCTTTTAGCCAGTTTTCTATCCATTTACAAACTGATATTTCCAAGCCTGTAGACTTTACCTTGCACATGAGCCGCGTGTGGGGAACTGTATCGAACGCTTTTGCAAAATCCAAGTATACCACGTCCACCGCCACCCCTTTGTCCAAGGTTTTACTTACCTCTTCATAAAAAGAAATCCGGTCTGTCTGACAACTTCTGTCTTTCATGAATCCATGCTGTCTGTTGCTTAAAATATTTTTTTCCAGCAAAAACTCATCTATTTGGTCTTTTATTAATCTCTCCAATATCTTCCCAACTATAGAAGTTAAACTAACAGGTCTATAGTTACTTTGTAAAGACTTTGTTCCCTTTTTAAATATAGGCACCACATTGGCCCTGCACCAATCCAGTGGTACTATTCCTGTCATTAATGAGTCCCTAAAAATTAGATACAATGGCTTTGAAATTACAGAGCTCAATTCTTTTAGGATCCGTGGGTGGATGCCATCTGGTCCAGGTGCTTTATCCACCTTTATTCTGTCTAAATATTTCTGGACCATATCACTTTTGAGCCATTGTGGATTTGGGGCTGTGTCACTACCACCCCCATTTTGGACATGAGCTCCCCCATGCTCCTTTGTTTACACAGAGCTGAAGAAAGTATTTAATAAATTAGCCTTCTCTTTGTCCCCAGTCACCCACTCTAGATTATTTTGTAAAGGGCCTACATGCTCAGACTTGACCTTTTTTACTTTTAATATCTTTGAAGAATTTTTTGGGGTTTGTCCTACTATCTTTTGCAATCTGTCGTTCGTTTTGAATTTTAGCATCCTTGATTTTCTTTTTACATATCCTGTTATATTCTTTGTAACATTTAAATGACACTAGTGTTCCCTCATTTTTATAATTTTTAAAAGCTCCTAGTTTATAGCTTTTTTAACTTTGGCCGTGAGCCACGTAGGTTTTTTTTTTTAGCCTTTTAAACTTATTGCCAATGGGAATATACTTTGCAGTGAGTTCACAAACAGTCTTTTTAAAGAATTTCCATTTCTGCTCTGTGCCCATTGATGCCAATATTCCCTCCCAGTCTAAGTCCTGGAAAGCAGCCCTCATCCTTGGAAAATGTGCTCTCTTAAAATTAAGTGTTTTTATCTTTCCCGTATGTGATTTTTGCTTACAGATAACATCAAATGAAATCATGTTATGGTCACTGCTACCCAGGTGTTCCTTTATCTGAACATTAGTAATACGCTCTGCATGGTTTGAGATTACCAGGCATCATTCCTAGATGGGGCCTCAATAAACTGGACCATAAAATTGTCCTGCAATAGGTTTGTAAATTTTTGCCCTGGGAATAAGGATGGCCAAAAAGTTAGAGGGGTTTTTAAACTAGGCGACGGGGGGGAGGGTCCAGAGATGGTGAGAGTCAGCGTGCAGATCAGCTGGGAATAAGGATGGCCAAAAAGTTAGAGGGGTTTTTAAACTAGGCGACGGGGGGGAGGGTCCAGAGATAGTGAGAGTCAGCGTGGAACATATTCCAGAGGGTAGTATTAGGGGCATTAGTGGTAGGGTAACCAAAGCACACAAACCCAAGGTAAGTATAGTAGCAAGTCCTAGTTGCAATCTAGGAACACCCAAGAGGATAGTATGTGAACTTTAATGCATTAATATATTTTGACCGGTCACATACTATCCTCTTGGGTGTTCCGAGATTGCAACTAGGACTTGCTACTATACTTACCTTGGGTTTGTGTGCTTTGGTTACCCTACCAATAATGCCCCTAATACTACCCTCTGGAATATGTTCCACGCTGACTCTCACTATCTCTGGACCCTCCCCCCCCGTCGCCTAGTTTAAAAACCCCTCTAACTTTTTGGCCATCCTTATTCCCAGCTGATCTGCACCCTCCTCATTTAGGTGCAGTCCGTCCCTTCTATAGTACCAGATATAATTGGTCTACCGGGAGGGGATTTATATTGTTTGTGCAGTTTGGGTAGAGCGTAGAAAGTCGCTTCCCTGGGATGACTAGTCCTGACAAAGTCGCATAATTGTCTCGATATGATATTATGATGATACGCAGTATCTATCATGGAATAGAAGCCCTGTGTAAACTTGTCTAGCAGCGACCTAGGAATAGGCCGATACCATTCGAAATTGTGAAGAATAGCCAAGCACATCTCCACATACTGGACACTGCTCATGACCACGACATTGCCACCCTTGTCAGAGGGTCTGATGACAATGTCGTGGTCACAATCCAATGTGTTCAGTGCGGCCCACTCATCACGGGTAAGATTTACCCAGGAGGCGGAAAACGTTCCCATTTTGCGAATGTCGGCTGTCACCAACTTAAGGAAGACAGATGCATTATGGTTTGAGCTTGGCGAGGGATAAATATTGGACTTCTTTTTAAGTGATAAATTGGGAACATCTGTATTTACCTGCGTGGTAGGCAGGTCATCTACATTTGCTAAGAGGGCCTCAATGTCGACTGTGTCTATCAAATTTTCGGGTTCATTTTCTTCTAGGAGGGCAATTAAGTTATCCATTGCCTGACTCTCCTGATGGGTTAATCCAGGTTCTAGGTGACGCTCTTTGGCATATAAACTCTTCAACAAAATCTTACATGTGAAGAGATGGACGTCCTTGATGGCCTCAAATTTGTCCAGACTGTGGTCTGGGCAAAAAGTGAGGCCACGTGCAAGGACATCCATCTCTTGTGAACTAAGTGGACGTGGAGACAGGTTGACCACGTTTAACGTGGTCACTTGTTCTTGTGAGGTTTGGTCGGGTGAGGTTGTGTCTTTTTCTGATGGGTCTGCATGCGACCCTGCATGTGATCTAAAAAAGTTCCCGGGGGTAGGGACTGTGATTGTGACATGGTGGAGGAATTGGATGGTGTATTTCAAGATGATCCGGCACTACTGACCGGGTGTGTATATCTGATGTGTCACTATTCAACCTTGAATGGTCATCATTACCTGCTCGTGGGGGTGAGCCTTCCATGTGGGAAGATTCATCCTGTGATTCGTCGCCGTGACGGCAGCGTTTTTGTCGCCTTCGGCCATTACGTTGGGTTGGAGGCTGTGAAGAGGAAGAAATATGTGAACGTACAGGTGGTTCATAAGCATTGGTGTGTTTAATGAGGTTTCTATTTTGTTTGTTGGGAAAATTGTTGGTTGTGTTGGATTGCCATCTATATGCCTTTCCCATCCTCAAAAGCCCTTCTGTCTCTCTGTATCTTTTTGTCTTTTTTGATAAGGATGTTTTTATTAAATTGCTCCAAATTAGTTTTCAGTTTTTCCCCAAATTCTGTGCATAGTTTATGGCTTTTTAAGGGTAACAGTTGATTTTGTAACTTTACCAGTTTTTCATCTAGACCTGTCATGCGCTTACGGTATTCACCGATTAGTAACTGCATCATTGTTTTGGAGCACAATTTTAAATTGTCCTCCCATGCATTTTTTAATGCAGGATCTAGATTGTCAAATGTAGGAAAAATTTGCACCCTAAATCCGAAGGGATTAAGTTGTTGTTCAATATAATCCTCAAAGGACTTAATGTGCCAGTGTAAAAGAGATTTTTTCACTGATAATAATTCTGAGTCAATGGACTCCTTTTGTTCAAAATCAGTGTGTAATTTGGACATAAAGTCCACCCAATGATCTCCTTGATATGACGCCATTGAAGGAAAAAAGAAAAAGAAAAAAGAAAAAAAGATGAGAATAAGAGTGACACTAAAAAATAAATAAAAAAAGAGGGCCACAGTCAAAGGAATCTAAATATCCATGAGAGTAGTTTTCCTAAAATGGATATACATACATCAAAACACTCACAGGAGTAGGGGACTTACACGGGTATTTGCTACCCAATAAGAGGAGAAATGGGGGTGTGAGATTTGGAAAATGTATATGGTACTGCCAACATCCTTACATATACAGTATGGAAGAGATGTGCAACTAGTGCACAGGGAGTTGCCCCATAGGACTTTTTAGGCAGAAAAAATATTAAAGAGAGTAGAAATATGTAAAAAACGCACATAAGTGCTAGCTTTATTAAAGGTAGAAAAAAAACATAGAAATACATAGAAATCCCAAATTAATTTAACCACTTCAGCCCCGGACCATTTTGTTGCTAAGGACCAGGCCCCTTTTAGCGATTCGGCACTGCGTCGTAACTGACAATTGTGTGGTCGTGCAACGTGGCTCACAAACATTATTGGTGTCCTTTTTTTCCCACAATCAGAGCTTTCTTTTGGTGACATTTGATCGCCTCTGCGTTTTTTTTTTTTGCGCTATAAACAAAAATAGAGCGACAATTTTGAAAAAAATGCAATATATTTTGCTATAATAAATATCCCAAAAAAATATATAAAATGTTTTTTTCCTCAGTTTAGGCCGATACATATTCTTCTACATATTTTTGGTAAAACAAATCACAATAGGCGTTTATTGATTGGTTTTCGCTAAAGTTACAGCGTCTACAAAATAGGGGATAGTTTTATGGCCGTTTTATTAATATTTTTTTTTTACTAGTAATGGCGGCGACATTATGGCGGACACATCGGACACTTTTGACGCATTTTTGGGACCATTGTCATTTTTACAGCGACCAGTGCTATAAAAATGCACTAATTACTGTGAAAATTACACTGGCAGTGAAGGGGTTAACCTGTAGGGGGCGTTGAAGGGGTTAAGTGTGACCTAATGAGTGATTCTTACTTTGTGGGGGCGTGGCTTGGCGTGTGACGTCACTGATCGTCGTTCCCTATGACAGGGAACAGATGATCAGTGACACTCTCACTAGGAAGAACGGGGAAAAGTTTGTTTACACTTACCTCTCCCCGTTCTTTAGCTCTGTGACCCGATCGCGGGACACCGGCGGCGATCAGGTCCGCGGGTCCCGCAGGTGCGGACCTGGTCACGAGCGCACCGGCGGCATCGCACGCGCAACCCACGTCTGGGATCTTAAAGGGCAACGTACCTGTACGTGCTTATGCCCAGCCATGCCGCTCTGCTGACGTATATGTACAGGCGGCCATCCTTAAGTGGTTAAAATAGGATAAATGAATCAATTGAATACAGGATATAAGTATCAGCCCAAAAGCTTACAATCCACTGCCCAAAATGCGATTAGGGTCAAGCAGGCAGAATTACAGCATGGCATCCCAACATGTTTCGGAGATTCACAATAACATGTAATATTCCTTCGTCAGGGGAGGCTTTATGCAGTGGGTGACATACTTATTGTCTGTAATGTAAATATAATAGTATAACAGTATTTGTATAGTTACACTGGAGCATTATACATTTGTTACTTTATATAATATTTTTAGGTTAAAGGTACTCACATAGATACAATTCATTGTGTGGCAAAGTAAAAACAACAACATTGGCGATGCAAGCTGGCTGAGGGGTCCACAAAGATGGGCGTGCAGGGGCTCAAGGCCAAGTGCCGCTATTGCATTCACAAGAGGCGCCTGCTTGTGTAACTGGCAGCGAAGATGTACTGTTCAAGGTAGAATTATTAAAAAGAAAGCACTTTGAGTTAATCCTATATGAGTGTCCAAAAAGCAAAAGAGTACAAAAAATGGACAAACTGAGTGGAGATAGTGATCTCCAGTCAGCAGGGGTGAATGGTATTTACCTGTTCAAGCTGTAGTTAGATCACACAGAGCAGACCTCACGGCGGCAGTCAGGAGACTGACAATTGCCAGCTAGAGGTCTGCACCTTAAATAGTGTGAATGGGTGGGATCATCCAATCAGAGGAATTTTATGCTGCAGAGATCAGCCCATACATACAGCTGCGAAGCAGCCAATTGCAGGGCTGCAAGGCGTCTCTCAGACATGAAGTATGTCACCAACTGCATAAAGCCTCCTGTCACGTACCTGGATCGTGAGCCTGACCTGTAGAGGAGAGCCTCTCTTTCCGCACCGGCATGCAGGCCCCTGAGGTTGAGACAGCAGCCACGGACGCACGGTGATGCAGGAGTGCCTAGGATCAGTCCAGTATCAGCGTGGCTGGATGCTCGTAGCTGGAGATGCAGCAGGCAGCCAGTAGGCGGGGTAGACCAGAATGGTGGCAGACTGGATTGCAGATGAAGGCAGGAACTGGTGTGATTTGCAGAGCAAAACTACAGCAGACTGGAGGAACAGGTGCAGAGTCAGGCAGGTCGGGTCGGAGACGTACTGGCAGATCAGGCAGAGCAGCAGGCAGAAGAGAAGTCCAAAACAAGCCGAGATCAGGGTATCAAGCAGACAAGGTTAGTGAGAGCAAGCCGGGTCAAGGATCAAAAGTCAGCACAGATAATGGGTTTCAGGACACACAGAAGCTGCAGACCAAACAGCAAGGAGTCTTTGGTGCGCTGACATTAAATAGCCCCTTTGGCGCCAATGTTGGTGACAGGCGCACGCGCGCGCATGTGCGCGCCGATGCGCCGTCAATGTGCGTGTCTGCCGTGCGATTCCTATTGCACGGCCATGCCTTCCCTGACACCTCCCCTGACAAAGGAATATTACATATTATTGTGAATCTCCGAAACATGTTGGGATGCCATGCTGTAATTCTGTCCACTTGACCCTAATCGCATTTTGGGCAGTGTATTGTAAGCTTTTGGGCTGATACTTATATCTGTATTCAATTGATTCATTTACCCTATTTTAAAAGAGTTTTGTATTTCTATGTACCGTATTTCTATGTTTTTTTTTCTACCTTTAATAAAGCTAGCACTTATGTGCGTTTTTTACATATTTCTACTCTCTTTAATATTTTTTCTGCCTAAAAAGTCCTATGGGGCAACTCCCTGTGCACTAGTTGCACATCTCTTCCATATATGTAAGGATGTTGGCAGTACCATATACATTTTCCAATTCTCACCCCCCCCCCCCCATTTCTCCTCTTATTGGGTAGCAAATACCCGTGTAAGTCCCCTACCACTGTGAGTGTTTTGATGTATGTATATCCATTTTTGGAAAACTACTCTCATGGATATTTAGATTCCTTTGACTGTGGCCCGCCCCTTTTTTTATTTATTTTTTAGTGTCATTGTGTTATTCTCCTCCTTTTTTTTTCTTTTTCCTTTTTTTCTTTTTCTTTCTCCTTCAATGGCGTCATATCAAGGAGATCATTGGGTGGACTTTATGTCCAAATTACACACTGATTTTGAACAAAAGGAGTCCATTGACTCAGAATTATCAGTGATTTTCACCAATCTTAGTCAAACATTAGAGAAAAAAATCTCTTTTACACTGGCACATTAAGTCCTTTGAGGATTATATTGAACAACAACTTAATCCCTTCGGATTTAGGGTACAAATTTTTCCTACATTTGACAATCTAGATCCTGCATTCAAAAATGCATGGGAGGACAATTTAAAATTGTGCTCCAAAACAATGATGCAGTTACTAATCGGTGAATACCGTAAGCGCATGACAGGTCTAGATGAAAAACTGGTAAAGTTACAAAATCAACTGTTACCCTTAAGAAGCCATAAACTATGCACAGAATTTGAGGAAAAACTGAAAACTAATCTGGAGCAGTTTAATAAAAACATCCTTATCAAAAAAGACAAAAAGATACAGAGAGACAGAAGGGCTTTTGAGGATGGAAAGGCATATAGATGGCAATCCAACTCAACCAACAATTTTCCCAACAAACAAAATAGAAACCCCAATTAACACACCAAAGCTTATGAACCACCTGTACGTTCACATATTTTTTCCTCTTCACAGCCTCCAACCCAACATAATGGTCGAAGGCGACAAAAACGCTGCCGTCATGGCAACGAATCACAGGATGAATCTTCCCACATGGAATGCTCACCCCCACGAGCAGGTAATGATGACCATTCAAGGTCGAATAGTGACACATCAGATATACACACCCCGGTCAGTAGTGCCAGATCATCTTGAAATACACCATCCAATTCCTCCACCATGTCACAATCACAGTCCCTACCCCCGGGAACTTTTTTAGATCACATGCAGGGTCGCATGCAGACCCATCAGAAAAAGACACAACCTCACCCATCCATACTTCACAAGACCAAGTGACCACGTTAAACGTGGTCAACCTGTCTCCACGCCCAATTAGTTCACAAGAGATGGATGTCCTTGCACGTGGCCTCACTTTTTGCCCAGACCACAGTCTGGACAAATTTGAGGCCATCAAGGACGTCCATCTCTTCACACGTAAGATTTTGTTGAAGAGTTTATATGCCAAAGATCGTCACCTAGAACCTGGATTAACCCATCAGGAGAGTCAGGCAATGGATAACTTAATTGCCCTCCTAGAAGAAAATGAATCCGAAAATTTGATAGACACAGTCGACATTGAGGCCCTCTTAGCAAATGCAGATGACCTGCCTACCACACAGGTCAATACAGATGTTCCCAATTTATCACTTAAAAAGAAGTCCAATATTTATCCCTCGCCAAGCTCAAACCATAATGCATCTGTCTTCCTTAAGTTGGTGACAGCCGACATTCGCAAAATGGGAACGTTTTCCGCCTCCTGGGTAAATCTTACCCGTGATGAGTGGGCCGCACTGAACACATTGGATTGTGACCACGACATTGTCATCAAACCCTCTGACAAGGGTGGCAATGTCGTGGTCATGAGCAGTGTCCAGTATGTGGAGATGTGCTTGGCTATTCTTCACAATTTCGAATGGTATCGGCCTATTCCTAGGTCGCTGCTAGACAAGTTTACACAGGGCTTCTATTCCATGATAGATACTGCGTTTCATCATAATATCATATCGAGACAATTATGCAACTTTGTCAGGACTAGTCATCCCAGGGAAGCGACTTTCTACGCTCTACCCAAACTGCACAAACAATATAAATCCCCTCCCGGTAGACCAATTATATCTGGATGTGGGAGCCTCACTGAAAATCTCCGTCGTGCAGTAGACAGTCACCTAAAACCCCTGGTTATGTGCCTATCATCGTATGTACGTGACACGATCCACTTTTTGCAGTTAATTCAGGATTTACATATTGAGGAGGGCACTCAATTAGTAACTGTAGACGTTGAATCCCTGTATTGCACTATCCCCTACAGTAAGGGTCTGGCAGCCGTACGGTGTGCACTGTCACAATTCAGTGAATACAAACCTGAATACAATGATTTCATTTTAACCTCTCTTGAGTTCATACTCCATCATAATATTTTTTGCTTTGACGGTTCCCACTACCTCCAGGTACAGGGTGTTGCGATGGGGACATGTTGTGCCCCATTGTACGCCAATCTGAACCTGGGGAACACTCACTGACGAGTCTTTGTCTATGTACATGTGCCATGTCTTGGCATTGCATAGGTACATAGATGTACATAGATGACGTGTTCATCATCTGGGACAGAACGATTGATCTTTTGCATAGGTTCTTAGCCTCTATCAAATTAAATGAATTTAATTTAAAGTTTCAATGTCCCATAGTCCAACAGAAATTACTTTCTTAGATGTGCTTGATAAAAACAAGCAGATGGGAGTCTCTACTGAACTATACAGGAAACCGACAGCAGGGAATTCACTTCTCCATGCGACCAGCTTCCACCAAACCGCTTCTCGCATCGATACCCTATAGTCAATACCTAAGGGCACGTCGCAACTGTTCAGACGAGGTTGGCTTCAGAAATGAGGCCAACGTCCTAAGACAGAGACTCCTTGAAAAAGGGTACTCCCACACATGTCTAAAAAGGGCATATAAAAGAGCCATCAATCTATCCTGCCGTAATTTGTTAAACACAGAGAAGCAACCTTCCAGTGATGACACCACAAGAATTATAACCACCTTTTCAGTGCAACACAAGCAACTCAAACGCATTCTCAACAAGTATTGGCACCTCCTTACTATGGACCAAACATTGTCACCTTTTGTTCCCAGTTTTCCAGCGGTCACCTACAGGAGGGCCCCCTCTGTGGGTGACAAGGTAGTCTCAAGTGAGTACAAATCTCACAAAGGCGACCCGTGTAAAACACTGGGAACATTCCCATGTGGGGGATGTGCGTACTGCCAGTACATGGATAGACGCAAACATCTGAACCTACCCAACGGCCAACAGTTTCATGCCAAACACTATGTAAACTGTAGAACTCCAGCTGTGGTATATCTACTCACCTGTGAATGTGGATGCTATTATGTTGGAAAAACAAAAAGTGAATTCTGGAAAAGAATATACCAACATATTACCACCATAAAAAAACGTGACCCGGATGCAACCATTGGCCGACATATGGCTTTGGTTCACCCAAAACTCACCCCCAGAGTTCACTTTCTTGCTCTCGATCGTATCCACCCCGGCTCCAGAGGAGGAGACTTCAATAAACCTCTCCTCCAATATGAGCTCAGGTGGATAAGCAACCTACAGACGACTCAGCCTCCAGGCCTCAATGAGGCATTTAATTTTCAACCCTTTTTACCTGGATTCACTTCAGGAGTCTGTGAACTCAACCTATAGGGGCTATTCCCCTCTTCTTGTCCTTTCCATCCCTAGGCCCCAATGTCTACATCAATGTATTGATGCATTCTCTGTATCCCTTTCTTGATATGAGCTCTCTGTTCCCGTGTGTCCCCTTATCTCCCTGACACCATCACAATTTATTTAAAAAAAATTCAATGTTACATATACAGTATCACTGTATATGTTATCTCTCTTACTGTATTTATTGTATTGTCAATGTTATTCATTATTATTCTTTGGATGTATTATTCATTTACACCATTGTACATATAATGATGTAATCTTCCATTTTTTTCTGTATTTTACATTTTTTACCAGCAAATTGCCTGTTTCTGGCCTTGTAGTTATAACTGTTGTTTTTTTTGTACAGGTTTTCCCACATCTTATTCTTATTTCTTTTTTTTTTCAGTGATTCATGCACTGTCACACCTATTACCACATTGTAAGCAAACTGGCTGAGATTTTCCCTCTGTCCACATGATGGTGCTATGCGGAGCTCATAGGCAGTGCTGCATTCTTTGCAGACACCCGGCGGGTAAGCTCCGCCCGTGTATGGCATGTGATGGGTGGCATCTCTCTCCCATCGCGCAGGCCATTCCCACTGGGCGGGGCTTTTTCACGTCATCAGACCCGACCTTTGCCAGATATCTGGTGTATGTATACCCGCCGGTGACGCCGAGACACATGACGTCATTGCGCCTGTCTGAGCGTGGCTACGCCATGCGCCTCCACGTCAGAGAGACGCCTTGCAGCCCTGCAATTGGCTGCTTCGCAGCTGTATGTATGTGCTGATCTCTGCAGCATAAAATTCCTCTGATTGGATGACCCCACCCATTCACACTATTTAAGGTGCAGACCTCCAGCTGGCAATTGTCAGTTTCCTGACTGCCGCCGTGAGGTCTGCTCTGTGTGATTTAACTACAGCTTGAACAGGTAAATACCATTCACCCCTGCTGACTGGAGATCACTATCTCCACTCAGTTTGTCCATTTTTTGTACTCTTTTTTGCTTTTTGGACACTCATATAGGATTAACTCAAAGTACTTTCTTTTTATTAATTCTACCTTGAACAGTACATCTTCGCTGCCAATTACACAAGCAGGCACCTCTTGTGAATGCAATAGCAGCACTTGGCCTTGAGCCCCTGCACACCCATCTTTGTGGACCCCTCTGCCAGCTTGCATCGCCAATGTTGTTGTTTTTACTTTGCCACACAATGAATCGTATCTATGTGAGTACCTTTAAGTAACAAATGTATAATGCTCCAGTGTAATTATACAAATACTGTTATACTATTATATTTACATTACAGACAATAAGTATGTCACCCACTGCATAAAGCCTCCCCTGACGAAGGAATATTACATATTATTGTGAATCTCCGAAACATGTTGGGATGCCATGCTGTAATTCTGTCCGCTTGACCCTAATCGCATTTTGGGCAGTGGATTGTAAGCTTTTGGGCTGATACTTATATCTTGTATTCAATTGATTCATTTACCCTATTTTAAATGAATTTTGTATTTCTATGTATTTCTATGGGGTTTTTTTTACCTTTTTTCTACCTAAAGCTAGTACTTATGTGCGTTTTTTACATATTTCTACTCTCTTTAATATTTTTTCTGCCTAAAAAGTCCTAAGGGGCAACTCCCTGTGCACTAGTTGCACATCTCTTCCATATTCCTGTCCATGGAGGACATGGGGGAGTCTGCTGTATCCTGCATGTCCCTGTATGTATCCGGTGATGGGGGCTGTGAAAGGCACTCACCCTGCTGATCTGCATCCTGGTCGCCAGATGAAAGGGTCCCTGGTATGGTCAGGCTGGTTCCGCTTTTCTCTCATCTGCAGGGATCCCTCTGCCTTGGTGGCCGTGCTGCTTTGTGTATCTACACGACCTGGCTCCATCTTGGATTGTGGCCTGTGTCCGGGGGAGGGCCCCGCTCCTCCATTAGATTTGGACTGTTTTCATTGTCCCCTTTTAGGCTGACCCTGCGCCCTCCTGTTCATCACCACCTCGGGGTGTTCGCTGAGTGGTTCCCGGTGTGTTGTCCCCGCTGCCTGCGCTGTAGATTGTAAATTAGGATCAGAGCACGCGGAGCCCTTCAGAGCATGTCTGCCTCCGGGATCCCGCGCATGCGCACTTATGAGTTATTCACTTTAAGGTCCTCACAGAGAACACTCTTTATGTCTGGAGGAAAAGATTGAATCTCTAAAAACTGAAAGTTTTCATCACAGTAAAATCTGTGAAAATGAGGAATAGACTCCCTCAAGAGCTGGTTCTGTCCAGCTCAGTAGATTGCTTTTTTAAAAGGCCTGGATTCGTTCCTAAATTTACATAACTGGATACTAACATGTATAGGTAAAATTGATCCAGGGAATATCCGATTGCCTCATGGGGGATCAGGAAGGATTTTTTCCCCTGCTGGATCATGTTTTGCTGTTCTTTTTTTGCCTTCCTCTCGATCAACTGTGGGTATAGGATTGTGTATAAAGGATTGTAATCCCTCCTCCCCCTTTTATTGGTTGAACTAGATGGAATTGTGTCTTTTTTTCAGACAGACTAAAGCCCCATACACACGGTAGGACTTTTTGACAACAAACTTTAAAATGAGCAAGTTTTCAAAAAATCCTACCATGTGTACGTACACTCCATCTGACAAATTTTTTCAGTTTTCATCGGACAAAAGTTCGCTCTGCAAACGGACAAACTTTTCGGCAACAAAAGTCCTACGGTGCAAAGTCCTGTCGTGTGTACAGAAATCCATCTGACTTTTGTCCGAAGTACAAATACGCATGCCTAGAACCAATGTTAAAATCAACCAACAATAGCAGAAGTTGACCAAAGGGTGGCGGTAAAGAGCAGAAAAACGACGTGATGTTGGGAAAGTTTTGGGAAAGTTTGCAGAAAAGTCCTGCCGTGCGTATGCTATGGGTGTTGCCGGCCAACTCCCTTCAGACAAAAATCGACGGAAAAGTTTGTTTGAAGTCCGACCATGTGTACGAGGCTTCAGAGAAATTAAAGTAGAACTAAAGGAAAAATCTTCTTTTTTTTGTTGTTTGTTTTTTCATATTGGATAGAGTAAAGGAGAGGTTATCACCCCTATCATATTTTGTTCTAGCCGCATCCAATTGTGGAGATTTCACTTCCATCTTCTGTCCCATAGCCAAAACAAAAAATCATACCAAATCCCCCGCAGAGTAAAAGAATCCCTGGTTGTCGCCAGGGTCAACAGACCTAGTGCCCTATTTGGAAGATTTCCCCTCTATTACTGTCCTGGGGATAACCTAAAATTTTGGATTTTCTTTTACATTCACTCCAGCCCTTTGGAACAAACTGCCTTTTGCTACCGCCAAATACAATTTTGACTCTTTGGTCCAGAGCACTTGCTGCTATTTTTCTGCACACCAGTTCCTATGTTTTCATGCATAGTTAAGTCCCGTAGTCTTGTTTGCATGTCCTGTGCATGAAACCATAGGAACTGGGGGTATATAAAAATGGCAGAAAGTGCCCTGGACTGATGAGCCAAAATGTGAAATATTTGGCTGTAGCAAAAGGTAGTTTGTTTGCAAAGGGCTGGAGAGCGGTACAATAATGGGTGTCTGCAGACAACAGTGTATATGGTGGAGGTTTTTTGCAAGTTTGGGGCTGCATTTTTGAAAATGGTGTCCTTAATGCTGAGTAATACAGATACTTATCCATCATGCCATAACTTTAGGGAGGCACGTAATTGGCCTTAATTTATTCTGCAGCAGGACAACAACCCCAAACATACAGCCCATGTCATTAAAAACTATCTTCTGTGTAAAGAAGAACAACAAGTCCTGGAAATGATGGTTTGGCTCTCACAGAGCCTTGATCTCAACATCATTGAGTCTGCCTGGGATTACACGAATAAACAAAAAGATTTGAGACAGCCTACATCCACAGAAGATCTGTGGTTAGTTCTCCAAGATGTTTGGAAAAACATACATGCTGAGTTCCTTCGCAAATTGTGTGCAAGTGTACCTGGAAGAATTGATGCTGTTTTGAAGGCAAATTGTGGTCACATCAAATATTGATTTGATTTACATTTATCTTCTGTTCATTTACTTTCCATTTTGGTAATTGATAGAAATTCACTCCAATTTCTGAAGCAGCATTTTTTGTTTACAGCATTTTTATCACAACTGTCTAAGACTTTTGCACAGTAATGTAGGCAGATGCAGCATCATTCCACCGCCGCCTCTAAGATTGAGAACTGAGCGCTCAAAGACCACTGAACACTCAGTTCTCGGTCTTCAGTGAGCATAGAGATGGCTCTCTGCTCTGCCCCTCCACTGGAGCACCAGGCTGCGGATGGAGCAGGAGTAGCTGGCTCAGGCTCTCAGTGGTGCACTGAGAGCCTGAGCCAGCTGATGTCAGGCATCTGGGTGGATCCCGACATTAAGTCAGGATTCCTCCAGAGTCTGGACCAGCTGAGTGATGTCAGTAAACAGCTGACTTTTTTTTTAAAGGGTAAATTTATTAGATTTTCCAAAAAACTGAAATAAAAAATGTACAGCACATGTCTTTTACATTTTACATAAACGGTTGTATAAACTCAACAAAACAGCGGACTTTAGTCTACTGTTGGCTGAATATAGGTCATAGGAATGCAGAACTAAATGCACTCCTGTGACCCACAGGAGAAGAAGGGGCAAAGAACTTTGGTCCTACTTCTTGTTTAAGAGAAAATGATAATCCAGATAATGAGTCAAAACGATAATCATCAGACATTTAGGGATTGATTTACTAAAACTGGAGAGTGCATAATCTTTTGCAACGGTGCATGGTAGCCAATCCGCTTCTAATTCCCTGACACAGTTCATCCCTCTTAACCTGAATCCGGTGCTGTCCCTACTGACTCAGATGTGCTGCTTGGAAAACGTTGCGCCTTACCCCGGTCGGACAGGTTAATCTTGTTAAAATGACTGTCCTCCCAAAGTTTTTGTATATCTTCCGACAGACTCCTGTCCATATCCCGAATGCCTTTTTTAAGAAACTGGATAGCTTGATTACCTCATTCATCTGGAATGGTGGCACCCCGAAAATCGCCAGATCCACTTTACAACTGCCTATTACCTTGGGGGACAACAACAAAACAAAAATCTCCTGCGCTCTCAGTGTATCGTCAAAACATAGGTGGCGTGGTTCTGTCTAGAGGCAAAGTCTAAAATCTTGCAGCCCTCATCAGAACAATGGGTATTCATATGGCTAAAAGAAAACAGGAGGGCGCACCGACCTAGTGCATTACCACTTACAGGTTTATTAAAATATAATTAAAAAGCAATAGTCCTACTCACAGACAGAGCTTATATAAAAGCTTATCGGAAACAATGGCTGGAGATCTTGACATTCACCGACAGGACTTGATGACAGAGAGGGTCAAACGATACCCCAAAAACATCCAGATGGCTGACGTGTTTCAGGGGCGCATCCCTTTCATCAGAGCCTAAGTGGTTAGTGGTAGTGGTAAGCTGAACCACTTAGCTCTGTCTGTGAGTAGGACTATTGCTTTTTAATTATATTTTAATAAACCTGTAAGTGGTAATGCACTAGGTCGGTGCGCCCTCCTGTTTTATTTTTTCTATTACCTTGGGGGGCCTTGCTCTGCCATGTTTTCAAAAACACTATTGGGCTGCAGTCCTTGTCACACTCAGATGGTGGCTGTGGGAGGAGCCGGCTAACCCAGCGTCCACTTTGGAGGCCGCGCTGCTTGGATCCTACTCTGAACTGCTCAATCTCATACATCGGGGTCCTAGATCCAATCCCAATGTCAATGCGGACTACACTGAGGGTCTGGGAAACTGTCCGGATCAAGGTTCAAAAACCTGGTGGCTGGTCTCCTCACACCCTGCTGTGGGGGAACCCGCGATTGGTGCACTTCCATTCCATCCCGGATCCCGTGTTGTGGGCCCGGTTTTAAATCAAGACCATGGCGGATATAGTTTCATCGGGTGGTCTGCTTGCCTTCAATGAGCTAAAACAACTAAAGGAGCTCCCTAATCATATGTTTTTTTAGGTACCTTCAGCTCCGCCACGCTTTCCGGTCCCAGTTCCCTGAGTCACTGGTAATGGAAACAACGGGTGTTGAGCGTCTGCTTGCTACGACGGAGGAAATTAAACCCCTGTCCGCCCTGTATTCCCTGTTGGCGGGTTTGGATACCTCTAAGGTTTCCCAACTGTTCTTGGTTTGGCAGACAGATATCCCCACTCTGGCTGACGATGACTGGGAGGAGGGCATTCAGCAGTACCTCACCCTGGTGGTCTCTGTGAGAGATAGATTCATCCAGGTAAAATTTCTCCATAGGGAATACTTCTCCCCCAAACGCCTAGCTAGAATATACCCACAGCAGAGCCCTATTTGTCACAGGTGTGGTACGGAGGAGGGCTCCTTCTTTCATTTTGTCTGGTCCTGTCCTCTTATACAGCATTTCTGGAGGGGGTGGTTCACACTATCTGCTCTGTGAGCAAACTCACATTACCCTGTGACCCGATTCCACTGTTGCTCGGCATGGTTGATACGCTGGAGGGCCCTCAATCAAAAAAGTTATTTGTTTTCTACGCGGCCTTCTATGCCAGGAAGGCCATCCTGATATGGTGGAAGGAGCCCTCCCCCCGTCCATACAACAATGGAAAGCCTTAATTACGTGGCCCTCCCCCTCTATAAGCTTACCTATTTGGGGCGTAACTGCCCCAAAAATTTGATAAGTCCTGGGCGGCCTGGGTGGGTGCGGAACAAAGGGCCTTGGACTAGGAGATGGGTCTTCAGACTTATCTGCGTGACACTCTGCGAATGCTGTACCTGTTTGTCTGTTGAGGTCGTGTAGGTGCCTTTTATAGAGCTGTTTTATGCTGTCCTTGCCACTGCACCCTATGTTAGTCAACTCCCCCCCCCCCATCTGCATTATCCTGTTTGATATTGTGGTTAAGGCCTTCCATCCCGACGCAGTGTGAGACCCCTTCCTCGTTTTTCCTTCCCATCACCTGATGGTTAATGTAGGTTTTGTTCTATCTATGGGTTACCCTCTCTGAAGGAACAACTGCATCGACGATTGATTTCTTGTGTAACATGTCTGAGACTATGTATGATCACTGCAACTGTTATCTCTGTTGTTTTCTTTGTTTTCTTTTACAAAATAAAAAACTCTTCTGTAAAAAGAAGCGTTCTAAAAACGTTCTAAAAACTTTTAAGTGTAAGAGAGGGATTTGGGGTCTTTTAGACCCCATATCCCTCCATAAAGAGCACTTGTCACCACCTATTACTGTCACATGGTGAGTTGCTCTCTCTGTTGGCTCTCTGGCCTAGTAGGCCATTGTAAGATAGTAGGTGGTGACGTTTGTTTCCACATTATTGAGATGCAAGTAATTAATTGTTGCACGTTTTGATCAGAACTGGAGTATCATGTAGTAGGTATGCAGCAGGATTCCCATTTGGAGAGACACCTGTAATGGTCCCTGTAACGGGTGGGCCCGTGGAACCCAGAAGTTCTTAGAAAGTATGAGCCAGAAAACAATGGACATTGAGAATATGTCTTGGATTGCTTTAAAATGGGTCTGTAATATTAATCCACCTAGATGCCTGTTGTAATGTTAATGAATCCAGACTAGCTTCCAAAGACCTTTTCATTGTTGTTTGTGGTGATGTGGATTGGAGCTTGGTATACAGTCTGGCTGCCTATTATTGGATGTTTAAGTGTCTTGCTGTGAGGAAAGGGGGGGGGGGGGAAATCACTCCACCAACCCCTCCTGCTAAGACTGTTTACTGAAGGAGAAGTTTGAACACACCTGACCTGTATTACCATTGTCATTGGACAGTTTAACCCGTCCTGTTCCCCAAGGATGGGAGGGAAGTGTTTTGAAGAGAAGTGTGTTACCATGTGCTTGCAATAAAGATTCTTTCCCTGTTTTGGAACCTCAACACAGAGCGTTGTTTCGTTTGTGGAGGGAGAATTATTTGTATGGGGTCTTATTCGGCTGGTTGGAGTGTCTGGTAGCTACCTTGGTGTTCGGGAATGGCATATCATAAACGCCGTTAACCCCTTTCGTATTGGGATTGCCGTTACAGTCCCAAAGTTCCTGTAGTTTGGAGCACTCCCAAAAGATATGTAGGAGGGATCCTTCAGCCTCTAGACATCTCCAGCAGCTATTAGAAACTTGGAGGGGCATACAATAAATAATTTTTGAGGTCCTATACCATCTGGTTTGTAGCTTACATCCACTTTCCTGGTACAGGAAATGGATTCTTTATGCATGAAAAGGAGTAATCAATTTCTTTTGAGTGTCAGAAAATTTGATCTCTTGGTCTTTCTCCTACTAGTTCAGGAATGGTAGGTCAGGATGATTTTCGGTGTCAGTCAAGGAATTCTAGAAATGTGACAGAGCATGTCTTATAGAAGTCCTGTCAAGACAGAGTTGTTCGAAAGAAGTAGGGTTACGTATATAATTATCCTGCAGGGGGGTCATGAAGGTAACTGCCCAGTTGACTGTACGTAGAAAGTCCAATTAGGAGGTAAAAAATGGTCTTTCATTCCTTACATGTTGGACGATTGCCTAAGGAATAATGAAACCGGGGAAAGATCCTCTTTTGAATGAGAGCAGTAAATTAAGGGTCTAATGTGCTATGTTCGAATTCTGTAGATCCCACAATAGAAAACATATGGTGAAAGGGATGTATGGTGGCCCCAACAAGTGGATGTTAGTTGTTGAGGGATCCATATTTGTAACAATTTACTATAAGGGATTCTCTTTACTTGCAAAACAATGTGCTAACTTGAGTGTTGTCATCTTTAAGATATTTAGATCCATCAAAATGACCATATTACCTAAAATACTGTATTGCTTTATGACCCTCCCAGTACCCATCCCACTAGTAAACTTAGGACACTCCAGACTGATCTCTTGAACTTCACGTGGAACTACAAACGGCACCGTGTAGCTCGCTCAATACTCTATGCCTCCCGGAACGAGGGTGGTGTGGCCTTCCCAAACCTCCTCCGCTATTACTATGCCACCCAGCTGTGAGCAATCGCATCCTGGGTCACCCTCCCGGCCTACAATAGATGGACCCAAATAGATAAATTATGGATAGCCCCCATCCACCCGAACAACTTACTGTGGAACACAAATGCTGATGTCCCCTCCACTTTTCTATTATACACCATGGCCCTACTGCGGTCCATTTGGAAACGGCTGAACCGTGCTTTCCCCCTTCAATCTGAGGCCTCCTTAGTCACAGCCTTTCTTTATAACCCTAAATTACCCAATAGTCTAACCTACTAAATTATTTCTCCCTGGTTACAGAAAAATCTCTTTCACTTCGGGCACCTAGTAAACCCGGTAACTAGGATACTGCTGCCCTTTGATCGACTTAGAGCCAAGCACGACCTCCCTAGTACTACTCTTTTCGGGTATCTTCAGATATGGCATTATGCCCTCACTATCGCCCCGACACGCTACAGTTCTCCATGGCTTCCCCATTTGAGAGAGTGGTCCTTTCAGGCCCCTCACAGAGAGGACTGACCTCGGATATATACAACATTTTAAAATCTAGTGACAGACTCTCCTTTGGGAAACATAGCTAGATGAGAAAATGGGAGGAAGACCTCGGGGAGGAACTCTCCCCTGTCCAATGGAGAACTGTATGGTCCTGTGCGGCTAAAAGTTCTATATGCACTCTTTACAAAGAAAACACTAATAAGGTGCTCTACGGTTGGTACCTAACGTTGTCTCGCTTACACGCCATATATCCATCGGCATCGGACCGCTGTTGGAGTCATCTCCATGACCGGGGCACACTATTCCATATTTAAATGGACAAGAGCAGGGAGGATGGGATTCTTAACGGTGCATAAATAAAAACTGTATCAAGTAGATTATAATAAAATATATTTATTTTGACATCAAAACAAAAATAAGAGACAATAATAAAATTGGAATAGAAGGTGATGTTACAGACAATACAATTCAGATGGACAGTTGGATGGCATAAGGTCCTGACATGTTTCACCCCTGATTCTGGCTTCTTCAAAAAGGGAAAGCACTGTCCAATATGGTGATGTACACCTTCTCTCTCCGCATTCCAGCCCGCTCAGACGGCCATACCCCAAATGGTAATGCCCTGCCCCCGCCACGTGCACATCCACAGATCACAGGGGGTAGCACGAAATAACAAGGAAGGAGACGGGCCCGTATTTGGGCAGTATAAGAGCTAGAGTAGTAACAACTCAGTTCCTGGGACGGCACGGATAAACGATTCAAAAATATAGGCAATAACTCCCAACAAACTTTGTGAACATTATGGATCGTGTGATCCCAGGGGCTCAGCAACTGTCTCTTATTTTTGTTTTGATGTCAAAATAAAAATATTTTATCATAATCTACTTGATTCATTTGTTATTTATGCACCGTTAAGAATCCCATCCTCCCTGCTCTTGTCCATTTACCATTTTGGGGATTTGGTGCTATATTTATTAGTTGGTTATCCACAACCATAAAAAACGAATTGTTCCATATTTACTGGAGCTGCCCAGTTCTCCAGCCCTACTGGGGCTCGGTGCGGGGCCTTCACCATCAACTGTTAGAGGTGGATGTCCCCCTCTCCCCTAAGCTGTTCCTACGGGGTCTCCCCCCTCCCAATCTCACACATACTCACAGCGGCAAGGTGCTTGGTGGCGTTACACTGGAAGAACCGACATCCCCCAACTCTCTCAAATCTCTACGCCAGAATTAAAGATGTGGAGTTCATGAAATCTATGTCGGCCCGCCTAGAAAATCGCATGGCCAGACACACAGCAGTATGGGAGGGTTGGTACCTTCGGGTGGATCCTCCTTGATCGTTTGTGACACCCCACCCCTCCGTGGGGCCCAGGTCTATGTCTGCGCAGGATCCTCGAGTGACGAGGCTACTTGGTTGGCATTACTTTCCTTTACACTTTTCCTCTTTTTTTACTTTTTTTTTTTATTTCTCTCTTCTCTCTTACTATCCCCCTTTCTTGTTCTAGATTTAAAGAACATTCTTCTTCCTCATGGTATGTTTAACTGATGACCGGGACCTGCATATAGGCCTATAGGAACTGCTATTGTGTTGGGCTTGCGCTCTTCTAGAGCCGTGCCTCAACCCCATTCGGTCAACCGGCTAAGCCTCATGTTTGATAATTAAAAAACAGAGGTATACAGCGCTGAAAATGTATCTCCAAAATTGAATTAAGAGATCACAAAGTGAGTTGATAGTCAACTAGTGTAATAATTAAAACACAAAAATTATTAAATTAATAATAAATTAGTGCAAAGGTGAAACCATGAAGGAAATATTAAAATCCTAAAATATAACAGTGTAAATAATTAATAATGTATAATCCGTGAAAAAGTTCATGAATAAAGTCCATCAAAAAGAAGACCTCCTTAGTGCAAAAAATCAAACACATTCCAGTATAAAGTGAAGTGTTCCAATCCCCAGTTGAAGTCCTATCGTGATGAAACGCGTAGGGGGACAGTGACGTCATCACGCATTTTCCGAATACGAGGGAGTGCTGCGGAACAAACAGGAACGAACGAGGGACACAGACTAACGCCGGAGCTGCTACTGCCATATCGTTGTATTGCGATCACTGCTTCTAACGATCTTTGACACTGTAAGTGCAATATTTTTTAAATAAACCAAGCTGGTTTGATATACTACCCTATGGAATTCTCTTTTTATACCTGAGCTTAAGGTCGGTCGAGGAATCCACACTATTGAAATCTAAAGGCTGTGGGGAAGCCTAATTTCCCTGTGCTGGGTGAGACTGTTGTATGCAGTCATGGGCATCTGGTAAGCAGGATATACATCTTTCTCACCCGGGTGTCACTATTGTATCCATTACTTCACGTTTGGGAGCAAGTTTCTTTTCTTGGAACACTTCACTTTATACTGGAATGTGTTTGATTTTTTGCACTAAGGAGGTATTCTTTTTGATGGACTTTATTCATGAACTTTTTCACGGATTATACATTATTAATTATTTACACTGTTATATTTTAGGATTTTAATATTTCCTTCATGGTTTCACCTTTGCACTAATTTATTATTAATTTAAGAATTTTTGTGTTTTAATTATTACACTAGTTGACTATCAACTCACTTTGTGATCTCTTAATTCAATTTTGGAGATTAATTTTCAGCGCTGCATACCTCTGTTTTTTATGTTCTGTATAGTTTTAGTATATAGCTATTTATGCTAGCTGCTGTCTTTTGACCACTGATCACTTTATTAACCTAATTGCTTTTATCTAGCGCAACGTTAGCCCTAGGGCTTCCTTCTTTTTCATGTTTGATAATTGCAGGATGTATTCACACCACTGATGGATGTCTGTTGATGCTTTAGCATTTCCCTTCCCTTTACCCTTCTGTATTTGTTTTACCCCACTACCCCCCCCCCCCTTGTATCTGTGTTTCGTATTTTTGTAATGAAACTTTTAAAATTTATTAAAAATTGTCAATTATAAAAAAGATATTTAGATCCAAAAAAACAAATCATAAGCTCATCCAATAGATCTTTATCTCCATCCCATATGACGAACACTTATTCAATATACCCATGCCACGAAGGAATATGGCACTGGTATATTACCATGCTGTTTATGACAATGGCACTCTCGGCCTCACCCTCCTATTTTCAAGCTCACAGGACAACAATTTAGTTGCCAGTCGATTGAGAGTGATGCCGCGTACACACGGCCGTTTTTCATGACAAGAAAACTGTCATATTTTAGATTGGTCGTGAAAAGCGGTCGTGTGTATGCTCCATAGTAGTTTTCTTGACGAGAAAACTGCCCGCAAAAAAATTAGAACCTGCTCTATTTTTTCTTGTCGTTTTTCCCGTCGTTCCTTTTCTCGTTGCGAAAACTGCTCGTGTGTATACTTTTCCGAGGGGAAAAAAACGTGCATGCTCAGAATCAAGTATGAGACGGGAGCGCTCGTTCTGGTAAAACTAGCGTTTGTAATGGAGATAGCACATTCGTCACGCTGTAACGGACTGAAAAGCACAAGGCTGAAAAGCGCAAATCGTCTCTCACCAAACTTTACTAACACGAGATCAGCAAAAGCAGCCCAAAGGGTGGCGCCATTCGAATGGAACTTCCCCTTTATAGTGCCGTTGTACGTGTTGTATGTCACTATACTTTGCTTGAGCATTTTTTTTCCTGAACATGTGTATGCAAGGCAGGCTTGAGAGGAATCACGATGAATCACGTTGAGAAAAACATTGTTTTTTTGCATGACAGGAAAAACGGTCGTGTGTACGCGGCATAATAGAGATTGAAGTTAAAATGGTTGTAAAGGCTCAAGGTTTTTTACCTTCATGCATAAAAACCTGTGTGCAGCAGCCAACCTAATACTTACCTGAGCCCCATCTTTATCCAGCAATGTGCACGAGAGCAGCTGCTCTCCCTGGTCGCATACTCTTAATTGGCTTCCGCTACTGTCAATCACGGCAAGTGAATCAATGAAGAAAAATCAGGGGCAGGGCCGAGCCTTGCTCCGTGTGTGAATGGGAACATAGAACATCGGTTTAAGAGCAAGCCTACTCGGGTTAAAACGTAGGCGGTTTTGCGCTGTCCCTAGGTATATGATCGTGAAACATGTGCTTCAAATCATTATATGAATTGTACAAATCAACCGTGACTAAAACGTGCCGTGAATCACAAATACATCAATAAACAATTATAGCTACTAAGTAGCTGAGGGAAATGCCCCAGTGCAATTAAATAGATAATTCACTTCAGTGCTCTGTTCTTTTACATTTGAGGAGTAAATCACAGTGCTCACAGAACTCTCACCTCACTCCCATATAACAGTTATATGATCTGGTTATCCTTCCGTGGGAAATCCTCCTCCTATGTCTCCCTGCTAGGTGCTTGGCTAGAGAGTCTTAACCGCTGGCCTTGCAGGTCCATATTTTGGAAAAGAATAGATAATATGCTTCAAATAGTGAGTTGTTTAAGCCCTGGTTCACATTGGTACGATTTGACATGTCAAATCGCATGTCAACTTGGCGGCATCTGCAGCACTGCACCGATTTCAAAAAGTGGTTTCTCTACTACCTTTTGCGATTTCGGGTTGCGATTTACATTGACATCTGTGCAAAAACCTGCACAGCTGTCTCTGTAATCGCGGCCGAAATCGGGACTGACAAGCGAGAGTGAAATAGTGCAAGTTCATCTTCATTCCCGCAGCCCAGTGTGAACCTGGGCTTAAAGTAACCATTTATTAAAAGAAAAATACGCTCTTACATGAAAAAAAAATTAAAACCGCATTGAATTCCTTCACCTGTTTCAACACTCACCTAAAATATTCGGGGGTCTATCTTACCACCCTCTATTCTCAGTTGTATAGCAGTAATTATGCACAGCTACTTTGTACTATTAAATCGGACCTACACCGGTGGGACAGGGAAGCCTTCTCGTGGATGGGCCGACTCAGTGTGTTAAAGATGAATGTGTTGCCTCGCATCCTGTTCTTCCTCCAAATGGTGCCTATTTCCCTACCTAGGTCTTTCTTTTCGAGCCTCAACAGTGCGTTTCTCAAATATATCTGGCAGGGACGGAGCCCTCGACTGGCTCTACGTACCTTACAGAGACCTAAGCGGCTGGGAGGCCTAGGCGTCCCAGATATCCGTAGTATTGCGAGGCAATTTCCCTTCAGCGCATATTGGATTGGCTTGGTTATGGAGTGGCCACTAAGGTATGGGTATGGTTAGAAAAGTTTTTGTCAGGCCGCAATCTATCTCATGCCCCCTGGCTTCCCCAGGCAAATAGAGGTCTATCAACCTATGTCTCCCCGATGACTACCCATGCTTTAAAGTTATGGGATACCTTAAATAAACTGGGACAGCTTGCACCCCCATTCTCCCCGCTGGCACCTCTAGGAGGTTTTCCCTGGTTCACCCCGGGGGAACACCCGTCTTTCCTCCGTGCTTGGACGGCAGATGGGAGAGTTGAGATGTGGCAGGTTCTTTTATGATCAGGGTCTGCTCCCATTGGAGGAGCTCAGAGCCCAGTATGGTGGATTCCCGATGGACGGATGGAGACATGGGCAGCTTCAGCACTTTGCACGTGGTTTACCCCACACCATACGCTCCCCTAAATCCTCTACCCCTTTTGAGAAGCTGTGCATGTCTTCTAGTCCTATCACACACTCTTTATCTGTCCTCTACGAACTGCTGCTGAGACGGGGGCCCCTCGGGAAACCCATCTATATTCAGGAGTGGGAGAAAGACTTGCAACACGAGTTTACTGATACGCAACTTGACCACCTGTATTGCCTTACTCATTCCAGCTCGGTTGACACAAAAATGCAGGAGAATGGTTTTAAAATATTTACTAGGTGGTACAGGGTCCCCACTAAGCTCAAAAAATTTACCCGACGTCCTCGGACGCCTGATGGCGGGAATGTGCCCAAAAGGGCTCCTTTCTGCATGTATGGTGGGTCTGCCCTAAGTTACGCCCTTTTTGGCAGGACATAAGAACCCAGATTAACTGTATACTGGACGTAGATCTCCCTGACTCTCCGATGGGATTTCTCCTGCACGTCCCCACCATTCCTCTCAGCTTTACAGAAAGTCTGTATTGCCTCATCTTTTGAATGCGGCTAGGAGACTGATTCCCGTTTACTGGAAAAGTAGCCAAATCCCAAACCGCTCGGACTGGATCCGGTTAGTGAATGATATTAAGGCTTAGGAGGAATGGATGGCGAAATGTAAGGACAAATATGATAAATAGTATGGCATATGGGCCACATGGATTCACTATGTAGACGGGATCGGGCGGACACACAGCCAAGGGACTCCACCCCAACAGGAGGAGAACAATCATCAGGATAACTCCTGATCTGACCTGAGTGCACTTTTTTTTAGAGATCGGCCTTTCTTAAATGTTTTGGCCACCTGACTTTGCCTACCTGTCCGATTCGGTGGTGTCTCCCCCCATATGCCACTTGAATCTTATAGAGGAATTGGGGACAACTTAATAGTGTTATGACTCATATGTTCTCACGACCACGAAGTAGACGCCTCCATCCCTTGTCCCTCTCTATTAGATGGCCAATCGGGCCCACCTTTTTGTACACTGCATGGACGGTTTTGTACTATATCTATTGTCTTACATTGCTCGTGGTTTGTTCATATATTTCTTATTTTTGCGCTCTCATTCTTTGTTTTTGACTATTCTGTCAAGGAATGTAAATTCTTATTCTTATGTAGCACACGGACCCTTTTCTCCTGCCTACCTTCTCCTTGCAGGGATAAAGGCACACCGTGCCACATGCCTGGATCCTCCTGGTTTAAGAGGTTGAGCGGTGTTCTTACAATTTTGGGTCCTGCAGCGAGTTACCTCCTGTCCATTGGTTCTCGTCCCCAGAGTATAGGGAAAAGTCTGTGTTCTTCCTCCCAAAGAAAGCCAATGTCCAAACAGTGTTTAAACTCCAGACGAGTTTATTTTATCTTGCTTGAAACAGATTTGGGAATAGGTTGAAAATAGAGACAAAGTAGGTAGAGGGACAGGTTCAGGCACGCGACACCCAACTACCCTATTCTTCACTCAAGCCTGAGTATGAATTGCTCACCCGGATAGATCCCTCCCACAGTTCTAGCAGCCGGAGTGAAACACGAACAGTTCCTTTAAGTTAGTCCCCTTCACGGACAAGTCTAAGTAATTCTCTGCCACAGAATCCTTTAGTTATTGAGTTAGAACTTTGAAACTCCCATAGATTAATAGAGACCATAGGTGTCAATGGGACACGCTACAGGAGCTATAATGCAACTCACGAATCCTTCCCTCTAATAGGTAACCAGGCCTCTCCTTCACCATGAATTCCTTCACTGATCCATCGGACAGGTCCTCCCCCGGTTTCCTCTTCTTCAGAGTGGGCCACCCTCACAAGGGTTCCCTGGGACTCCAGTGTGTTGGTTGTAGACCCAGTTAAAGGTACTGGGCCTACCTGGAACATTGTAGCCTCGAGCTAAAGGTGCCCGAGACTCTTTGACCAATTCACGCACCCCCCGGCCAGCAAGGCCACAGGGCGTGACTTTGCAACCAGGGGTCCTTGGAATCCCTCTGGCACACCACCCCCATGGGGCACACTCCTGCTCTCTCCTGGCATCTGCCCCTTATGTACCCTCTCCCGGCATGCATAGCAGGCAGAACCCGCCCACCACACGGTAGCCGAGAGAGAACACCAAACCATACCACAACGCCACCTGCGGTTCAACCCGAGACCTGGGCAACAGCGCCACCTCAGGCCCAGGGGAACTATACACCAGGCAACAACTTGGCAGAGCAGAGTCCATATTAAACAGCATTGTAGAATCTGAGCCATACTATTGCCCAGACTGCCCCTAAATTTACAGCATAGCAACCCCATTTTTGGGAGTCCCGCTACATTTATACAAATAAAGATTATATTAAAAAAAACAACGCATTGGATAGAAAAAAAAATCACTTCCGGTCTGCCGTCTGCTCCAGCGGAGCCACCGCCCCAGCTGTCATTTTGCTATAGGCCGGGCAGAAACACTACAAATAATATATACCACCATATGTTTTAATGGAAACACTCACCATTCATATCTGTTGTAGCAATTCAGATTTTTAAGGATCTGGCATGTAATGCATGCCAGACAGGGTATGACAGAGGTTACTATAAGGTAATTCATTTTAAAATGATTGTTTAATGAAAGAAAGGGAAGAACAATGCAAGCAGAATATTTTCTGAATAAACAATATTAGCAACTGTTAAAGAAATGGAAATAAAAAAATTTGAGATTTATATGCATATTGCTTTTATCCGCTTGCGAGTATACATTTGTCTTGGTAGATGTAATAAACATGTCAATGGTTTATGAAGAAATTTGTTTTAATATCAGAAAGTAAAAAAAAAACATTATTCTTAAAAATTTTTGGTCTTTTTCATTTATTTCATTTAAAAACAAAAACAGTGGTGATCAAAAGAAAACTCTATTTGTGGGAAAAAAATTATATAAATTTTGTTTGGGTAGAGCATTGCATGACCGCTTCATGTACACCAGAAGCTAAAGCTGTGTTTTTTTCCTTTTTTCTTCTATAATTTTGAAGCAGATTTTATGGAAATTGGTGATTCTTAAAACCAAAGAGAGACAAGTAGAGGTCACATACCCTGTTAGGTCCCCACATTTTGCCTGTGTGATTCTAGTTCTGGAGACCACTGCCTGGCACTGCATTTTAGACGGAAGAAGTGTGTGCGGGTGCAAGTGAAGTGTACAGTACATGAGGAAAATGGTGAACGTTCACAACCAGGTAGTCCATTGCAAGGTTTAGGACATGAGTTAGCCCTGGATCACATGCATGCACACACAGTTATGCCCTGCACACACGGCCGGAAATTCCGATGGAAAAAGTCCGATGGGAGCTTTTCATCAGATATTCCGACCGTGTGTATGCCCGATAGGACTTTTCCCGTCGGAATTTCCGACGGACTTTGCCACGGGCAGAACCTGCTCTCTATCTAAGTCCGGCCATGTGTACGTGGCATTACAGAACAGGAAGAGAGCAAGATACAGAAGAAGAGATTCCTGGAGTACAGAAGTACAGTATATGAGGAAAGCAGGGATGTAGGATGAGCACACAATAGGAGCGTGGTCACAGAGTATATTAAATATGGTGCCCGGGATATGCAAGCTTGCATGTGACAGTGTGTGAGATTTGTGTCTGTGTGTGTGTATGTGTATATATACAGTATATACACACATTATCTCACAAAACTGAGTACACCCCTCACATTTTTCTAAATATTTTATTATATCTTTTCATGTGACAACACTGAAGAAATTACATATGGTTCAATGTAAATTATTGAGTATACAGCTGGTATAACAGTGTAAATTTGCTGTCCCCTCAAAATAACCCGACACACAGCCATTAATGTCTAAACCGCTGGCAACAAAAGTAAGTACACCCCTACGTGAAAATGTCCAAATTGGGCCCAATTAGCCATTTTCCCTCCCCAGTGTCATGTGACTCATTAGTGCTACAAGGTCTCAGGTGTGAATAAGGAGCAGGTGTGTTAAATTTGGTGTTATCGCTCTCACTCTCTCATACTGGTCACTGGAAGTTCAACATGGCTATACGAAGATTGCCAAGACCCTGAAACTGAGCTGAAGCACAGTTGCCAATGCCATACAGCAGTTTAACAGAACAGGCAGTTACTCTATGAGAGCTGGACAAGGCCAAAGAAGGGCCTTAACCTATCAGCAGGACCGGTATCTGCTCATTTGTGCAAGGAGGAACAGGATGAGCACTGCCAGAGCCCTACAAAATGACCTCCAGCAGGCCACTGGTGTGAATGTCTCAGACCATGGAGCTTGAACACCAGAATTGGCAGGTTCGTCACTGTTGACCTGTGCATTTCACAGATGAATGCAGGTTTACCCTGAGCACATGACAGACATGAAAGGGTCTGGAGAAGCTGTGCACAACATTATGCTACCTGTAACATCGTTCAGCATGACTGGTTTGGTAGTGGGTCAGTGATGGTCTGGGGAGGCATATCCATGGAATAATGCACAGACCTCTACAGGCTAGACAATGGCACCCTGACTGCCATTAGGTATTGGGATGAAATCCATGGACCAATTGTCAGACCCTACGCTGGTGCAGTGGGTCCTGGGTTCCTCCTAGTGCATAACAAGTTCCTGGAGGATGAGAGAATTGATACCATTAAATGGTTCCCACGCTCGCCAATACCTCTGGGACATTATGTTTTGGTCCATCTGATGCTGGCAGGTTGCACGAGTATGCAGCCATGTCCCGGAGGATGAAGGAACTGACACCATTGAATGGCCCCACGCTTGCCTGACCTAAATTCATCAAAACACCTCTGGGACATTATGTTTTGGTCCATCCGGCGTTGCCAGGTTGCACCTCAGTCTGTTCAGGAGCTCAGTGATTCCCTGGTCCAGATTTGGGAGGAAATACCCCAGAACGACACCCATCGTCTCATTAGGAGCATTCCCCGATGTTGTCAGGCATGCATACAAGCACGTGGGGGGCCATACAAACTACGGAGTAGCATTTTGAGTTGCTGCAATGAAATTGCTGCAAAATGGACTAGTCTGCTGCATATTTTTTTCACTTTGTTTTTCGGGGTCTTTGAATTCAGCCCTCTGTAGCTTAATAATTTTAATTTCCATCAAATGATGTGGCATCCTTTTGTTCATAACACATTATCCAGTCCATATCAGTATAGATATTCAGCATGATATTTTTCCCCATTTGATCTGTTTTCAAAGTGTTTCTTAAATTTTTTTGAGCAGTGTATACTGTATATCACACACTGATAAACCTAAATATACCGTGGAAACAACATTTTTAAATTCATGTCTTTCTACTTTGATGTCTGCCTTTTTTGTCTCCTTTCTCCTTCTCAAACACAGGATCAGTGCTGGAGCCTGTGACGCAAAGACAAGCCCTGCATGTGCTGTAGTATAAAGAGGGACTAATTAGCATGATTAAGCGACAGCTATGTATGGCTGCTTTTCTCTTAAACGGCCTCAGTGTTTCCATGGAGAGATGATTGCTAGAGTCCACTGTTTACACAAACTGGTTTTGTAGGGTTCTCATTTTGGGGGGAGTAATTAACCACTTCAATACCATGCACTTATGCACCTTCCCGCCCAGACCAATTTTCAGCTTTCAGTACTCTCACACTTTGAATGACAATTACTTAGTCATGCTACACTGTATCCAAACAAAATTTTTATCATTTTCTTCTCACAAATAGAGCTTTCTTTTGGTGGTATTTAATCGCCACTGGGTTTTTTTTTTTTTGCGATATAAGCAAAAAAACAGCAATTTTTAAAAAAAAAAACACTTTTTTTTAGTTTCTATTGTAAAATTTTGCAAATAAGTAATTTTTCTTCATAAATTTGTGCCAAAATGTATACTGCTACATATCTTTGGTAAAATGAACCCAAATTAGTGTATATTATTTGGTCTTTGTGAAAGTTATAGAGTCTACAAACTATGGTGGCAATCACTGAAAATTTATCACATCTGATCACGCCTGATGTACTGAAGGGATATCTCATTTCTTGAGACACTAACAAGCGAGGAAAGTACAAATACCCCAAAATTACCCCTTTTTAGAAAGTAGACAGTCCAAGGTATTTACTAAGAGGCGTGGTGAGTTTTTTGAAGTTGTATTTTTTTCCCACAATTCTTGGGAAAATTTAATTTTTTTTTTTTTTTTTTTACACAAACTGGTCATATTAACAGTTTTTTTCTCTCACACAGCATATGCATAATTGCAACTACACCCCAAAATACATTCTGCTACTCCTCCTGAGTGTAGCAATACCACATGTGTGAGACTTTTACACAGCCTGGCCATATACAGAGGCCCAACATTGACGTAGCATTTTCAGGCGTTCTACAAGCATAAATCGCACATATCCTTTCTCAACCACCTATTACACTTTTGAAGGCCCTGGAGCACCAGGACAATGGAATTTTCCACAAAATGACCCTATTTTGGAAAGCACACACCCCAACGTATAATCTATGAAGCATTATGAGTCTTTTGAACGGTTCATTTTTTTCCAGAAGGTTTTGGAAAATGTGGAGAAAAAATGAAAATGCATTTTTTTTACACAAAGTTGTCCATTTATAAGATATTTCTAACGCATAGCATATACATAGCAAAAATGACACCCCAAAATGCATTCTGCTACTCCTCCTGAGTATAGCGATACCACATGTGTGAGACTTTTACACAGCCTGGCCATATACAGAGGCCCAACATTGAAGTAGCACTTTCAGGCGTTCTACAAGCATAAATCGCACATATCCTTTCTCAACCACCTATTACACTTTTGAAGGCCCTGGAGCACCAGGACAATGGAATTTTCCACAAAATGACCCCATTTTGGAAAGCACACACCCCAACGTATAATATATGAAGCATTATGAGTCTTTTGAACAGTTCATTTTTTTCCAGAAGGTTTTGGAAAATGTGGAGAAAAAATGAAAATGCATTTTTTTTACACAAAGTTGTCCATTTATAAGATATTTCTAACGCATAGCATATACATAGCAAAAATGACACCCCAAAATGCATTCTGCTACTCCTCCTGAGTATAGCGATACCACATGTGTGAGACTTTTACACAGCCTGGCCATATACAGAGGCCCAACATTGAAGTAGCAATTTCAGGCGTTCTACAAGCATAAATCGCACATATCCTTTTTCAACCACCTATTACAATTTTGAAGGCCCTGGAGCACCAGGACAATAGAATTTTCCACAAAATGACCCAATTTTGGAAAGCACACACCCCAACGTATAATCTATGAAGCATTATGAGTCTTTTGAACGGTTCATTTTTTTCCAGAAGGTTTTGGGAAATGTGGAGAAAAAATGAAAATGCATTTTTTTTACACAAAGTTGTCCATTTATAAGATATTTCTAACGCATAGCATATACATAGCAAAAATAACACCCCAAAATGCATTCTTCTACTCCTCCTGAGTATAGCGATACCACATGTGTGAGACTTTTACACAGCCTGGCCATATACAGAGGCCCAACATTGAAGTAGCACTTTCAGGCGTTCTACAAGCATAAATCGCACATATCCTTTCTCAACCACCTATTACAATTTTGAAGGCCCTGGAGCACCAGGACAATAGAATTTTCCACAAAATGACCCCATTTTTGAAAGCACACACCCCAACGTATAATCTATGAGGCATTATGAGTCTTTTGAACGGTTCATTTTTTTCCAGAAGGTTTTGGGAAATGTGGAGAAAAAATTAAAATGCATTTTTTTTACACAAAGTTGTCAATTTATAAGATATTTCTAACACATAATATGTACATAGCAAAAATTACACCCCAAAATGCATTCTGCTACTCCTCCTGAGTATGGCGATACCACATGTTTGAGACTTTTACACAGCCTGGCCACATACAGAGGCCCAACATCCAAGTAGCACCTCCAGGCATTCTAGCAGCATTAATTGCACATATCATTTTCTGACTACCGATCACATTTTTGAAGGCCCTTCATATATCTAACACATAGCAGGTACATACCAAATAACAAAAGATTACCTGTGGTTTTAGAAGTGCAGTGGTCCACAGAGGAGAGCATCGGTCCAGGCAGCAGGCAGGGATGAGGTCAGCGACAGCAAAAGCAATCATCCAGGCAGCAGGCAGGAATACTGTCCATAGTTCGCACAGGCAGAGATACTGTCAGCACAGCCAGAGCACAGCCAAAGCACAGGTCCAGGTAGCAGGCAGAGGTGTCCTATCCTATCCTATCGATGATATCTTCGATATATTGGAGGTAGTGGAGTCGGTGATTTTGAGTTGCTTTTTGGTAGCAGACAAACGAATTAAAAAGGGCCATGTGAAACAGGTGAAACGCAACTTTTTTGTGCCAATAATGGGACTTTCTGGTTGATAAGTAGGGCTGTAGCATCTGGTTGTTTAAATCCACCCCCCCCCATGTACAAATTGTAGTCGTGGACACATTCAGGCTTTACAATGGAGCCGCGTCTTCTTGGGATCTCCACCATGGTGTCATTGTGGATCGTAGAGAGGATGTGGACATCTTTCTTGTCCCTCCACTTCATGGCCAACACCTCCTCGTTCCTCATGGATGCCGATTCTCCAGGTCGCAATTTTTTTGTCAATAAATTTTGTGGGAATCCCTTCCGTTTTTTTTGAAGGTACCGCAGGCCGGGGTTTGTTTACTGTAAAGGTGGCGAAAAAGGGGCAGGCTGGTATAATAATTATCAACATATAAATGGTAACCTTTTCCGAACAGGGGGTATGCCAACTCCCAGACAATTTTCCCACTGGTTCCAATATATGTGGGGCAATCACGGGGCTGGAGCTGGGAGTCTTTGCCTTTGTAGATCCTGAATTTGCAGACGTATCCAGTGGCTCGATCACATAATTTATTTAATTTTAACCCATACCTGGCTCTCTTGCTTGGTATGTACTGCTTGAACTGCAGTCGGCCGGTGAAATGTACGAGGGACTCGTCCACACAAATTTTTTGGTCTGGGATGAAAACTTCTTCAAATCGCTGGGAAAAGGCATTGATTAGGGGGCGTATCTTGTACAATTTGTCGTAGTTGGGATGATCTCGGGGAGGGCACTGTGAATTGTCATTGAAGTGGAGAAAGCGCATAATCATGTCGTATCTTTTCCTGGACATGACAGCAGAATATATGGGCATGTGTTGGATGGGGCGTTTGGACCAATATGAATGGACTTCGTTCTTTTTTGTAAGCCCCATATTGAACATAAGGCCCAAAAATAATTTAAATTCCTCCAATGTTAGACGCCGCCACTGGAACATGCGGGCGTAAGAAGAATCGGGGTTGGCAGCAATAAATTGGGATGCATACAGATTCGTTTGATCCACTATATTCTGCAGCAAATCTTGTGGGAAAAATAAACAAAAATAATCAAATTTAGAAAAATTTGTAGTGTCGGGCTGCACACCTGGCTGTGCGGTGAAAGGGGGGATGATAGCGGATCCTGAGTTGGCAGGCAACCATAAGGGGTTTGCCAGGGCATCGGGAAGGTAGGATTGGGGCTGGATTCTTCGGGTTGGGCGTGCATTTCCATTGCTTGTACTGGGCTCCTCTTCCTGGGGTATGGCGCTGCTGGTGGTGGGCAGTTCTCCTGATCTTGGTGCCGATCTTGGTGCTGATCTTGGTGCTGATCGCATTCTTTTGGGAGGGACGGTTTTCTACCGGGGACTCGGACTCTGAGCCACTATCCTCCACTGGCTCGTATTCCGAACCAGAATCGGATAATGGGAGCTCCCCGCTGCTCTCATCATCCGACATGGCAAGAATGGCATATGCCTCCTCAGGTGTGTAAACCCTTTGGGACATTATGGCAGTGCTTATTGGTGGGCATGTGTAATGGTACTGCTGGTGGTAGTGGTGGCGGTCTGTGTGGTAGTACCGATGGAGGTATTAGTGGTGGGCCTGTGTGGTGGTACCGATGGCGGTATGGGTGGTGGTGGTACCAATGGCGGTACAGGTGGTGGTGGTACCGATGGTGGTACGGGTGGTGGTGGTGGCGGCGGTACCGATGGCGGTACAGGTGGCGGTACGGGTGGTGGTGGTAGCGATGGCGGTATGGGTGGTGGTGGTACCGATGGCGGTACAGGTGGTGGTGGTACCGATGGCGGTACAGGTGGTGGTGGTACGGGTGGTGATGGTACCGATGGCGGTACAGGTGGTGGTACAGGTGGTGGTGGCACTACCGACGGTTGTACGGGTGGTGGTACTGGTGGTGGTACCGATGGCGGCACTAGTGGTGATACTGGTAGCGGGCCTGTGTGGCAGTATAGATGCTGGGCCTGGTGGCGGTACTGGTGGTGGTACTGGTACCGAAGGCGGTACTGGTAGCCTGTGTGGCGGTGCCAATGGCGGTACCGATGGAGGTGGGCCTGTGACAGATGATTGACAGATGGGGTGATTGATTGACAGGTGGGGTGATTGATTGACAGATGGGCTGATTGATTGACAGATGGGCTGATTGACAGATGGGCTGATTGACAGATGGGCTGATTGACAGATGGGCTGATTGATGTGCTGGGCTGTGTGACAGGTCCTCTTTATGGGGGGGGGCGTGTTGTGCATTGTAAACTTATGTAGACAAACTACACTGAGCTAACTTACTGATCTCTTCTCTCTCCTCACAGATCGGTGTGTGAGGAGAGAGCAGGGATCAGGTAGTAACTCCTGTGGAGTTTGTTTACATTTGTGACCGGCTGTGATTGGACACAGCCGGTCACGTGGTAAACGGCCAATTCATTGGCTGTTTACTCTGATCGGGGACGCACTGTGTCCAAGGGACACTCGCCTTCCCCGATCCCCGCTCTGCAAGCCTGTGGCGGCGCGCACAGAGCGCGCCGCCGAGTTTGTTTTGACAGGTGATCGGCTGTGACTTTGACACAGCCGATCACATGGTAAACAGCCAATGAAATTGGCTGTTTACTGTGATCGGGGAAGCGCTGTGTCCGAGGGACACATGCCGTCCCCGATCACCGCGCTGCGCACCCCCGCGGGCACGCGCAAGGCAATATCCTGCAGGACGTCATATGACGTCCAGTATCGATATTGCAACCACTTCCCGGACGTCAATTCGCTATTGACTGGGCGGGAAGTGGTTAAGGCATTGAAATAAATTGACGCTTTCTTTGTTTACATGTCTGCCAGACAACAAGGTGCAAATTAAAAATATATCTGCAGGGATCATATTTTTGATATGTAGCGGGGTCTCCTTTAAGGCCCCGGGACTACGTTACCCAGAACCCCGTTTGGCACCCAGGGTGCATTCAGCTACCGCAGAGACTGATGGGAGGGGCTATATAAGAGGAGGGCGAGGCTGAGCTCGGCCTCTTTGGACACCGCGCTGCAATCAACAGGTCTTCCTGTGCGGATCTGCTGCAGTGCAGGGCCTTGCAAACTTCCAGAGAGCCTTTCACCCCACTGCGGAACCTGGGTGACACCTGAGTTCGCTGACTACTTACATCAGTTGGATCGGAGACCCGATCGTTGCAGACGCTGTGTGTGTAGACACAGCAGGTGGAAGTCCCGGACTGGGATCGCGTCCGGAGTGGTGAGCGAGCACCTGCTCAAATCCTATAGGCTGTACTGTTGTTAGGCCTAGAGACTGCCTTGGCCCACCGGCCTTTATTTACTGTTCCACTGGAGACTAGTGGCGGAACTGAGTTGAGTTAGTCTCCGGTGAAGTGTTCTTTATTGTCTACCCTTTGGATTACAAATATTGTTCCTGTTGTGCACCACCAGTCAAGTTGCATGCGAAGAAATCATTCTGCTAGAGACTGAGTTAAATCTGAGTCAGGCCTGACCAGGAGTTAGAACTTTTTGTTGCTGCGCCATAAGGGCGCATATATAGAGATAGCTGCACTAGAAGGGAAATAGCCTGCATTATCAGGGTGTACTATATTTTCTGCTGCAGGGCTCTGTAGATATATATGTGTTATGTATTAACCTTGTGCCTTTTACCTACCAGTAAAAAAAACGTTATACTTCATCACTTGCTATCAGTGTGTTATCATTATGCAAAAGAGGTTACTCTTACAATACAGATAGATTGTGATACAAGACAATCCCAAGACTAACTGTGCCAGAGTGGATCGAGAAGATTGCCGGGGGTTGGCGGTGCTGTGTTCAAGGCCCGCAAACAAATCCAGCGGCTCTCTTAACTGGGGGTAGTGCTACAGATACATATGTCCTTTTTGTTTTTTAAGACATGTTCAAAAGGCTTTACAACTTCAGTTTAGGAGGCTTTGCTGTTGTATGTGTATTGCATGTTGTATATTGTATTTTTGTTTCTGGACTCTGCATAATTAAGGCTGGGATTTATCTTAAAAAATATATATATATACATTAGCTGTAGGTGGCATGAGCCTCACTTGCATTGGGAAGTGCTCAGTTGGTGTGCAGAGAGCAATGTAAAGTTTTTAAATAATACATTCCCCTAATAAAATGCTTTGTGTTTGGAAAACCAGCCATGGGCATAGGCTGCTTTAAAACATAGATGGGTACAGGACAGATATTTAATGGGTGGGCTGCCATATTATTTGACCACATCAATATAAAGCATAACTGGAAGAGACTCCCTGTGTGTTACAAGACACTCTGAAAGGCTGCAATGATTTAAATGTGAGCTGGTACATGATATATTTTCAATAGTGCCAGTTAGCGGTTGATGATCTACTATTAGTGATTAACCACTTCAGCCTTGGAAGATTTGGCTGCTCAATGACCAGAGCACTTTTTACATTTTGGCACTGCGCTGCTTTAACTGATAATTGCGCGGTCATGCAATGTTGTACCCAAACAAAATTTGCCTCCTTTATTTCCCACAAATAGAGCTTTCTTTTGATAGTAATTGATTGCTTCTGTGATTTTTATTTTTTGTGATATAAACAGAAAAAGACCAAACATTTGGAAAAATAATAATATTTTCTAATTTTTGTTATAAAAAAAAAATCCAATAAACCCAATTTTAGTCATACATTTAGGAAAAAATATATTCATCCACATGTCTTTGGTAAAAAAAAAATGTCAATAAGCGTATATTTATTGGTTTGCACAAAAAGTTATAGCGTCTACAAACTAGGGTAAATTTTCTGGAATTCACGCAGCTTTTGGTTTATGACTGCCTATCTCATTTCTTGAGGTGCTAAAATGGCAGGGCATTACAAACCCCGCCAAATTACCCAATTTTGGAAAGTAGACACCCCAAGAAAATTGCTGAGAGGCATGTTGAGCCCATTGAATATTACATTTTTTTTATCACAAGTGATTGAAAAATTACAAAAAAAAAAACAATTACACAAAGTTGTGACTAAATGATACATGCCATGGTTGTATGTGGAATTACACCCCAAAATACATTCTGCTGCTTCTCCTAAGTATGGGGATACCACATGTGTGAGACTTTTTGGGAGCCTAGCCACGTACAGGACCCCGAACTCCAATCACTGCATGAGAGACATGTTGAGTATTTTGCAGATCTCGCTTTTTGTCACAAAGTTTTGAAAATTGAAAAAATAAAAAATATATATTTTTCTTTTTTACTTTCTTCATTTTGAAAAACAAATGAGAGCTGCAAAAATACTCACCATGCCTCTTAGGAAATACCAAGGGGTGTCTACTTTCCAAAATGGGATCAATTGGTGGGTTTTGTGCTATCTGGACATTTCAGGGCCTCTGTAACTGTGAATAGGTAGTGAGGAAGTGAAATCACGGTTTTACGTCCTTAGAAAGCCTGAAGGCGGTGATTCGTTTTCGGGGTCCTGTACACGGCTAGGCTCCCAAAAATTCTCACACATGTAGTATTTCCGTACTCAGGAGAAGCAGCAGAATGAAATTTGGGTTGTAATTCTATGTTCTGGTCTCCGATCAGCTCTATGGTCAGCTGGCGGAACCACCGGCTTCATTCTCGGGTTCCCTGTTGGGAAAGGAGAGCCAGAGAAAACCATGGAAGATGGTGGGAGGGGGGCGTTCCCTCCCACTGCCTGTAAAAGCAGTCTATAGGCTAATTAGCCGCTAGGATTGCTTTTACATGAAAGTCGACCGCTGGCTGAAAAGAATGATACCTAAACTTGCAGGCATCATTCTGGTATAACCACTCAAAGTCCAGCAACATACCAGTTTGTTGCTGGTCCTTGTTGGGCATATATTGTAATTTTATTTTTTTCATGCAGCCTGTGGACTGCATGAAAAAAAGAGATTGCTCAGTGGGTATACCCACCATTAGAATACCGCCCTTCATCCACCCACTTCTAATGATGGGCATACATGCACCAATTTTTTTTTAACTGGTGGTGAAAACGCCTCCTACAGCGCTGGAGTCGCTGATTTACGTATCGTGAGAGCAAACACAGTTGCTGTCAAGATAAATAAATCAGTGCTGCAGCTGAATGGCGTACCTGCTAAGCAAATGATGGTTAACAATAAAACAAAGTAACATTACAGTATAACAGTAAGACATACCATACCTGCAAAGCAAATACAATAAAACATAGTAACAATAAAATCTTTTCTAACGCAATCTGTGCCTAAAAAATATATGCAATCTGCAATCTGGGGGCTTCTCCATGCCGGCCCCCATGCTTTGGCATGTATATTTTTTTAACTGTGGTGGTGAAATCACCTCCTACAACGCTGGAGTCACGGCTTTTACGTAATGTGGGAGCAAACACTGTTGCTGTCAGAATAAATAAACCAGTGCTGCAGCTGAATGCAAATGATAGTTAACAATAAAACAAAGTAACATTACAGTGTAACAGTAAGACATAGTAAAAATAAAACATTACAGTTCTAAAATACAGTAACAGTAGAGAGAGAACAATAGATATAGAACAATAGTGAGCGAACAATAGAGTGGACAGTAGAGAGCGAACATAAGAGAAAGAACAATAGAGAGAGAGAAGAAAAATTAAAACCAAAACTATTTTGGGCTTTTTTTTGTGCCTTTGTTTACACTTACACAGGCAGGAGAGGATTATATTCACCAGAACCGATCACCAGGTTCAGGCCAGAAATCATTGGCCTGGGCCTAGAAAATGATCGGTTCTGAAGCAAATCCGATCGTCGCAGCCGCCTAGAGGGCCGCGAGCCCAATGTACAGCTACAACTCTTAGCCCAGCCGAGCCAACCTGCCACAGTATAACTGCAACGGCTGGTCCGAAACTGCTTAATCTTTTTTTCTTATTTCCACTCCCTAGCCTTCAATAGGAATAAGGGATAATATGCTCAACAAATCTGCTCTAGCAGATTTTTAACCACTTCCTGCCTGCCATATATCAAAATGACGGTCGGAAAGTGGTTCTCTGTTATCCTGACTGGGCATCATATGAAGTCCAGCAGGATAAGCGGGCACGCGATCAGTGGTGTGTCGGTCTAACACACCGCATCTCCGATTGAGGTAAAGAGCCTCTGACATAGGCTCTTTGCCACGTGATCAGCTGTGTCCAATTACAGCTGATCACAGTGTAAACAGGAATAGCCACGTATCAGCTTTTCCTCTACTCGCACTGACAGACCCGAGGAGTACAGGAGAGCTGATTGGCTGCTCTCCTGAAAGGGGGAGTCTGCGCTGACTGATTATCAGTGCAGCCCCCCCCCGGGGATGCCCACCAGGAATGCCCATGGCCACCAGGGAGATGCCCACCCATGACCACCAGGTAAGCCCACAAGAGCCCACCAGGGATGCCGATCAGTGCCCATTAGGGATGGCATGCTATACCCATCAGTGATGCCTGCCAGTGCCTCCTGATCAGTGCTGCCTATTGGTGCCATCTATCAGTGCCAGTGCTATCAAAAATGTATTTTGAGATTGGAGATATATCCATAGATGGTAAAAGCATCTAATAAATTGGGTAGAGAAGTGTGCGGTTGAGTTAAGAAGAATAATAGGTTGTCCGCGTAGGCTGCAGTTTTAGACATTTTAGTTCCTATCTTTGAACCCGAAATTGAGGGAGTCTTGTTAACAGTGTGGATAAATGGTTCTAATGAAAGTATAAATAGCAGGGGTGACAGTGGGCAGCCCTGTCTAGTGCCGATTTTGATGAAGACCGGCTCCAACAGGGTGGCGTTGATCTTCAGCCTAGCAAATGGATTCTGATATAAGGAGGAAATCCAGGTGAGCATATGAGGTTTCAAACCTATATATGAACATGTGGCTAATAAATAGTCCCATGATACCCTGTCGAAGGTCTGTAGACAGGAGAAAGCCTCCAAAACCCGGTCAACGGCAATGATGGATCAAGTTAAGGACCTTTGTTACATTATCTTCCCTTCCTGGCATAAACCCGACTTTTTCTGGACCAGTTGAGGGAGAAAAGTGTGTAAACAATTAGCGATGATTTTAGCGAGTAGTTTCAGATCAAGATTAAGCAAGGCTATAGTGTAAAACAGGCATCACTAAATGGCGGACCGCGGTTCGGTTCCGGCCCCAGTAGCCATACTACCCGGACCGCAACCTCGCCAAATAGTTGTCTGTGTGTCCCACTCCTCTCTCCGCCGCTGGCTTGCCTGCCTGCCTGCTGCTATGTTCACAGCATGGTAGGCGCGCCACGCACGGGTGGGTCTGTCCCCGACTCCTTTCGGTTTCAGATCGCTGCAGTGTCTCCGCCCTCCGTCTGTCTTACACAAGATGAGAAGCGCGGCTGCTCTGGACAAAGGGCAGGATTTTTTAAGTTAAGAAGCGGGTGATTGGTTGCTATGCAGCTGGGCGGTCCCAGAAATCCATCACTCACCTTTAACTTGAACAGTCCCGCCCGTTGTCAGCGCTGCACGTCTTATGTGAATAAGGTAGGGCTCTGTGGGAAGGTGCTGTGCTGTTATGAGGACAGAAGTCTGCTATCTAGGGGGGTCTGTGATGGGGGACCAGTCTGTAATGGGGGGACCAGTCTGTGATGGGGGACCTGTGATGGGGGACCAGTCTGTGATGGGGTGGGACCAGTTTGTGTTGGGGTGGGACAAGTCTGTGTTGGGGATGGGACCAGTCTGTGTTGGGGGTCTGAGATGAGGGGCCTGTGACATGCACAGGAGGCTGTGATGTGGAGGATATCATGTGGAGTCATAGCACCAATATGACACTCGGACCTATCTGTTATCAAAAAACATAAAAGAAAAAATGGTGCGGCAACTAGAAAACCTGAATATTCAGCTTAATGGAAATGTGTAAAGAATTAGATGCGCAACCAAGGATGTGTATGAATGTGTTAAAACAAAGAGGTGTTGAATAATAATAAAAATTAAATTAACACACAGATAGTGTCACAATATAACATAGTAAGTGCCACAGTAAATAGTCTATAACAGGTGTATGAATCCGTTGCAATGGAACTCTTCAGAAGAGGAAAGACCAAGGAACAGCCCAAAGAGATGATATTAAAGACCAAATGGCCGCTTACCAGATCTGCTGGATCTCAAATTATAGAGATCATATAGGCAGACAAAGGAGGGTTCAATCAGCCACGGATGGTGTGTTCACACAATCATCTGATATCCGAATCCTCTCCTTCAGGAGCAACTTTCCAACTGCTGCAGTATACTTCATGGAACCCTTATCAGGGTAAGATTACTCGTAGAGCGATTTTATGAACGGTATAAGGAAGACTTCATGGTGCAGTACTTAAAAACAGGGTTTCTGTATTCCAGTATAATGATAAGCAACTGACAACAAAGAAAAACGGTGTATTCGATAAGAACTCAAGCCAGCCAGCTGGTGCATGGTGATGTCAGGTCCTGCAGCTCCAACTGACGCGTTTCACCGTATGAGGCATCGACTGGGAAAGGAGGCTAGGGCTGGACGTCACACACCACGCTACTTATACACAACGCCAAGAGAGAGACACCAGAAGCAAGATTGGAAAACGATACCAATGTGCCACCGGTGTGTCTATACAAAAAACATTGCTGATTCATTAAAAAACTAGACATTCAGAATAGTAGCATTATAATCTGGTGTAATCAATCTTCAAATATGATATAAAATCAAATAAAAAAGTTCATTACATACATTTATGACATAAGATTATAATTAAAAATTCAAAACATATAAACCAATAGTAAATCTTGACAAAATTAACTATTAGTCATTTAAGAGAGGAATGGCTCTCTCATTGACAATAAAATTGTAAATGGAATTCCCTTAACCACTTGACCACTGGGCACTTAAACCCCCTTAATAACCAGACCAATTTTCAGCTTTCGGTGCTCTCACATTTTGAATGACAATTACTCAGTCATACAGTACAACACTGTACCCATATGAAATTTTTGTCCTTTTTTTCACACAAATAGAGCTTTCTTTTGGTGGTATTTAATCACTGTTGGGTTTTTTATTTTTTGCGCTATAAGAGAAAAAAGACTGAAAATTTTGTAAAAAAATGATTTTTTTTTCGTTTCTGTTATAAAATTTTGCAAATTACTATTTTTTCTTCATAAATTTTGGCCAAAATTTATACTGATACATATCTTTGGTAAAAATAAGTACAAATTGGTGTATATTATTTGGTCTTTGTGAAAGTTATAGAGTCCACAAGCTATGGTGCCAATATCTGAAAATTGATCACACCTGAAGTACTGACGGCCTATCTCAATTCTTGAGACCCTAACATGCCAGAAAAGTACAAATACCCCCCAAATGACCCCTTTTTGGAAAGAAGACATTCCAAGGTATTCAGAAAGAGGCATTGTGAGTTTTTTGAAGTTGTCATTTTTTCCCACAATTCTTTGCAAAATCAAGATTTTTTTTTTCTCTTTTTTTTTTTTCACAAAATTGTCATATTAGCAGGTTATTTCTCACACACAGCATATGCATTCCACAAATTACACCCCAAAACACATTCTGCTATTACTCCCGAGTATGGCGATACCACATGTGTGAGACTTTTACTCAGCGTGGCCACATACAGAGGCCCAACATGCAGGGAGCACCTTCAGGCGTTCTGGAGCACCCAGGCCAATTCTGACATTTCTCTCCTACATGTAAAAATCATCATTTGTTTGCTAGAAAATTACATAGAACCCCAAAACATTATATATGTTTTTTTAGCAAAGACCTTAGAGAATATAATGGTGGTTGTTGCAACTTTTTATCTTGCACGATATTTGCGCAGCAATTTTTTTAACGCGTTTTTTACGGAAAAAAAATGTTTTGTGCTTAAAAAAAAAAAAAAACAGTAAAGTTAGCCCAATGTTTTTGCATAATGTGAAAGATGAAGTTACGCCGAGTAAATAGATACCTAACATGTCGCCCTTAAAAATTGCACACACTCGTGGAATGGCGCCAAACTTCGCTACTTAAAAAATCCCCATAGGCGACGCTTTAAATATTTTTACTGGTTACATGTTTTGAGTTACAGAGGAGGTCTAGGGCCAAAATGATTGCACTCGCTCTAACGTTCGCAGAGATACCTCACATGTGTGGTTTGAAAACCGTTTTCATATGTGGGCGGGACTTACGTATGCGTTCGCTTCTGTATGCGAGCTCACGGGGACAGGGGCGCTTTAAAAAAAAAAAAAAAATTATTATTCATTTTACTTTATTTATTTTAGTTTGACATGTTTTTCCGCCCTAAACATTTTTTTGATCACTTTTATACCTATTACAAGGAACGTAAACATCCCTTGTAATAGGAATATGGCATGACAGGTCCTCTTTACAGTGAGATATGGGGGGGGTGTCAATAAGACCCCACATCTCACCTCTAGGCTGGGAAGCCTGAAAAAAATACAAAAAAAAAACAACAATCCTGGCTTTGATCGTAGCGGTGAGTCGGTAGAAGCACCGGAGGGCGGCGGGGGGGGGGGGGACATCCCCTCTCGCCTCCCGTAAGAATGATCAAGCGGCGGAACAGCCGCTATGATTGTTCTTATGGTGTAGGGAATCGCCGGCTGAAAAAGCTAATATCTGAATGATGCCTGTAGCTGCTCCCATCATTCAGATATCCCCGCACAAAGTCAAGGACGTCATATGACGGCCGGAGGGCGGGAAGTGGTTATTGCAGAGTATTGCCGGGCATTGCGGAGTATTGCTGGGCATTGCGGAGTATTGCCGGGCATTGCGGAGTATTGCAGGGCATTGCGGAGTATTGCGGACTATGGCAGGGTATTGCGGTGTATGGCAGGGTATTGCGGTGTATGGCAGGGTATTGCACGGGTATTGCACAGGGTATTGTGGAGGGTATTGCACAGGGTATTGTGGAGGGTATTGCAGAGTATTGTGGAGGGTAATGCAGAGTATTGTGGAGGGTATTGCAGAGTATTGTGGCGGGTATTGCAGAGTATTGTGCAGGGTATTGCAGAGTATTGTGCAGGGTATTGCAGAGTATTGTGCAGGGTATTGCAGAGTATTTTGCAGAGTATTGCGCAGGGTATTGCAGAGTATTTTGCAGGGTATTGCAGAGTATTTTGCAGGGTATTGCAGAGTATTGTGCAGGGTATTGCAGAGTATTGTGCAGGGTATTGCAGAGTATTGTGCAGGGTATTGCAGAGTATTGCACCAGGGTATTGCAGAGTATTGCACCAGGGTATTGCAGAGTATTGCACCAGGGTATTGCAGAGTATTTCGCAGGGTATTGCAGAGTATTTCGCAGGGTATTGCAGAGTATTTCGCAGGGTATTGCAGAGTATTGCACCAGGGTATTGCAGAGTATTGCACCAGGGTATTGGCAGGGTATTTTGCAGAGTATTGGCAGGGTGTATTGCAGAGTATTGGCAGGGTATAGCACAGGGATGGCTGAGCAGGGATGGATGGATGGCTGGATCTGTGACTGCAATTGTCACAGATCCAGCCCACAGTGCTGCTGCTGCCATCCGCTCCCTCCCCCTCTCCTCTCACACTGTACCGATCGGTACAGAGAGGGGAGGGAGGAACCGGCGTCATCAAATGACGCCGGTCTGTTTACAAGTGATTGCTCCGTCATTTGACGGAGCGATCACGTGGTAAACGGCCGCTATCAGCGGCGATTTACCGCGATTCGTGACCCGGCGGTCACGGAGTTTCCCGTGTGCACGCCCCAGGGGGCGCGCGGGAGCGCGATTCTGGGAGGACGTTATATAACGTCCTCCCAGAGTTAAGCAACCAGAGTTAAGCAACCACCTTGTCGACGTTATTTGTCTGCAGGTGGTTGTTAAGTGGTTAAAAAAGGTGGTTCACGTATCTAGCGCAACTATATATGAACTTATAACAAAACTTATTGAAAATTCACTCAATTGATGACATATTGTGTGAGGCAAAAGGCATATATATATATCAGAAAAAAGTAGGGCTGTGGAAATTAACTATTTCCTCGATTAATCGATACATTTTTTTGATCGATCAAAATTCTTTTGATCGGTACTCACCTCTCCGCCAGCTTGCGGGTCTTCAGGGAGTTCCGTCGGAGATCCGGTGATGTCACAGACACCGACGGGGCTTGCCGTGTCCATCTGAAGGGCTCCTTTGCTGTGCCTTCACATCTGCATGCCGGCGGGACCTTACTATCTGCCACACGCAAGGGCTGTTACACTTACCTCTATCACTTCCCTCTATCACTTCCCTCTATCACTTCCCTCTATCAACCTGGGATTATACAGCCATCCACTGGGAGTTGTGATAGTACCCTTCATGGGACATCTACATGCCGACGGACTGATGTTAACCCCTCATCATCTGGATTCAGCAGTGGTATCATTGTACACATTTTTATACCAGTATCATACTTAGCTACATGTTTTTATGACTGCTTTTGCTACCGTTTGGTATTACTCGCACCATTTTTACAGTTTATGTAGCTACATCAATTTTATCTCCAGTGCAATATTTATTTTGTTACCTACTTAAAGACTATAAAAGTTTTAATGCTATTTCCATCGAGCGCTGCCTTTGTGTGTTTTTTGTATCCTGCTATCCATTTTTCCAGTGGTTGGTAGCTGCACTGGGAATCAGCCTGCAAGGAGATCAGCTAAAAGTAGTTGGATCTGTATGTGCGTTATAATTAATCGAAATTAGTAAATTTAATTGATTAAAAAAAAATGGATTCATCGAACACGAAAATTTTAATCAGTAACAGCCCTAGAAAAAAGTATACATTTAATCACTATCATACATGTATGCCCGCCTCATCTATTAACGAGCAGTGGGTATATTATACCAAAGTCAATTATCCCTATTGCCATAAAATCTATCCTACGTATCTAATGAAAACTAGAACGTATGTGATAGGAGACTGTATTAGTATTCATTTTAAAAGGGGGGGACTACCAAGGGGATAAAAATTAATTAATTAATTAATGGCTATGCTCATGAGACAGAAGGGGGGGAATTCTTCCGGTCATGCGCACATACCTATCTGCTGGGGAAGGAATTCTTTAGCTATTATCTATGTAGCAGTTGATATCCCACTCGATGTTGAGGCCCAGGGGACTGTAACATTGAATATCAAATATCCATCTGGTTTCTCTACGTGAGATATGTCGCTTCAGGTTATTTCCTCGCCAGCTATGACTTCAAGAAGGGATGGGTTTCTATTGTGATGCTGGAGAAAGTGCAACGAAACGCTATGACCAATGAAACCCCTACGTATATTGGAAAGGTGTTCCCTTATTCTAACATTTAATGCCCTTGTAGTTCTTCCCACATACTGGAAGCCACATGGAAACCTGAGCAGGTATATCACCCCTACAGTCTTACAGGTGATAAAATCTGTAATTTGGTAGGACTTTAGAGGTAACATGTGGTGTGAAGGTGGAGGTCTTAATAGTTTTAGAAGATGCACACACTGAGCAGCTCTTACACGGGAAGAAGCCTTTAAGGTTACCAAACATGCTAATCTTTAGAGGTGGGTCTATGACACTTGGTGCCAATACATCCTTAAGAGTTTGATTTTTTCTATACAAAACCTTGGGTCGGTCTGGAAGTGTAGGCCTCAAAACGTTATCACACTTCAAGACCTGACAATGTTTACGTATGATTTTATTAACCCACCAAAAATGGGATGAATAGGTAGTCAAAAAGGACTATTGCAAATCCCCCTTGGTACCAGATCATCCTTTATTTTAGGAACCAAAAGATTTTGTCTGTCGAGAAGAGAAACCTCTCGTAGATCTTTTTCTAAAAGGAGGGGTTTGTATCCTTTCTCAATGAAACGACCCTTCAGAACATCTGCCTGGGATTCGAAATCTTGTAAGTGTGAGCAGTTACGTCTAATACGTTGAAACTGTCCCTTAGGTATGGCCTTCAGCCAGTTGGGGTGGTGACCATTATTATTGGGATGTAGCCGTTTCTGTCTGTATTTTTGAAAAAAGTTTTGGTCAACAATGACCCTTGTTCCTTAAATATTACCAAATCCAAATACTTAACCGATGTGGGACTACACTCTTAAGTGAATTTAATCTCCCAGTCTTTGTTATTAAGGTTGGTCATGAAGGAGCTTAGTGAGTCCTCATCTCCCTTCCATAAGAAAATGGCGTTGTCTATGTAGCGACGCCATAGAAGGAGGCGGGGCTCGTTAAGTGAAAACAATCTGTCATTCTCCCAGAGAGCCATGAATAGGCCAGCCAGGCTAGGGGCAAATTTAGCCCCCATTGCTACTCCGGTGCTTTGCAGATAGTATTCACCACCATAAAAAAAGTAATTGTGCTCCATAGCAAATTGAAGTAATTTCATGACAAAATCCAAAGTAGACATGGGAGTCTTGAGGGAATGCTCCTTAGTGAGAAAGAATTTGGCCACATGATATCCCAGTTCATGGGGTATAATAGTGTATAAGGAGGTAACGTCCGCTGTTACCAGCAGGACATCATCCTCTACCCTATACTCGGAAATTTCCCTGATGATCTGCGTAGAATCCCTCAGGAAAGCTGGAGTTTTGGTTACCACAGGCTGAAGAAACCGATCTACAAACTTTCCCACCCTTGAAGTGAGGGAATCAATTCCACTCACTATAGGGCAGCCAGGGGGTTGGACAGGGTTTTTGTGAACTTGTCAGGAAAGGCTGGCTAGAGGAAGGAATGTTTCCCGCAGACTAACTCCTGCTTCCCGAACTTGTGTTAAAGAAGCTGCGTTGGCACGTGCTAACGTAGGTTAGTGCATGCGCATCAGCGTGCACGGCGCATGGGCGCATCAGCGTGCACGGCGCATCGGCCCATCAGTGTGCACGGCGCACCTTGTGATCAATGAAGTGCCTATTTAAACCAGATCAGTGCACAGACCCGGTGCTGCCTTGTCTACAGCGTTCCCGTGAGAGTCCTGTTTCCTGTTAACCTGCATCTGATTCCGGTTTCCTACCCGACCTGCTCTGACTACTCCTGCTCTCCGCCTGCATAGACCCTGGCCTGAACCTTGACTATTCTCCAGCCTCTGAACCTGCACCTTATCTGACTGTTCTTTGTATGAACCGGCTTGCCTGACCCTGCTCCTGCCTCTGCTTTCCAGTCTGTGGAGTTCTGGTACCGCTGACCTGCATCTCCTGCATTCTGTCATCCACTGTCATCCGGCACACCATTCAACTGAAAGCCGAGCAGATAGCACGACTACCGGCCCTCGTGCGACTCTGCACTCCTGTGCCACCTGTTTGCTCTATCAGGGGCCCCGAGTCCGAGGAGAAAGAGAAGCCTCCCTCTGCTAACCAGGCTCATCCCACCAGGTATGTAACAGAACTTTTGGGATATAACAAATGATAGGGGTCCGCGGAGCCAAAGGAATAAGAAATTCCACCTCCTTTTCATTTATAATCCCCTTCCTGTACCCATCCTGGACTATGCTGTTGAGTGATCTCTTATAACAGTTAATAGGGTCCTTCTTTAAGATTTTATAGGTATCCCTATCTGATAATAGAAGTTCAATTTCTTTAAGGTAGTCAGCTTTCCTCAACAATTTTTTTTTTCTTCCCCCTCTTTTTTTGACACTTTTTAAGCACCTTGTTTTTCCTTTCTGCTAATTAAGGGGAGTGGTTAATTGTTCACAGGTGTGTGTATATAAGTGTCTATACAAACTCCGCTAGAAGCTGGCTCCCTGCTGATGGTGGATTGCATGTGGATTTTGTGAACATAAGTGGAATTTTAAACTAAAGTGGAGAGTTAAAAACCAGGAGTTGAAAACAGGAGTTAAGACAGGAGTCTTCTAACCTGTGAGAAACATCTTAAACTCCCTACAAGTTATTGTATTGTAACTGGGAAATGAGTGCTAGCAGGGTTGAAGGTTTTGCTCAGTGCACTGTGTGCCACATGTATGCAAAATTGGTGCAAGAGCTCCAGGATGGATACCGCTGTGACAGTTATGAGCGGGTTGCCCTTCTGGAAGCTCGCATTAGAGACCTGGAGGAGCAAGTTGCAACAGAGGGCAGAAAGGACAATCTTGAAAGGGATCCGTAGGGTTGATGTGGAGGGTGGAGGGGCAAGTCAGGATTATCAGATAGGAAGATGGGTTAATGTAGTTAGAGGGAGTGGAAGGGGCTCACAGAAAAGGAAGGCCAGTCCTGTATTTGTGCATCAAAACAAATTTGCCAAGTTGGGTGAAGATGTGGAGGTGGCAAACACAGAGGTGGCAGCCCTAGATGTCACTGCTACCCCTAACAGCCGGGAGAGCAGCCCATCTAGTAGAGGTAGTGAGGGAAGTGCAGGTAGGCCTAGACAGTTGGTGGTAATAGGGGATTCTATAATCAGAAGGACTGCTAGAATAATTTGTCGCCAGGATCGCCTCAACCGAATGGTTTGCTGTCTCCCTGCCAGGGTTCGGCATGTGGTGGACCGGGTGGATAAATTACTGGGAGGGGCTGGGCATGACCCAGCTGTCTTGGTCCACGTTAGAACCAATGACAGTATACATGATAGGTGGAGGCTCCTTAAGAATCAATTTAAAGAACTAGGCTGCAAGTTGAAGGGAAGGACCTCCAAGGTGATATTCTCTGAAATATTGCCTGCGCCATGCGCAACACAGGAAAGGCCGGGGGAGATTAGAGAGCTGAATGCATGGCTAAAGACCTGGTGTAGGGAGGAGGGATTTGGGGTTCTAGAGCACTGGGCTGACTATTCATTGGGGTGCAACCTATATGCTAAAGACGGTTTGCACTTGAATGGAAGGGGGTCTGCTGTGCTGAGGGAGAGGTTTATGGGAAGGCTGGAGGAGTATTTAAACTAGGACTGAGGGGGGAGGGTGAACTAGAATTACATTGGGCAGACAGGTCAGTTAGGGGTCAGACATTAATGGAGGGTGGAATGGGGATAGATGGGGGGAGGGTTATGGCAGGTGACAATAAAATTTCCATGTTACAAACAGCCATTGGAAACTATAGTGCCATTTGTACTACTAAAAATGATATGAAAAACACCAGAGCAAAATGTAATAATACATTAAAGTGTTTGTTCACCAATGCCAGAAGTCTGCCAAGCAAAATAGGTGAGTTGGAAGCTCTGGTGCATGAGGAATGATATGATGTAATCGGTATTGCTGAAACTTGGCTTCAATCCTCACATGACTGGGCTATTAATATTCCTGGCTATGCGCTGTTTCGGAGAGACTGGGTAAAAAGGAAAGTTGGCGGGGTCTGTCTCTATGTGAGAAGCAAAGCAAGTGTGAAAGAGGACCTGGTTGATGGAGAGTGTGATGAGTCTGAAGCATTATGGGTGGAACTGCATATATACTGTATGTGCGTAGTTCAAAGTTAATCATTGGAGTTTGTTATAGACCACCCAATGTTAATGTGGAGGTGGAGACTCAGCTCCTTGCACAGATGGAAAGGGCTGCAAGGGCTGGGATGGTGATAATAATGGGGGATTTTAACTACCCAGAAATTGACTGGAGTAATGGCACTGCTGAGACAGTTAAAGGGCAAACATTTACAAACAGACCTGTGTCTCCTGTCCTCCAAACGCACCCGCAGCCTGCAGATTCGCCATAACCAGCCCTTAGCCCCTCAATCACGAGACAATCTACACAGGTGTTGAGGGTTAAATATGCAGAGCATCAACAGTTTATTAAATACAAAACATACACTTTTACACACAGTTAGGGACACTCCCCTTAGCCTTGTCATAGAGGGGGGTAGGGGACAAGGAAGAACCAATGGGAACTGAACACTTGTACATTGAAACAGAGACTACAGTTAAACATAAAGGGATTATGGTAAGCAGGCAGCCCCTCAATACACATCCCCTGCAGAGAGATGTCTCCAGTCCAGACCATTGTCTATGTGCCATGAACCAACACAATTAAACACAGTAACAAGAGGGGGGGGGGATGGGGGAGAAGGGATGTAGAATTACATTACATTATCTCAATGCCAGCTTGTCCTCAAGTCTCTCAGTCTCTTCTGGGCCATAATATGTGGGTAAGAGGCCAGCCCACAGTCCTTTCCAAAACACAAAGTGACAGTGGGTTTTGTCACATTTCTCCCCTTTTAAAAACAGACTAACCAGGTACCTGGCCCTCAACTGGTCTGGACCAGCGTTAGTCACAAGCTTCCACCCCAGGCAAACAGGAAAAGGAAAAGTACGACTTTGGCGCTGGGGAGCAGATATTGGCAGGTGCTGAATAATCCTCTGCCCCGATGCCAGCGCTTCAGCTGGTAGGGAACGTAGGCTGGTAGTGCTATGCATTTGGGGAGGAAAAGGTACTTGCTTTTCTCCTGGTGTAGTTACCAGCCGCTGAGGAGGTATCTTGCAGGGACTATCTCCCGGACCCTCCATCTCTTTTTCTGATGCTGGGCAGAGGCCAACAGCGCTCTGCCCCGTAGCCAGCTGTTCTGCTAGGGGGACATATACAACGGTAGAGTTCAGCCACTGGAGAGGGGGAAGGGTTTTCTCCCCTCCTGGTTCTGTGACCAGCTGCTGAGGCGACTTTTGACAGGGACTGTCTCCCAAATCCTCCAAAAACATACTGAGGGCTGGGCCGGCGCCAGTGGCACTCTGCCATGCAGCCAGCGCTTCTGCTGGGGGGATAAACACTGGGATAGTGTGCAAGTGCTGGGCAACCAGCTCACTGAGTTTATCCCTCGGACTCCCTGGATCTAACTCTGAGGGTGGGCAGAGGCCGTAGCCAGCGCTTCTGCTGGGGGGAAAAACACTAGGGTAGTGTCCAAGTGCTGGGGAAACCGCTCACTGAGGTCATCCCTCGGACTCCCTGGATCTAACTCTGAGGGTGGGCAGAGGCCAGCGGTACTCTGCCCCGTAGTCAGTGCTTCTGCTGGGAGGATGGACATTGGGGTGGTGTCCAATTGCTGGGGAGGGAGAATTGCTTCCTCCACTCCCTGTGGGGATATCTGATGTTGGGGAAACAGCTCACAAAGATCATCTCTCAGACTCTCCGGATCCAACTCTTTTTCTGATGCTGGGCAGAGGCCAGCGGCACTCTGCCCTGTAGCCAGCGCTTCTGCTGGGGCACCGGATGCGATACTTTGGCCTTGCTGCTGATCACCATTTACCAGTTTTCCAGTGCCCGTCTCAACTCCCCCTTCTGAGACCTTTATGCTATTAGCTTGTCTCGCTGCCTGGGGAACCTCCGGTGCGTTCCAGCATTCTAGCACTCACAGTGCCCTCTGTATCATCGCCGCTTCTTCCATTGCGGTTAGGACGGGAAAACGTAGGGGCACCCCTGGCCCCATTTGCACATCTTTGTGACTGTCCACTATTTCTCCCAGACAGTCCCAAGCAACGGGAGCCATGCCAGGCTGCTGATCACCGTCAAACAGCCGCTTGTAGGCAATCTCGAGCTCCCATTCCTGCTCGAACAGGAACTCCATTTCCTCCAGGTCACACGCCTCTTCGGGGAGGTACAGCACCTCATCTCGGAAGTCCAGGATGTTTTCCAGCCGCCACTCCTTGTCGCTCCCAAAGTCTGGGTCTCCGTACATTTTTTGATGGAGCAGCCCCACGCCGCCGTAGCCAACGCCTTCTGTCGGGCTGCCATCTGCTGTACCTGGCCACAGTTGAGCCACAAATCACCGGAGGGCTCTGTAGCTGGTGTCCAGCCTCATCTCCTCCTGGACCAATCTTCCGAGCTCCATCTTCCACTCATCTCACGGTCGTTCCCTCAGGAACACCTCTCGTGCACGGTACTGCGTCCAGTACATCTCTGTGGAGGAGGGAAGGATCTTCCCATGATGGTGCCGCTCGTGCCTTAGCGTTTCATGCCAGAGTTGCTGGCGGATCACATCCCCCCAGCCGAGCATGGTGTGCTCCTTCGCTAGTCCCCGACGTTGCTTCCGCATGCCTTGCAGCCTCCTCCCGAGCTCCGCTCCCATACTGGCCGGTCCTCGTATTGCTCCTCGGCGGCTGCCCAGATCTTGAATCCTGGTGGTGGTTTGGATGTCCCGGACTGCAGGAGACATCCCACTGCTGCCACCACTGTGACGGATCTTGGATACCCCCGGTGGGAACATCTGCCAGACCTGTGTCTCCTGTCCTCCAAACGCACCCGCAGCCTGCAGATTCGCCATAACCATCCCTTAACCCCTCAATCACGAGACAATCCACACAGGTGTTGAGGGTTAAACATGCAGAGCATCAACAGTTTATTAAATACAAAACATACACTTTTACACACAGTTAGGGACACTCCCCTTAGCCTTGTCATAGAGGGGGTAGGGGACAAGGAAGAACCAATGGGAACTGAACACTTGTACATTGAAACAGAGACTACAGTTAAACATAAAGGGATTATGGTAAGCAGGCAGCCCCTCAATACACATCTCCTGCGGAGAGATGTCTCCAGTACAGACCATTGTCTACGTGCCATGAACCAACACAATTAAACACAGCATCAAGAGGGGGGGATGGGGGAGAAGGGATGTAGAATTACATTACATTATCTCAATGCCAGCTGGTCCCTAAGTCTCTCAGTCTCTTCTGGGCCATAATCTGTGGGTAAGAGGCCAGCCCACAGTCCCTTCTAAAACACACAGTGACAGTGGGTTCTGTCACAGGCCCCAACTAAGATTAATGCTCTGTTGGACCTGGTAATCTCAAACCATGCAGAGCTTATTACTAATGTTCAGATAAAGGAACACCTGCGTAGCAGTGATCATAACATGATTTCATTTGATGTTAGCTGTAAGCAAGAAATACATATGGGAAAGATAAAAACACTTAACTTCAAAAGCAAATTTTCCAAGGATGAGGGCTGCTCTCCAGGACTTAAGCCTCGTACACACGACCAATTTTCTCTGCAAAAAATGACAAGTAAAATGTTGGGAGAGCTTTCTTGCCGAGAAAACCGTTTGTGTGTATGGTTTCTCGTCGAGAAAACTGCCGGGAATCTCGACGAGAAAAATAGAGAACCTGCTCTCTATTTTCTCATCAGGATTCTCGTTTTTCTCGTTGAGACTCTCGTCGGCCTGTTTCCCGACGAGAAAACCGGTAGTGTGTATGCTTTTCCGAGTCTTAAAAAATTGCGCATGCTCAGAATCAAGTATAAGACGGGAGCGCTCCTTCTGGTAAAACTAGCATTCGTAATGGAGATAGCACATTTGTCACGCTAAAACGAACTGAAAGCACGAAGACTGAAAAGCGTGAATCGTCTCTCCCCAAACTTTTACTAACACGCGGTAACACGAGATCAGCAAAAGCACCCCAAGGGGGGGGGCGCCATTGAAATCTAACTTCCTAACTTCCCCTTTATACTGCCGTCGTACGTGCTGTACTTGACCGCGCTTTCCAATGACGAGATTTGGAATTGACAGTGTGTATGCAAGGAAAGCTTGACAAGAAGCTTGTCAAGCTTGAAAAGAAGCTCGTCAAGCTTGACGAGAATCTCGTTGAGAAAAACAACAGGTTTTTTTACGACGAGATTCTCGGTCGTGTGTACGAGGCTTTAGACTGGGAGGGAATATTGGCATCGATAAACACAGAACAGAAATGGGAATTCTTCAAAAAGACTGTTTGGGACCTCACTGCAAAGTATATTCCCATGGGCAATAAGTTTAAAGGGCTAAAAATAAAACCTATGTGGCTCACGGTCAAACTTATAAAAGCTATAAACAATAAGAAAAGAGCTTTTAAAAAATATGAAAATGAAGGAACACTGGTGTCGTTCAAATGTTACAAAGAATTTACCAGAATATGTAAAAAGGAAATCAAGGATGCAAAAATTCAACACATACGACAGATTGCAAAAGATAGTAGGACAAACCCCAAAACATTCTTCAAATATATTAATAGTAAAAAGGTCAGGTTTGAGCATGTTAGGCCCTTTACAAAATAATCTAGAGTGGGGGACTGGGGACAAAGAGAAGGCTAATCTATTAAATACTTTCTTCAGCTCTGTGTATACAAAGGAGCATGGGGGAGCTCATGTTCAAAATGGGGGTGGTATTGACACAGCCCCAAATGATCCACAATGGCTCAAAAGTTATATGGTCCAGAAATATTTAGACAGAATAAAGGTGGATAAAGCACCTGGACCAGATGGTATCCACCCACGCATCCTAAAAGAATTGAGCTCTGTAATTTCAAAGCCATTGTATCTACTTTTTAGGGACTCATTAATGATGGGAATAGTACCACTGGATTGGCGCAGAGGGAACGTGGTGCCTATATTTAAAAAGGGAACAAAGTCTTTACCAAGTAACTATAGACCTGTTAGTTTAACTTCTATAGTCGGGAAGATACTGGAGTGTTTAACCACTTCGCGCCCAAGGACGTCCATGGACGTTCTTGACTTTGAGCCGGGATATCTGAATAATGCCCGCAGCTACAGGCATCATTCAGATATCGTTTTTTAGAGCCGGCGATTCTCTGTACCGTAAGAATGATCATAGCGGCTGTTCCACCGCTTGATCGTTCTTACAGGCGGCGAGAGGGGACGACCCCCCCTCCCGCCGCCCTCCGGTGCTTCTACCGACTCACCTGAGCGATCGGCGAGTCGGTGACAGGATCCGCCGGCCCCGGCTTCTTACAATAGAGATTTCCGGCGGACCAGATGGTCACCGGAGTCTCTATGATCGTTCGGAGGCCGGGCGCGATGTTATGACGTCACGCCCGGCCTCTGCATTCAAAAAAACGGCGCCGCTTCGGCTAGGAAGCGGTGATTGTTTTTTTTTTTTTTTTATTTCAGGCTTCCCAGCCTAGAGGTGGGATGTGGGGTCTTATTGACCCCATATCTCACTGTAAAGAGGACCTGTCATGCTTATTCCTATTACAAGGGATGTTTACATTCCTTGTAATAGGAATAAAAGTGATCATTTTTTTTTTTCTAACTGTCAAAGTAAAAAGTTAAGTGTAAAATGAACAATAAATAAAAAAAAAAAATTGTAAAGCGCCCCTGTCCCCGGTAGCTCGTACGCAGAAGCGAACGCATACATAAGTCCCGCCCACATATTAAAACGGTGTTCAGAACACACATGTGAGGTATCGTAGCGAACGTTAGAGCGAGAGCAATAATTCTAGCCCTAGACCTCCTCTGTAACTCAAAACATGTAACCAATAAAAAAATTAAAGCGTCGCCCATGAGGATTTTTAAGTACCGAAGTTTGGCGCCATTTCACGAGCATGTACAATTTTGAAGGGTGACATGTTAGGTATCTAATATTTACTCTGCGTAACTTCATCTTTCACATTATGCAAAAAAATTGGGCTAACTTTAATGTTTTAATATTTTTTAATTCATGAAACCGTTTTTTTTCCCAAAAAAAATGCGTTTGAAAAATTATTGCGCAAATACCGTGCGAGATAAAAAGTTGCAATGACCGCCATTGTATTCTCTAGGGTCTTTGCTAAAAAAAACATATATATTGTTTGGGGGTTATATGTAATTTTATAGCAAAAAAATTAGGCTTTTTACATGTAGGAGCGAAGTGTCAGAATTGGCCCGGGTGCGAAGTGGTTAATAAAAGACCACATAGATGAGTTCTTGCTGGAAAAAAACTATTTAAGCAACAGACAGCATGGATTCATGAAAGACAGAAGTTGTCAGACAAACCTGATTTCTTTTTATGAAGAGGTAAGTAAAACCTTGGACAGAGGCGTGGCGGTGGACGTGGTATACTTGGATTTTGCAAAAGTGTTCGATACAGTTCCGCACACACGGCTCATGTGTAAGGTAAAGTCTACAGGCTTGGAAATATCAGTTTGTAAATGGATAGAAAACTGGTTAAAAGACAGAATTCAGAGTAGTGGTTAATAATTCTCATTCTGAATGGTCTAAGGTTATTAGTGGTGTACCCTAAGGTTCAGTACTGGGACCCTTACTTTTTAATATCTTTATAAATGATATTGGGTCTGGGATCAAAAGTAACATTTCTGTCTTTGCAGATGACACCAAGCTATGCAGTGGAATAACGTCCTTACAGGATGTCTCCAATTTACAAGCCGACCTCAATGCACTGTCTAATTGGGCGACTATGTGGCAGATGAGGTTTAATGTTGATAAATGTAAAGTTATGCACTTGGGGAATAAGAATATGCATGCATCATACATACTAGGGGGAGTACCACTGGGGGAATCCCTGGGGTGAGAAGGATCTGGGGGTTTTGGTAGATCATGAGCTCAATAATAGCATGCAATGCCAAGCTGCGGTTTCCAAAGCGAGCAGAGTCCTTTCTTGTATTAAGAGAGGTATGGACTCCAGAGAGAGAGAGATATAATTTTGCCCCTGTTCAAATCATTAGTAAGACCTCATCTGGAATATGTAGTTTAGTTTTGGGCACCAGTTCTCAAAAAGGATATCGGGGAACTGGAGAAAGTGCAGAGAAGGGCAACCAAACTGATAAGAGGCATGGAGGAACTCTGCTATGAGGAAAGATTAGAGGAACTGAATTTATTCACTCTTGAGAAGAGGAGAATAAGGGGGGATATGATCAACATGTACAAATATATAAGGGGTCCATATAGTGAACTTGGTGTTGAGTTATTCACTTTTCGGTCAACACAAAAGACAAGGGGGCACTCTTTACGTCTAGAGGAAAAAAGAATTTGTCTCCAAATACAGAAAGGTTTCTTCACAGTAAGAGCTGTGAAAATGTGGAACAGACTCCCTCCAGAGGTGGTTCTGGCCAGCTCAGTAGATTGCTTTAACCACTTAAGCCCCGGACCATTTGGTAGCTAAAGGACCAGAGGTGAATTCAGAATTTTGCACTGCGCTGCTTTAACTGTAAATTGTGCGGACATGCATAGTTGTACCCAAACGAAATTTGCGTCCTTTTCTTCCCACAAATAGAGCTTTCTTTTAATGGTATTTGATTGCCTCTGCGATTTTTATTTTTTGCGATATAAACGGAAAAAGACCGAAAATTTTGAAAAAATATTATATTTTCTACTTTTTGTTATAAGAAAAATCGAATAAACTCAATTGTAGTCATACATTTAGGCCAAAATGTATTCAGCCACATGTTTTTAGTAAAAAAAAGTCAATAAGCGTATATTTATTGGTTTGCGCAAAAGTTATAGAGTTTACAAACTAGGGTACATTTTCTGAAATTTACACAGCTTTAAATTTATGACTGCCTATCTCATTTCTTGAGGTGCTAAAATGACAGGGCAGTACAAAACCCCCCCAAATGACCCCATTTTGGAAAGTAGACACCCCAAGGAAATTGCTGAGAGGCATGTTGAGCCCATTGAATTTTTTTTTTTTGTCCCAAGTGATTGAATAATGACTAAAAAAAAAAAAAAAAAAAAAAAATTACAAAAAGTTGTCACTAAATGATATATTGCTCACACATGCCATGGTTATATGTGGAATTTCCCCCCAAAATACATTTTGCTGCTTCTCCTGAGTACGGGGATACCACATGTGTGGGACTTTTTGGGAGCCTAGCCGCGTACGGGACCCCGGAAACCAAGCACCGCCTTCAGGATTTCTAAGGGCGCAAATTTTTGATTTCACTCCTCACTACCTATCACAATTTCGAAGGCCATAAAATGCCAAAATAGCACAAACCCCCCCAAATGACCCCATTTTAGAAAGTAGACACCCCAAGGAAATTGCTGAGAGGCCTGTTGAGCCCATTGAATATTTTTTTTTTGTCCCAAGTGATTGAATAATGACAAAAAAAAAAAAAATACAAAAAGTTGTCACTAAATGATATATTGCTCACACATGCCATGGTTATATGTGGAATTACACCCCAAAATACATTTTTCTGCTTCTCCTGAGTACGGGGATACCACATGTGTGGGACTTTTTAGGAGCCTAGCCGCGTACGGGACCCCGAAAACCAAGCACCGCCTTCAGGATTTCTAGGCACAAATTTTTGATTTCACTCCTCACTACCTATCACAGTTTCGAAGGCCATAAAATGCCAAAATCGCACAAAACCCCCCCAAATGACCCCATTTTGGAATATAGACACCCCAAGCTATTTGCTGAGAGGAATGGCGAGTATTTTACAGCTCTCATTTGTTTTTGAAAATGAAGAAAGAAAATATATATATATATTTTTATTTTTTTTCAATTTTCAAAACTTTGTGACAAAAAGCGAGATCTGCAAAATACTCACAATACCTCTCAGCAAATAGCTTGGGGTGTCTACTTTCCAAAATGGGGTCATTTGGGGGGGTTTTGTGCTATCTGGGCATTCCATGGCCTCCGAAACTGTGATAGGCAGTGAGAAGTGAAATCAAAAATTTACACCCTTAGAAAGCCTGAAGGCGGTGCTTGGTTTTTGGGGTCCCGTACGTGGCTAGGCTCCCAAAAAGTCTCACACATGTGGTATCCCCGTACTCAGGAGAAGCAACAGAATGTATTTTGGGGTGTAATTCCACATATGCCCATGGCATGTTTGAGCAATATATCATTTAGTGACAACTTTGTGCAAAAAAAAAAATTGTCGTTTTTCCGCAACTTGTGTCAACATATAAAATATTCCATGGACTCAACATGCCTCTCAGTATATAGCTTGGGGTGTCTACTTTCCAAAATGGGGTCATTTGGGGGGGTTTTGAACTGTTCTGGAATTTTATACACAACATTAGGAAGCTTACATCCACTCTTCTAACCACTTGAAGACAAAGCCATTTTTGACACTTTTTGTTTACATGAAAACATTTTTTTTTTGCAATAAAATTATGTTGAACCCCCAAACATTATATATATTTTTAAAGCAAAGGCCCTACAGATTAAAATGGTGGGTGTTGCATTTTTTTTCTACACAGTATTTGCGCAGCGATTTTTCAAACGCATTTTTTGGGTTAAAAAATACACTTTTTTTTATTTTAATGCACTAAAACACACTATATTGCCCAAATGTTTGATGAAATAAAAAAGATGATCTTAGGCCGAGTACATAGATACCAAACACGACATGCTTTAAAATTTCGCACAAACGCGCATTGGCGACAAACTACATACATTTTTAAAAGCCTTTAAAAGCCTTTACAGGTTACCCCAGTAGATTTACAGAGGAGGTCTACTGCTAAAATGATTGCCCTCGATCTGACCTTCGCGGTGATACCTCACATGCATGGTGCAATTGCTGTTTACATATGACGCCAGACCGACGCTTGCGTTCGCCATTGGGCAAGAGCAGGGCAGGACAGGGGTGCTTTTTTTTTTTTTGCTTTTTTTTATTATTAATTTTGCTTTTTTATTTTATTTTTAAATTGTTCCTTCCAAGTATTTTTTTTTTTTATCATTTTTATTGTTATCTCAGGGAATGTAAATATCCCCTATGATAGCAATAGGTAGTGACAGGTACTCTTTTTTTGAAAAAACTGGGGTCTTCTAGACCCTAGATTTTTCCTCTGCCCTCAAAGCATCTGACCACACCAAGATCGGTGTGATAAAATGCTTTCCCAATTTCCCAATGGCGCTTTTTATATCCGGGGGGGGCATTCCCTCCCACTGCTTGTAAAAGCAGTCCAGAGGCTAATTAGCCGCTAGGATTGCTTTTACATGAAAGCCGGCCGCAGGCTGAAAAGAATGATACCAAGATGATACCTAAACCCGCAGGCATCATTCTGGTATAAACATTCAAAGTCCAGCAACATACAGTACGTTGTTGGACATGTATTGTAATCTTTTTTTTTTCATGCAGCCAGTTGGCTGAACGAAAAAAGAGATTGATCGGTGGGTATGCCCACCATTAGAATACCGCCCTTCATCCACCCACTTCCATTGATGGGCATACACGCACCATTTATATATGCCGAAGCATGGGGGCATCCTCCCGCAAAAAAGTTATGCCGCACACACATGGTCGGACTTTTCCACGGGCAAGCCTCCGTCGGAATTTCGACCGTATGTACGCGGCATTAGGAGCAAAATCGCTCCTCCGCCCCTGCTGCCCCAATGCTTCTACATATTTGCTTTTTTTTTTTAACTGTGGTGGTGAAATCACCTCCTACAGCACTGGAGTCGCAGGGATCAGGCCTGTCTCTGCGAACGCTGCAGTTATGTGTGTTTTTGCTTTGTAAGTGACAGTGATCGATCGATACTGCACTTGGGTGGCCTGGGCTGGACGGAGGGGCAAAACGCAGGTGCCAGCAGGTATCTGGGCTGATCCCGCTAACACTGCGTTTTTGGGAACCCTAAACTGCTGGGGACGCTAGTATAGATCTGATCAGATCAGATATTGATCTGTTCAAATACTATACCACTAAGGGGGGTGTATGCTTCACGCGTGGGTGTTAGCGTTACTGGCACTAACCTGATGCTGCCTGGGGTGTGACTCAGACCCTCTCTGATGCTAAAACCTAATTGATATCACCCGCCGGGCGATCAGGGGGTTAAACCTTTATTGGGTTATATACACGGCGGGTGCCCTGACACTATAAAAAGCAAACTAACTAACCAGCGTCACCCGTAACACTTATATGGTGATCACTGGTGAAAGGGTTAACTAGGGGCAATCAGGGGGTTAAAACCTTTATTAGATAATATATTGGGGTACCTGACGCTATAAAAACCTGCGGCGAACCTAAAAAAAATTACCAGCTACCGATCTGCATCACCGACACTAAGACAGCGTTTAGAAAAACGATTGCTTAGCGACAGTGGTGATGGGGGTGAAAGGGTTACCTGGGGGGCGATCAAGGGGGTTAAACCTTTATTAGATAATATATTGGGGTACCTGACGCTATAAAAACATGCGGCGAACCTAAAAAAAATTACTGGCTACCGATCTGCATCACCGACACTAAGACAGCGTTTAGAAAAACGATCGCTTAGCGACAGTGGTGATAGGGGGTGAAAGGGTTACCTGGGGGGCGATCAAGGGGGTTAAACCTTTATTAGATAATATATTGGGGTACCTGACGCTATAAAAACCTGCGGCGAACCTAAAAAAAATTACCAGCTACCGATCTGCATCACCGACACTAAGACAGCATTTAGAAAAACGATCGCTTAGCGACAGTGGTGATGGGGGTGAAAGGGTTACCTGGGGTGCGATCAAGGGGGTTAAACCTTTATTAGATAATATATTGGGGTACCTGACGCTATAAAAACATGCGGCGAACCTAAAAAAAATTACTGGCTACCGATCTGCATCACCGACACTAAGACAGCGTTTAGAAAAACAATTGCTTAGCGACAGTGGTGATAGGGGGTGAAAGGGTTACCTGGGGGGCGATCAAGGGGGTTAAACCTTTATTAGATAATATATTGGGGTACCTGACGCTATAAAAACCTGCGGCGAACCTAAAAAAAATTACCGGCTACCGTTCTGCATCACAGACACTAAGACAGCGTTTAGAAAAACGATCGCTTAGTGACAGTGGTGATAGGGGGTGAAAGGGTTACCTGGGGGGCGATCAAGGGGGTTAAACCTTTATTAGATAATATATTGGGGTACCTGACGCTATAAAAACATGCGGCGAACCTAAAAAAAAATACTGGCTGCCGATCGGCATCACTGACGCTAAGACAGCGATCAGAAAAATGATCGCTTAGCGACAGTGGTGATAGGGGGTGAAAGGGTTATCTGGGGGGTGATCAGGGGGTTAAACCTTTATTAGGGGGGGTTAGGGGGCTACACTGGACCTAAGACTAAACTTTGGTGACACTTTTACAGTCACAAATGTCACTGATTGCAGTGATCACTAAATAAATGGTCACTGCAATCAGTGACACTGTGACTGGGGGCTGGGGGGGTGATCTGGGGGGTGATCTGGGGTGTCTGGGGGGGCCTGGGGGGGCGATTTATGTCCCTATGTGTCCTGGTGTCAGTGTAGTGTTGTGTGCACTGACCTGATGTCTTCTCTTGTACGGCGCTCGGTATATGTGAGCGCCGCACCAGAGATGACATCACTTCCTCCTGCTCCCTCTGTCTGACACAGACAGAGGGGGCATTTCCATTCGCCGGGAGCGATCGCGAGGGGGTGGCCAGAAACGAATGGCTGCCCCCTCATCCCGGAACGCTCCCGGACACTTAGCCACCGCTCACTGTATAGGAGGGGGGTCCGATTGGACCCCCCAACTATACAAAGGCAATCATGTACACTCTACGTGATTGTGCCTGTCGGTGCCATTCTGCCGACGTATATATACAGTGAGCGGTCGTTAAGTGGTTAAGAAAGGCCTGGAAACTTTCCTAAATGTACATAATATAACTGGGTACTAACATTTATAGGTAAAGTTGATCCAGGGAAAATCTGATTGCCTCTCGGGGGATCAGGAAGGAATTTTTTCCCCTGCTGTAGCAAATTGGATCATGTTCTGCTGGGGTTTTTTGCCTTCCTCTGGATCAACTGTGGGTATAGAATTGGGTATATGGGATTGTACGATATATATATATTTTTTTTAATGGTTAAACTTGATGGACTTGTGCCTTTTTTCAACCTGACCAACCATGTAACAGCACAATCCCCCCCCCCCTCCTGTCTGCGGGGCATATAATTAAATCTTTTTTCCTGTTCTTTCTTAATTTTCACCTTTTGTAGATCCTGTAATACTAGGTCTTTAAAGACTGTAATGCTTGGAGCAGGTTTCCCAGGGGGGTTAAACAGGGATGCATTCCTCAATCCTGTTCCCGCTGCATTTTTGCTTATACTTTGATTGCTATTTAAATAGAAAATGTCACTTGATGCTCAGCTTCCTAGCGTATTTTTGAAGGTCGATGAACATCTGAAATTTGTTCAGAATTTTTTTGGGGGAATACTTTAAACCTTGATTTTTTCTGATTGTGTTAGTTCCTCTCCACTTAAATTAAAAACTCCCTGGCATGTTATCTCTTTCTTTTTTTCGGTGTCTCCCCGCTTCCCTCCCCTACATCCTCTCTTAGTCCCCTTCCTAAAAAATTATCAGTTTTATTCCTAAGAGGGGCCGCTCCAGGAGGTCCCACCAATGAACGCCCCTGGGGGTCCCATGTTGGTCCATATCCCATATTGGTATATTCCCCTTCATCTTCCCTCCTATCTCCATATCCCTGTAGGGGTCCATATTTATTTCCCACAGGGATATCATGTCTCCAAGGTGCTTTGAGGGAGTTTGAAGTGCCCTCCAAACATCCACCAACAGGATAGTTCCTCTGTGACGGATTCTCATACCTTCCATTATGATCCATATGAGGTTGTCTTCCCTGTGGATATGGGTAAGGATTGGGATGATGATTATTCTGTACTTGGGGGTATCTATTTCCTCTATTACCTCCTGTATAAGGAAACCTGCCCTGATTTTTGGGGTGATGATTAGGAGGTGGTGGATAGTAATTATTAGGTCACTACGCACCAGCTGGCTGGCTTGAGCTGCGGCTGTGAGTTCTTATCGAATACCGCTTTTCTTTGGATGTCAATTGCTTATCATTATAGTGGAAAAAAGAAACCCTTTTTTTAAGTACTGCACCATGAAGTCTTCCTTTTACCTTTCATAAAATCGCTCTATGAGTAATCTTACCCTGATAAGGGTTCCATGAAGTATACTGCAGCAGTTGGAAAGTTTCTCCTGAAGGAGAGGATTCGGATACCGTCCCTGGCTGATTGAACCCTCCTGTGTATGCCTATATGATCTCTGTAATTTGAGATCCAGCAGATCTGGTAAGCGGCCATTTGGTCTTTAATATCGTGTCTTTGGGCTGTTCCTTGGTTGTTTCTTTGAAAAACTGGATAGAACAATCGTTACCTCTTCTGAAGTGTTCCATTGCAACGGATTCATACACCTGTTGTGGACTAAATACTGTGGCACTTTTTGTGTTATATTGTTGCACTATCTGTGTGTTAATTTCATTTTTATTATTATTCAACACCTCTTTGTTTTTACACATTCATACACATCCTTGGTTGCGCATCTAATTCTTTACACGTTTCCTTTTATTTGCAGATGTTAATTATTCCGACAATATTGGACTCTCTAAGGACTCCGCGTCCTCATTAGAAAGTGTGGACATACCGCTTTCTATCAAGTAATCTTAAATTATTTGTTTCCTCTCTCCCTGGATATCAGTGGGCTTATGCATGTGGGGAATATTATAATGTTTGGAGTAATACCGTTGGAAACTAGCGGCAATTTTATCCGTGTGATTATCCAGAGATCCCTCTTCCAATTTAATTGCCAGAATATTGTTTGCCAAAGAAGCCTCTTTCAGTGCTCTAGCCAAAAATGTTCCCCCTTTATCCCCGTGTTCATAGTAAATTCTTTTTTTTTTTTTAAAGGGAGCGTTTGGTCTTTGGATCAAGCAAGTTCTGAAGATCTTGTCGGGCCTCCAGAAGCTCCACTGCTGTTTTGTGTGCCCACTGAAAGTTTGTGATGAGCCTCTAATTGGGCTATCTTGGACGTTCGCTTTCCAATTTGTTTTTTGGATTCCTGTTTGCGAAGCGCCCCTAGTCTAATAAGTTCCCCTCGGAGGACACACTTATTTGCCTCCCAGGTTGTTAGAGGTGAGAGGTCTTCTGTGCAGTTTTCTGTGAAATAGTTACGCAGTGTTTCAGTTATTTTTTGGAGTGAGTCTACGCCAGTCAATAGAGAGGGATTTAATCTCCACATGCAGGGTTTAGTGCATAATTGTCAGGAAAGGTTCCATCCTCTGGTGGCATTTATTATTTATCTTGCAGTACTGTGGTCCACCAGCAGGTGTCTCCTGGCAGTTTGTAACTGTCAGGAGAATCTTTCCCTGCTGGTGTTGTATTATCTTTTGGACGCAGTACTGGTTTCCACCAGCGGATGGATCCTGGCAGTGTGGAGCAGACTGCCCTCCCTCCGATCAGGTGTGACCTGAAGCTAATCAAGCATTCCTATAAATACCCGGCAGGTGTATACACACACTGCCCTGGTATCGTCCTTGTGCCCTGACCTGTAACCTGTCTACTTGAACCTCGATTCCTGTAACCTGAACCTGAACCTGAACCTGTTGTGTCTGTCCTGATCCCTGCTCTGCAGCCTGGTTGCCCCCTGCTTGATCCTGTCTCCCTGTCCCGATCCATCCATCCGTCCTCTCCCTGTCCTGTGTTCCTTACCCCATCTGCTGATCTCCCTGTGTATGACCCTGGCCTGGCCCTGTTTATGATTCTGGTTTCCCCATTACTTGTACATACTTGTCTGTTACTGTTGTTATTTGTGGGTTCTGTTTGGTATTGGTTATTGTGCACTGTGTGGTTTGGAGGTGGTTGTATTTTATACTATTTCACTTATCTTTAATAAATCATTATATTTCACTTACACACGTTTGGGTTTCCTTTGTTGCAGTTCACATAGTTCTGATCTTACCGGATACGTGATAGTATACCAGGGCCATTCCTGATCAGAAGTGACTGCACAGGGGAACTGTTTGTTTGCAAACATGAACACGGATGAGGTTACTTATTTTTCTCTGCTGGCAACTGAAAGTGGTGATTATTGCCGTCAGGCTTTGGAAGGATGGTCTAGGGATCAGTTGTTTGCCGCTATCCGATCGGCTCACCTCCTGGTCGATCAGGGGTATATACTGTTTGGGGAGGTGCAGCCTCTGATTAAGATCTGTACTGAGCTGGCCCTGCCCTGTATTCCTGAGGGCCATGATGATTTCACCCCTCCTTTCACCATAAATCAGGTTGTATCCCTAGTATGGCTGTTTGAAGATGATCCTGCTGATTTTTGTGAGCACTACTCAGCCAGTTCCCCACAGGTGATTGCTGAGTGCATTAAGTCTGGTCAGTCTTTTGTTAGACAGGGAAATTTAAAACCACAGTTTGTACAACCAATACTCTCGGCATGGTCTGATATGTTACAATTAATCCCAGCCAACCCACAACAAACCACTTCTACCATCAGCAGTGGCGTCTCCAGCTTTCATATTTAGGGGGGGCACATGGGGGGACAGGGACAAAAGTAGGGGGGCCAACTATAAAATGCAAATATATATATATCCTCGGGCCCTTTACTACGGTCCCACAACGGGCCCTTTCACATGTTCTGTAGTGAGCTCCCTTCCTACTATACTGGGGCTCCACCAGGGTGGCAGAAAACAAGAGATATATGTCACCAGCACACCAAGAAAATATAAGGGTCCAAAGCAGTGGGAGAACTATCAGGGTTGCAAAGGTTGTCTTGCCACCGGGCCCTGGTGTTCTGCCACTGTGGGGTTCCCCAGCTGTCCTGTCCCTGTTATTGACAGCGCTGGTCTGGCATCTGTCTCCTTGGCACCGGCGGCAGTCTATTAGGACTTTGTGCTGGTGACATTATGGGTGCATGCAGGGGAAGGCTGGCACTATTGGTTATAGAGAGCCGAGCCCCCAGCTGGTCACCTAGCAGCAGTAATGCTGTATAACCTTCTCTGTTGACATGCTGATCGGGATGTGATCCTAGTGATGCTCCCAGTCAGATCTAATAAACACAGTATTTATTAGCATCAAGAGTACAACCACATATATATATATATATATATAAACTGTATGTTCAGCGGCCATGTGGGCTCTATGCCTGTAAAGTGTGGGCTTTGATCAATAAAATCACTGATATTTAACACTAGGATTTGACTAGGAGCATCACCTGGATTGCATCCCGATCAGCATGTCAGAGAAGGCGCCACTGCTGCTAAGCAACCTGCAGGGAGCTCAACTGTCTACAACCAATAGAGATGGGCTCGGATGTGTTTAAAATCCCACATGCCCGATCTCCCACAAGGAAGCCGACACTCCACAGTGCTAATCACAGACAGTGAGACATTTCCTGATCTGTGGAGCTGCGGAGCGGGAAATGTCTCATTGCCTGTGATTAGCGCTGTGCAGTGTGGGCTTTCTTGCAGGCTCTGGCATGTGGAATTTTGAACATGCCCAGCCCATCTCTAACAACAAATTGAGCTGGCCCTCCTGTACATCAGCCCCATAAAGTAACCAGCACTGGGTTCCAATGTGCTGCCGCCGCTGCCATGGAGACAGAGACCAGTGCTGTGAATAGCCGGGACAGGACAGCAACTCTGGTTGTTCCAGCACTGGTCCACACTGGGAACATTCCCCCATCCACCTATAATGTGTAGATGGGGGAATTGGATAATTTCCTTTTTTTTTCATTCAACCATTCAAGTTGAATGAAAAAAAGTGATCAATGTATGGGCTGCCTAAGAGCTAAGACCAGCCATAGACAGTTTAAATCTCAGCTGGTTCAGCAGGAACTGGCTGAGATTTGAACCATTAATGAGCAGATTCTCTTATGATTATCACTAGTGGTTGCTATAGTCACTAGTGATAATCACTGTTTGTCGGGGGAATACAATTGCTGGGCAGGAGGGATATTCCCCTGTCAGCACTGTCTGTGTTGATGGGGGAATCATGCAAGTTTCTTTCCTGCAATCTGTGGATGCGTATATTCCCTGCCTAACTGAAAGCGAAAGTAAATTGTGAATGTCTTGAAAGAACAGGAGAGGGGGAGGGAGACAGATGGGGGAGAGAAGGGATGGAGATAATGCAGTTCAGTGATTACAGTGTACTGCAGTCTGCAGTGCACACACTTACCCATGGTCTACGCTAGAATCTCAGGCATCATTCACACACAGCCTGGAATGCTGCTGATTTTCATATTTCCCGCCCACACATCCCCTCTCTTCAGATACAGCACGCTGGGACAGTGTGGGCGGGACTGGAAGGAGGAGGAGGAGCTGTATTCCTCCCTGCTCGTATGTGAGGAGAGTGAGGGGGGGTGGCTGGACTCGCTGGGCTGTGAAAGAGTGTCATAGACTGACACTCGGCTCAGCTTGCAGTCACCACTCTTGGAATTTATAGGCTGGTTCTCCTGTCCTAAGGACGGGAGAAATCAGTCTGTTTTTTCAGTAACTGAGATGAAGGCTTGGGCCCCCCTCCCCCCCTCCCACAGTGCTTGTGGAGTCCTTCCTGCAACTCGCTCTTCTCCATGCCAATGAGGATGCAGGGAAAGGAGCAGATTGAGCGGCTGTGGTTGTGTGAGCGCTCGCATTATGCAGTGTCAGCGAGCAGAGGGAGGGGGAGGAATCCCCCACAGGAGCTGACTGGGGACGCTCTCCCTCTCAGGAGAGACTATGTTACCCCAGCAGAAGCCCGAGCGAAAAAAATTTTTTTTTTTTTTTTTTGGGGGGGCACATGATGGGGCACAGCATAATGTTGGGGGGGCCAGGGCCCCCTCTGGTCCCCCCCTAGGGACGCCATTGACCATCAGACACCTACCTGCTCAAAAGCCTTTTCTCCCGTCACCCATGGCAACCCCAGTCGCAGCTCGGTATACGCTGCTTCCCACCAGATACCAATATCCAATCTCTGCCCCTTGTACCTATCCTGCATTTAATCCACCTGTCTCTTCTCAACTACCTACAGCTTCCCCACAAGATTTTCCTCTGGCCACTGTTCCCTCTTCCCTGACATATCCCAGCCCTTCTCGTCAGTATGTCTCATCTCCTACCTACAGTCCTGCAGCCACCTACAGATCTCCAGCAGTTAAACCAAAGAAGAAACGGAAATTCTTTCCAACCCACACGATCCTGCCAGTAACCCAACCTGCCTTCACACCAAACAGTCTAATCCAGCCTGCAGTTCCCGAGCCCGCCTTCCAGCCTGCAGTTCCCGAGCCCGCCTTCCAGCCTGCAGTTCCCGAGCCCGCCTTCCAGCCTGCAGTTCCAGAACCAGCCTTCCAGCCTGCAGTTTCAGAGCCCGCCGTCCAGCTCGCAGTCCCAGAGCCAGCCTTCAAGCCAGCCTTCCAGCCTGCAGTCCTTGAACCAGCCTTCAAGCCTGCAGTTCTCAAGCCAGCCTTCCAGCCTGCAGTTCTCAAGCCAGCCTTCCAGCCTGCAGTTCCCGAGCCAGCCTTCCAGCCTGCAGTCCTTGAGCCAGCCTTCCAGCCTGCAGTCCTTGAGCCAGCCTTCCAGCCTGCAGTCCCTGAGCCAGCCTTCCAGCCTGTAGTCCTCGAGCCAGCCTTCCAGCCTGCAGTTCTCGAACCAGCCTTCCAGTCTGCAGTTCTCAAGCCAGCCTTCCAGCCTGCAGTCCCAGAGCCAGCCTTCAAGCCAGCCTTCCAGCCTGAAGACCCTGTACCAGCCTGCCAGCCTGAAGACCCTGTACCAGCCTGCCAGCCTGAAGACCCTGTACCAGCCTGCCAGCCTGAAGACCCTGTGCCAGCCTGCCAGCCTGAAGACCCTGTGCCAGCCTGCCAACGTGGAGTTCCCGTGCCAGCCTTCCAAACTGAAGCCATGACAGTGTCCCAGTCGAAAGATCCGGTGCCCGTTTCCCGGCCTGTGGTTGTGGTGCCCGTTTCCCGGCCTGTGGTTGTGGTGCCCGTTTCCCGGCCTGTGGTTGTGGTGCCCGTTTCCCGGCCTGGGGTTGTGGTGCCCGCTGCGGTGCCCGTTCCCTGGCTTGAGGTTGTGGTGCCCGTTTCCCGGCTTGAGGTTGTGGTGCCCGTTTCCCGGCTTGAGGTTGTGGTGCCCGTTTCCCGGCCCGAGGTTGTGGAGCCCTTTTCCCGGCTCGAGGGTATTTCATCTGCTGCCCAGCCTGAGATGATCCCGTCTGCTGCCCAGCCTGAGATGATCCCGTCTGCTGCCCAGCCTGAGATGATCCCGTCTGCTGCCCAGCCTGAGATGATCCCGTCTGCTGCCCAGCCTGAGATGATCCCGTCTGCTGCCCAGCTCGATGACCCGGAGCCTGCTGCCCAGCTCGATGACCCGGGGCCTGCTGCCCAGCCCGAAGTGTTCCTGTCTGCTGCCCAGCTCGATGACCCGGAGCCTGCTGCCCAGCTCGATGACCCGGAGCCTGCTGCCCAGCTCGATGACCCAGAGCCTGCTGCCCAGCCCGAGGTGTTCCTGCCTGCTGCCCAGCTTGATGTGATTGTCTGCCCGGATGTGACTTTGCCTACTACCCAGCTTATTGCCATGAACTTTCTCCGGCAACAGTTAGTTGGAGCGCTCCTTTGAGGGGGGGTACTGTCAGGAAAGGTTCCATCCGCTGGTGGCATTTATTATTTATCTTGCAGTACTGTGGTCCACCAGCAGGTGTCTCCTGGCAGTTTGTAACTGTCAGGAGAATCTTTCCCTGCTGGTGTTGTATTATCTTTTGGACGCAGTACTGGTTTCCACCAGCGGATGGATCCTGGCAGTGTGGAGCAGACTGCCCTCCCTCCGATCAGGTGTGACCTGAAGCTAATCAAGCATTCCTATAAATACCCGGCAGGTGTATACACACACTGCCCTGGTATCGTCCTTGTGCCCTGACCTGTAACCTGTCTACTTGAACCTTGATTCCTGTAACCTGAACCTGAACCTGAACCTGTTGTGTCTGTCCTGATCCCTGCTCTGCAGCCTGGTTGCCCCCTGCTTGATCCTGTCTCCCTGTCCCGATCCATCCATCCGTCCTCTCCCTGTCCTGTGTTCCTTACCCCATCTGCTGATCTCCCTGTGTATGACCCTGGCCTGGCCCTGTTTATGATTCTGGTTTCCCCATTACTTGTACATACTTGTCTGTTACTGTTGTTATTTGTGGGTTCTGTTTGGTATTGGTTATTGTGCACTGTGTGGTTTGGAGGTGGTTGTATTTTATACTATTTCACTTATCTTTAATAAATCATTATATTTCACTTACACACGTTTGGGTTTCCTTTGTTGCAGTTCACATAGTTCTGATCTTACCGGATACGTGATAATAATTCAGAACAGTTTAATGTGAGCGAGATGGGAGCATTGTCAGGGAAGAAACCGGAAGAACTGGCATATGGCAATATCCGTTATGGCAGCGCTAATCCACGCATGCGCATTAAAAATCAACATGTATCGGCGAACGCACGTTAGCAACAGCTAATGTTTGTACGCAAACTTGATAATTAGCAGTGTTTTTGCTGGCCTATATAAGGACTCCAACTGCTCTCATAAATCGCTGGATTATCGTCAGATCTGTATCCTGTGTTCCTGTGTTCCTTGCTCCTGTTTGATTACCTATTACCAACCCGGCTTACCCTGACCTGCTCTGGCTTCTCTCCTGGCTCTCTCCTGGCTCTGAACCCGGGTTGTTTCACGGACCTGCTCCTGTTCCAGATTGACTTCCTGTGTTTGACCCCAGCTTGATCACAACCATACCTCCTGCCTCTGCTTCTGACTGCCTTCCTGTGTTTGACCCCCGGTCTGGCTTTTGACGACGTCTCTACTTTTCCACCTGCTAAGATCCGCCAGGGAACCATTGTCTGTGACCACCTTCTCTGCTCCAGGTGTCCACTTCTGGGACCATCAGACTAGATTTCCCTGAGGAGGTGTCCTATAGTGGATTGAGCGGGACATTCAAATCAACCCCTAAAACCATACACCCTGAGGCAAAACTTTTCAGTTCTCCAATAAGGTGCTTACAGAATGAGACGTGTGCGCTGTTGTGGAAATACATATTTGCTAGGGTTAAAGGATTCAACCCCTATGTACCCTTTAGAAATAGGAATCTTGCTCCTTTTATGAGTTCGGAGACAAATGTGGCCATTTGCTGGCCAACGCATTGAGAGAAAAACGTACACAATCGTACATCCCTGCTCTCTTGACCCCCTCGATGTCCAAGATCCATGCCTCTCCGGACCTGGCAGCTGCCTTTCGAGATTTGTACTCAAAGCTTTATAATTTAGACCCGTCACATGCCGCTAGACCCTCTGCCCACTCCCTTTTAAATATACAGGAATACCTTCAGGAGGCCAAACTTCCTTCTCTCACGGAAGCCGACCAGGAACAGCTATCCCAACCTCTCCACATAGAAGAGCTTGCATCCTCCATAGCAGACACAGCCGGGGAAGGCCCCTGGGCTGGATGGTTTTACGCTTTTGTACTACAAAACATTTCAAACACATTTAGCCCTCCAATTCATCACAGCCTTCAATGCCATTCTGGAAGGGCATAACGTCCCCCCCCCCCGACATGCTGCAAGCTTCTATCTCTGTACTCCCTAAACCAGGAAAGGACCCATTGCCGTGTTCCAGCTACAGGCCCATTTCCCTTTAACCTGTGACATCAAACTCCTCACGAAAATCATAGCCTCCAGGCTCAACAGTTCAATGCAGCGCTTGGTTGCACTTGACCAGGTGGGCTTCATACAGACAAGAGAAGCGAGAGACAATACTATCAGGACATTAAACGTTATAGAGAAGGCAAAGAGATCTGGCAACCCCCCTCCTACTCCTGACTACCGATGCCGAAAAGGCTTTTGATAGGGTGGATTGGGTGTTTCTCCGGGAGGTGCTCTGTTCTTTTGGAATGCCAAAGTCTATCTTAGACTGGATCTCTGCTCTCTACTCTAACCCCACAGCCACGGTCCGGGTAAACGGGATGGACTCTGACATTTTTGCGATCTCCAACGGTAGTAGGCAGGGATGCCCACTTCCCCTCTACTGTTTGTTTTTTCCCTAGAGCCATTTCTTCGCCATATAAAAGACAACCCAAATATCAGTGGTGTGCATTCCGACCACTATCAACACAAAGTAGCGGTGTACGCGGACGATCTTTAATTTTTTATCACCAAATATATAACGTCCCTGCCTTCGTTGTTACAAGAATTGAAACGCTATGGCACTCTCTCCAACTTTAAAGTTAACCTCCAAAAGTCGGAAGCTCTGAACATTTCCATACCGGACCGTACACTGACAGGTATACGCCCCTTCTTTCCTTTTCAATGGGCCACCCGTTCTATTCAATACTTGGGCACCAGAATACCTGCAAACCCCAAGGATATCTTCTCCCTGAATTGTAAACCTTTCCTATCGACGCTCACTACAGACCTTAGGAGATGGGACCCCCTCGCCCTGTCTTGGTTCGGCCGCTGTAATGTACTGAAAAGGAACGCAATGCCACGGCTCCTATATTTGCTACAAGCCTTACCTGTCAAATTACCCCAGACTTTCTTTCATGCAGTTTGTTCAATGTTTATCAAGTTCCTCTGGCGTGGCAGACATCCACGTATTGGTAGGGTGTTGCTGCTAAGGCCGAAGCTGAGGGGAGGCATTGGCTTCCCAGACCCTGCTCTTTACTACACAGCGACGCACATGACACGAGTGGTTGACTGGTGCCGTCATGGGGAATTTAAACTCTGGGTCACACTAGAGCAGGAGATGGCCCGGGTCCCGTTGGCTGGTCTGCCCTGGGCGGGCAAGCAGTTAGTCCCCCACTTAACTGCTCACCCGTTGATTGGTTCTTCACTCACCGAGATGTAAAGATTTTTTCATCTTACCTCCTTGACTAATTTCCCATTTTCTATGACCCCAATCATAGGACATCCTAGATTCCCCCCGGGCTTGTCGGACCCGGCCTTTACCGGGCGAGCCCCGAAATTGCTCCTACGAGCATCTCAATTTCTAAGACCCACAGGCTGGATCCCTACGGGGACCTTGGTATCAGGACAGGCACCCAATGCGTTGGATAGTTGGAGAGCCGGGCAGCTCTCCCACTTCCTCAGCTCCCTGCCCAACCATGCGCTCTTCTCTCAAAAACTCCATTCCTTCGAAAAACTATGTCTGAGTGAAGGCCCAATTCGTGGTTCTCTTTCTAGGTCCTACGAAACTCTGCTGGACATACAAGCTACCACAGACCCTCCTTTCTTAGCCAAGTGGGAAAGAGACTTACAAACCACATTTACCACTCCACAGAAGGATCGCATACTCTTCTTCGCCCATAAGTCATCACTTTGCAGCAAATACCAGGAAGTTTCCTACAAATTGACCACACAGCGATATGCACCCCATCCGTTTTGGCCAAAATATTTCCCAATCAATCTGACCATTCCTGGCGTTACGAGCACATTTTTTGCGAGTGCCCCAAACTAGAAACTTTTTGGCAACCTGTCCTACGGCACGTCCACAAATTCACAGACATTTCCCTAACCAATGATCCTGCTGCTGTTCTTCTCAACCTCACTCCCATGTCAAGAAATCACTACCACAAATCTCTACTTAAACACCTCCTCAACTCTGCTAGAGCTTGCATCCCAAGTCAATGGAAGCAGCAATCTGCTCCCACTGTGGCCCAATGGTTCGCGAGGGTTAATGACATTGAACGAATGGAAGACCTGACTGCCACGATCCGGGATAAATCTGAGGAATATAAGACCAGGTGGTTTTATTGGACCCAGTTCCGCTTGTCAGAGGAATACCTCCGCGATACATAGTCTGGCCCTATTGACTGCCAGAGGCTCTTGTCCCAAACCATGGTCATCAGACGGTTTGGTGAACTGAGAGTGGCCCTCGCTCCCTGGGTGGACTTCTACCCCCCCCCCCACTTCACCTATAAACCCCCTACCTCACCCCCCTCTTCCCTTTTCCTCTATCCCCCCCAATCTCTCACTTCCTTTCCTTTTTCTCCTATACCCATTTCCTTCCATTTAAACTCAAAATCTGGTATGTTTCAACCCCAATTGGCCTCCCCGCAGTACTCTTCCCCCATGTACGGATACCCGAATTCTCCAAGGGTTACTGCGCTAATCCCTATTGTACTGTAAGTGATCAGTTGACCCATCAAGGCGAAGCCCTAGTCCCACACCTCTTAGGTACCATGTATATTTACAGAGTTGTTCCTGTGTTATTATCCTCAGAATACTCCCCTTTAGTTCAGATACCACTAATTAGCGATCATATCATATGTATGATCATATGTATGTTACTATGTTTGTAGCACATATTCTGTGAAGTTACCCTTTCATTAAACCACTAAATAAAATAAAAAAAGAAATAGGAATCTACCTTCTGTATCGGCTACCCCAAAGCCCACAGATGTGTTAAGAAGAATGGATTCTCCTTTAGGTTTGGCTGTGGAATTTGTGGCGTGATATGCTTTAGGAAAATTTTCATGGAGTAGATTTGGAATTTTTTTAGACGGGAAATTTGTTTCTTGTAAGAAGACGAAAAGAGTTTTGCCTTGTTAAGTTCTCTAAGTAGAGATGTTTGTTTCTCAGGAGTGTTCAGCCCACGGATGTTGTGAGAGATCAGGATAGGACTTTGGTCCAATGACGAGTACGCCATGGTACTAATGTGTGACTACAATAGTTAGGCAAAAACAAAAAAAAAAAAAAGAGGGAGGAAGGGGAGCCCTAGGAGCAGGGTAGGAAGTGGCAAGTTTGAAAATCTGCCTGCAGTTGTTGGTACTGCAAGCTTTTAACTTAATGTGAGCAGCACCTGCAATATATATATATATATATATATATATATATATATATATATATATATATATATATATATTGTAAGATTGGGGGATGTTAGCTCTCGTAGTAGATGCGTTTTTCAGTGATGCAAGCCAGTCAGCAACTATGTTTAAGGGCATGGTAGCCCATTTTTATTTAAAAGCACAAAAGTTCACAAACACGTCTGTAGTATTCACAGGGGGGTTCCACCATTCCTGTATCTTTCATACTAACAGTAGCCTCGTAGCTTTACCTTCTAGCGATCCAGGCCTTTAGCCTAGGCCTGACGGTCTGTTCCTCAGACCCACACAGTGTCCAAGAGTTTCAGCTTTCTCCTAGCTTCTCCTGGTCAGCACCTTTGTTGCTGTATCACTAACGGTGTCTGCCTCCTGCAGACATGCACCGCCTTTGACTCCACTTTAGAGGATGAGAGCCCACTCGGCTCTCAGGCACACAGACTTCCTCTCTATTGGGTGGAGCCCTGTTCCACAATTATCCCTGACTCCACTTCAGAGGGTGAGAGCCCACCTGGCTATCATGCACACAGACTTCCTCTCTGTTGGGTGAAGCCCTGTTCCATAATCATCTCTGAACTAAATAGCCTAAGACACAGCTGTTCCATCAGCGTGTCTTTCTTTACCAAATCTGGCATAAACCAACCCTCTTGAAGGTCGCACAAAGTCGCACCCTCACAATATATATATATATATATATATATACATATATATATATTGTGACGGTGGGACCTTGTGCGTCTGACCAGGAGTAAGCGAGGAGTGAGCTTAGCTCTAGGAAACTTTATTTGTTCTTAGGAGCAGACTTTAGGCCTAGGCTAAAGGCCTGAGACAGCCGGATCGCTAGAATGAAATCCAGGAGGCGAAACTGTTGAGTATGCAAGATACAGTAATGGTGGAACCCCCTGTGAGGGCTACTGATGTATTTGTGAACTTTTTGTGCTTTTAAATAAAAGTGGGCTACCATGCCCTTAAAAATAGTTCCTGACTGGCTGGAATCACTGGAAAAACGCATCTACCACGAGAGCTAACAACCCCCAATCTTACAATATATATATATATATATATATATATATATATATATATATATATATATATATATATATATATATATATTATAAATATAAAGAGAGCTGGTCTCGGGGGACCCGCAGCCCAATAATAATCATCATATATTTGAATAATAATACCTCTGGCTAAGCTATATGTTAATGTGACACATGAACAAATATAGTGGAATGATTAGCATGTCGCCATGAGTTGTTAATCTGACACCTGGACCAGATTCCCCTATTATGTTCATAGGGAGAAAAGTGATATACGCTAGTTAAACAATATATTAGTTGCAACATGCTAAGTAATATAGACAAGTGGTGGCGCACAATATCCACAGAAACATGTATTATCCAAAGTAATCAATATGAAGCAAGGAAAAAAAAAAAATATATATATATATATATATATATAAAATATAAAAATAAGATGAAAAAATACCATACAACATATGTATATATATATAGACAGTCTTAAAGGAAGTCCTTAGGAGTCTGTTTACACACTGCGGTGTATATGGGTGGAGCAGGGAAAAATGGGATCCACTGTGCACAGGGCGGCCATCATAGATGAACAGAAACCATGTTCAGGGGTAACTGGAAGACAAGGAGAGAGGCGCCTCTAAGTGCAATAGTGTAACAAGTTTTTAATAGTAGATACAAATACACTCACATTTAGGTGAATTAACATAGGCGTTTAAAATGTCAGGATGACGATCATCAGCAGCAGGTCACAGGGGGTTCTCAGCTCTGCGTAGAATGACAGGAGTGTCTCTGAAGATGGAGCGGCCGGCTTCCGGGGACAACGATCCTGTAGTATGTTTAGAGCGAGGCTAGGAGCGCACATGTGGTTAAGCTGCAGAGGGTGACGTCATCAAAAATGGACGCGTTTCGTGAGCGTGCGGACTTGCGGTGTCCTGGCAAGTCGCGCTCCTTTATCAACATGACATCTGACATTCTACGCAGAGCTGAGAACCCCCTGTGACCTGCTGCTGATGATCATCATCCTGACATTTTAAACGCCTATGTTAATTCACCTAAATGTGAGTGTATTTGTATCTACTATTAAAAACTTGTTACACTATTGCACTTAGAGGCGCCTCTCTCCTTGTCTAAAATGCTAAGTAAAAGTAACCTTGAGAAAGGAGATGGTTTAAGGAATTATCCTGCGTGCGAGCAAGCCTCTGACAGTACCAAGCGAGGGTTGCCGGAGTACAAATGTTACCAGATCCTATCCCGGGAGAGAGGGAGAAGAAAGAAAAGGGAACAAAAAAGTATAGAGGTATCCTAAACTTTAGAAGTACCCCGTATTTTCCAGGAGGGTAAATAAATGGAGGCAAGGAAGATCTCATGTTTGGCTCAGAGAAGCCAACACAGAACGCCGCCTTTATTCTCTCAACTGCTTTTTAGGTCGGGACACAAGTCTGCAACAATATAAAGCACTTTAACAGGGAAGAAGGCCGCATGTGCCATCTTTTGTGCAAAGGTTGTAGCGTTCCCGGCAAATGTAGACCCAATCCCTCATACAATGTCAGAGGTGAGCCCTCCTGACGGGTGTCCTGTGTAAAGTATGCGGAATCGTTGGAACGTTTGTTATTAGTCAATATGCTTCCAGGTTTATAAAGAGAAGCCTATAAGGAACATTCAGTCTACACTTGTTAGAATTGCAGGTTGTAGTAACAGGTGATAGTTCCGTATCTGGACACGATACCGAACCAACAGTAACCAGGAAAACAAGTAGAACATGGAACTCCTAAAGTAGGTCAGACCCATTAGTTTTGGCGATCGTTGGTCTTTCAGGTCTGGTCATGATATCTGGTTTGCTTGGAAGAATATGGTGAACGGCCCACACCTGAACCCAGTTGTTTGCCATATTTACTTTTCTATATCGAAGGGTTGGCCGGGGATTAATGCGGTGAGCTGACAGGACTACGCTGTAGTGGAAGCATCCTGGATATGTAAGTCAGCACAAAAATTTGGAATTTCATCCGACATCCGCAGAATGAATGGTTTCCCATTTAATGTAGCTTGCAAAGCAAAGGCCAAAGCGCCATTTGTAGACAATACCTTTTTCTCTGAGCACATCCAGCAGGGGGCGCATAGCTCTTCGATTCTGCCGGGTAATGGGAGACAGATCTTTAAATAGAGCGATTGTACTGTCATTAAAAAGAATTTGATCGCTCTTCTGGGCTTGATTAAGGATTCATTCCTTTAATGGGAAGTTCTGAAGACCGCAGATATTGTCTCTGGGTGGGGCTGTGTCAGGAGGTTTCATTCTTAAGCAGGGGCGGATCCAGAGTCTAGTCTCGGGAGGGGCACTACCAGAAAATATTGTTTTGGGGGGCAGTTTATCAGGGAAATGACTGGTGTTAGTGCTTCAATGATCACGGCACCATGAAAGGAAGGTTACCGCTCAGGTGTAGCTGATAGATCTCTCACAGGATCCTAGGGCCGTGGGTGCAGGCAGTGCATATGACAATGCAGAAAATTGAAAAAGGCGCTTGGACAGCTGCACTCCAAAAAATGGTTGTTTATTAAAACAAAAACACAGAATACATATCACAGCAAAGAAAACAGCAGATGGGGGCTGACGCGTTTCGCACTGCGATTCAGTGCTTAATCATAGCCCATAGCTATGACAAACACGGGTCAGATAAGGTGGGAAGAGGTCCAGGCACAAACTTAAATTTGGGTTTCTCCTGTTCTGAATAGCACTAACAGGCTTGGCGCACGGTCGCTACCACCGACCATGAGGGGTCTCTGCCACAGACCAGGTGAATAGGGCCTCTGCCACAGGCCCGGTTGTTGGGTCTCTGCCACCGACCAGATTCACGATGGGTCTCTTCCACAGACCATGAGAACGTAGGTTACCTTCTAAAAGTATTGACCCCTGTCAGGGAAAGGACATCCATCCAGAGAGTTACCAGAGGCCCCACCGTCACCAGCGATACCGCGCCGGGACTTCGGGAAGGGTCACCTCCCTGGCCTCCTCTTCCTAGATTCGGGCACCCACTTCCAGGGGGCACCCTAGGAGCCCTCGATCCCTTGTGGGACCCAGTCAAAGGTACTGGGCCCCGAGCCTCTCTCGAAGTTCCTCACCCCAGACTGAAGGTGTCTGAGATGGAACAGCAGCTCTGTCTCTGGGCCTAGAGCACCCAGAGACCACCTGACAGGCCTCCGGGCCTAGGGCACCTGGAGGCGACACACTGGCACCCAGGCTTAAGGTGCCTGAGCGCGGAACCAACGACCCCTCTGGAAGATGGCCGTCCCCTTTTATATGCTCTCCCGACAAGCACAGCAGGTTCCCCACCCCGCTGCACCGCTGCCGAGAGGGGACAAAAAGGACACAAACTCGTACTGCAGTTCAACCCGGGACCCACGGCAACAGCGCCACCTATAGACCCCAGTGAACTTAACCACCAGTACTATCTCCCAGGGATAGAAATGGTCAATGAGACCTAACAATTGGCACATCTGAGCCTGGCTACCACTCAGATGCTTCCCCCTAAATGTAACCACCCACTACATAATATAAAATGAAATGGTTCAACTCACCATAATGCAGAATCAGTGGGTGTCCCGAGTGTGTCACTTGCCACGTCACCTGCCACACGTTGCGGATTATAACTTGTCACACGTTGCAGATTGTCACCTGCCACATGTTGCAGAATGTCACTAGCCTGCCACCAGATGCAGATTGTCACTTGCCACGTCACCTGCCACATGTTGCGGATCGTCACTTGCCACGTCACCTGCCACAAGTTGCGGATTGTCACTTGCCACATGTTGCGGATTGTCACTTGCCACAAGTTGCGGAATGTCACTTGCAGGCCACCAGATGCAGACTGTCACTTGCCACCTCACCTGCCACACCTTGCGGATTGTCACTTGCTAAGGTGGTGTTTTGCTTGTCAGAGTCAGGCAGCATGAGAGATGATGTAATCTCTCTGCTGCCTGCACAGTGAGGGCGGAAGTTACTGCAGGGATGCAGGGCGGGCGTGGGGCAGTGAGAGATAATGTCATCTCTCTGCTTCCCCGGCCGCCGGCTTGTTGATTGGCCAGCCACCCACTCACCCACAGAGCCGATCAGCTGACTGCCCACTCTGATTCTCACTCGCTGCCGAGCCGCCTGCCCACACTGAGGCACCCGGCAGCCCACGCTGTCACCCGCCCGTGGAGCCGCCCACTCTGTCACTCGCACGCGGAGCCGCGCGCTCAGACTCTCAGGCGCCGCAAGTTCCGCAACTACCGCCCACTCAGCCTCTCAGGCGCTGCAAGTTCCACAACTACCGCCCGCTCAGATTCTCAGGTGCCACAAGTTCCGCAACTACCGCCCGCTCAGACTCTCAGGCGCTGCAAGATCCGCAACTACCGCCCACTCAGACTCTCAGGTGCCAGCAAGTTCCGCAACTAAAAGTCATTTCTCGGGGTGGCAATTGCCCTGTTGCCCCCCCTGGATCCGCCCCTGTTCTCAAGGCACTATGAGCCCGTACAAACTCAATAGGTGCTCCGCTGGTTTTTCCATTATGTTGTTAAAAATTTATAGTAGGGCAGAAGGAAGTTGGTCTGGGTTAATCGATTCAGGGACTCCCCTCACCCTGATATTGTTTCTCCTGCCACTATTATCAAGGTCTTCCAAGTGTCTAATAATTTCATTCAGATAAGCTTAGTGTGATGCTGTGGTGGATTCCAGGTGGTTTATGGCCCTTCTACTATCAGTTTTTTCCATAGTGGCCATTTTCTCAGTCAGCGACAATAGATCAGCCTTCAAATCAGTTGGCTAAAAATAAGGTATTTTTAATATCTATGACAATAGTTGTCATGTCACCCAGAGTGAGGGGATTGTTTGGCTACCCTGACCCACTTACCAGGTCTACTGAGAGCCATCACTAAGCTCTTCCTCCCCTCCTCGTGTCGGTGCCATCTTGTGTGGTGTGCCGCGGCCTGATCGGGTCTTGCTTTGAAAGATCTAAATGGTGCGGGTGTGGGAGGTCTCTGATAACCAGCGCAATCGTGTCCTGATGTTGTGCCTCAGCAATCTGCTCATTATTGAGCGAATGGAGTGGCAGGAAAGTGCTGTGGGTCTCCTGGAGCTCTGTGATCAGGCAGCCATCTCTGGCGTGCGACAAGTCACGCCCCCCCCCCAGCTTGTTTATTTTAAACATTTATTTGTATTTGGTGCATTCCATTTTGCCCCCTTTTTTTTTATTAGTTCGTATACTCCCTAATTACTACCCCAGCCTCACCCTGCTACTGGCTCAGTGATGTTCCTGTCCTGAGACTTTAGGAGAGAGATCTCTTTATCTCACCTGAAAGAAAAATATATATTGTATACGTCAGCCTAGAACAAACTACATTGAATTCCACTTGTGAGTTCCTTTGTGAGTTGACACTGGTTGTGGATCTTGCCACATCAATATGTTGCCATACTGTCCATACAGACAGGGTCTCAGAAGATATGTATTTTGCATAGTAATTGAAGAGAGAATCTCACTGAAACCTTTAATGAGCAGTGCACCTATTTTCCGATTTATTTTTTTTACTACATACTGAGGAGAGTGGTTATGTTGAGGTGAGTTGTTTATTTTTTTTGTCTTTTAACATTTTTCCTAAACATTTCACAGAAGGTTCCAATGTAAAAATAAAAAAAAGTCCTAAATGTTTTTTTTTTACATTGCAACTGTGATGCTGACTATCTATTACTAATATTCTATACAAAGCAAGCTAGGAGAAGGTGGAGCCAGGCTTCAGGGCCCCACAGTCTGTTTGATTGGCATATAGGGATTGAGCACTTCTCTTGAAATTTTATATGATTCGCTCAGAGTAACTGAATTTTATTGGAAGCTAATAGCTGTGTGTGTGTGTTGCTTTTTTACAAGCTCAATTCCCAAAAAGTTGGGACACTGTGTAAAATCTACATAAAAACAGAATGCAATGATTTGCATATTTCAAAAACACATATTTTATTCAAAGAGAAAATGTACTACTGTATTTTCCGGCGTATAAGACAACCTTTTATACGCCGGTATCAAATGCCGCCTGTTGGATGTGCGGTAATACTGTATAGAGCTTTGGCTACATACAGTATACTGCGCTGAGCAAAGCGATGTATTCTATTAATGAATACAAAGCCTGCTCGGCTTGGCTTTGAGAGTCAGAGCGGTACGGGTTGATGATGTTCCAACCTCTGCCAATCACGGCGAGCGATGTTTCCTGGGCCAGTTGATAACCTCCCATGGCTTCCAATACCACCTCTATGCCGACGACACCCAGATCTATCTCTCCACTCCTCAACTCACCCCCTCGATCTCCTCACGGATCTCAAACTTACTGAATGACATATCAGTATGGATGTCACACCACTTCCTCAAACTCAATCTTTCTAAAACTGAGCTCGTTATATTTCCTCCTTCCCGGCCCCCCCCCCCCGCCATGACTTTACCATTAAAATCAACAACACAACCATTGGTCCCTCTATGCATGCCAGGGTGCTGGGTGTAATCCTTGACTCTGACCTCTCCTTCAGCCCCCTCATCCAATCACTGGCTAAATCCTGCCGCCTTAACCTCCGCAACATCTCCAAAATTTGACCTTTCCTGACATGATAGCAGAAAGCAACTTATTCACTCCTTGTTATTTCCCGCCTTGACTACTGCAACTCTCTCCTTAATGGCCTACCCTTACGCATGCAAACCCCCCTTCAGTCTATTATGAAATCTGCTGCTAGACTAATACACCTCACTTACCGATCCGTGACTGCTGCTCCTCTCTGCCAGTCCCTTCACTGGCTTCCCCTACCCTACCGTGTAAAATTCAAAATGTTAACCACAACATACAAGGCCATTCACAACATCGCCCCCATCTACATCACCAACCTCATCTGCAGATATCGCCCAAATCGTCCCCTCTGTTCCTCCCAGAACCTCCTGCTCTCTAGCTCCCTTGTTACCTCCTCCCATGCTCGCCTTCAGGACTTCTCCAGAGCCTCTCCCATCCTCTGGAACTCCCTGCCCCGGTATGTCCGATTAGCCCCTAACCTCTCCACCTTTAGGAGATCCCTGAAAACTCATTTATTCAGGGAATATCCCACACCCACCTAACAACTGTCCCAGAGCCACCCCCATCAAATCATTCTCTGCAGCTATTACCATTGTACCACCCCCCCTCCCTTTAGAATGTAAGCTCTACAAGCAGGGCCTTCCTGTACCTTCTGTATTGAACTGTACTGTAACTGTGGTGTCTCCCCTCTACATTGTAAAGCGCTGCGTAAACTGTTGGCGCTATATAAATCGTGTATAATATAATAATGAATACAACGCCTGCTCGGATTGGCAGAGGTTGTAACATCATCAGCCCGTGCCTTTCTGACATTCAAAGCCAATCTGAGCAGGCTTTGTATTCATTAATAGAATACATTGCTTGCTGTGATTGTCTCAGTGTGGTATACTGTATTTATACTGTATACAGTATGTTGCAGAATGCTCTGATCAGAACCATCTCGTTTGGACAAAGTCATGCCTGTTCCTGTCAGAAGTTGTTCTGACTACCCCTCGGCTCCTCTTCCTTCCACGGCCATCTCGCCATCCACCACCATCCATTTGAAGCACCTGACCCTCCATCTGGCTCTGCACACATTGTTGCTCCCCCTACAGTGGATTTTGCCAGGCACATAAGGTATTTACCACTGCAGCATTGCTTCACAAAGCTGATGATCAAGTTGCATAGACTTATTATTGCTGTTTCAGTATGTAGACAGACTAGTCAGAAGGGGGTCGTCTTATACGGCAAGTATATCCCAAAACCAATGTTTTAGCTGGAAAATTAGGGGGTCGTCTTATATGCCCAGTCGCCTTATATATTGTAAGGAAAAAATAAAGTAATTTTTAAATTGACGAGAGCAACACATCTTAAACAGGGCAACAAAAAGCTGACAAGCATTTTGCGAGTGGAAAATGGCTGTTGGCGAGCGTGGGGCTTCCTCAGAGTGGGGGGGGGGCGAGCACCGCCGACACGGTCTCCCAGCCAGGGGAAGAGAGAGGAGAGGAAGAGGCGAGCTATCCATATCAGCAGAGACCGGGATTGCCCGCTGTAATAGCTTTCATTAGAACTTCCCGTGTTCCCGGGGCTCACAGTCGCATAGCTCCACCTCTTGACCTGGTGCCTTTGATAGATAGAACGTGGGTCCAATGCAGGACATGTGATGTCATCAAAGGCGTCGGGCCAGGAGGTGTGATGGTGAGCCCCGGGAACATGGGAAATTCAAATGAAAGCTATTACAGCAGGCAATCCCGCTCTCTGCTGATCCGGATGGCTTGCCTCTTCCTCTGCACAGGTGAGGCTGCATTGGGCACAGGTCATGCTGCATTGGGCACAGGCAGGCCATGCTGTATTGGACACAGGTGAGGCTGCATTGGGCACAGGTCACACTGCATTGGGCACAGGCAGGCCATGCTGTATTGGGCACAGGTGAGGCTGTATTGGGCACAGGTGAGGCTGTATTGGGCACAGGTGAGGCTGTATTAGGCACAGGTGAGCCCTGAGTTACATGATTAGGTATAAAAAGAAAATCTTATACCCTTTTTACACACAATCGGAAATTCTGACAAGAAAACCATGGATTTTTTTCCGACGGAACGTTGGCTCAAACTTATGTTGCATACACGCGGTCACAACAAATTCCGACCGCCAAGAACCCGGTGACGTACAACACGTACAACACGTACGACGGCACTATAAAACGGAAATTCCATACCCAGTGCGCCACCCTTTGGGCTCCTTCTGCTAATCTCGTGTTTAGTAGGAATTTGGTGGAAGACGATTTGCGCTTTTCAGCCTTCGTGCTTTTCAGTCCGTTACTGCTGTTCGGTTTGTGCTTGTGGGTTTGTATCTGTTTTTCAGCGCGTGTAGTCAGTTCGTATTTGGTTTTCAGTGCGTTCTTGTCCGCTAATTTCTGATTTTCAGCTCGTTCTTCACAGGCCTTTCTGTTCTTCAGTGCATTCTGTTAGTTCATTCTTACCAGCCAACTGGTTTCTAGCCATGTTGTGGCTACGTACTCGTCGTAGAGTTCATGCTGTGCAGGGGCTTGGTGTTGGGGTTCTTACTTTGCCCCAAGCCCAGTCCATGAACAGGGTGGGGAGGAGTTCATGGACAAAGAATTGGTTGCTCCAGCGTGACCAATTCTCTCATATGCCTTTGTTGCGGAAGATCCAGGAGAATAATCCTGATGATTTCAGGAATTATCTCCAGATGACGGACCCTGTTTTCACCGTCTGTTGGCTTTGCTGTCCCCTTATATTATGAAGCAGGACACCTGCATGCGGCAAGCCATCACTCCTGAACAAAGACTAGTCGCCACGTTGCGCTACTTGGCGACAGGGAGAAGTCTGCAGGACATCAAGTTCTCGACAGGCATCTCACCCCAGGCTCTGGGGATCATTATTCCAGAGACCTGTTCTACCATCATACAAGTCCTGCAGAAGGACTATATTAAGGTACCGTATATACTCGAGTATAAGCCGAGTTTTTCAGCACATTTTTTGTGTGCTGAAAATGCCCCCTCGGCTTATACTCGAGTCACCTTTTTGCGCCTGATCTCCCGGATTTTGGGGACCCGGTACCGGCCGGCCATAGGTCCCCTGGACCCCAAACTTGGCACACATGTAGCCTCACTCTTCCTCTACAAGTGTGCAAAGTTTGGTGTCCGGGGAGCACCGATTTTTCAAATCCGGGCACCCCTTCCATAGACTCCCATGTTATACATCAGTCTAGTCTTGGGCACAGTGAGGCATGGGCACAGTGAGGCATGGACACAGTGAGGCATGCACATGGACACAGTGAGGCAAAGTGAGGCACAGTGAGGCATGCAGATGGACACCCTAGGCTTATACTCGAGTCAATAAGTTTTCCCATTTTTTGTGGTAAAATAAGGTGCCTTGGCTTATATTCGGGTCGGCTTATACTCGAGTATATATGGTAAGTTTTCTCTTTCAACATCACATTCCATGTATTTAATGTATGCTAATGTATTGCATTTCTTTCATCATTCCCTAATTACCATGATTGTAATATGCTGTGAATGTCCCCTTTGTCCTCATGCATGCTGTAAGCTTTTAATGCTCCTTTTTTGGCCTACATGCATATTTGCCTTCACTAACCTCTCCAGCCTGCTATCCTGGGCCCATACACACCTAGCCTAGTCACTTACCAATGTATTTATTGCTTTACCCTAAACACCCCCTAAAATGTGTACAAATGTTATTGTTGTCCTTAAATTTAGGCAGAGGCTTTTTTTGGGGGTCCCAAACTCATTTGGAACCCTAAAATTTTTACAATGGGCCATCAGAGGGGGTAAGGAATCTGATAAGTGGACCTTATATTTTTGTCTTAAAATACTCCTTAAAAAAATGTTATAATGATGTTGGCCAAGAATGTTTGTGTGTTATCTGCTTGCAATGTTATGTGCAAAAGTACTATTTTTTTTTCTGGTTTGACTCCACAGTTTCCTTCAACGCCACAGGAATGGCAGACTGTGACTTCCCAGTTTGCTGAGCGGTGGGACTTTCCCAACTGCAGAGGGGCAAACACGTCCACATCGTCCCACCCCCCCACTCGGGGGTCATACTATTACAATTATAAGGGGTTTCATAGTATTGTGATGATGGCGGTGGTGTCTGCGACATATGAGTTCTTATATGTGGACGTGGGGAAGAATGGCCGGATGTCAGATGGTGGAGTCTTCGCCCAGAGCGAATTTTGCAGACGGCTCCAGAGAAGTGGCTTGGGATTGCGAAGAAGACGGTTTTTAACTACTGGCTGGCCAGAGCAAGAAGAGTGGTGGAGAATGTGTTTGGGATAATGGCCAGCCGGTTCTGCCTATTCCTTACAGCAGTGGTGCCCACCCAGTGGCCCGGGGGCCACATGTGGCCCGCGGAGCCCTCTGATGTGGCCCTTCACCTCCACCTCCTGCTCTGGGATGGCAGATTGCCAAGCACAGATCACAGGTTGTCGACCCTCCATCCCAGAGCAGCAGTTTTGTAAATGAAGCCGCTGGTAGAGGAACTAGGTGGCTGCGGAGCAGAGCCACATAAGCCGATGCTTCCTGTATAGTGCCAACTCTTGTCACAGGCGGAGTGATACCAAATGCACTCTGCCTGGGACAGCAACAGCCGGCGATACCTGAATGGAAAACTGTTAGTAAAGGTAAGTTTACTACTAAATTCACATTGTATATATGGGTATATCTGCTCTGCAGTGGTTACTGAGCTGCTTTCAAACTGAACTGCAGGTGCAGCTGCAGGTTACCTGCACTGAGCCATGGACTTCTGTTATTACCTGCGGGTTTATTGCGCTTTCAGAAAGTGTGCCACACCTGCTGGATATAATAAACGTTTACGGCAAAGTGAAGCTAACCCGCAGAAAATCCATAGGTGCACTGCGCTGCACCCGCGGTTTGGGCAAATCGCATGCATATCAGTGTGAAAACAGCCTTAGGCTCCTTTCACATGATCGGTCCAACCCAATCGGACTCATTATTTACCTCTATGAAGCTGCAGATGTAAACAGGCTTGTGTCTGTTTACACCCGCCTAACTAAAAAAAAATATATAAAGGGATCTGCCCCCTTCCGTCTAGGTGGATTAGATTGGATCAGAGGGCCCATAGAGTAGAGTGGGCTGTGTCCGTGGACATGGACCTGTCATCCTCCCGCTCTGCTCATTGTGGTCCGCGACCGGTTACCAATTTGCTTAAGTGGCCCTTGCTCTTCAAAAGGTTGGGCACCCCTGCCTTACAGCAATAAATATGGCGGAGAATAAACTTAATCACATTGTGCTATCATGCTGTGTACTTCATAACTTTTTACAGAGGGGAACTGCTCCCTTCAATTTCATGTCTGACTAGTGTTTCCTCAATTGCTTCTTGGATCGTTGTACCCCAAAATTCCTGTGCAGACTTCTTACAACTTTAGTCATGATCTTGGCCTTTCTCACATTTGGGTTGGGGTACGGTCCATACTTCCCATCATAGTCGGTCCTCTTCAAGATGTCCACCATCTCCGCCATCTCTACAAAGGACATATTTGAGGCCTTATATCTCCTCCTGGATCGTGACATTTCTGGCTCCGGGCTTTCCTCCTCATTCGTGCTATTATCATGCACCTGCTGTGTCTCCGCCATGTGCTCTCCCGCTGCGCCGAAAGAGAAGGGGCGGGGAATATACTAGAAAGAACGTCAGGGGCGGGCGACGCAGGCGGAGTTTCACGCATGCGCAGTGTATATAAAGCAAACACCTACAAACTGTGTTGTACCTACGATCTGTGAGTGGAGGAAGGAGTAACGGAAGCGCCGATCATTCTAACGAAGGTAACATTTTAACTTGGGGCATCAGTGGCCTATACTGCTTCTAGATTGAGGCCTATATTGGGATAAGATTAGGAGAGTTTAGCCTGACATTAGGGTTTGTCTTGTGTTGTGTCTTGCAGAGAAAATGAATACATTCAAGGACCCATAGATATGTACAGGGAGCTGACCTGTTTGTTGCAGCTTAAAGCGGAGTTCCAGGAGTCAGAGCAAGCAGGCAGGAGACTGAGTCCGGGTGCAGGCTGCGGGTTCAGTACTGAAGATGCAGGCTGGGGGTCTAGCACAGGAGACAAGTAACAAGTCCAGGAAGTACAAGCAGCAGGTCAGGGGCTGGAGACAAGTAGCAGATCCGAGATGCAGGCAGAGGGTCAAGGGCTGGAGACAAGAGGCAGATCCGAGTAACAGGCCAGGGGGTCAAACACAGGTAGCAGGGTAGATCCGTAAGGCAAGCAAAAGGTCAGGTCCAGGAGAAGAGCAGGGTAGACAAATGATCCGGGTCACAGTAGTTCAGATGCAGGTAACAGGAAATCAGGTACAGACAGGAAGCTGACAACAAACCAGCAACTTGTCAGAGTACCTGGGCCACTTTATATAGGCCCCCCAGAGCTCCGTTTGGTGCACTGGCGCGCATGTGAGAGCGCCGTTCGCGCATGCGCCGAAGCGCCGTTCCGCCATGCATTCACGCAGGAATGCGGCTGGCGCGGCTGAATTGGTAAGTCCTCTGACAGTGCCCCCCCCAGGGGCGGGCTCCGGACGCCCAAGCTGGACATCAACTCCGGATGTTCTTGGTGAAAAGCTCGGATTAGGCGTGGGGCATGCAGGTTTTTAGAGGGTTCCCAGGAATTGTCCTCAGGGGGATACCCCTTCCATTTAATTAAATATTGCAGTTGCCTACCTCTTTTCCTGCAACCCAGAATAGACTCTACTTCGAATTCATTTTTACCGTCAATCTCAACTGGTGGAGGAGGCGGTTCTTCTCTCCCAGGGAAGGAGTTGGAAACAACAGGCTTTAACAGAGATGCGTGGAAAACTGGATGTATCCTATAGGAGTCAGGCAAAGCCAATTTAAAGGCCACAGGGTTGATCATCCGCCTGATCTTAAAAGGTCCAATGAACCTTGGCCCCAACTTCCGTGAGGAAATTGGTAACTTGAGATTGATGGCTGATAGCCAAGCTTCCTCCCCAACTTTGAAGGCTGGATTTTCCTTTCTTCCTTTATCATAATACTTTTTGTAGTTGTCCTGGGCATTCTGCATAATTTCCTGAAATTTCTAGAAGTTTGACTGGACAGAGGCTATCCGATTCTGTACAGCAGGAACGGATATCTCAGGGATGGAGTTTGGGAGAAAAGGATGGAAGCCGAAGTTGGACCAAAAGGGGGTTTGACTGGTGGCTGAATGGATGGAATTGTTGTATGCAAATTCGGCATAAGATAGCAGGGAGGACCAGTCATCCTGGGAGGCAGAGCATAAGCAATGGAGATATTGCTCCAGGGTTTGGTTCGTCCTCTCTGTCTGGCCATTGCTCTGAGGATGGTAAGCGGATGAGAGACAGACTTTGATTTCCAGGGATTTGCAAAGTTCCTTCCAAAATTTGGATGTAAATTGGATGCCTCTGTCCGAGACAATGCTCTTAGGTACCCCATGGAGCCTAGTTATTTCCCTAAAGAAGATCTTAGCTGTATCCGCAGCAGAGGGAGTACCCACCATGAGCAGAAAGTGTGCCATCTTAGAAAGACGGTCGACCACGACCAGTATAGTGGTAAATCCTCCAGAGCAGGGGTCTCCAAATTTTTCAAGACAAGGGCCACATTGTAGATTTTACAAGTACTTGGGGGCCGAAAACGTCTGCACGTCTGTCTCCCCAATATATCAGTGTCCCCAATATATCAGTGTCCCCAGCATAGGTGTCCCCAGCATAGGTGTCCCCAGCATAATTTTCCCAGCATAGGTGTCCCCAGCATAATTTTCCCAGCATAGGTGTCCCCAGCATAATTTTCCCAGCATAATTTTCCCAGCATAGGTGTCCCCAGCATATTTTTCCCAGCATAGGTGTCCCCAGCAGTATTTTCCCAGCATAGGTGTCCCCACCATAGGTGTCCCCAGCATAGGTGTCCCCAGCATACTTTTCCCAGCATAGGTGTCTCCAGCATAATTTTTCCCAGCATAGGTGTCCCCAGCATAGGTGTCCCCAGCATAGGTGTCCCCAGCATAGGTGTCCCCAGCATAGGTGTCTCCAGCATAATTTTTCCCAGCATAGGTGTCCCCAGCATAGGTGTCCCCAGCATAATTTTCCCAGCATAGGTGTCCCCAGCATAATTTTCCCAGCATTGGTGTCCCCAGCATAATTTTCCCAGCATTGGTGTCCCCAGCATAATTTTCCCAGCATAGGTGTCCCCAGCATAATTTTCCCAGCATAGGTGTCCCCAGCAGTATTTTCCCACCATAGGTGTCCCCACCATAGGTGTCCCCAGCATAGGTGTCCCCAGCATACTTTTCCCAGCATAGGTGTCTCCAGCATAATTTTTCCCAGCATAGGTGTCTCCAGCATAATTTTTCCCAGCATAGGTGTCTCCAGCATAATTTTTCCCAGCATAGGTGTCCCCAGCATAGGTGTCCCCAGCATAGTTTTCCCAGCATAGGTGTCCCCAGCATAGTTTTCCCAGCATAGTTTTCCCAGCATAGGTGTCCCCAGTATAATTTTCCCAGCATAGGTGTCCCCAGCATAATTTTCCCAGCATAGGTGTCCCCAGCATAATTTTCCCAGCATAGGTGTCCCCAGCATAATTTTCCCAGCATAGGTGTCCCCAGCATAATTTTCCCAGCATAGGTGTCCCCAGCATACTTTTCCCAGCATAGGTGTCTCCAGCATAATTTTTCCCAGCATAGGTGTCCCCAGCATAATTTTCCCAGCATAGGTGTCCCCAGCATAATTTTCCCAGCATAGGTGTCCCCAGCATAGGTGTCCCCAGCATACTTTTCCCAGCATAGGTGTCTCCAGCATAATTTTTCCCAGCATAGGTGTCTCCAGCATAATTTTTCCCAGCATAGGTGTCTCCAGCATAATTTTTCCCAGCATAGGTGTCCCCAGCATAGTTTTCCCAGCATAGGTGTCCCCAGCATAGTTTTCCCAGCATAGGTGTCCCCGGTATAATTTTCCCAGCATAGGTGTCCCCAGCATAATTTTCCCAGCATAGGTGTCCCCAGCATAATTTTCCCAGCATAGGTGTCCCCAGCATAGTTTTCCCAGCATAGGTGTCCCCAGCATAGTTTTCCCAGCATAGGTGTCCCCAGCATAGTTTTCCCAGCATAGGTGTCCCCAGCATAGTTTTCCCAGCATAGGTGTCCCCAGCATAATTTTTCCCAGCATAGTTTTCCCAGCATAGGTGTCCCCAGCATAGTTTTCCCAGCATAGGTGTCCCCAGCATAGTTTTCCCAGCATAGGTGTCCCCAGCATAGTTTTCTCAGCATAGGTGTCCCCAGCATAATTTTCCCAGCATAGGTGTCCCCAGCATAATTTTCCCAGCATAGGTGTCCCCAGCATAATTTTCCCAGCATAGGTGTCCCCAGCATAGTTTTCCCAGCATAGGTGTCCCCAGCATAGGTGTCCCCAGCATAGGTGTCCCCAGCATAGGTGTCCCCAGCATAATTTTCCCAGCATAGGTGTCCCCAGCATAGGTGTCCCCAGCATAGGTGTCCCCAGCATAGGTGTCCCCAGCATAATTTTCCCAGCATAGGTTTCCCCAGCATAATTTTCCCAGCATAGGTGTCCCCAGCATAATTTTCCCAGCATAGGTGTCCCCAGCATAGGTGTCCCCAGCATAGGTGTCCCCAGCATAGGTGTCCCCAGCATAATTTTCCCAGCATAGGTGTCCCCAGCATAATTTTCCCAGCATAGGTGTCCCCAGCATAATTTTCCCAGCATAGGTGTCCCCAGCATAATTTTCCCAGCATAGGTGTCCCCAGCATAATTTTCCCAGCATAGGTGTCCCCAGCATAGATGTCCCCATTATCAGTGTTCCCTGTACATGTACAGGTTCAGATTTATTGTGATAGGACATATTGAATTGTATCTATTAGGATATTCTTGCCCTACTGGGAGTTCTGGATTTCCCACTATTGTTTTTAGGACAATAGTGATCCTTATTGATTTCAGTATCAATGAGAGCGCCGCATTAGACAAATTTGTTTGACACTGTAGGTGGTAAAATTTATATGTCTTTTTAGTATATGCGTTTATATATTTTGAATGTGGCAGCTTAGCATAAAAATAGTCACACAGATATATTGGTCTGTGTCATTATAAGGAGATCTAAGGTGTATACAGAATTGGAACAGGCTCCATAGCGCTGGGTATAAGGAGAACTAGGTTGCGCCTTAGTAAGTTTTCTTTATTTTTTGTTTATATATCTTATAATCTTCTACTCGGGCTGGCAATGGATGTGTTCCAATTTCTGAACAATAGACAAATTGATCTCAACAGTTTGTTTTCAGACAATGAGCCTACAAATTCGGAGGTGAACTATGGTACAATTATATCTGTTTTAGGGAATGTCCTTGAAAAGCAGGTCAGGACCTGGTGGGACATATGTACCATTGAACATTATCTGAAAGCTAATATCATAGTTCGCAGTTTAAGGTGGGAGGTTACACCACAGGATGGTTTAGAGGACACAGAATCCATGGCAGAATGGTTGGGTTTCTTCAATGGGGTTGGGCTAAAGCTGCAGGAGCTGATCCTCCAAAGGAAAAAGAGGAAAATGGCTAAATTAGAGACCAGGATCAGTGATCTGCGGCAGCAGCTGGATCCCATTCGAGACTCCCAGCAGATTATAGATTTTAATAACCGTATTACTAAAAGATTGGAGAAGGTGGATAAAGAAACTCAAAAGAAAAAATTGAAGAAGTTCTTTAGAGATCTGAAAGATTTCAGAACTAATAGTGCCTACACATGGCAGAGCCCAATAGGGACTGCTCCTAATAGTGAAGATATGATGGAAAGTGAAGTCCCTCAAACCCCCATACAGGAAGAACGACCTTCACTATCTATACCTGTAGTCCCTGATCAGAGTAGTGCATTGCCACAACCCCAAACTCAATCAGGGTCTGTTAATAGGGGAAAAAATCCAAATAGTGGTATTAGGGGCAAAGGGGGAAGAGGTAATATGACACATCCCCCATCACAACAGAACAATCATGATAACTATGCAGTTCCAGTTGCTAATAGATACGATCCTTTGTGGGATTATAACACGGGTAATGCTCCTTATACCTCACGTCCTTTTTTAGGAAGGGGCCGAGGAGGACAGAGGAGGGGACGGGGATACCTTCCCTACAGGGGGAGACCTCCACAAACTTATCCTCGACCAATGGCACCACCCTACAGAGATTTAGCATGGGAGGAGCAACAATATTGGGAAAGGAATGCAGGATACCCACAGGATATAAGGAGAAACGACACAGAGGATGCAGAGCAGGGTCCAGGACGCAGAAAAAGAAGGAGGGAAGCAGATTAGGTGGGATTTATAATCTCACTAATATAGTGCTTACGGATAAAGAAAAAAATATTCTCCATCAAGGACTTAAATGTGGCCTGAAAAGGCCCATTAATAAATTTAGTGTTTATGTAGATTTGCATAAATATATGCGGAAATTGAGTATAAAGAAATATTTTCTAAATAAAAATTCTATTCCAGTAGGTACAAATGGTAATGCAGCCATAGCAGTAGATAGTGGTTTAAAAAAACGCTCTCTATTTAATCCCCCAAATAACGCTACACAGCATTTAGAAGTGTTTAAAAATTTGGTGCTACGCGACTTAGAGAAAGTAAGACCGGTTAAGAATGTAAACCCAAGACATATTAAAGAGGGGATTGAATCCCTGGAAGCAAGGAAGGATCTGGTAATCAGACCTGCCGATAAGGGAGGAGGGGTGGTATTATTAACTAAAGACTACTACAACAACCAACTCCTGAATATGTTGGCCGATGAGGACACATACAGGAGGTTGGATAAAGATCCTACTCCTCAGTATTGTCTTGAGCTGGAATCTCTAATAGAGGGAGGTTATCAATCTCATATTCTAACTCCAAAAGAAAAGAGGTTTCTTATACCGAGTAGTAGCCGCATACCCACTATCTACACCCTTCCCAAAATCCATAAGGATCAAAAGAATCCTCCACCCAGACCCATAGTCAATGGGATTGGGTCTGTCACAGCAAGACTTGGACAATACCTTGATAGATTTTTACAAAAAAGTGTGACTGACACCAAAGCCTATCTTCGAGATACAAAAAGTCTGTTACAGTCATTACAAGAGGTCAGTTTGGCAGGGAGAGATGAAGTATTTCTGGTGACATCAGATGTCTCTTCTCTCTATACCATAATACAACACGATGACGCTCTGCTGGCCCTTAATTGGGCATTAAGTAGACGGGAAGATTTACCCCATGGCCAAAAAATATTTTTGAGGAACGCTCTTGATTTTTGTTTGAGCCACAATTATTTTTGGTTCAACAAGTCCTTCTACACCCAGAGGAGAGGCGTTGCTATGGGTGCAAAATTTGCGCCCAGCATCGCCAATCTCTTCATGGAGGAGTGGGAGGACAAATCAGTATTTGACCAGAAAAGGGCAGAGCTATTGTTTTATAGACGCTACATAGATGACCTGTTCCTTATTTGGGCAGGATCAAAAACATCTTTGGAAACTTTTTTAGCGCATCTTAATAATAACAATAACAATATCAAACTGACCAGTCAAGTAAGTAAGGAACAGATTAACTTTCTTGACGTGACTATCTTTAGGGTGAATGATACTCTGCAGACTAAAGTATATTTTAAGGTAACAGACAGGAACAGCTTTTTACCCATCCATAGTGGACATCATCCACTATGGCTGAAGAATGTGCCGAAGGGCCAATTCATGAGGGTAAAACGAAATTGTACCTCAACAGAAGACTTTAGGGAACAGGCTGGGATCCTAAAAGGAAGATTTTTGGAGAAGGGTTATAAATCGCAACATTTGAACACAGTAGTAGAAGAAATGGCTGCCATACCTAGGGCAGAATGCCTGAGAGACAAGCCTCTGGTGGTGGGACGAAGTGTTAACCAAGAGTGGGGTTTTATCACAGACTTCCATTCTCAATATAAAGAGGTGGAGTCGGTGTTCAAAAACCATTGGCACGTTCTTTGTCTGGATAAAACCCTACAAAAACAGCTTCCATCTAACCCGAGATTTGTCTACAGGAAAGCCCAAAACTTTGGAGATTGTATAGTGAAAAAAGTATTAGATCCTCCGAAACGTCCCCCCACTTTTTGGGATAGGGATGGATTTTTCTGTTGCAGGAAATGCAAACCCTGCAGAGATGTGGCCTGTCAAATGAGAGGGATAGAAAGGTTCACGTCCACTTCCAACAACAATGAGTTCCAAATAAAGGAATTCATAACCTGCAACACTACGCATGTAGTTTACGCTTTAAAGTGCCCTTGCGGGCTAATGTACATTGGGAGAACCAAAAGGATGCTTCGAATCAGGATAGCTGAACATATTAATAATATCCTTATTGGTTATAAGGACCACAATGTGTCCCTCCACTTTAAGGTCTTTCATGATAGGGATCCCTCAGGTTTAACCTTTTGGGGGATAGACCACATTAAACCTGCGTGGAGAGGGTCAAATATTGTACGTGAATTATCACAGAGAGAGACTCAGTGGATTTTTCTTACTGATACCCTCTCCCCGAAGGGGTTAAACATAGAATTGGATATAAACTGTTTCATCAGTGATCTGTAGACTATGTTGAATAATACTTATGTTATAGGCCCCTAAACTGCCCATAAAGGGCGGATATTTGAAGTTGTTTTCTATATACATCAGAAAATATACAGATTGGGTGCCCATCATGTAGTATTTGCTGTGATATTACCTATATGTACATAGACCCCTATGTGAATATAGACAGGATCGTGTAAAAAAGAATGATGTGAATATACTAGCTTCTTAGCAGTTAGGAGATTGTTCATTTCATGTGGAAAGTCGTTTGGAGTGTGTATTCCACCCTCTACCGGTCTTTTAGTTAATGACGGTTAGGAGTATAAGTATATGTATGAATTTTTTCATATATATATATATATATATATATATATATATTTTTATAGCTCCCATTGCTATTTATTAAATTAAATTATTTTGATTTATTATTAATTTGGATGTTTTATTTGTAGTGTAATTTTAATATACCAAATCAAATTTACTGCTGTGGATATATGACAGTCAGTGGATCGGAGAACAGATTATTTTTCAGTTAATTAAGCTGTTATATACTGATGAATTATGAGGTTTTATAAATATATGCTTAGTATGTATAATATGTTTTTAAGATTGTAATGATCGCAACTCGATGTGGATGTATGGCAATCCAGCTTATTTTTAAACATATACTATGAATTTATTGAGAGTAAATACGGTCGCCATGCACTTTTAGAATAGTGAGCGGCGATCAGCTTAAGAGTTAATCTGGCTTCATTATTGGCAATATAAATAGAGGTCACGTCACGCCGTAAGACCACGCCCATTGAAAAAGTCGTGATGACGAAACGCGTCTGAGCGTAATTTAGCGTCATACCGGAAGTGACGATTGACGCCTTGCGTTCCAGGGAACTGGCCCGGGAAACCGGAAGTACTGTCCGGCGTTTGGAGGAGCTGTGAGCTAAATATGACAAACAGTAGCTCCACCAGGCCCCTCGACAGTGCACCAACCTTTGCCTGACAAGCATCGAGTTGACGAGCAAAACAGAACGCAGGCTGTACAGGTTAATGGGGTTTTTTTGTTGATTTTATGAAAACAAATTTTTTAAGAGGGAAATAAAGCTTTTGGAAACCGGTTCACACTATGCAGAGTTTTCCCTTTCTCTCCATTGTACAAATCCCGGGAGGAAAATTGCACACCTCTATGTGAAGAGGATATCCAGAGAAGTCACTATTTTTCATCCTGTACTTGGACCTCGTATGAGCTCACTACCAGCTGACATTTGCAGAGATTGTGAGAAGTCATTCCTCTACTGCAACCTGTGTCTGAAGTTCGTTTGAGGCTTATTATCTGCCGTGATCTGGTGAGTGCAATCCCTATGGGGAGCTTTCGATACGTTTGTCCGAAGTAACGTGTGAGTAGGATGCACATTGGATGAAAAAAATTTCTAAAGAATATTGTGATAGGACATATTGAATTGTATCTATTAGGATATTCTTGCCCTACTGGGAGTTCTGGATTTTCCACTATTGTTTTTAGGACAATAGTGATCCTTATTGATTTCAGTATCAATGAGAGCGCCGCATTAGACAAATTTGTTTGACACTTGTAGGTGGTAAAATTTATATGTCTTTTTAGTATATAGGTTCAGATTTATGCCCATTTGACACTTTCCTGTACAAGCTGACTTCTTCACTGTAGGAGCCGACTTCTTATAACAGCAGCTGCTTTTAAAAGCCAGCAGATCGGCAGTGCTGTGTTGGCAGAGTCTGTGCAAGCTGGGGGCCGGACAAAACACACCCGCGGGCCGGATGTGGCCCGCGGGCCGGGGTTTGGAGACCCCTGCTCCAGAGGGAGGTAGGTCGACAATGAAATCCATGGAGACCTCTGCCCATGGCCGTTCAGGGATGGGTAAGGGTTTGAGTAGGCCCCAGGTCTTGATGTTTGGTCCCTTATTGCGCTGGCAATGTATGCAAGAGGCAACGTAAGTCTTACAGTCCTGTCTCCAGCCTGGCCACCAGCCGTTCCGCCGCGCATGCACGCAGGAATGCGGCTGGCGCGGCTGAATTAGTAATTCCTTTGACCATTAAGTCTAAGCAACTATCATTTGCCTTTAGAACTCCTAAAATTTGTGACAAAATCTATCCAAAGTTTCATATGGCCCAGCAAATTTTATTTTATTTGGTCTACCTCTCCATTAATGAATTTGAGTGTGGACACAAGGTTCTATCATCTATGCCAAGCATAGAACAGAATGGAACTGATTTTACAATTATCTGATATCAGTGCTGTGTACACCCCAATCCTAGGAAACACTTCCCACATCAGACACTTCGCTGTTGTCTCGTACATTTGCATGACCATATGAAAAACTTCTATTTACTTTTAAAAAGGAACAAACATTTATTAAAGTATATCTAGATCTACAGCTTAATTCTTTCATTTCAATATATAATCTATATACAAGCACACAAAATAGACTTTGTAGAACTGCATTTTTATGAAACTACATTGTGATAATGTTCATAATTAAAAAGAAATAAAATAAGAACAGTCTGTTAAATCCAAAGAGGTTAAAAAATGTGCATTACTATGTCCTTACTTATCTGAAAGAAGACAATAAAACCTGAAAACATTAATCAGTGTTAATATCAATGATGAAACAATGCCTAGATCAACATCCTACAAACTTAAAGTGGAGCTCCACCCTAAATTTACACTTCTGCTAATCGGAACCCTCCCCCCTTCCGGTGTCACAATTGACACCTTTCAGGGGGGAGGGGGGTGAAGATACCTGTCTAAGACAGGTATTTTCACCCACATCCGGGAGTCCTCTCTCCGGGAATCTGCGGGAGTGACGTCACTTCCCCCAGACTTCCCGTAGTGTTCTGGGAGACACTCGGAGGACGAATCAGAACGGCGCAGCGTGACTCGCGCATGCGCCATAGGGAACCGGGCATGAAGCCGCAGGGCTTCACTTCCTGGTTCCCTCAGCGAGGATGGCGGAGGGAGCAGCAGAGTGACGAGCGATCGCTCGTCCTCTGCTGCGGACCTCCCTGGACTCCAGGACAGGTAAGTGTCCAAATATTAAAAGCCAGCAGCTGCTGTAGCTGTAGCTGCTGGCTTTTAATATTTTTTTTTCCGGCGGAGCTCCGCTTTAAGATATCTAAATATTTGAGTATACCATCACTAGTACCATTTATTTTTTATGAGTGAAAGAAAGCTTCATATTTTTATATGACACCGTTTCTGTTGTCATCAAAACCTTCTAAATTTAAGATCAAAATGTATCATGTCCTTTACAGGGGCCCTAAATAGAGAGTCATTACAGTTTATTTAATTACGTTCGACACATTAGCTCATTGTGCTCATGTCTCCATAAAACATTTTCCCCCACATCAATAAATGTAACACTTATAATTGGTGACCAAAAACAAGCCACATATCTGGGATAAGGCTAACCCAATGTTTAATAAAGTAACAAAACTATAGATTGATCCCAGACTACATATATATATATATATATACATACTCCTTGTGCAATAAAGTATTCAACCTAATTGGTTGGTTGCAGATTTATATTGCATGCTATTACTGTGTATGATCCCCAAAAAGCCCAATTTTAATATAATGGTATTCAGGAGAGCCCCTTCTAAAATATGTCTCATGTATATTGCACCCAAGAACATAGCTTCCAGGTTTTTCAAAATTTTATTAGTTAACTAGAGTTTCCTTAACCACTTCCTTACTGGGCACATAACCCCCTTCCTGCCCAGGCGAAATTTCAGCTTTGAGCACTGTCACTCTTTGAATGACAATTGCGCGGTCGTGCGATGTGGCTCCCAAACAAATTTGACGTCCTTTTTTTTCCCACAAATAGAGCTTTCTTTTGGTGGTATTTGATCACCTCTGCGGTTTTTAATTTTTGCGCTATAAACAAAAAAAGAGCGACAATTTTGAAAAAAACACAATATTTTTAGATTTTTGTTATAATAAATATCCCAATTTTTTTTTTTTTTTTAAATTTTTCTCAGTTTAGGCCGATACGAATTCTTCTACATATTTTTGGTTAAAAAAATCCCAATAAGTGTATAGTGATTGGTTTGCGCAAAAGTTATAGCGTCTACAAAACAGGGGATAGAATTCTGACATTTTTTTATTATTTTATTTTTTTACTAGTAATAGCGGTTATCTGCGATTTTTATCATGACTGCGATATTGCGGCGGACACATCAGACAATTTTGACACATTTTTGGGACCATTCACATTTATACAGCGAACAGTGCTATAAATATGCACTGATTACTGTATAAATGTGACTGGCAGGGAAGGGGTTAACACTAGGGGGCGAGGAAGGGGTTAAATGTGTGCCCTATGAGTGATTGTTACTGTGGGGGGAGGAGACTGACTGGGGGAGGTGACCGATCTGTGTCCCTCTGTACAAGGGACAGAGCATCTGTCTCCTCTCCCTGACAGGACGCGCATCGGCATCTCAGTGATGCGCCGGGAACGCGCGCGCACCACCGGCGATGCTCACGCGCCCCCCAGTGGCCGGAAGAGCAGAGGCCGTATAATGACGGCCTCCCGGCATTTTAGAACCACTTTGCGGCCGTCATTTGTTGTACGGCGGGCGCGAAGTGGTTAATGCCACGTACACACGATCATTATTCACGGCGGTTAAAAAACCGCCGTGAATAATGACATTAAAAACGAGGGAACGGCTTGTTCCCCACACACGGTCGTTTTTCACGTCATTTTTTCTCTTGACAAGAAAAATGACCATCTGTGGGCTCCGCGGCAGTGTTTCCCTATGGGAAAACTGCCGCGGAAAACATGTCGAAAAAAACGACGAGAAAAAATAGAACAGAAAAACGGCCGTGTGTACGCGGCATAAGAATAATTATATACACATTTATTTGGACCTTGCTCACCAGAGCTTACAAGCTTATATTAAAGTTAAGACTCTAATTATCCAACTCACCCCCCTGTATGTGCTACATAGAGCACATATAATAGGATGGTAGCACTGTTTGTATCATGGGTCACTCTTCACTATTCCATTTAGAGAATAAGAAACAAATATAAATAAACCCTACTGCTACATTTGTTAATTTTATGAAGTGGGCAAATATTCAAAGATGTCAGTATACATAATACTGTAAAATAAGATAGGGAAATGACAAAATAAACAACAAAAGCTACAAGGGGTAATAAGCACCCTCTCTACAAGAGTGATACACTAAATATAAAATGCACCTTTCACTACTGCAGTCCATAATATAAAAGACAGAATACCTATTATAATCTACAATTTATATTCTTAATAAAATGGAGTACTATTCCCAGGATAGACATTTTCCTTTTGAAGAAAAAAATAAATAAAAATTAACAAATGTGTAAGAATAAGAAAGTATTCTGAGATATTCTGCTAGCTCATCATGTCTATGTCTAAAGTCACCAGACATAGCTCCCTAATCGGGCCCTCTAGAGATACAGAGAACTGAAATAAACTGTCACAACAGTGATTTAATGTTGTTTTGTGCACATACGTGCAGACCACTATTTCCAAACTGGTGGCTTAAACCTTCTACGCTCCTACACACATACAGAAATAAATACATTATCTTGTCTAACATGTAAAACCTACACTGTAAAATCTTTTTAAGCATGACACCAATTACATTAACAGCAGTGAATTTATCTACAGATTCTAGCTATGCTGGGACTTGAGGTTCCACAACAGATAGTACTCAGAGAGCAGCTACAACAATAAGATATATACACAAATTGTGTCTAAGCATCCAATCAAAGAAGAGATCATTAAAGTCATCTGTACCACCAAAACTCCTAATATTTTTATGAATATAAACTTCACTATTATTTATGTCACATTGAACCATCTGCCTATTGCAGTATTTCAGCAAGAAAACGGGGCTAATGACTATAAAACAAAACAAACCCTCTTTTCAGTTTAAGATTCTATGATTACCTATATACATTTTTCTTCCAAAAGCAGTATGCAAGATACAAAAAATATGGGTGAACTTTGTGTCGCAAATTACTTAAAACAAACAACTTTCTTTTTTCTTCAGTTTAACCACTTAAGCCCCGGACTAATACGCAGCATAAAACCAGAGGTGATTTTACAATTTGGCACTGCGCTGCTTTAACTGGAAATTGTGTGGACATGCAATGTTGTACCCAAACGAAATTTGCGTCCTTTTCTTACCACAAATAGAGATTTCTTTTAATGGTATTTGATCGCCTCTGCGATTTTTATTTTTTGCGATATAAACGGAAAAAGACCGAAAATTAAAAAAAAAAAAAAATCTACTTTTTGTTATAAGAAAAATCGAATGAACTAAATTTTAGTCATACATTTAGGCCAAAATGTATTCAGCCACATGTCTTTAGTAAAAAAAATGTCAATAAGCGTATATTTATTGGTTTGCGCAAAAGTTATAGCGTCTACAAACTAGGGTACATTTTCTGGAATTTACACAGCTTTTAATTTATGACTGCCTATCTCATTTCTTGAGGTGCTAAAATGGCAAGGCAGTACAAACCCCCCCAAATGACCCCATTTTGGAAAGTAGGCACCCCAAGGAAATTACTGAGAAGCATGTTCATACCATTGAATATTTTTTTTTTTGTCCCAAGTGATTGAATAATGACAAAAAAAAATAATTTACAAAAAGTTGTCACTAAATGATATAGATATATTGCTCACACATGCCATGGTTATATGTGGAATTTCGCCCCAAAATACATTTTGCTGCTTCTCCCGAGCACATGGATACCACATGTGTGGGACTTTTTGGGAGCCTAGCCATGTACGGGGCCCAGAAAACCAAGCACCGCCTTCAGGATTTCTAAGGGCGCAAATTTTTGATTTCACTTCTCACTACCTATCACTACCTATCAGAGTTTTGAAGGCCATAAAATGCCAAGATGGCACAAACCCCCCCCCCCCCAAATGACCCCATTTTGGAAAGTATACACCCCAAGATATTTGCTAAGAGGCATGTTGAGCCCATTGAATATTTATTTTTTGTCCCAAGTGATTGAATAATGACAAAAAGATAAATAAATGTACAAAAAGTTGTCACTAAATGATATATTGCTCAAACATGCCATGGTTATATGTGGAATTGCACCCCAAAATAAATTTTGATGCTTCTCCTGAGTACGGGGATACCACATGTGTGGGACTTTTTGAGAGCCTAGCCCCGTACGGGGCCCCAAAAACCAAGCACAGCCTTCAAGATTTCTAAGGGTGCAAATTTTTGATTTCACTCCTCACTACCTATCACAGTTTCAAAGGACATAAAATGCCAAAATAGCACAAACCCCCCCCCCCAAATGACCCCATTTTGGAAAGTAGACACCCCAAGCTATTTGCTGAGAGACATGGCGAGTATTTTACAGCTCTCATTTGTTTTTAAAAATGAAGAAAGAAAATATTTTTTTTTTCTTTTTTAAATTTTCAAAACTTTGTGACAAAAAGTAAGATCTGCAAAATACTCACCATACCTCTCAGCAAATAGCTTGGGGTGTCTAATTTCCAAAATGGGGTCATTTGGGGGGTTTTGTGCCATTTGGGCATTCCATGGCCTCCAAAACTGTGATAGGCAGTGAGGAGTGAAATCAAAAATTTACACCCTTAGAAAGCCTGAAGGCGGGTACTTGGTTTTCGGGGTCCTGTGCACGGCTAGGCTCCCAAAATGTCTCACACATGTGGTATCCCTGTACTCAGGAGAAGCAACAGAATGTATTTTGGGGTGCAATTCCACATATAACCATGGCATGTTTGAGCAATAAATCATTTAGTGGCAACTTTTTGTAAATTTTTTTTTTTCTTTTTGTCATTATTCAATCACTTGGGACAAAAAAAACATTCAATGGGCTCAACATGCCTCTCAGAAAATAGCTTGGGGTGTCTACTTTCCAAAATGGGATAATTTGGGGGAGTTTTGAACTGTCCTGGCATTATGTCACACATTATCCACTCTTCTAACCACTTGAAGGCAAAGCCCTTTCTGACACTTTCTGTTTACATGAAAACATTTTTTTTTTTTTTGCAAGAAAATTACGTTGAACCCCCAAACATATATATTTTTTTTTAAAGCAAAGGCCCTACAGATTAAAATGGTGGGTGTTGCATTTTTTTTTTCCACACAGTATTTGCGCTGATCTTAGGCCGAGTACATGGATATCAAACACAACATGCTTTAAAATTTGCGCACAAACGCGCAGCGGCGACAAACTACACACATTTTTAAAAGCCTTTAAAAGCCTTTACAGGTTACCACATTAGATTTACATAGGAGGTCTACTGCTAAAATGACTGCCCTCGATCTGACCTTCACGGAGATACCTCACATGCATGGTGCAATTGCTGTTTACACATGAGGCCAGACCGACGCTTACGTTCGCCTTTGCGCAAGAGCAGGGGGGGACAGGGGTGCTTTTTTTTTTTTTTTTTTATTTCTTTTGCTTTTTTATTTTATGTTTAACCACTTCGCGCCCGTCATACGACTAATGACGGCCGCAAAGTGGTTCTTAAATGCCGGGAGGCCGTCATTATACGGCCTCCGCTCCTTTGGCCACTGGGGGGTGCGCGAGCGCCACCGACGGCGCGCGTGCCCGGCGCATCACTGAGATGCCGATGCACGTGCCTGGCGGCCGCGATGTCCGCCAGGCACCCGCGATCGGCCTGTACACAGACAAGGACATGGATCTGTGTGTGTAAACACACAGATCCATGTCCTGTCAGGGAGAGAGGAGACCGATGCTGTGTCCCTTGTACATAGGGACACAGATCGGTCTCCTCCCCCAGTCAGTCCCCTCCCCCCACAGTAGCAATCACTCATAGGGCACACATTTAACCGGTTCCTCGCCCCCTAGTGTTAACCCCTTCCCTGCCAGTCACATTTATACCGTAAACAGTGCATTTTTATAGCACTAATCGCTGTATAAATGTGAATGGTCCCAAAAATGTGTCAAAAGTGTCCGATGTGTCCGCCGCAATATCGCAGTCATGATAAAAATCGCAGATCGCCGCCATTACTAGTAAAAAAAAAAAAAAATGTCAGAATTCTATCCCCTATTTTGTAAGCGCTTTAACTTTTGCGCAAACCAATCACTATACGCTTATTGCGATTTTTTTTTTAACCAAAAATATGTAGAAGAATACGTATCGGCCTAAACTGAGGAAAAAATCGTTTTTTTAAAAAAAAATTGGGATATTTATTATAGCAAAAATCTAAAAATATGGTTTTTTTTTTTTAATTGTCGCTCTTTTTTGGTTTATAGCGCAAAAAATAAAAACCGCAGAGGTGATCAAAGACCACGAAAAGAAAGCTCTATTTGTGGGAAAAAAAGGACGTAAATTTTGTTTGGGAGCCACGTCGCACGACCGCGCAATTGTCAGATAAAGCGACGCAGTGCCGAAAGCTGAAATTTCGCCTGGGCAGGAAGAGGGTATATGTGCCCAGTAAGGAAGGAAGTAAGTTAAACTTTTCCTTCCATTTTTATTTTTTTTTACTATTTTTATTGTTATCTCAGGGAATGTAAATATCCCCTATGATAGCAATAGGTAGTTACAGGTACTCCTTTTTTTGAAAAAAGTTGGGGTCTATTAGACCCTAGATCTTTCCTCTGCCCTCAAAGCATCTGACCACACCAAGATCGGTGTGATAAAATGCTTTCCCAATTTCCCGATTGCGCTGTTTATATCCGGGGGGGGGAATTCCCTCCCAATGCTTGTAAAAGCAGTCTACAGGCTAATTATCTGCTAGGATTGCTTTTACATGAAAGCCGACCACTGGCTGAAAAGAATGATACCAAGATGATACCTAAACCCGCAGGCATCATTTTGATATAACCATTCAAATTCCAGCAATATACCAGTACGTTGCTGGTCCTTGTTGGACATGTATTGTAATCTTTTTTTTCATGCAGCCTGTTGGCTGAACGAAAAAAAGAGATTGATCGGTGGGTATGCCCACCATTAGAATACCTCCCTTCATCCACCCTTCTAATGATAGTGCATACATGCACCATTTATATATGCCAAAGCATGGGGGCATCCTCCCGAAAAAAAGTTATGCCGCGTATACACGGTCTGACTTTTCCACGGGCAAGCCTCCGTCGGAATTTCGACCGTATGTACGCGGCATAAAAGGTTATGCCGCGTACACACGGTCAGACTTTTCCACGGGCAAGCCTCCGTCGGAATTTCGACCGTATGTACGCGGCATTAGGAGCAAAATCGCACCTCCGCCCCTGCTGCCCCCATGCTTCGGCATATATGCTCTTTTTTTTTAACTGTGGTGGTGAAATCACCTCCTACAGCATTGGAGTCACGGCTTTATGTATCGTGGGAGCAAACGCTGTTGCTGTCAAGATAAATAAATCCGCGTTGCAACTGAATGGCGTACCTGCTAAGCAAATGATGGTTAACATTAAAACAAAGTAACATTACAGTATAACAGTAAGACCTTACCATACCATACCTGCAAAGCAAATACCAAAAAAAAATAGTAAAAAATAAAACATTTTTTTAACGCAACCTGTGCCTAAAATATATATATGTCGAAGCATGGGGGCATCCTCCCGCAAAAAAGTTATGCTGCGTACACACGGTCTGACTTTTCCACGGGCAAGCCTCCATCGGAATTTCGACCGTATGTACGCAACATAAAAGGTTATGCCGCGTACACAAACGCTGTTGCTGTCAAGATAAATAAATCCGCGCTGCAGCTTAAAACAAAAAATTACATACCTGAAAAGCAAGCATGATAAAACATTGCAGAATAGAATACAGTAAAAAAGAGCAGAACAATAGAGAGAAAATATATATATAGAGAGAGAGAGAGAGGGAACAATAAAACTACAACTATTTTTTCATTTTTTTTTTTTTTACGTTTTTTTTTTGTTTTGTTTTTTACACTTTTTTTTGTAACTTTAACAACTGTAACGGTTCGGGTCTCTCAAAATGTGATGGCATCTTGGGAGACCCTGTGTAAGTGTGTCCTAGTCTGTGAAATGCTGTACCCTACGCTAAAACTTCACTTGTGTGGAAGCGTTCAAAACATTTACCAATGCACAGACCAGGATTGTCAGGACAGAGTGGACAAAAATAACGGGTGTCACGCCTAAATACGCACTTGCTACAGACACAACATCTTTTTTGGGGGGCTTGTTGGGTAGGAGTACTCTCGAGGACATACGGAAAATGCCTCTCATGCAGCCGGCTTACTGCATTTGGTTGGGGTTGGTGAGGTGCAGAACCGCCTGGATACAGGAGGTCTGTGACTATCAGTCCCGCCTGAAGCTCTGTATAGCACATGAGCGTTCAGCAAAGCCAATTGAAATAAGGATAGAGACACTTTTTTGAACCAGCGTCTCGCCTTACGGGCAATGTGATACAGCGCCAACAACTGGTCGTTGAGGTCCACCCCTCCCATATTTTGGTTATATTCGTGGACACAGAGGGGTCTCTCCACAACACCAGTCGCCGTACGAATTTGGGCTGTCGTGTCTGCGTGAAGGGAGGTAAGAAGGAAAACATTCTTATTATCCCTCCACTTCACAGCGAGCAAATTATTACACTTCAAGCAGGCTCTCTCCCCCAGCCTAAGACAGGAATCTACAAGCCCCAGGGGAAAGCCCCGGTGATTAGGTTGCACGGTGCCACATGGTCCAATCTGATCATTAAACAAGTGACTAAACAGTGACACGCTCGTGTAATAATTGTCCACATACAAGTGGTACCCCTTTCCGAATAAGGGTGACACCAAGTTCCACACTATCTTGCCTGCGCTCCCTATGTAATCTGGGCAGTTCTCCAGCTCTACCTGACTATCTTTTCCCTCATAAACCATAACGCTCCATACATAGCCTGTTGCCCTGTCACAGAACTTATAGAGCTTGAACCCGTATCTGGCACGCTTGCTGGGAAGGTATTGTGTGAAAGACAAGTGGCCAGAAAATGTAATCAGGGACTCATCAACGCAGACTTGATCGGGAGTAAACAAGGCTGCAAAACGTTCGTTGAAGTGGTTTATGAGGAGCCGAATTTTGTAGAGCCGATCAAATTCAGGGTCTCCACGTGGACGACAAAGTTCATTGTCGTTGAAGTGCATGAACCTCAAGATCTGCTCATATCGTTTCCTGGACATGGAGGCAGAGAACACGGGCATATGGTCAATTGGGCGCGTGGACCAATAGGCGCGCAATGACAGGTATTTATGTGTGCCCATGTTGAGGGAAAGGCCCAGAAAGGTTTTAAATTTGGAAACCGTAATTGGTTTACAATCGCTGGCAATGGAAGGCAACTGGGGACTAGCGGCAATGAATTGACCAGCATATAAATTACTCTGGTCCACAATAGATCTATAGAGATCTTCCGTGAAAAACAGCGGAAAAAAATCAAGTGGCGTAAATTCAGCTGTTTCCACCTGAATACCGGGTTGGCCAGTGAATGGGGGAAGTACGGGTTCTGCAGAAATGTTGGGCACCCAATCAGGATAGGCAAATTCTGCAGGAAGGGCACTATGGGCACGACGGGCCTGCCTTTGTCTTCTTCTTGGTGGCAGCGGGACACTACTTGTGCTTGCCACCTCGCCAGCTTGAACTGCACTTATGGGACTCGCCACGTCACCACGTGATACTGCAGTGCTGGATGTACGTCCAGGCTGTACTAGGCCGCTGGTGCTTGCCAGATCGCCAGAAGGAATAGCAGCACTTGTACTACTCTGCTCCATAATACGAGAGCCCTGCGGTTCTTACTCCTCAACAACATCAGAAGATCGGGGTCGGGTACGCCTGACCTTAGCAGGGACCTCATCATCTTCGTCGTCAGTGCTATCTGACATGGAGCCGCTGTCTTCTACGGGGATGTATTCTGAGCCTGAATCTGACAGATACGTGACCTCCTCTTCACTATCTGTCAGGCTCAGAATCTCGTAGGCCTCTTTACTAGTGTACCTTCGATTTGCCATTTTGGGCTCTAAATTTAGTGGTATACTAGTAAGATTCACAGGTAAAAAAGCACCTGACTGTCAGCAAATGTATCAAACGCTACCAAAAAAACTGTCTCTGCGAACGCTGCAGTTATGTGTGTTGTGTTTGGTAAGTGACAGTGATCGATCGATACTGCACTTGGGTGGGCTGGGCTGGGAGGAGGGGCTAAACGCAGGTGCTAGCAGGTATCTGGGCTGATCCCGCTAACACTGCGTTTTTGGGAACCCTAAACCGCTGGGGACGCTAGTATAGATCTGATCAGATACTATACCACTAAGGGAGGTGTATGGTTTGCGCGTGGGTGTTAGCGTTACTGGCACTAACCTGATGCTGCCTGGGGCGACGCAGACCCTCTTGTTTCTCTTGCGTCTATCTAGCAAGGTTACTCTGTGGTATAACAAGGAAGCTGAGACTTCTGCAGTGTGTGAATGTGCTTTTACTATACAAGATGCTGTACATACAAAACTATTACAATATTAGGAATATACTACAAGACTGACAGATTTCTATAACAAACAAAATGCCTAGAAAATAGAACAGCCTATGGTCTATAACTACAAATACATTTAAAGGTTACTTAACTTTGATTACGCTATGTTCATGATCTTCATTGTTGAGACCAGGCATCTTCTTCTTATGATGAGTAGCTTCTCCTCTCTTACAGCAACATGATGTGTGTCCTTCCTAGCTTACTGCCTGCTTTTATGTGTGTGTGCTGTTTACCATTATCAAAACTGTAGCTGTATTTCAACAAAAGCATTGAATACAACAATGCTATCTACCTATTGTCTACTCAAAACGAACCTGTAATCTAAACTGTGATTTCTTTCAGTTTGAGAGCTGAAAGAAATCTCAAACAGGTAATGTTTACTTGTTTACTGTGGCTATAGAGACATTAGCATATTGGATACAACAATGGTATCTAACCTATTGTCTACTCAAAACGAAACCTGTAATCTAAACTGTAATTCTTTTCAGTTTGAGAGCTGAAAGAAATCTCAAACAGGTAATGTACTAAAATACAACAATGGTATCTAATCCCATTGTCATTTGTTTGAGAGATCTACTTAAACCAAATGCTGACAGGTAATCTGACTATTGTAAAATTGTCCCATGTATCCTATGTCTGATTAATATAATAAAAATCATATTTTTAACAAACGCAATACATTCCGCCCTATGATTTTTATTTTTTCTCTCTCAGACCACACACAGAAAATCTCTTCATTACTAAAAACTCAATATACACATGAATTTTCCTTAAATGCAACCCCTCCCATATTTCTGTCACTGGGAAGGTGTTTCAGTCTTTGGATAAAAGTTCATTAGAAAGTCCATTCTAAAGTTCTTTAGAAACAAGTCCAGGCTTGGAATACATCAAAAGGCCTTGTTCTCCACAGCTCTTGCGATCTTCCGTCATTCTTTCCATCATGTAACCACTTTTCTCTGGTCTTCCTATGGATCAAAGCGGAGACAACCTGTGGAGTGGAAAACAAAGCGGATTATCTGTTCCTTCTAACAATACATAAACAGTAGATCCTGGCCCTTCAGCTACTATCTCTCCTCTAAATGGCTTCTTGCCTGGATATCTGACCAATACTTTGCCACCTGCCTGTATGCACCTCTGACCCTCCCAAAGAACATCAATAGGGAGGAGAGGAAATAAACTGATATTTCCCAGAAAATCACTGCTGTTTATTTTGGAAGGTTTGATGTTATGTAGCCTCACTTTCCACTCTTGCTGAGAAGTATCCACTAACCAGTCAGAGTCCCAGCCACTGTCTTGAAGCTCATCTGCCAATGCAAATATAACTTCAAACCTTCCTGCCAGATTCCCTCTCATTCCTAGATAGGCTTCAGCTTCAGATACGTCACTCTTGGTTTCTATGTCATGGAAAGCAGTAACATGGTATCTGTTAAACCCTGTTCTTTCAGGAACCTTACATAAATACTGAACTCTGCACTCCAGCTGTGAAATCTGTGCCTCAGCCCCTACCATCCTCTCATAAGGTGTGCTTTTGGCTATTGGCCTAGAATTTAACAACATGACTGCCTGTGTGAGGACCCGATCCCACCCCCTTAGTGTATGTGTGGGTGTAATTTTGCGTATCTGGTCCTTCAATAGCCCGTTGTATCTTTCAATCAAACCAGCTGCCTGTGGATGGTATGGGATGTGGCACAACCAGTACACTCCAGAATCTTTGGCCCACTGCTGTACTGTTAATCCGGTGAAGTGTGAGCCATTATCACTTTGGATTTGTTTGGGACAACCATAAGCAACGACAAGTTTCTGAAGCAGTTGAAGCGTTGCGGCTTGATCTGCAAGTTTTCAAGGATGAACAAGCATAAGTCCTGAATAGGTGTCCACTTCAGTGCAACAATATCTCAGTCCATTGTTTCCCCGGGGCAGGGGACCGATGAAGTCAATCTGCCAGATCTCTGCAGGCCTCTCACCCCTCTTAATCGACCCAGTGGAGTACTTTTGCAATGGCCATTGTCGCACTTCTCCACACACTGTACAGTTCCCTATTACAGTCTTTATCATGTCCATGGATATAGGCAATCCTCTCTGCTGTGCCCATTCATATGTTGCTTTCTGCCCCAAATGTCCAGATTGCTTGTGGGCCCAGTTGGCCAAGTTCATCAAAACAGAATCAATTGGCACAACTGCCTTCACTTTTGCGATTTCATCTGCAACTCTGTTATAGTTCTCAAAGTCTGGTACTAGGGGCACATGTGCATCAACATGCCCCACTTTTATGGTGCGGGAGTGAGCTTCCTTCCAGATGTAATCCCAGACTTCCTTGCCTCCCCACACCACCTTTCCATGAATCATCCATTCATTGGACTTCCACGTGGGCATCCAAGTTGTCAGTCCTTTAAAAACCGCCCAGCTGTCAGTGTAGATAGTGACATGGGAAGAAGGATCCTCCTGAAAAGTCATCACTACAGCTTTCAACTCTGCATACTGACTGGACCCTCCGATTCCGGACTCCTGCAGGACTGTGTCTGTACTTGGGTTGTAGGCTGCTGCTGTCCATTTACGCCCAGACGAGGTGATTATGGCTGAACCATCAGTGAACCATGCGGACTCCTTCATGTCTTCTGACAGAGACTCAAAGGATGGAGCCTCTTGAATGGGGGATGACTGCAGCACAGGAATTTCTTCTTCTGGCCGGGTGCTGGTAAAAGTAACAAGCCCTGCCAACTGTTTTGAAATGTCTCTAACATCCCCAGCTGCAATACCCCCTCTTTCTTGAAGGTACCACTTCCATTTCATCAGTGTCTGGTTCTGGGCTACAGCTGCCCTAGTGGTCAGTCCATTATCTCTCACCCATCCTGATATTGGCAATGCAGTATGGATGGTGACTGTGTCCTTTCCTGTAATGGTCTCTACATGTTGAAGTGCTGTGTAGGCCCCAAACAGGTACTTCTCTAGGGCCGTGTATCTCGTCTGTGCCCCTGTCAGTTGTTTGGACCAAAATCCAATAGGTATTGCTCTCAGTCCTTTCTTTTCATTTGGCTGCCACAGACTCCAAGATATGGTACCATTCTGCTCCACTACATCCAGCTGAAATGGTACTCCTTGTCTCACGGGTCCCAATCCCTGATGCTGCAAAATAGCTTCTTTAGCAGCCAGGAATGCAGTCCGCTGCTCTGAACCCCATGAGAACTCAGTCTTTTTTCTGGTAACATTGTATATAGGCCTCAGAATCAGTCCAAGATGTGGAATGAACGATCTCCAGAATCCCACAACTCCAATGAACTTCTGTGCCTCCTTTTTGGTAGTAGGGGGCAACAGCGCCTGGATAGTTTGCACAACTGTCTCTGGAATCTTCCTCTGTGGCCCAGTCCACATCATTCCTAGGAATTTCACCTCTGTGGCAGGTCCTTGGACTTTGTCTCTGTTGATAGCCCACCCTCTGTTCTCCAAGTGCTGCATCAGCAGGTGCAGTGCTTCAGTTACATCTTCTTTTGTCCCAGAGATCATGATGTCATCAATGTAGTGAAACACAGCGACTTTCAAATTCAGGGTACTTAAATCTCGGGCAATCAGTCCATGACAAATCGTTGGAGAATGAAGATAGCCTTGCGGAAGGACAGTGAAAGTGTACTGGCGGCCGTCCCACACCAGAGCAAACTGGTCTTGACAATCTGGGTCTATCAAAATTGAAAAGAAAGCATTAGCCAGGTCTATCACAGCATGATATTCTCCTGCATCTTTAGCAATTTTCTCAACAATTGAGGTCATATCTGGTACAGCTGACTTCAATGGAGGTGCCACTTTGTTTAGACCTCTGTAATCCACAGTCATTCTATATGTCCCATCAGGTTTCTTTACTGGGAACACCGGAGACGAGAAAGGACTTACAGCAGGTCTAAGGATCCCTACTCTCAACAGTTCTTGAATAGTCTCCCCAATTTCTTTGTGGCCTCCAGGAAGTCTGTACTGCTTGAGACAGACTGGCTTCTCTGTTGGAGGAATGTAGACAGGGGTCCATTTCGCATGACCTCTGACCACAGCCTTCACCGCCCTTACCAGATACGCTTTATCAGGATACCCGAATGTGAATGTACCTCTTTCAGTCTGAATTGACTGACCTTGAAGTACATCCATCCCAAGAATATTTTCGGGTAACTCTGATATCAAAACATTTGTCATAAATCCTGATCCCTTGCCAATAGCCAATTTCACCCGTATCCTAACTGCTGGTGTAGTTTGCCCTCCCAAACCTTCTACATAAATCAATTCTCCTTTGTGATGGGAAGGATTTCCTTGCAAAAGTGTAACTTCAGCTCCACTATCAACTAAAGCCATTACATGTGTAGGAGAAGATGACTTCCCCCACCATACAGTGACAGGTGCATATGGGCGTCGGTCTCCTGCTGTCACTGCCCTCACTGCTATTACAGGAGACTCACCTTCCCTTCATAAAGGATATTGAACCTCCCAATCCCCTTTTCTGATTCTCTCTAACTCCTCCCCAGGATAAAGGGATTTGGGTTTGGGTTCATGTTCACTTTTGGGAATTGGTTTGGGGCTAACAGGAGGGGTCTGTTCTGTTTCCTCTAAGTCTAGGCTGATGTTATCTTCACTAGGTGTAGTGTTTCTAACCCTGACAGATTTCCCTACTAAATGTTTCCACCTCTTCAGCATTTCTGCAGTAGGAATGCCATCTATCTCATCTCTAGGTACTCCTGCCTTTAATAGGTCCACCCACATTTCTTTCCTAGAAACAACTAGCCTGGTTTTCTCTTCACCTTCTGTCTTCTCTACCCCATTCCGTTTCTTCTCTGTTCTTTTCTGCTTGTATTCTTCCTGTCTGGCCTTGACCTTATCTACTGCCCTGACAGGTTTTGTTTTAGTCTCCTCTATCTCCCCCAACTGGCTTAAAAGGGTTGTGGCTTCATGAATCTTGCTGTTTAATCCCAGGCCTCCCAACAAGGACAATAATGGAGCCCTGAGATTAAATGGCGCAGACTTCATCAGCTTAGAGCGCAGAGCAGACGTAAAGCGTTCCATATCTGGACCTATCCATTCTGGAAATGTATTTAATCCGGTTATACAGCCCATCTCACGTAACCTGGAAATACCCTCTCCTATTGATCTCCAGAAGTAGGTATTTTCCAGGTCAGTAGGACTAGCGTATACTCGGACTATTCCATCTCTCACAAGGTCTAACAGTGAAAAATTCACGCTAAACTCTCGGGCTTTTCGCATTGCTTGACGCAATTGTGGATCATGGGTTAACACTCCCATAGCCACTGCTTCCTTACCTGACAAAACAACACTGTCCACCCCTTCATCCCATAAGCGTAGGAGCCAACTCAATAGGGACTCCCCAGACCTTTGTTTGTATTGTTTTGCCAGCTCATGGAGTTCAGTTTGTGAAAACTCCCGTACTTCTTCAAATTCAACATCTCTGGGGTTGCGATAATGCACCTCCCCATCTGCCATATCCTCTCTATCATGTTGCCGTTTCCTATGCTTAGTAATGAGAGGTCTGGCATACTTTTTCTTCCCCACTAGCAGATCATCCTCTGAAATATCAAACTCTATCTCCTCATCCTCACTATCATTTGAGGAGAACACATCCTCACAATCCTAATTTTGGGATGTGACAATGGCACGTACTCTGGCTTTACTAACAGGTTTACGCCCCTTCCTTTTTCTTAAGGCATTGATTTGGTCATGAGGGCTGCACACCGCTCTTGCAAATCATCAGCCCGACTAGCGGTTGAACGTACACACTCTGAAGCAACTGCTAGCTGGTCTTTTAATACCTTAACTTCTGCCTCTGCCTTCTCCCTTCTATGTGATTCAGTATAGAGAGCATGGAGGAAGTACCAACCCACTGTGGACACTGTTCTCTCTTTCTTACTTAAATTCAACCCCTTAAGGCTAAAATCTACAAAATTATCTGAGACTTTATCACCCCAAGTCAGCTTCAAGGGAGAAGCATACTTCACAAATGCATTAGCAAGAGGCTCCCACTCATTATTTCTGGCCCAGATAGGTAAGCTGCACACTTTCTTCTGGTCACCAGAACCCTCTGCAGCCTTGCTTTTCCTAAACAGCTTACGCAGCATTTTACCTAGCACAAGCTACACAACACACTACAGAAAAACAAGTCTGCTTCAATTGAATTATAGCACAAATTCCAGCCGAGCCCCCAAATGTTTCGCTTTGCTTCTATCTAGCAAGGTTACTCTGTGGTATAACAAGGAAGCTGAGACTTCTGCAGTGTCTGAATGTGCTTTTACTATACAAGATGCTGTACATACAAAACTATTACAATATTAGGAATATACTACAAGACTGACAGATTTCTATAACAAGCAAAATGCCTAGAAAATAGAACAGCCTATGGTCTATAACTACAAATACATTTAAAGGTTACTTAACTTTGATTACGCTATGTTCATGATCTTCATTGTTGAGACCAGGCATCTTCTTCTTATGATGAGTGGCTTCTCCTCTCTTACAGCAACATGATGTGTGTCCTTCCTAGCTTACTGTCTGCTTTTATGTGTGTTTGCTGTTTACCATTATCAAAACTGTAGCTGTATTTCAACAAAAGCATTGAATACAACAATGCTATCTACCTATTGTCTACTCAAAACAAACCTGTAATCTAAACTGTGATTTCTTTCAGTTTGAGAGCTGAAAGAAATCTCAAACAGGTAATGTTTACTTGTTTACTGTGGCTATAGAGACATTAGCATATTGGATACAACAATGGTATCTAACCTATTGTCTACTCAAAACGAAACCAGTAATCTAAACTGTAATTCTTTTCAGTTTGAGAGCTGAAAGGAATCTCAAACAGGTAATGTACTAAAATACAACAATGGTATCTAATCCCATTGTCATTTGTTTGAGAGATCTACTTAAACCAAATGCTGACAGGTAATCTGACTATTGTAAAATTGTCCCATGTATCCTATGTCTGATTAATATAATAAAAATCATATTTTTAACAAACGCAATATACCTCTCTGACGCTAAAACCTAATTGATATCACCCGCCGGGTGATCAGGGGGTTAAACCTTTATTGTGTTATATACAGCGGGTGCCCTGATGCTATAAAAAGCAAACTAACCAACTAGCGTCACCTGTAACACTTATACGGTGATCACTGGTGAAAGGGTTAACTAGGGGCAATCAGGGGGTTAAAACCTTTATTAGGTAATATATGGGGGTACCTGACGCTATATAAAAACCTGACGGGCAACCTAAATAACTAAATAACTAACTGGCTAACCAGTGTCACCAGTGACACTTATACGGTGATCACTGGGGAAAGGGTTAACTCTAGGGGCAATCAGGGGGTTAAGATAATATATGGGGGTACCTGACGCTATAAAAACCTGGCGACGAAAATAAAGAAATAACCTAGGGGCACCACCGACACTAATACAGCGATCAGAAAAACGATCTCTTAGTGACGCTGGCGATAGGGGGTGAAAGGGTTACCTGGGGGGCGATCAAGGGGTTAAACCTTTATTGGGGGGGTTAGGGGGCTACCCTGGACCTAAAGGGGCCTAAACCTAACTGCCCTGACACTTTTTACAGTCACAAATGACACTAAATGCAGTGATCAGTAAATAAATGATCACTGCAATCAGTGACACTGTGACTGGGGGTACAGGGGGTGACCTGGGGGGTGATCTGGGGGTGACTGAGGGGTGAAATGTCTGCCTATGTGTACCTACGTGTTAGTGTAGTGTTGGTGCACTAACCTGATGTCTTGTCTCCACAGCGCTCTGGACAAAAAGACCACCGCATGGAGAGATGACATCACTTCCTCTGCCTGTCCAAGATGGGTAGAAGAAGGGAAGTTACCGCTCAGGTGCAGCTGATGATCTCCTCACAGGATCCAAGACCAAGGGTGCAGCCAATGCATGTAGCAATGCAAAAATAGTGAGAGACCTTGGACTGCCGCACTCCAAAAAAAATTTGTTCTTTTATTAAAATTAAGATGAAAACAATGAATACATGGCACAGCAAAGGAAACAGCTAATGTGAGCTGACGCGTTTCGCACTGAACTTCAGAGCTTAATCATAGCTGATTAAGCGCTGAAGTTCAGTGCGAAACGCGTCAGCTCACATTAGCTCTTTCCTTTGCTGTGCCATGTATTCATTGTTTTCATCTTAATTTTAATAAAAGAACAAACATTTTTTTGGAGTGCGGCAGTCCAAGGTCTCTCACTATTTTTGCACTTCCTCTGCCTGTGTTTACATTACACAGGCAGAGGAAGAATGTCATTCGCCGGGAGCGATCGCGAGGGGGTGGCCAAAAACCAATGGCCGCCCCCTCATCCTGGATCGCCGGTAAACGGAAAACAACCGCTTCATGTACTGGGGGGGTCCGATCGGACCCCCCACCCATACGAAGGCAGTCACTTACAGGTACGTGATTGTGCCTGTCTGTGCCATTGTGCCGACGTATATGTACATGGGGCGGTCGTTAAGTGGTTAAATAACTTCTAACTCCTCAGCTATTCATGGAGCTATCTAGCTGAGGTGACTCTTTCTCTGTGCAACTTGAATACCTCATCGGGGAGGAGACAGCAGGCCACGCTGTCTCCGTCTCGATCCCAATACAGAGTTTTCAAGGTGATTCTGACCCCTTTAAACTTAGTTTCTTTTCAGAATTTATATTAGGTCCTGCAGAATGTTTTAAAATACAGTGTACAGTGAGAATGATGCTGGACCTTGTGGTTCCTCACTTCCCTAACCTTTTCTTCCACCTTGTTCAGGAGGGATTGTTGCATACTACTTACAATTCACTCATATAACTAACACACATGGTCCTTTCACACCAACGTCTTTACAACCACTACAGACTTATTCTAACCTTATTTGGGAGATGATCAGTTTCCCTTCATTAATCACGCATACAATTTTCCCTAGAAATCGTAAAAATAACAGTATTCAGCACTGAAAATCAAACCAAAATTATAAAAATAAAAATAATTGCAGCCAGCACTTCAGGGTAATTCAAGAAAAATCCCTCAAAATGAACAAATATCTAAAAGAGTGCAGCGCAGAGAAACAAAACAAATATTAAAAGTCCATAAAAAAGGCAAAGGTCCATAAGGGTGAATGGTGCACTAATATGAAGCATGCGATGTGGATCACAACAAGTTGACCAGAAAGAAATCCCTCCACCACACAAAGAGTGGCCTCTCACCTCAGCAATTCGACCCTCAAGAGGTCAAAGGGCACAAAATAATAATGCAGATGTCATAATTCAGCCTCCAACCTCCAAACGACAGATATCAGCTTGGCATATAAAGCAGTCACCTCCATACACTTGCTCCACCGAGTTCCAGTTTATGCAAATAAAAAGGGGAGACTTCCTAGTGCTCTCTGACATAAGTCGTTTATTCCTTACATTAAAAATAAGAGTATACTACTCACATTTAAAAGCACTCCGTGCGAGTGCAAACAAATCAGCATGTATCCATGGATAGCAAGAGACGATCGCAGCGGCGTCCGGCGTAGCTCCTCCCCCCGTACGCGTTATGTCAATGGGCGTGACTTCTTCAGCGTGGGGCGGGGCTAGGCTCTGACACGCCGCGACTGCTTAAATAAGGGAACAAGGAAGCAAAGGACCAATCCCTAATCCCGAACTAGACAGTCAATCATGGCTAGTCTAACAAAAAGACCAGCTTATTTGTATACACAGGGAAAAGGGAAAGGTATCAGATGAATACATACAGAAAGGTCTGCTGACTGCAACCGGTCAAGGATTACAGCAGAAATATTAATCTATAAAGCAAACCATCTGGCTAATTACAATTTCCATTTGGAAAAGATAATAAAGGCACGCAGTTACCTCAATAGCTAAAAATAAATTAATATATGCCAGACGCCAACCACGATCGTCTCGAAAGATCCATACGAATCACATTAAAAATACATATAATTACAAAAAACAATAAATAGAAATATATGGAAAAAAGAAAAAAACAAAAAGAAAAAAACAATAAACACAAAACCAATCTATAAAAACTATCTATTAGAAATGAAACAATTTAAATCAAAATCAACGTTAAGGCCTGCAGGCGAAAGAACTTTGGTCTTGAAAATCCAAAAAGATTCTCGCCGACTCAGTTGGCAAATATAGTGTCCGCCCCTCCAATGCCTTGGCACTTTTTCTATCCCCCAGAATTTTAGGCCCTTGGGGTCAAGCTGATGACATCTCCTGAAGTGACGGGAAAAACTATGGGTTTTTACCCCCCTTTTAATATTACTCACATGTTTCCCAACACGTACATGCAATGCTCTGGATGTACGCCCTACATATTGGAGACCACATTCACATTCCAACATGTAGATCACTCCTTCGGTCGCACATGTGATGAGTTGCTTAATCTTGTATTCCATCTGTGTGACTGTGGAACTAAATGTCTTGCGCTTTTTTATATTGTTTTTAGCATGTTTACATGTCGCACAGCAACCGCATGCATAAAACACAGACAAAATTCAAAAAGTTTTGGTTGTGCAAAAGTGGGCGGATCAATGACACCAGGAGCTATGCTATCACGAAGACATGGTGCTTTACGGTATATGAATTGAGGACGTTTGGGCAGAACAGGGCCCAAGATGCGATCATATTTGAGGATAGGCCAATGTTTGGCAATTATCCTTTCAAATTTTTTGTGTTGGATACTGTAATCCATAATGATCTTGTAACCACTTCCATCATCCTGGGTGGCAGAACTAGCTGGTTTATGTAGTGATCCCATATATATAGTGTCCACAGTAGATAATTGATGTTTAAGTATTAGTATGATGATATAAGTTATGTTTCCGCAGCATCACCCAAGTTCTCCAGAGAGTGCAGTTTATTTAACTTCCAAAACAGAACAAAGTTCAATACTTGCACAGATGACAACGAATCCAATCAGAGTATATATATATTTCAGAGTCCCACATCTCCTAGATCATATTCTAGACCTGTGCTTTCCTATCCATGCAGAGTGACAAGACTGGAGTAGACTGAATGCCAGCTTGAATGTCTCAAATACTGGTCTGACACTCAAGGGGGGGGGGTGTTCTGCCAGGTCAACCAAATGTTCCCATGAATGAATACCCCCTCAAGTCTAATTACCATCAATAACTACTTCTTCTCAGGTCCTAAACAATATGGCCCCTTTGAAATGTTAACAGGCCACCTCACACACCTAGGTAGGCTTGCATAAGATTAGCACATCAGAGTCGTTATCTGTCCCCTCTGATAAACCTTGTTTGGCCACTAACCCCTTTTGGTCAACAAACAGCCTTTGATGTGTGTAACTAGAATGCCTGTATGTAACACAAATATATTGTGTCATACATATAACACAATATATAATACATACACCTATATAATATTACATATATATTATTATATATAATATTACAACAATTTATCCGCCACAATAGCCCCCCTATCCATAACCCTTACTCGTTCAATCTCCTTATCTATAACATCAGGAGTATAACCCTTCTGCTTAAACCTAGTCGCTAAAATTTGAGATTGGGCAAGAAAGTCAGACTCCAATGTACAATTACGACGGAGTCTGCCAAATTGCCCCCTTGGTATGTTACACAACCATAACCTATGATGACAGCTAGATAACGGTATGTAACCATTACGATCCGTAGTCTTAAAATGATTTCTGGTGTGAAAACTACCATCTTGCTTAAAAATCTCAAGGTCTAAGAAAGTTACTTGATTAAAATCAACAGTCCAGGTTAACAAAATATTTTTGTTATTACCGTTCAACTTGTCCATGAATAGCTGGAGACTAGGCATATCACCCTCTCATAACATGACAAGATCGTCTATGTAGCGTTTGTTACAACGTAGCTGTGATGGGCGATCTTGGAAAACCGCCTTTTCCTCCCAGTGGGCCATAAACAAATTGGCCACACTGGGAGCAAAACGAGCGCCCATCGCAACTCTGCATAACTGTAAATAATACAGTTATTATTCAAACCAAATAATAAAAATAATACAGTTATTTGTCAAACCAAAAATAGTTCCTGGAGAGACAGAACTTCACACTATCCACCATAAACTGTACATGATCAGGAGCGAAATCTGTTCCCGCCAATGCCCACCTAACAGAAGCAATAGCTGCAGCATGATCTATAATCGTATAAAGGGATCCAACATCAGCAGTGATAAGAATAGAATCAGATGTACACGGCAAGGTATTCAATATCTGGATAATTTGTTTGGTATCACGAAGGTAGGCCTTCATTCCATGCACCAAAGGCTCTATAAAGAAATCCAGATACTGACCTAACCTTGAAGTTACCGAGTCGATGCCGTTAACAATCGGAAGCTTGGGCAAAAAATAAATAATAGGAGTACGGCAATAAAAGGGGTCAAGATAAGAAGCTTCTTTAGCATTCAAAACCCCCACACTCTTACCACTCTCAATAAGTGAATGTAGTTCATTCTTGAACTTAACCATAGGGTTACCATTCAAGAGTGAATAAGTGCTACGATCATTTAATAGCCGTTTCATCTCTTCCTGGTAATAGGTTTTGCTAAGTACCACCAAGCCCCCACCTTTATCCGCTGGCCGGATTATAATATAATTTCTCTGCTCAAGAGATAGAATACCACGCTTGATGTGTTGGGAATCCCTAACTTTTTTAATCCTAAGGGAATCCAAATCGCTGCACACCATATTCTTGAATTCTTATATGATTATAGATCATGATGCAGCTATTGCTTCTGTTAGGTGGGCATTGGCGGGAACAAATTTCGCTCCTGATCATGTACAGTTTATGGTGGATAGTTTGAAGTTCTGTCTCTCCAGGAACTATTTTTGGTTTGACAAGGACTATTATTTACAGTTATGCGGAGTTACGATGGGCGCTCTTTTTGCTCCCAGTGTGGCCAATTTGTTTATGGCCCACTGGGAGGAAGAGGCAGTTTTCCGAGATCGCCCATCACAGCTACGTTGTTACAAACGCTACATAGACGATCTTGTCAAGGTATGGGAGGGTGATATGCCTAGTCTCCAGCTGTTCATGGACAAGTTGAACGGAAATAACAAAAATATTTTGTTAACCTGGACTGTTGATTTTAATCAAGTAACTTTCTTAGACCTTGAGATTTTTAAGCAAGATGGTAGTTTTCACACTAGAAATCATTTTAAGACTACGGATCGTAATGGTTACATACCGTTATCTAGCTGTCATCATAGGTTATGGTTGTGTAACATACCAAGGGGGCAATTTGTCAGACTCCATCATAATTGCACATTGGAGTCTGACTTTCTTGCCCAATCTCAAATTTTAGGGACTAGGATTAAGCAGAAGGGTTTTACTCCCGATGTTATAGATAAGGAGATTGAACGAGTAAGGGTTATGGATAGGGGGGCTATTGTGGCGCCTACCTAGGTGTGTGAGGTGGCCTGTTAACATTTCAAAGGGGGCATATTGTTTAGGACTGGAGAAGAAGTAGTTATTGATGGTAATTAGACTTGAGGGGGTATTCATTCATGGGAACATTTGGTTGACCTGGCAGAACACCCCCCCCCCCCGAGTGTCAGACCAGTATTTGAGACATTCAAGCTGGCATTCAGTCTACTCCAGTTTGTCACTCTGCATGGATAGGAAAGCACAGGTCTAGAATATGATCTAGGAGATGTGGGACTCTGAAATATATATATACTCTGATTGGATTCGTTGTCATCTGTGCAAGTATTGAACTTTGTTCTGTTTTGGAAGTTAAATAAACTGCACTCTCTGGAGAACTTGGGTGATGCTGTGGAAACATAACTTATATCATCATACTAATACTAAAACATCAATTATCTACTGTGGACACTATATATATGGGATCACTACATAAACCAGCTAGTTCTGCCACCCAGGATGACGGAAGTGGTTACAAGATCATTATGGATTACAGTATCCAACACAAAAAATTTGAAAGGATAATTGCCAAACATTGGCCTATCCTCAAATATGATCGCATCTTGGGCCCTGTTCTGCCCGAGCGTCCTCAATTCATATAGCATAAAGCACCATGTCTTCGCGATAGCATAGCTCCTGGTGTCATTGATCCGCCCACTTTTGCATAACCAAAACTTTTTGAATTTTTGTCTGGGTTTTATGCATGCGGTCGCTGTGCGACGTGTAAACATGCTAAAACCAATATAAAAAAGCGCAAGACATTTAGTTCCACAGTCACACAGATGGAATACAAGATTAAGCAACTCATCACATGTGCGACCGAAGGAGTGGTCTACATGTTGGAATGTGACTGTGGTCTCCAATATGTAGGGCGTACATCTAGAGCATTGCATGTACGTGTTGGGGAACATGTGAGTAATATTAAAAGGGGAGTAAAAACCCATAGTGTTTCCCGTCACTTCAGGAGATGTCATCAGCGTGACCCCAAGGGCCTAAAATTCTGGGGGATAGAAAAAGTGCCAAGGCATTGGAGGGGCGGACACTATATTCGCCAATTGAGTCGGCGAGAATCTTTTTGGATTTTCAAGACCAAAGTTCTTTCGCCTGCAGGCCTTAACGTTGATTTTGATTTAAATTGTTTCATTTCTAATAGATAGTTTTTATATATTGGTTTTGTGTTTATTGTTTTTTTCTTTTTGTTTTTTTATTTTTTCCATAAATTTGTATTTATTGTTTTTTGTAATTATATGTATTTTTTATGTAATTCGGATGGATCTTTCGAGACGATCGTGGTTGGCATCCGGCATATATTAATTTATTTTTATCTATTGAGGTAACTGTGTGCCTTTATTATCTTTTCCAAATGGAAATTGTAATTAGCCAGAAGCTTTGCTTTATAGATCAATATTTCTGCTGCAATCCTTGACCGGTTGCAGTCAGCAGACCTTCCTGTATGTATTCATCTGATACCTTTCCCTTTTCCCTGTGTATACAAATAAGCTGGTCTTTTTGTTAGACTAGCCATGATTGGCTGTCTAGTTCGGGATTAGGGATTGGTCCTCTGCTTCCTTGTTCCCTTCCTTGTCCGAGCCTAGCCCCGCCCCACGCTGAAGAAGTCACGCCCATTGACGTAACGCTTACCGGGGGAGGAGATACGCCGGACGCCGCTGCGATCGTCTCTTACTATCCATGGATACATGCTGATTTGTTTGCACTCGCACGGAGTGCTTTTAAATGTGAGTAGTATACTCTTATTTTTAATGTAAGGAATAAACAACTTATGTCAGAGAGCACTAGGAAGTCTCCCCTTTTTATTTGCATAAACTGGAACTCGGTGGAGCAAGTGTATGGAGGTGACTGCTTTATATGCCAAGCTGATATCTGTCGTTTAGAGGTTGGAGGCTGAATGATGACATCTGCATTATTATTTTGTGCCCTGTGCAGGGCCGGCCCTACCATGGGACCCAATGGGCCCATGGTCCCAGGCAGCATTTACAGAGGGGCGGCAGCCGGCAGTGACAAGTGGGCAGCGTGAAGGGATACAGCTGCGGAGTTGCCATAGCGACCCGGCCCCTGCTTCAGGGAGGGTGGTGCGGGCTCCCTCTCACACTAGATTCGATGTCAATGCGTCTCTGTGTGGGCGGCAGCATCACCTCGGATACCAGTATGTGACAGGCAGACCACTCTCCTCCCCTTCACACAGGTGAGATGAGGCTGCTGAGTGGAGGAGGCGGGTCATGTACTGCGTGGAATGACAGGCAGTACTGCAACAACAGATCTCCTGAACGTTCTGCCTGGTGCACAGACCCGCCTTCTCCACACTGCCTCCGAACTCAGTGTCCTCCCTGTTTCTGCGCCTCTGGCACAGAAACAGGTTGGTCCCACCCCCTCCTCCCCTGTCTCCTCCCCTGTATCCTCCCCTCACCTCTCCATTCGAGTCAGATGCCGCTTGTGTCTTTTCACCTCCCGCTTCGCTTACAACCTCCTCTCCCACCAACTGTCCTCAGTCATGGCGGGGCCCGCTGGGGAATAAACATGCTCTCTAGCTGGAGCCAAAGAAGTGTGACTTGATAAGAGTGGAGCGGGGGGCGGGCGGATGCGGGAATTTACGAACATTCTGCAGTGCAGGACACAGGGCTGGTTGGTCTTCTACACACTGAGGGAAACTGAAACTGCTCCTGACTCCCCCTGTACTGGGAACATCCTATATTTGGGGTTGTGACAGGAGCCAGCATGGGGGAGGGGTGAGTCCTGGACATGCTGGGTTTTGTAGTGTACAGGCAGTAGGGGGACCCCTGTGTTCATTCAGAGACCTAAAACCAAAGCCCCCCTAACATGGCTAATAAAAACAAAATATGGTAAAAAAAAAAAACTCTGACGCTGTCCACTGCTCTACTGACACTTTCACTGCCCCACTCTGCGTTTTTTTTTCATGCTATAAACAAGAAAAAAACGAAAATTTTGAAAAAAAAAACAGTATTTTTTACTTTTTGCTATAATAAATATCCTCCAAAAAACTGTCTTCATCAGTTTAGGCCAATATGTATTCTGCTTCATATTCTTGGTTAAAAAAAAAAAAAAAACGCAAAAAAACGCGATTGGTCCACAAAATAGAGAATAGATTTTGGTGGGCGTGATTATTATTTTTTTTTGGGGGGGGGCATCATTTAATTCTTGGGCCCAGGCAGCACAATGTCTTGGGCCGGCCCTGGCCCTGTGACCTCTTGAGGGTCGAATTGCTGAGGTGAGAGGCCACTCTTTGTGTGGTGGAGGGATCTCTTTCTGGTCAACTTGTTGTGATCCACATCGCATGCTTCATATTAGTGCACCATTCACCCTTATGGACCTTTGCCTTTTTTATGGACTTTTATTATTTGTTTTGTTTCTCTGCGCTGCACTCTTTTAGATATTTTTTCCCTAGAAATCAAGTCACATTTGTGGACATTCATTAACAAAATATCATTATCTTCTGTTTTCTATATAGCAATATACAGTCATTCCACCTAGCAAAGTATTCAAACATATAAACAAAAATTCATGACCATATACATACATGTAGCTGGGGTTTAGGTTTGGGAGGTCTTGATGGTGTATTATTCTCCTTGGCCTGTGGGTGGCGATATTCCCACAGGTCGAGGTAGAATCACTGCCGTAGTGCTGTCCTTTTTTGTCCCGTTCCGGCGATGGTACAGCGAGGGCGGGGAACCTGCTGTGATGTCGCGGGAGGAGATAAAGGGGAGAGACGCTCTTGCCACGAGGTCTTCTGCATCCGGCACCCAGTCACCTTAGGCCTGGGTGCGGCGGTCTGGAGTTCGGACCAGGCGCCCTAGGCCTGGTCGGAGCGGAGTTGGCGTCCATCCCAGGCACCTTAAGCCTGGGGTGAGGTACTACACCTGAGGCCTGGAGCCCAGTGACTTCGACTGGGCTCTGCAAGGGCGGATGAATCCGAGGGACCCTGAGGTTGATGGGGCCCATGTCTGAGGTGAGGAGGCCGGGGAGGTTACCCGTCTGAAGAGTCCAGAGCAGCATCAACCCGGTGACGGATGGGCCTCCGGTAACTCCCTTGGAGGGACATCTTTCCCCTGACAGGGGCCACAACGCAGCCAAGGTACTCCAAATCATATTCTTCAGAGTCGCCGCTGGTAGAGACTCAAAAGCTTCAAGTTTCTCTCTCTAGCCAATGGCTGTAGAACCGCTGGTGAAACCACAGTGGTTTAGTTTACTATCAGGACAGAGCCTCGACCTGCTCACCCCACCGTATTGAACTGTTTATGGGTCTCAACCAGTTGGCTGGCAAAGAACTGTTTAATTGTGTGTGTGATAATAAAACAAGTGTTGGACCCTTATCGGTGTGTGTGGTACTCTGGTTAATGGGAGCAAAGGGAAGTGTCAGCACAGCAGAACTTGGTCATTAACTAAAACGCACAGGCCCGAGGAATATAACTGGTACTGGCCTTCACCTCACCCACTGCCATGGGGAGGACATGGGCCGTAGCGCATCTTACTCTCACGTACAACATACCCCTAGACGAGAAGGAAGGAGTGAGGGCGCTACTCGTGTGGGGCTCGTAAGTCCGGGATGATGTGTGTTTTGTCCATGGAACTAAGAACGGCTGTGTCTGAACTTTGCTGCCCGGAGGAGTTCCGAGCGGGTCGGCCATGTGATCGGCCAAAGTGCATCCCTGCTCAAAGTCGTGGAAATGACCCTAAGACGGGAAAGGCCCATGCGGAAGAGCGAGAAGAGGGAGAAGTCCAGCCGTGTGACGTACTACATGTGGGGGCTTTTACTGCACTGCGCCATGAGGCACCCCATGACTGCGCAGTTCGTGGGCAGAGTTTGATGGAAGCCCGCGAAAACGTGCAAGTTGTGGGAGGAGTCTGGCCATGTGGAGGGACACACGTGGAGACTCCGGCGCGTGGTCAGTGCGTGATGGAGCAGCAGATAGTCGGGATGGCCTCAAGCTCCCCGTGGATTCCGGATCCCTACCCCACGAAGATGACTACTTTTGCTGCTCCTCTTACAGACACGGGGATAAGACTCAGGCCCCGAGGACAGTTGGCTCTGTACACCTGCAGAGACACTGAGGCCCTCGGCGTGATCTGTCCCGGATGCTCGGGACTGGTGGTCCACCTGAAGCCATTCGGGCGTTGTGAGGCATGCAAAGAATTCCTATTCGAGGTGGAGCCATCCACAGTAAGGCCCCGGGCCCTTCGCCTCAACTGCCTCACAGGTACCGCTACTCCGGAAGGGGAGATCCAGGCCTTTGCGGAGGTCCCCGTACGCACTGACCTGGGCGACGTGACTGCCCAACCAGAGACTGGAAAAGAAAAATCCGAGGATGCTGCTTCGGTCGCCACAAGCTTCCACCTCCGAAGAGGAAAGTCGGCCTGGTACAGGCCTCCTGTGGTCGTGGTCAAGCTTCACCCCGCCGCTTGCCTGACCTGGATGGCGCCGGTAGAGAGAAAAGTCCTGGACATCCTGCTTCTTCAAAAGGTCCAGGTGAGCAAGGGGCTGGGACTGTGGTGGTGGTTGGAGGTGTCGGGAGTCCACAGTCGGTGGAGCCCGTAAGGGAGGGTGATTCTGTGTCAACCGGGAATTAGCTACCCGCAGAGATGTATGACACCTCCGATCTGGAATCGCTGTCGGACTGTGGAGATGATGGTGAAATTGACGAACTCTTTCACCGCAAGGGCTGGGACAAAAAGCCATTGCCCGTGCTACGTGCACCATGGGATCTGCCTATGTCCACAGGAGACAGTACGCCCCGGGCGGAAGCCCCGGAGCTCACGAGGAAGCCTAGTCCTCCGCTTGTTCTTCCACCACCCGCAGCATCACCCGTTCTGGTAGCAGGAACATAGCATGCATCACTGCGGGCACCGAGATTCAAGCCACCAGAGGTAGTGAAAGTACCTCGGCATCCAGAGGCCATTGTTCCGCCAGGAGAAGGAGAGTGGGCCACAATGCCTCCTTTGGCCCGACTGCAGCGGCTCCTTTGCCAGAGGGTCGCCCATGAGTACGGATGGGAATATCCTTACTTGCCTCGGGACTTACTTTTTGAGGTTGAAGTCCTGCGGCAGCGGTGGTATGATGAGTTTGTTTGGGAGAAGCTTAAAGTGCCTCATGCCCGCTGGTACTTGTCTTGTTCATCCTCAGTGTCCAAACATTTCAGGGACTGCAGAGCAGAGTGGATGTGGGGCCGCCATATCCATGCAGACAAGGTGCGCATCTGCCGGAAGGATGGAGAGGACATCGATTATTCGGTGGAAACTTTCGATCAGCATCTGAAGCTCCTGTTTTTGCCTGATCCAAAATTCTATTTGTGAGGAGAGAAAAAAAAAAACTCTCCTGTATGTTTTTATGCTGCTGAACTTTCTGGAAGTGTCCTTGCCAGAACATCAGAACTGTGCCCTAGTTTTTTATTTGGGCTTTTCTACTCCTTGGAGAAATGAGAGCTGTTTGTTTTGTTCTCTCTTTCTTCACACGTCAGAGATAAAGACTTTGGGGTAGAATCAGAGTAGGGACACAAGAAGAAGGAAGGTTGCCTGGAAGATTCCACCAAGTGTCATTACCGCAGCACTGTCACCAGGTGGCAGTGTTGCGCAACGGCTGTTTGTTTTTTTTTTACACTTGCATCACCTTACTCATTGGAGCGAATGGGTCTCTCGGCTGATGGACCCATTCATTTCAAGTTAACACAAATGTGTTAGGATGTTGTGTTTTTGTTTCCCTTCTGCAGGAGATCCATCTGTCAAGACTGCTGAGTGTGGGGTGGTTCTTAGACAGTGATGGGAGGGATTGTATATGTGTATATGTTCAGATAGGTTTATTGAAAAGTTTTATTATTTTATGTTCCCCTTCCCCTGAGCAGGTCCTGGCACAATTGGGATTTAAATTTGAGGGATAGCCTCTGGGGCCAGGCTTATGTTACCACTCCTTGGGAGACATGGGCTTGCACCAGATGCTGGGGACCAGCGTCAAATCACTGGGGGAAGTGTGTAGCTGGGGTTTAGGTTTGGGAGGTCTTGATGGTGTATTATTCTCCTTGGCCTGTGGGTGGCGATATTCCCACAGGTTGAGGTAGAATCACTGCCGTAGTGCTGTCCTTTTTTGTCCCGTTCCGGCGATGGTACAGCGAGGGCGGGGAACCTGCTGTGACGTCGCGGGAGGAGATAAAGGGGAGAGACGCTCTCGCCACGAGGTCTTCTGCATCCGGCACCCAGGCACCTTAGGCCTGGGTGCGGTGGTCCGGAGTTCGGACCAGGCGCCCTAGGCCTGGTCGGAGCGGAGTTGGCGTCCATCCCAGGCACCTTAAGCCTGGGGTGAGGTACTAAACCGGAGGCCTGGAGCCCAGTGACTTCGACTGGGCTTCGCAAGGCCGGATGAGTCCGAGGGACCCTGAGGTGTATGGGGCCCATGTCTGAGGTGAGGAGGCCCGGGGAGGTTACCCGTCTGAAGAGTCCAGAGCAGCATCAACCCGGTGACGGATGGGCCTCCGGTAACTCCCTTGGAGGGACATCTTTCCCCTGACAGGGGCCACAACGCAGCGAAGGTACTCCAAATCATATTCTTCAGAGTCGCTGGTAGAGACTCAAAAGCTTCAAGTTTCTCTCTCTAGCCAATGGCTGTAGAACCGCTGGTGAAACCACAGTGGTGTAGTTTACTATCAGGACAGTGCCTCGACCTGCTCACCTCACCGTATTGAACTGTTTATGGGTCTCAACCAGTTGGCTGGCAAAGAACTGTTTAATTGTGTGTGTGACAATAAAACAAGTGTTGGACCCTTATCGGTGTGTGTGGTACTCTGGTTAATGGGAGCAAAGGGAAGTGTCAGCACAGCAGAACTTGGTCATTAACTAAAACGCACAGGCCCGAGGAATATAACTGGTACTGGCCTTCACCTCACCCACTGCCATGGGGAGGACATGGGCCGTAGCGCATCTTACTCTCACGTACAACATACCCCTAGACGAGAAGGAAGGAGTGAGGGCGCTACATACATATACATACATATTCACAAAATGATTAAACTGACAGGTTAGTTAGTAATTACTTATGGACAGCAGTGCTTAGAGTAAAGCCAATAGGCACCGTACACACATACTGTACGTCTCCTTACCAAAATGCTTGTCTCAAGACACGAAAAACCGCCAAGCCCTGCTTGCCACGGTGATCAGGAATGTCTCAACCTGATCTTAGCCCAGTTAGTACACAGACCGTTATAACATGTCAGAATGTTTATACTGAAATAATAAAATAGTATTGTATTTATGGAAATATGAAAATCTTTGATTTGGGAGATTTACAACTACCTACAATATCAACAAGAAATCCAAGTTCTATTATCCGTGCTATTTTGAAGACAAGTGACACAAATATTGCTTAAACTATATATATTTATTAACTAAAATACAGTGCAAATTAAAATCAGGTATAATTTGTGATAAAACAAATGAATGGCTATACTTCTATATATCAGAGATAAATGGTGATTAATGTTCAGATAATATTATTTACATTTCTATGCAAGCTCTATATTACAAGATATATTCACAGTTCTTGTACTTAAATGATAACTAGGTATATTTAGGACTTGGTAACTTGTAAAATAACCTTCCGTGACTTCACGGCTTTATGTCAACAATCTCGTTTACATTGACAATATGTTGTGATCTCTTCTCAAAACAAACAGACCTTCTCACTTACACTCTTAAACGTGTACAGACAAAATGTCAATATTGCACACAGTTAGATGATTCAATCAATACTTATGTTAAATTTAGAATGAATCTCTTTTACACATATATCATAATAAAACCATTGTACAAACTTAGCTTAAGCTTTTTAAAGACAACCAAATCAGTATATGTCTCTTAATATTTGGAATATAATTATTTCATACTGCAGTTAAAAAGAATATAACTCCAAGTTGCTCTGCTATATATATATATATATATATATATATATATATTTAAATGGTTTTAGTTAATGTATATGCAAAACAATTCAATAACCAAAAGGTATAATAAACAGAATAATACGTTACCAGTAGGTAAGGGTTCTGTCTGTTTGAGAAGCTTCCCGTGAAGTAATGATGAGTCCCATAAAGACTCATCCTTATCTCCCTACATCTTTCCGTCTTTCAAGTTCTCCTCCTCCAGCTTTCCTTTCTCCCGAGATAGATAGATGTCCAGCAAGCGAGATCTTTTCAGAGAGAGAGAGTTCCCCTTCCTGCTATATAAGCTGCTACTTTTATCTTACTCCCAAAAGTGGGTGTGTGTGTCACAGCTATGTAATTGATGATGTCAACTGACGATGTGATTTGGTAGGTTGCCATAGCAACCAAGTATGCGGCCATCTTGAGTAATATCAATTTTAACCTGTAGGGGCAGTGGTGTATAAGGAATGATTCCTAATGTTAGGGTCACCGAGGCCTAATATAATTTATGACCCCTTTTGACCTAAGCCTTGAAAAACACAATTGTCAAAAACTGTCAAAACATGTGTCAATTAGCTTCAGACATCCTGGCGTTAGCTTTGATATATATCTAGGGAAAACCTACCCACATCTTAACTAATGAATTGTTACAAGGGAGAATAATAGAAAATGTATGACATCTGTAAATCAAGTGGCACCACATCCCGTTTGGGTAAAGCACAACGAATATCGATGGATGGGATTTTTAAGGTGCAGAAAGACACAATGTATATCAAAAGTAAAATTTTATTTATTAGATAAAAATAGAAATATGGGGCGTGGCTTGGACGGGGCGCGAGATGGCCGCATGATCTGAGAGCTCCGGCACTCTGAGGATCTTTTAAGCTACTTTTGGGGATTTACATACTCTGTTAGGAATGGGCAGAACGCACAGGAGCACCTCGACCCCCCGCTCACTCAAGGACTCCGGCACGCAATTCAGCGGCAACATACCGGAGATGTTCCGGACCCGGGCCGCAACACACCTCGCGGAATCACTGGCTTCACAGGCCTCACAGGCCTCACAGGCCTCATCCCCGAGCTCGCCTAGAAACTCCTCCGAGCCGCTCATGGATATTAATAGAGCCGCGAACCCGAGCCTCCTGGACTTGCAGAGAGACCTGCAGCTATTCTCCCTGGACATTAAACACACCCTGACGGCTGCCATATCGGACCTTAAGACGGAAATACAGGGGATGAATAACCGCCTGACTGAAGTGGAAGAAACCACACAGCTCCAAGCTGCAGCGATCAGGCAAGTGCAAAAGACATACGATATGCATCTACCATACATGTTTGAATTGCACAGACAAGTGGAGGACTTAGACAATAGGGGGCGCAGGCACAACATAAGGATTAGGGGGGTTCCCGAGAGCATTGAACAGGCCTCCCTATCACAGACTATATGCGCCATCTTTAATGACCTACTCGATAGGCCCGCGGATTCCCCCATAGAGATGGAGAGACTGCACCGTGCCCTCAGACCCCCTCCTAGAGATGCTGAACCCCCCAGAGATGTAGTTTGCTGCATTGTAAACTTCCCCCTGAAAGAGGAGATTCTCAGGAAAGCGAGGGAAAGGGGACGCATCTCTCACAATGGCGCCGACATTAAGCTTTTTCAGGACCTGTCCCAGATAACATTACAGAATAGGCGCACCTTGCGACCCCTGCTGGACACATTGCGCTCCCGCAACATCCAATACAGGTGGAAATTCCCATTTTGCTTGTCAGCAACCGCCAGGGGACGCACGGCACTGCTCCGGACACCGGAAGACCTCCCTACCTTCTGCGAGCAACTGGATCTACCACCTGTAGACATACCTGATTGCCATTCATTCTACTTCCCCACGGAACCCTGGAAGCCAGTTTCACACATATCATCACCCAAAGCGCAACGTCAAAAATCCAGACGCCGCAGGCTAGACCCCACTTCGCCAGGAGAACATCTCTCTCGTCGAGATCTCTCCTCACACCCTCCTGGGAATGCTGGCACCCCACGCAGGGGAGACAGAGACTTGTGACCGGCCTGATATGTGATGGTTGACCCGTGGGTCAGTAAGTTGAGTTCTGCCTTTTCTTTTCACTCGTTTGTAACTTTTGTCCATTTGTTTTTTTTTTTTTATACCCCCGCACCACAACGAATACCCAGGGACTTTAGACGCAGCGTGATGACTCCTTCCTCCCACCCCTTCACCAGGATCGAGGACCTCTCCCACAGCCTACTATCATCCAGGTACTGTTTTCATTACACCTTAGGCTTACATCCGGCTGGATCTGCACCTAAGGAACTATGAGTACTGATGCCGTGCTCCATGATGAGCCCTATTTCACCCCTTTGGCTTTTTTTTGACACATACCTCCACTAGGTGTTAAGTGTCGGCCCAGAGACTATGTGCTACAGCCAAAGGATGGGACACAAGCTTTAAGTAATCCCATGCTTTGACTTCTCCCCCTCCCCACCCTCTCCCAGGGGTTTTACACCCCCCCCTTTTTTTTTTTTTTTTAAGGGTCTGCTGATGCTGGCTATATGTTACTATGTCTAAATAGTCTAGCTGAATATCTCTCCAGGCCTCACGGTATGCGAGGTAACTTTGGTTTATAAGTTGTGTGCCCACTCCTAGCAGCGACGGATAGACAGATATCCACACCAGCTTAGTAGAGTTATGTAGAAGATAGGCTGCTAACCCACTTAGCTTAATATCCTTCCTAATGCTCACTTAAATTAGTAGCCTTAGTAGCCTCTATAGCTGTAAGGACGGGAAGGAAAGAGAATAAGAACACAGAACCGGACGGGTAAAATATCTGGGCGTACATGCGTGGGTAGGCCCCTACCATACTAATCCACAACCGCACCACCTGATCGATGTCTGTGACATCTCGGAAATGGTTCTTACTTTTAGGTTTCCGATGTAAACCAGATCTCACGTATGACACACCCCTACCAACTAAACCTGACATGTTCTCGAATCCACACGTCTACCTAACTGCAAAGCCCATAGGCTATTTAATGGAAGCAACCTGATAAGACCCCTCCTACTCTTAGGGATATACAGCGTCGGTTGTAACACAGCTCTAACCCGCAAACATCTATGCACATTACCCTGGTTGAGGAGGTGAGGTAGGGAGGAGGTAACTGCAATGAACCACCTGAGAACCTGGTATGCGTTAATACCACCTAGGTTTAGTTAGTGTTCTTTACGCGCAGCCCCCCTGTGGTGAGTTATAAGTAAATTATACCCTGTTCTGAATGTTCAGTTATATGATAAGTTTTATAACAATAGGGGATGTTGACTGTCAGTTTTACCTTGCCGCGCTTTGCTTAAATGTATTGCTGGATTGCCGTACCTCAATTCTCTCCACCGAGGATATCCTGCATATTCTGATCTCAGAGCCCACACTCTGCAAGTAATAGACTCTCCCCCACTTCGTATCCTTAAGCACTCATGGTCCTCTCTAGTGCCCACCTCTTGACCCCTTCCCGGTTTACTGCCCACACACAGCGGTCCAGTAGGACTATAGCTGGAACCCCGGACTTTTTTCTTTAGGTGACTAGGAATACCTAGTTCTACCTCCGGAGACCCTCTACATAGGACTGGTAGATTCCACACTACGGTCCGATACCATCTACCACCTTCCCCTCATTCCTTCTTCCTCCTGGGATCCTACTACCCGAAGTTCTGCACCCCAAGCTCTAACCTATACCTCTCTCCTATTTCTGTTCTCTTTTCTCTCCTTTTCTTCTAATCACCCCCCTCTCCTTCCCCCCCCCTTTTTTTTTTTTCTCTCTCTCTCTCTTTTCTAAGCGTTTTTGGAGAACGCCCCTCCTCGCTCTCGTTCCCCCATTCGTGGGTCGTTGTATCTACATAGTAAGCCTTGTTAACCGAACGGCTGGAGGCAACCTAACCCACTGACCCACAAAATGCTACCTGATCAACTGTCCAAACACAGGCACTTATCCCTTAAATGTGTGTCGCTAAATGTTAAAGGTCTAAACCTCCCAGAAAAAAGATCTCAAGTTCTCTCTGCCCTGTCTACACACAAAGCACACTTTCTACTACTTCAGGAAACACATTTTCGGTCTGATGCCATTCCTAAATTAGCAAATCATCTCTACAGACAAGCACTGCATTCCACAAGCCCAGACTCCAAAACTAAGGGAGTCTCCATTCTTATTTCTAAACACGCAGATTTTCAATTAGCAGACTCTTTGGTTGACCCCGAGGGCAGATACATCTTTCTTAAGGGTACATATGCCTCCAAACCAATAACCCTGGCAAACATTTACAGCCCCAATGAACACCAAGTTGCATTCTTTAGAAAAGTAGGTGACCTTCTTACTACCTTTCAGGAAGGCATGCTAATCCTGGGTGGGGATTTTAACGTACCTCTGAACCCCGCACTGGACACCTCATCAGGTATTTCTGCACTATCCTACCGAGCACTCCGCCAGATTAAACTGCAACTCCAACACCTGACTCTCCATGATACATGGCGCACCCTTTTTCCAAACGACAAAGACTATACCTTTTTTTCTCCCCCACACCAAAAATATTCTAGGATCGATTACTTCTTTCTCTCCCAGACAGACTTATCTTCTCTTACTCAGGCCACCATAGAACCAATGTTCTTATCCGACCACCACCCAATCTCCATGACACTCACATTTCCTGAACGGACCAAGACTTCCAAATCTTGGCGCCTGAATTCCGCCCTACTAAAAGACCCAGAAATCATCAACCAGATGAGTTCCCATATCCAGCTTTATTTCCAAGAAAATTCCACCCCAGACATTTCCCCAGTCACACTTTGGGAGGCACATAAGTGTGTGGTGAGGGGGAAACTTATCTCTTTAGCAACTAAAGCCAAAAAGAGACACCAAGAGCAACTTAGATCACTCATCAACACAATTCACAGACTTGAAAATGCCCACAAACAATCGACTTCGCAATCCACGCTGCAAGACCTACTAAACGCTAGATCGGTAGGAAAACGCACAAGGAGGTGCTATGTCCTCCAACAAAAGGTGTTCTATGAACACGGCAACAAGAGTGGTAGATTCCTGGCGCGCACTATACAAGCAGCTAGGCTCACATCCAGAATTCATGAAGTACGAGACACCCAAGGCACACTCCTCTCTAGAAATGAGGAGATAGCCAATCACTTCGAACACTTCTACTCTAAACTGTACAACTTGCCCCAACACGGCGTTGAAGGGACTAGGGCAGCCCAACGTACTTCCCAATTAAAGGACTTTTTAGCCCAATACTGCCCCAAACCTATCTCCCCACAGCAGGCGGAGGCCATGGAAACCCCATTTTCTAAGGAGGAACTCCTTGTAGCCATAAAACAAATGAAAGTAGGAAAGAGCCCTGGCCCTGATGGTCTCCCACTAATATATTACAAATCCTTTCAGGATATACTGACTCCCGAGATACTTAAAATGTGTAACTCTCTAGCGGATCCTCATACATCAACAGGCAGACTATTAGAAGCCCACATAACAGTTATCCCAAAAGATGGAAAAGACCCCACACTAGCCTCAAACTACAGACCTATTTCCCTACTCAATGTAGATATCAAATTATACGCAAAAATCCTAGCCAACAGACTATTACCTCTTATCCCTGACCTCATAACAGCCGACCAGGTGGGTTTCATTCCGGGTAGGGAGGCCAGGGACAACACCATACGCGCCATAAACATACAACATTGGTTACACTCCTCGGGTTCCAGAGGCTTTCTTCTATCCCTAGATGCTGAGAAGGCGTTTGATAGGGTGGCTTGGGACTACATGCAGGAGGTCCTGAAGGGAATAGGCCTCCTACCCCGCATGTTCTCGCACATTAACGCACTTTATTCTAATCCCTCGGCGAGGGTGAGGACCAATGGCCTCCTCTCAAACGCCTTCTCTATCAGCAACGGCACGCGACAGGGGTGTCCTTTATCCCCCTTAATCTTTGTTCTGACACTAGAACCCCTCTTAAACAGGCTACGCAGCAATGCAGACATCAAGGGCATCAACATAGCACGCAGAGAATTCAAAGTAGCTGCCTTTGCAGATGATATCTTACTCTCCTTACAATCCCCCCGAACCTCCCTGCCCAACTTACTGAAGGACATACAACACTTTGGCGAGATTTCAAATCTCAAAATTAACTACTCAAAGTCTCATGCGTTAAATATTTCCCTACCCCCGCAGGAAGTAGAACACTGCCAACAATTCTTCCCATTTCAGTGGAAGACTGTAGCCCTCACATATTTAGGTGTCCAAATTACGAGGAATACTGTCGATCTCTACGGTCATAACTTCTTAGCTGCCCTTTCAAAAATACAGACCCATCTTAAAGAATGGACTACTATGAATGTATCCTGGTTCGGCCGTGCAGCTATAATCAAAATGGTGGTACTTCCCCGCTTGTTATACCTGATGCAGACAATCCCAATCCATTTACCCCCTTCCTTCTTTGCTACCTATAGGAAAGCCTGCACAACTTTCCTATGGAAGAACTCTCTCCCGCGCATTAAATACTCTCGCCTGACCCTCTCAAAGACCATGGGTGGCATTGGCCTACCAGACCTCCAAAAATATTATCTTGCGTGTCACCTGACTAGAATCGTGGATTGGAGGGTTCACTACCGGGGAAAGACTTGGGTGACCTTAGAAAAACATTTCATACAGACACCTACTCATGTACTCCCATGGCTCCCACCCCGTCTATGGCCCCTCGCAGTTAAAACACACCCGCTAATATACCCCTCCTTAATGGCCCTTGACAAAGCAATTTCGATCCACAAACTTTCCTCATATCTAGGACCAATGACCCCCCTGAGAGGGAACCCAGATTTCCCTCCTGGGGACCCTACGTTCCTCCAGAAAGAATGGCCCCACGATGAAATACGAGCGCAACATTTTTTCCGGGGAGGTGTTATCAGGGATTATGAGGACCTATTGTCCGAATCGCGCACACACTCGTTCCCTTTTTGGTCTTACAGACAACTGAGACATTTCTTCACATACAAAACACCAAGTGTGACGTGGTCCAGACAACCTACTCCATATGAAGCCCTCTGTTTATGCAGCACACCACAAAGACATCTCATATCCTACATATACTCTCTTCTCCAGGAGGACTCCCTCCATCCAGCGACCAAACCCACGCGTACCTCATGGGAAAAGGACCTAAACCTGACTCTGTCTGACGGGGAGTGGGAAACTATTTTTACACATGCTCATAAGGGATCGATGAATATAGCAATTCAAGAAAATGGGTATAAGATCATAACCAAATGGTACAGAACTCCCTCACGCCTACACAAATTCACACCTTCAATCTCGAACATCTGCTGGAGATGCAAGGCAGCAATAGGCTCCATGATCCATATTTGGTGGGAGTGCAGCTCCATTCAACCTTTTTGGACTGAGGTCCATGCCATTATCAAACACGTTACCACTTATGAGCTGGATTACAATCCTGCACAATACCTCTTACATCACACAACCCTTGCTAAACGTACCTATTTTAAATCACTGGCCATGCACATGGTTAATGCAGCTCGACTATGCATACCTGTTCACTGGCGCTCATCACAGGCACCTACCATCAGAGAATGGCTGCTTAGGATAGCCAAGATAGAAGAAATGGAGGAACTGATATTCTCCTCTCAGGAACGCGTACAGATTTTTACGCAAACATGGGCATGCTGGTATCACTTCAAATCGTCAGACCTCTATAAAGCCTACCTACCGCAGTAAACACCTGGAGGAGCTCCCTGCCTTGAATTCGGTATGGCCTGCGACTTAAGGAGACCCGGGGGGGGCGGGGGCGAGGACCGGCTCCTGTCTCTCTTCCTTTCTCTTACCTCTTTGTCTTTCTTTTTCTTTCACCCCTTCTTACCTTTACACTCTCACTTTCCCCCCAAACTCCCAATTTCTCATTAATTACCTTCCCTTTTCACCCCCATTTCCCCCCCTTTCCCTTAAACCACACAACGACATTGAGTCTCTCTCTCTAAAGGGAAACCCCGACATAATCACCAAGTTATTCCCACCCCATTCGGGAATCCAGTCTATTTGCCCGCATCTAAGTGCCACGATTAGGCCTGTAAAGGTTGGCCTACGTGGTAATGCCTACAAATATGATATGACTTGACATGAATGGGGTGCCCTTCCCTAAAATGGCTGATATGCTCGTTGTTCTTGCTCAACCTATATGCTGCATAGATCTCCATGACAATACAATTACCCAATTGTGTTAGTCTCTGCATCATTTGTTTGTTATAGCACACTATGCGATATTTCAAACGTTGTTATTTGCCAAAAAGAGGACCCCAGTCCTCCGCATTTCTGTTCATGACAACCTTGTAAAACGTATTGAAATGTAACCCTGTTTTTACCTTAATAAAATATACTTTTGTGGAAAAAAAAAAATAGAAATATATGTAAACATATATTAAAATTCATCTATAATACACTTAATAACCAAAGTAGTATACAGACAAATAATCTCAACGTTTTGCCAATTTAACTGGCTTCTTCAGGAGTCTTTGTTAAGTATTACTGAAATGTAAGATATACAACATGAGTATACAATAACAATACAAATAAATTATCTTTACAAAATAATCAAAAACATTCACAGACAGGAATGATACAGACAAGAACCAAAAACCGCATTGGAAAATCAATAGTACCTGTATATTATAGATGAAATAGATCAATTAGCTGAATTTAGAATCCGGGATGCTCTCAAACGTGGAGTAGATTTGGTAATCATAGAGGAGACGCTATTTTACACACAACACGGAATATATATACAAGACCGGATTGTGGTGACTTAGTATTATTTTTTTCAGCCGCAGTTGTTTTTCATTGCGTCTGGTGTCTTCAAGAGCAGGGATGAGCCGAACACCCCCCTGTTCGGTTCGCACCAGAACCTGTGAACAGACAAAATGTTCGTGTAAACTTTAGAACCCTATTAAATGCAATGGACTCGAACGTTCGAAATCTAAAGTGTTAATTATAAAGGCTGATATGCAAGTTATTGTCCTAAAAAGTGTTTGGGGACCCGGGTCCTGCCCCAGGGGACATGTATCAATGCAAAAAAAAGTTTTAAAAACGGCCGTTTTTTCGGGAGCAGTGATTTTAATAATGCTTAAAATGAAAAAATAAAAGTGAAATATTCCTTTAAATTTCGTACCTGGGGGGTGTGTATGATATGCATGTGAAGTGGCGCATGTTTCCCGTGCTTAGAACTGTCCCTGCAAAAAATGTCATTTTTGAAAGAAAAAAAGTCATTTAAAACTGACTTGCGGCTATTAATGAATTGTCGGCTCCCGGCAATACATTCAAAAGTCATTGATAAAAAAAAAAAAAAAGCGTGGGGGTTCCCCAGAATTCAATTACCAGGCCCTTCAGGTCTGGAATGGATATTAAGGGGAACCCTGCCGCAAATTTAAAAAAAATTGACGTGGGGTTCCCCCACATATCCATTCCAGGCCCTTCAGATCTGGCATGGATTTTAAGGGGAACTCCACCCCAAATTTAAAAAAAAAATGGCGTGGAGTCCCCCTAAAAATCCATACCAGACCCCTTATCCGAGCACGCAACCTGGCCGGCCGCAGGGGAAAAGGGGGGGACGAGAGAGCGGCCCCCCCTCCCTCCTGAACCGTACCAGGCCACATGCCCTCAACATGGGGAGGATGTCCCCATGTTGATGGGGACAAGGGCCTCATCCCCACAACCCTTGCCCGGTGGTTGTGGGGGTCTGCGGGCAGGGGGCTTATCGGAATCTGGAAGACCCCTTTAACAAAGGGGACCCCCAGATCCCGGCCCCCCCTATGTGAATTGGTAAGGGGTACATTGTACCCCTACCATTTCACGAAGAAAGCGTAAAAAAATGTTTAAAAAAAACACACAAACACCTTGAAAAAGTCCTTTATTTAAAAAAAAAAAAAAAAACATTCCAGCGGTGAAATCCAGTGTCCCGCGGCGATCCCGATGTCCAGCGCTGTCCTTTATTGGTTGTGCCTGAGCGGACCTGATGGGGAACTCCCTCTCAGTATTTTAAATGTATAGACCCGCCCCTTCTAAAGTTCCCCATCAGGTCCGCTCAGCGGACCAGATGCGGAACATGAGAAGGGGCGGGTCTATACATGTATTGCCAAAGTGAGAGCAGTTCCCCATCAGGTCCGCCCCCTCGGTATGTCGGACCCGCCTACGTCATTGGCTTGAGCGGGGAACTTCCTTCACTATGTAAATTTAAATTACACAGTGAAGGAAGTTCCCCGCTCAAGCCAATGACGTAGGCGGGTCCAACATACCGAGGGAGCGGACCTGATGGGGAACTTTAGAAGGGGCGGGTCTATACATTTAAAATACTGAGAGGGAGTTCCCCATCAGGTCCGCTCAGGCACAACCAATGAAGGACAGCGCTGGACATCGGGATCGCCGCGGGACACTGGATTTCAGCGCTGGAATGTTTTTTTTTTTATTATTATTTTAAATAAAGGACTTTTTCAAGGTGTTTGTGTGGTTTTTTTAAACATTTTTTTACGCTTTCTTCGTGAAATGGTAGGGGTACAATGTACCCCTTACCAATTCACATAGGGGGGGCCGGGATCTGGGGGTCCCCTTTGTTAAAGGGGTCTTCCAGATTCCGATAAGCCCCCCGCCCGCAGACCCCCACAACCACCGGGCAAGGGTTGTGGGGATGAGGCCCTTGTCCCCATCAACATGGGGACATCCTCCCCATGTTGAGGGCATGTGGCTTGGTACGGTTCAGGAGGGAGGGGGGCCGCTCTCTCGTCCCCCCCTTTTCCCCTGCGGCCGGCCAGGTTGCGTGCTCGGATAAGGGGTCTGGTATGGATTTTTAGGGGGACTCCACGCCATTTTTTTAAAATTTGGGTGGAGTTCCCCTTAAAATCCATGCCAGATCTGAAGGGCCTGGAATGGATATTTGGGGGAACCCCACATCAAATTTTTTTTAAATTTGCGGCGGGGTTCCCCTTAATATCCATTCCAGACCTGAAGGGCCTGGTATTTGAATTCTGGGGAACCCCCACGCTTTTTTTTTTTTTTTATCAATGACTTTTGTATGTATTGCCGGGAGCCGACAATTCATTAATAGCCGCAAGTCAGTTTTAAAAGACTTTTTTTCTTTCAGGGACAGTTCTAAGCACGGGAAACATGCGCCACTTCACATGCATATCATACACACCCCCCAGGTACGAAATTTAAAGGAATATTTCACTTTTATTTTTTCATTTTAAGCATTATTAAAATCACTGCTCCCGAAAAAACGGCCGTTTTTAAAACTTCTTTTTGCATTGATACATGTCCCCTGGGGCAGGACCCCGGTCCCCAAACACTTTTTAGGACAATAACTTGCATATAAGCCTTTATAATTAGCACTTTAGATTTCTCCCATAGATTTTTCGAATTTGCCGCGAACACCCCAATTTGTTCGCTGTTCGGCGAACGGGCGAACAGGCAATGTTCGAGTCAAACATGAGTTCGATTCGAACTCGAAGCTCATCCCTATTCAAGAGTAATTTCCGGCGCGTGGCTTCCGGGTTTCTCGTCATTTCTAGTCGTCCGGCATCCTTTTGTGTCATTTCCGGAGAATGTTCTGGCTCCTTTACATAAGGAACTGAAGCGCCCTCCCTGCCTCTAGAGTTGGCGCCAATTCTGGCGTCCTATTGGCGTGGGAGGAGATGGCTATATAAAGCCCATGTATTTGGCTTTAATGACATAGCTGCTGCTATCGGGAGAGATGTTTTCTTGGCAACGATTCCATTGAGGTATTTGAACCTAGAAATAGTAACTTAGCTTATATCTATTTACTTTATATTACTTTAGATTTTTTATCAGCAATCGCTTTTTTTTTATAGAATCGAGCCGGCCATATTTAACCAGGTTGGCCTAATCTCTGGTTTCTCTCCGCCTTGATTTCATCTGGTTGGTGGATTATCCAGGTAGTGATTTTCATCTATTTCCAATATTCATTTGAACAACTCTGATCTTGTTGGTGAATGATTCACCTTAAGTTTTTTCCTTTATCAATCCCCTCTTTTTCTTATAACCAGCATTACAGGTACTGTTAGACACTGGCTTGGGTTCTTGTTTAGCTGCTCAGAGTACCGTGGACTTCTCTTTGTGTCTAAGATAGTTTAGGAAGATCACCACTGTTATCAACCCTTCGAGTGCACGCGGAGAGCCCAAACACCACACAAGACAGATATGATGCTAGAACTCTGTTGTATTTTACAATTGGTACAGCATATATAGTTAATCATACAGAACTTTGAAATTAAGGCGTTCATGGAGGCGTCCCATTAGGACCAATCACAATAGCGATCAATTGATGTAGGTGAATACTTAATGATTAATTACACATGACTATTCCTACTGTTTACTATCTACTAGCTACTGTTTGTCTTTTGCGGTCATGTCAAATGTCATGATGTACTAGGTTCTTTTTACTCATTATCTCTTTGGACAAATACACGAAGCACAGTTAGTAGTTTAAAAGTCACATCTATATTCTACTGAAATCTCGCTAAAACCAATTCTCTGCTAAATTCATAAAATGGATGCTGCATGATTAAAATGGAGGTTGTAATGTCAATTATATCCTCACAATCCCTCCTTTTATCCCTGAACAGGGATAAATCATATAGGAAATCAAAAGTCCAAGGGACTATCCTCAAGAACAAGGGTTAGGCATCTTTGTCTTGCAGAGGGATGCTGCATCTTGAGGGCAACATCACCATTCCCTCGGTAATGATTATTCTGTTATTGGCTGTAGCTCATATTCTGGTTCAGCCGCTCGATTCATTCTGTAGTTGTATCCTTTGATCATGCAGAGCAGACTTTTGTACATGAAATATGTAAAAAGAAGAAACAAGAGACCCATCAGTATCACGGTACCAACCTTCTTTATCCACATAAATAACCCACTTAACCATCCTCCTACACCTTCCATTCCTTTAAATGGATTCCATCCTTCCTCTGCTATACTTCTAGCCTTGTGTTGCAATTCTTTTATCTTATGTAGGTGTACTTCTACTCTATCTCCATAATCTGAGATCCAGGTGCAACATTCACTCCCAATAAATTGACAAAACTCTCCTTCTGAGGCTAATAAGTAATCTAAGGCCATTTTCTCCTGCAAAGCTAATCTACTTAATTCTCTTACTTCTTCATTTAACAACTCAAGAGCATTTGTAGTTTCATTTAAAATCTCATCCATAATATTCGAAAAATTATTTAACCTTTCCATTAAAATAATTCCCCACCCTGTGAAGGATGGAAATACAGACCAACCCATATCCTCAGTATCAAACAGTTCTCGTTTAGGTTTATCACTCCATACAGTTTTCAACTGATAAGTTGCTTCAATATCATTTTCGGATACATATGCAGCGGGTACCAATGTTACCAGGGTATATACCCCTGAAACATTAGCAGGTACCACCTTATATGCGATATTTTCATTACAGAGCCAGAAGAACGTTTTTTTTTATTGCGAAACATTTTGGAATTCTAGCCTTTTGTATGACTTTATCAATTAAGAAAAAGGTTGTATACAAATGAGTGTTCATTATTGCAGAATTACAATGTTTTCCTTGACAGATAACTAATTTCTCCAAGCTATGTGGATCTGCTACGTCTACCTCTCCTATGTCTACAACAAGGCCTTTGGGACATTTAATTCTTCCAATTCTTCCACCTTTCCCTCCTAGTCTATATCCAATGCTAGGCCTTCCTTGTTGACCACTTACATAGATGGGATGTCTTAATTGTTTACAGAAAAAATCATCTTGGCTAGAAAAATTCTTCCCTATTCCTGATTCCCAGACAGTATTATAGGGATGTGAGAGTCTGACATTTAAACTTTCATTAATGGGTGCTGATTGATTAATGGTAATGTTGTAGGGAATGAATACAGCTATCATGGCTGGGTTAATAATACCCAAAGGGGGTCTTGAACATACCCAACAATTGGACTTGTTGGCTGCTTGAGCAATTTTTAAATGAGTTTTCCATAACAGACTAGGGTATTCATTTTTATATTCATTTTTGTACTCATATTTATAATCATGTGTTTCCATATTTAGTTTGCTGAGATATGGAGTATTCATGGCCTGGCTACAATGTGAACGTGTTGATCTATTTGACCAGGAACACACATCGTATATATCACATGTGACCATGTAAATCACCACAGCGAGAGTAGCAGTAAGAATGCAGACTGTTACTCCCCTATTTCTGATCAGCACTGCCAGTGGCGTTTCCTTGGGTGTTCTTTTCTGTGATTCTTCTGGATCCTTCACTTCTTCCTGGTCCGATGGATGGTCCAACATTTCCTCGTGGTCCTGTGGATGGTCCAACCTCTCCTCGTTTTCCAGTGGGTGGTGCATTCTTAACCCTGGAAGCGTGTATCCACGCTGGGGACTGTCCAGTTAAAACAGCTGTTCTCATTACTGCAATCACTACAGTTGGTTCACCATAGGGTGGATCCAGGGAACCGTGCTTCTGTAGTTGTTTGACAAGGACCCTGTCACCTGTTTGGAAAGGATGTGTTGGCTCACCTGCTGGAAGTGGAAAAGACAGAGACACATCACCATAGACAGAATTCAGTTTTTCAAGAAGTTTGACCACATGTTCCTGTTGTATAACCTCTAAGTCTCCTGGCTGTAACTGAGGTGTTCCTCTAACCCAAGGAGTAGGAAATGGTCTCCCCATGAGAACCTCAAATGGGGACACCTTTGTGGTCTTATTTGGGGTCATCCTTATTTCGGCAAGTACTGCAGGTAAGTGTTCTATCCAATTTTTAAAACGTCCTCCTGTTCCCTTTCTTAATTTATCTTTGATGGTCCTGTTCATTCTTTCTACAATTCCTGAACTTTGTGGGTGGTATGGTATGTGGAATTTCCAATCAATAGCTAATAGTCTGCTAATGTGTTGTGTCAGGGCAGCAGTAAATGCTGGTCCTTTGTCACTATCTATGACTATAGGGCACCCATACCTTGGAATCCATTCTTTACACAGAATTTTTGCAACTGTTTTAGCGCTTTCTCTCATTGTGGGGATGCCCTCTACCCACTTTGAGAATTTATCCACAATAACCAAGAGATATTTGAGGCCACCTCTGGCTATTGGCATGTGTGTGAAATCAATCTGTAATTCCTGCATTGGGCCCTGGGGTGTCGGTAAGTGATCCAGAGCTCCTATTTTCTTTCCTTGTACATTGTTCCTTGCACATGTCAGGCATCTAGAAAGTTGTGCATCAACTAGATTCCACAGGTCCCTGCAGACAAAATGCCTAGAAATGGCGATTAATGTATTCTTCTTACTTTTGTGTCCAAATCCATGATAATGGGAAATGAATAATGGGGCAGCTGCTCTTGGGAGGCCATACTTACCTATGTCTCCCTCCTTGTTGGCCCACAGACCAAATTGGTCTTGGGCCAACCCATTTCTTGACCAAAACTCGATGTCATCTATAGTCGCTAAAGCTTGTAAGTGAACAAGGTCAGTATCCTCTACAAGGAATGGTATTACAAACTTGGACATGAGCATGTATGCAGGACATACCGGTTTAGTGGCAATTTCCTTAGCAACTTAATCTGCTAATCTATTTCCCTGGGCAATTTTGTCTAAACCCATGCTGTGCCCTTGGCATTTAATTACAGCAATTTTTGCAGGAAGCATTATTGCTGATAAAAGTTCCTGAATAAGATCTGAATGAGAAATTCCTTTCCCATCAGCAGTGATAAATCCACGTTTCTGCCATATTCTTGCGAAATCGTGTGTCGCACTGAATGCGTATTTGGAGTCAGTATAGATATTTACATCTTTGTCCTTGTATAGCTGACAGGCTCTAATCAAAGCAACTAATTCAGCTGCCTGGGCAGATGGGTAGGGTAGTGAGTTTGCTTCAATAACAATATCAGGTAGCTGTACTACTGCATACCCTGTATGGAAAGTCTTGTCATTTGGCCTAGTAGAAGAGCCATCTACAAAAACATCCTCTGCTCCAGGTATAGGAGTCTCCAATAAGTCAGGTCTAGGTGTGGTGTCTTGTTGTATGATCTCCATACAGTCATGTTCTTCCAGTGTACTGTCATCAGAATGTGTGATCATGGCATGTAAGAAGGCAATAGGGCCTGCATTTGGGGGAGAATACTTTATCTCCAAGTTGGCTGATGAAGTAAGAATTACTTCATATCCTGAATTGCGTTGTGCAGTCATGTGTTGTGTAGTGTTGTTCCTCAGCACATGTATCACTTGATGCGTTGTATGTAGGACAGTGTGATGGGAGAGAGTAAGTGTTTGTGCATTTTCTACTGCGATTGCACATGCAGCTACTGCTCTCAAGCATGCTGGCATACCTTGGACAGGTATTGGCAGCACCCTAGAGAGAAAAGCAGTTGGTCTCATAGAGCTACCGTGTTCCTGGGCCAGAACTGCCGCCATTACCGCTCCCCCCTCTCTACAGTACAAATGGAATGATTTCTTGTAATTAGGGATGCCAAGACTTGGTGATGCAACAAGAAGATTCTTTAGAGTCTTATATGATTTGTGCATATCATCAGTCCATTGTAACTTTGCTGGTTGAGTTTGGGTGGTGGCTGCCCGAAGAATGGAATCGTAATGAGAACAGTCAGGTATCCATTGTCTGCAATAAGTAATCATGCCCAGAAAAGTCATCATTTCAGCTTTTGTGGATGGTTTGGGCAGGGTATTAATGGCTTTTACCCTGTCTGGAGAGAGCTGTCTTTTTCCATGGGAGAGGAGGAATCCCAAGTATTTCACAGTTTTCTGGCAGTATTGTAGTTTGCTTTTTGAGGCTCTGTGTCCCGCTTCAGCAAGATGCTTCATTAGAGAGATAGAGTCTATTTGGCACCCCTTTTTATCAGCATTGATGAGAAGAAGATCATCTACATACTGCAGGTTTCCTGAGCTACTCGAGAGTAGACTGCGGGGGAGTCCACAAAGCCTTGTGGAAGCCTCACCCAGGTCATTTGAATTTTCTTGAAACTAAAGGCCAATAGGGGTTGGGACTCTTCATCGATTGGTATTGAGAAGAATGTGTTGGATAGGTCAATGACCGTGAAATATTCAGCATCCGATGGGATAGATGTTATCAATGAGTTAACATCAGGTGCCCCTGGTGCAATGGGTTGTATCAGGTTGTTAATGGCTCTGAGATCCTGTGTGAACCTATATCCTCCCTTTGGTTTGGGTATAGGATTTATAGGTGTATTGTAGGGAGAAACTGTCAGTTTGACAACACCACTTTGGAGTAAGTCTTTTATGACAGGTGTAATACCTTCCTCTTTGTCTCTACTGAGAGGATATTGTTTGACATAAATTGGAGATGTATTTGGCTTTAGTGTTGCCTTGTAAGGAGTGCAATCTATCAGTCCTACATCAGTAGGGTGTTCTGTCCAAAAATGTGGGGGTACTTCCTTCAATTCAGTCTCTAAGTCTTGGAACAACTGTATTGTCATGTTGTCTGTCATGTTTGTGGGGGGTACAATACATACCGTCGGTGATGTGACATCAAATCCCCCTGGATGCTTATCTGAAAAACACCAAGTAAATCTCGGCCTAACAAGTTAACAGGGCAGTCTGGTATTATCATGAATGTAAAATTTCCTAGCACTGTCCCGTCCAATGTAGCTACTGTCAGAGGAGGTGTGCGCCCACACCTAATATGAACTCCAGTAATGCCTATTGAAGTCTCACCCTTTTCCCAAGGCCCTTCATAAAATTTTGCACTTAGGCTGCTCTTACAGGCCCCGCTATCAATGATTAAATCTATAGCGACGCCCTGTATCATAAAGGAGCATAAAGGCAGCTCTGCCCATGAAGGGGAAATTTGGATAAAGTTAGAGGTGAGGGAGTTTACTTCTAGGCTGTCCTTTTGGGTTTTCCTTCCGTTTAGCCAATCAATGGGGTAACGGACTGCTCTAGGGAATGTTTGTCTTGCATCCTGCTGTTGATTAGGCATGTATCTCTTTTTATTATTGGGACAATCTCTCTTCTAATGACCAACTCGTCCACATTCAAAACAACGATTCCCTCGCTGTTCATCAATACCACCCCGCAGAGAGAACCTTCCCTGATTTCTGTCTCTATTGTCCTTACTTACCTTCTGCTGGTATTGATATGCCTGTATTACTGGCCTTGCATAATCAAAACATCCTGCAGAATCTTTTGTCATAATTTTATCTTCTAGATCTTTAGGTGATTGAGTGTGCCAATTGTCAATCATCTGCTTAATAGTTCGAGCAATTTCAGGACGCAAACTATTCATTAGGGTTTGGACATAAAGTAATGAAAGATCTTGGCTTCCCTTCCCTAGGCCACCTTCTTCTCTCCATACTTTCCTAAATCTTTTCACAAATGTACTAACTTCCTCTTTATCCTTCTGTTTGCACGCGATAATAGGGCCCATATTCTTTTTATCACCATGTTTTTTTTCCCACAATGCTAGGACAGCATCCCACATCTCCTTAATGACTTCTGGTTTTCTGAATGGGTAGGTTCCTGTACTGTAAACCTCATCTAGCTTGTCTAATTGAGGTATCTGTGTCCAATCAGACTCCATCTCCTCATCATCTTTCAAAACTCCATGGATTATAACTTTATAATCTTCTCCAGTATAGTTCATCCCTTTTGTGGTTCTCTTTAAGTAGTTTACTGCAGCATGAGGATTCCTCTGAGGGGACGGGCAACCAGATATGATACTAATCAGTATTTGGGGGTTTAGAGGTTTAATGATGATCTGATCTCCCACTGTCATAAATGGAGCCTGTATAATGGGAGGGATATCAGTACTCATTTGCTCTGTCTTCTGTATTTCTTCCTTTTTTAACTTTGCTCTAGTTTTCACTTGACTGTCTATGGGGGCTACTTTCTTTGTCTCTCTCTCTACTATCTGAGAAGATGTAGAGGCAGTTTCCATGGGTGCCTCTGTTACTGATGCAGGAGCAGTAGTGGCTCCTACAAGGGTTCCAGGGACACTTGAGGATGTTTTGGACAGTTGCTATGGTTATAGTTACAGAAGTTGGGACTTCTGCACCCGGTGTTCCTTCACTTTCATCATCGCTTTCACTAACTAAGTCTTGTGCTGCTTCCTGTGCCCTCCGTAAGGAAGCCACATAAAGACAGATGCTCTCATCATCATCATCATTAATAGTATGGGTTGTAGCGATACTAGGATAGGGAGGTGGTGCCGTTGGTTTCCTTGGAAACACACATTCACGGCACTCACATGTCCCAAAGAATGGCGTTGCTCCTGGCTTCTGCAAACCATCATCCTGCCACAATTGAGTGATCAATTGCTGCCTAGTAAGATGCGATCCTATTTTTAACTTTCTTCTTTTCCCCATGTCTCTCAGCTTCTTATTAGAATATTCTCCATAATACCCTTCCTGACTTTGGTGGAAGTCATCCATTCCTAACAATTGTGTGAGCTTTCTTTTGTTTGCACCTTCTATGTGCCATATCCCTCTCTGCTTGGCCTGCATCTTGAGGTTGGATATAGGGACTTCCTCATATCCTTCAGTTTTCACTACCAAAGCTCTATCATCATCATTAGAAACTGATAGCCTATAGTATGGAGCTAATTTAAACCAGGCCTTGGCACATTTACGCATGTATTTCTTATCCCATGCAGGGTCTCCTGGGTAGTATGGGAAAGCTTCTTTTTCCCCCAAGTATAATCCTCTGATCATGTTCATATGACAAGTTGCAAAGGAACCTATTCTAGGGAATGGCTCAAACCCAAACTTATCTTGGGTGTGTTCTACTAAATTGTTCAAGAAAGGTGCTATATAGAAAGATCCCGCATATCTTTCTACAAAGTCTGCAGGGGTCTCATTTTCAAGGGCCTTTGGGGTGATTACTCCACTGGATTTCTTTGCAGCTGATTGTGGTACCTCTGTTTGCATTTTGTATTTAATCTTTGTCTTAGACATTGCAATATCTTTCTTACTCCATTTAGCAAGCAAGTTACCCATTATGCAGATATTTACTTAACCAACTTCTAACAAGACAAGATGCTTTAGAAAGAAAATAATAATACAATATACTGAATGCAAAGCAAATTCAAAAATCCAAAACCCAAAATCCCCCCTTTTTTTTTTTATGGTACCACTGCACCCAGCACACCTTGTGCAACAAACACTCTTATTTCAGAAAGCTTGCAGTAATGCAAACATAGGCTGAATTGCCCTTCTGAACCTTCTGGGCTGCTCGCCAAATTAAGGTAGCTTATCTCACTTCAAATAGATAAGCCCGCAAATATGTACAATACCTTGTCTTGTATTACTTATACTTTCTAGCAATTTCAAATACAGTACATAACCCTAATCACTTTAAAACATGACATTGCGCATAACAATTAACAAACAGACAGCCCAGACAACAGACAACATATACAAGGGTCGATAACAGCGTGATATGAGAAAAAAATTTCCAGCAAAAATAAAAGAAAATTTAAGAGAGAAAAAAAAATGAACAAAAATTGTGTTAATGTCCGGTTTCCTTCAAGAAAACCTGAGGCCTCCAAAAATCACTGTGCTCCCAGCACTACCCTGCATCTTTCAGCAGTCCCCTGCGTCTTTCAGCAGTCCCCTGCTCTTACAGCAGAAAGTTTTCCTTGCTTCCAAAGCAAAAGGCACGCTCCCAGCAATGCCACTGCCACACTCCTAAGCAACCAAGCTCATATCTTACAGCAGCGAGAGATGGCAGAAAGGAAAGAAGATCATACTTTACCAAACTCCAACGCTTCACCACTGTAAGATATCCCACTTCTCTGACACCAAAACTGTTAGACACTGGCTTGGGTTCTTGTTTAGCTGCTCAGAGTACCGTGGACTTCTCTTTGTGTCTAAGATAGTTTAGGAAGATCAACACTGTTATCAACCCTTCGAGTGCACGCGGAGAGCCCAAACACCACACAAGACAGATATGATGCTAGAACTCTGTTGTATTTTACAATTGGTACAGCATATATAGTTAATCATACAGAACTTTGAAATTAAGGCGTTCATGGAGGCGTCCCATTAGGACCAATCATAATAGCGATCAATTGATGTAGGTGAATACTTAATGATTAATTACACATGACTATTCCTACTGTTTACTATCTACTAGCTACTGTTTGTCTTTTGCGGTCATGTCAAATGTCATGATGTACTAGGTTCTTTTTACTCATTATCTCTTTGGACAAATACACGAAGCACAGTTAGTAGTTTAAAAGTCACATCTATATTCTACTGAAATCTCGCTAAAACCAATTCTCTGCTAAATTCATAAAATGGATGCTGCATGATTAAAATGGAGGTTGTAATGTCAATTATATCCTCACAGGTACCCACTTGGGGTTTATTATCTCGATTCTTCAGTGATCTCTTGAAGTAATTTCAGGTATTTATTGATTGATTACTCATCATCAATAATATTAATTAATTATATTTTTACATACTCAACCCAAGTAATATTCCTCTCCCCCAGATGAATCTTCATCATCTTTCAGTGTCTGCCTATGCACATGAATCTATTCCGTGTTGTGTGTAAAATAGCATCTCCTCTATGATCAACAAATCTACTCCACGTTTGAGAGCATCCCGGATTCTAAATTCAGCTAATTGATCTATTTCATCTATAATATACAGGTACTATTGATTTTCCTATGCGTTTTTTTGGTTCTTGTCTGTATCATTCCTGTCTGTGAATGTTTTTGATTATTTTGTAAAGATAATTTATTTGTATTGTTATTGTATACTCATGTTGTATATCTTACGTTTCAGTAATACTTGACAAAGACTCCTGAAGAAGCCAGTTAAATTGGCGAAACGTTGAGATTATTTGTCTGTATACTACTTTGTTTATTAAGTGTAATATAGATGAATTTTACTATATGTTTACATATATTTCTATTTTTATCTAATAAATACAATTTAACTTTTGATATGCATTGTGTCTTTCTGCACCTTAAAAATCCTATCCATCAATATTTGTTGTAATGAATTGTTACATTCCTCGAGACTGAAGTCATTTGAAAGGTAAATCTAAGCAAAACTGTTACTAATGCTTTCACACTTTTCATAGGATCATATACTTGTGACTCTTTTACCATAATAATATATAGGTATTAAACGGGTTTAAATATGGATTACTAATACAGATAATTTGTGAAGATATTTAAAAGAAACATTATTATTTAAAACACATAATACAATAGCTTATTTGTGGATGAGCCCTATGGCTTCATTAGCTTATTCTGAAATACAATTCTTTTAATGACACACAGATTGTGTTTGTCTGTACCAACTTCTCTTATCTTATAAGTGTCAAAGACGAAAGATATATGACCTTGGAGATGGGACAGACAAGACTTAATACAGCCTCTTTGTAACAAGGCCCATTCATAAACTATGAACTAAGTTAACCTTTAGAGAAAAAGAAACCAAAAATGGCTTTGTTCATAGCCTATCATGAGCTATGAATTTAAACTTTAGAGACAAAATGGTCTCTCTCATGTCAAATATATATGAATACAAAAAATATGAAAAATTATACAATATGCGACTTTATATGTATATGAATATAAATTCTTTTAACCCCAAATGTTCTGACAAATCCCCCCCCACGTTTCCCCTTAATATTTTGGCGATCAACCATGAACATATTAGGGAAATGGGTCTGAAGAAATATCACAATTGTTTAAAAGCTATGGCCATATTATTATTTTTCTTTAGACTTGAAGGACGTTTCTCTCTTCATCCATATAATAAAGAATGTTCTTGGATGACTTGGATCTTCCTTGATGAATTCAAGTCTTTATGAAAACAAAATGAACTTTTGCAGTGGTGGTATAACCCCCCCCCCCCTTTTTCAAATGTAATTAAAACAAAGCTGGTAAACCAGCAATTGAAGAAACTCTTCAGTGAATCCACTCTTGTATTGTTACAAGCTGAAAAATGGATTCAATATCCCGCCTTTCAATAGATATTCTGGGATTAAAGCACACGTAGGGACTTCTGCAACAAATCTTTATTTACGGCAATACGAATCCTGGATCATCTTGCTTCATGACTCCTGATGAAGGATTCGGTGGTGACAGGTTTCATCCGGAACTGGGCATCACGGATTAACATCATCCAAACGATCGCTGTGTCTTTGGTAGTTAACTTCGTCTTTACCAGTCAACGATCTGGTCTGGAGTGTGGTTTGGTGACAGGTTCCCTCAGGAACTGGACGCCAAGGCTTAACATCATCCATACGATCGCCGTGTCTTTGGTAGTTCACTTCACCTTTACCAATCAACGATCTGGTCTGGAGTGTCAATCATTTTCTATTTAAGTAAATAGACAGTATGAATACATATTCTTATTAATTAATATTTACATTTTCTAACTATGCTATATATATGATATATAGCGATTGGTTAACTATATCATCAATGATCTAATGATGATAGAATTTTACCATGATTGGCAGGATCAACAAAAAAAATGCATAGAGGTATAAGATTTGAAGATCTGTAAGTTAGGAGAGAAATTATCACAATGTCATATCACATTTACATTCTCTTGAGATCTTTATAAGTCTCTTCTTATACACTACCTTCCAGCATTCTCAGTTGGAACCTAGGATGAGAAGCATACAATTGAATACTTTATACTAGAGGTCTCCAAACTTTCTAAACAAAGGGCCAGTTTATTGTCCTTCAGACTTTAGGGGGGCCGGACTGTGGCCACCATGAGTAGAAATTGTCCCAGCTTCAGTTGGAGTAAACAATGCCCCATTTTGATGTCAGTGAGAGCAATAGTGCCCCATTGTTGAGGTCATTGGGAGGAATAGTGTCTGATCTTTGGTGTCATTGGGAGGAATTGTCCCCCATCATTGGTATTATTGGGCCCCATTATTGGTGTCATTGGGAGGAATTGTGCCCCTTCAATGGTGTCAGTGAATAAAATACTGCCCCAAGGGCCGGATAAAAGCAAGCAAAGGGCCACATTCAGCCCTGGGGCCACAGTTTGGAGATCACTGCTTTATACCATACCCAAACATGTCCTCAATTCACTGATATTGGCAGATACTTTTGACATCATCACAGTCTCCATTTTCTTCTTGTGGGGAGACTTAGGCTGCAAACCTTAGGCCTCAGGAGATGAACCTTGGAGTGACACCATTGGTCTTTCTGAAATGAAATTTTAAACACCTGCCTCCCTCAACTGGTTAAGAACATGTCTGACCTCTGGTATATGCTTTTCAAACATTATGCTATTCAACAAAAATATCATCCACATATGTTAAACTTTCTCTTGAAGGTACATCAGGCCTTGGCCTTATGTAAAAATAACAAACAAAAACAAAATCATATTCAAAATTCAAATTTATATGACCAAATTGCATTCTGTTCCAGTGTACTAGTTCTTACCACCTTTAAATGCCAGCTTGTATGGGTCTTCAGGACTTACCTGAATGTCCCACCATCATTGAGCATCATCGAATGTAGTGAAGTACTTAGCGCCTTGTATTTTTCTTGTCAAATGTTTTTATTGAAATTTCAATAGGGGAACAGAAGTTGGAGAGGGGAAAAAATAAAATAAAAATAAGAATAAAAGGAAAATACTAAAATACAGAAGCATAGATAAATTTGGGTTACAGCAACAGTACCAAGTATAACATATTGAGTCCATACAGACATAGATAACTATTCGCTATGATAAATAAATGCACACAGATAATTAAGTGAATATTTTTAAAAATGTGAGATTAAAAATAAAAAAGAAATTAGCAGATGCGTCAATCTGTCTATTTGTCAAGATATCATACTAATGTAATAAGGCATTAAGCCGTAGTAAAGTTAGAGATAAGTAACCTTAAGGTAAAAACTTGTTAAATCGCTTCACGATTTATTATTCAGAAATCAGGAGGATAAAAAATAAAAAATTAAGACAGAGTACAGGATAGAAAAAAGATAAGAATATAAGGAGAAAAAAAATAAAATAAACACCCGGGACGGTGATCTGACTCCTGACATATATGTATATATACTTTGAGAGATTGTATAGATACTAGTTTGGTAACATCAAAGATTGGTCAAAGTCGGTTGGAAAGTAATGTTTCACCCAGGGCTGCCAAATTTTACGAAATGTATTTATTTTATTTTATTCAATAGCTGTCATTTTTGCAAATAACAGTGCTCTATTCATTCTATGTTTGGCTTCCGCTAAAATTAGAGAGTTTGTTTTCCAAGCTTTGGCAATAGTTTGTTTGGCAGCTGTAGTTAGACAAATTAATAATTGAAATTGAGTTTGAGTAAGTATGGAAGGTTTAAGATTTAGTAAAGCAGTAGCAGGGTCTGGAAGAATTGGTATTTCAAGACTTTTAGATGCCATTGAGAATATTTTTGTCCAAAATTCTTGGACAACTGGACATTGCCACCAAATGTGGAAATGAGTGCCTGGTAAATCGCATCCTCTAAAACAATTTGGCGAATATGAGGGGACATATTTTGCAACTCTAGCTGGGACTAGGTACCAGCGCGCTAAAACTTTATAATTAGTCTCCACTGCATAGCAATTTGGGGAAGAATTTTTTGTAGCTAGCCATATACTTGACCAATCTTTGATATCAAAAGAACGATTCATATCTTGTGCCCATTTAGTTGCGTATAAAGGTAATGTATCGTTAGAGTTTGTAGTGAGTGACTGATATAAAATTGAAATGAGACCTCTTGTGTGTGGGTTGCTTATACATATCCGCTCAAACTGAGACATTTTGGTAAGAGATGAAGTCATATCAGTAAAAGGTTCGTAAAAATTCTTGATTTGTAAATAGCGGAAATATTCAGTTCTAGGAAGCCCAAATGTTTCAGATAGTACTGAGAAAGTGTGAAATTTAGTATTAGACGTTAGTTTGTGTAGACGGATGAAGTTTACAGAGGACCATGCTGAAAACGAATTTGGATATTTTTCCAGGCCGGATAAAAGGCTGGGTTCTTGAGGAACGAAAGCAAGGGATTATGTGGGGATTGGAGTTCATGTGAGTTTCTAAATTTATCCCATATTGCTAAAGAATGCTTCGTTATGGGGTTAGAAAAATGAGATCTGTCTGTGGGCTTGAGCCATAGCATGTTAGCCACTGAAATAGGGTCAGTATCTATTGATTCAACTGCAACCCATAGAGGTGTTTCTACAGCAGTGTGGTATTTAGAAAGGGATGCAATTTGTGAAGCGTTATAATAAGAAGATAAATTAGGTAATCCCAGTCCACCATTCATCTTATGGAGATAAAGCGTAGATTTAGAGGTCCGCGGTTTAGTTGAGCCCCAGATAAAGGACATAACTCTATTTTGGATAAGTCTTAGGAAGTATGATGGTAATGGAGTGGGGAGCACCCTAAATAAATATAAAAATTTAGGTAATATAGACATTTTTATAGCGTTAAGCCTACCAATCCATGACAGTGGTAGAGTAGTCCATGATTTCATTAAACCTGAAGTTTGTTTCAGTAGAGGTAAATAATTAGTGGTAAAAATATCTTTAAGAGAGATTGTGAGTTGAACTCCTAAATAAGGTAATTGTTTTGGAACCCAATTGAATGGTAAAGAGGTTTGAGCGAGTTGGAGCTCTGATTGTGGTAGGGAAATGTTTAATGCATTTGATTTCGTATGGTTAACATGAAGTCCTGATATTTGGGCAAATTTATCCAATAATTTCAGTAAATTTGGTGCTGATATGTGAGGGTGCGACAGGAAGATAAGGATATCATCTGCAAAGAGATATAATTTATGGTGATGACCTCCCAATTCTATACCTTTACATCGGGATTAGTTCTAATTAATTGTGCAAGGGGTTCAATTAATAATGCAAAAAGTAATGGAGAAAGGGGACATCCCTGTCTAGTACCTCTTTGAATATCGAACATTGGCGATTTGTAGCCAGCATACTTAATTATAGGCTTTTGGGTTATTGTATAAGGAATAGACCCAGGTCAGGAAATGATTACCAAAACCCAATTTTTGAAGAATGTATTGCATATATGGCCATGAGACAAAATCAAATGCCTTTTATAGATCTAAGGACACTAGACAGGCCGGGATTCGCCTGGTTTTGGCTGCATGGATTAGGAGTGCTCGTCTAATGTTATCACCAGCTTGGCGTTTTGGTATAAAACCTGTTTGGTCTCTGTATATTAAGCGGCCAATAATATTATTCAATCTTGTGGCCATAATTTTAGCTATTAATTTTATATCTAAGTTTAGAAGGGAAATGGGTCGATAATTGGCCCAAGAAGTAGAATCGGAGTGTGGTTTTGGTATCATAGCTATAATAGAAGTCAAAGTTTCCGCTTTGAATGATTGTCCAGTCAGGATCGAGTTAAATGCTCTGGTCAAGACTGGTGCTAAGATGTGTGAAAATTTCCTATAATAAGCTGCTGAAAATCCATCAGGACCCGGTCTCTTATGAGGTTTTAGAGTTTTTATAGCATTTAGGACTTCTGTGTCTGTTATAGAACTTTCAAGGAGCTCACGTTGTTCTTGGTCAAGAGTTGGAAGGTTGATATTAGAAAATAGAGCATCAGCTTTTGTAGTATCAAAGTTCTGGGCTGGGGAGTATAACTTAGCTAAATTAGAACGGAAAATCTCTATAATCTTAACTGGGTTACTGGTATATGCTTCCCGGGAGACTTTCAGTCTAATGGGTACCTGAGTATGTTGTGTGGATCTAAGACCTCTAGCCATGGGGGTATCGGGTTTGTTAGCTTTAAGATATTGTATATGTTGTCGTTTGCGTATAAGTTTATCAGCTGAATCTGTCAAGAAGAGATCGAGATCAAGACAGGCTTTTTCGAGTTTGGAATTATTAATGGCATTTGGGGTTGTTTGAAAAGCCAAGTGGCATAAGTTGAAAATAGACTCGAGCTTGGCAAATAACAGATTGCGCTCTCTTTTAAGCTTAGATGCTTGTTGTATCAAACCTCCCCTAATGACAGTTTTAAGGCTTCCTAAAGAGTGAGGTCAGGAATGTCATCTATATCATTAGTTTTCAAGTAGTCGGTAATCATCTTCTCGATTTCAATGCTATGGGATGGATGAGTCAAAATAGAATCATTAATACACCAAGTTTTATCATGTGATCTGGGAATAGTGGAGGCTATGGTTGTAAATACTGCGCAATGGTCAGTCCATGGAAAGGGGATGATTTTGGAAGAGATGATTTCAGGTAACATACTAGATAGGATTAGGATGTGATCAATGCGTGAAAAGGATTTGTGTGGATAGGAGTAGTGGGTATAGCGCCTACTGGTAGGATTTATTTCTCGCCATGTGTCAACTAAATTGTGTGTTGTAAGTAAATGTTGGAATGTACTTGTAGACAAATTATCGGTTGGACCTGACGGAGACTTATCATGAAAAGGGAAAACCGTTGCATTAGAATCACCACATAGAATAACAGTGCCAAACTTATGAGCTTCTACCACCTGGAAGAGATGAGAAAAGCACCTTGTATTTTTATATTAAGCATTGGTCAATATATAGCACAGCTTAGCCGTACATATATTCTCATTTATTTAGCTGTCTTAGATCAGCATATAAACGCAATGACCATTTGGTTTAAGAATATCAAGTATAGGATTATCATAAGATCCAATGCACTGACCCCACAACACTCTCCTCGAAATTCTTAATGATTTCCCCTAGCAAAACATAGTAAGCTAGGGAAAGACAGCAATGTTTGATTTAAAACACAAGGTGCGTTTTCACTTGGATCAGATTGAATCCTGACAATGCATATGTCTATTAGACCATATCACAGGAATCTTTTAGCAAACATATTTGAACTCCATGAAAACGTTTATATTTACCATGGGTGTGATTTTATTGAAATCCTTTCTATATACATCCTGTCTGCGAAACATTTTAGGCCCCATGCACACGAGACGCCGGTGCAAACTCTGCTGAACGCACATTTTTAAAGGCTGAAACCGGCGTTTAAAAATGCAGTTTTGCCGCCATTTTAGTGGCGTTTTACCGCATTTGCGTCTATAAGCGCTTAGTTAAGAAACATCATAAGGACCCTCTCTAAGCTCAAAAAACAGTATTATTTAACCATTTCAGCCATTTTGTGAGACCAGAGTGAGTAGCAGCAACTGAGAGAGCAGCAGTGTACTTGTATTTAGCATGTCACTTGCTACATCACTTGCCACAAGCTGTAGATTGTCCTCTTGCCACGCCACCTGCCACAAGTTGTGGATTGTCCACTTACCACGTCACCTGGCCACGTCACCATCACACCCATGGTAAATATAAGCGTCACCTGGCCACGTCACCTGCCACAAGTTGTGGATTGTCACCTGCCACGTCACCTGGCCATGTCACCTGGCCACGTCACCTGCCACAAGTTGTGGATTGTCCACTTGCCACGTCACCTGCCACCAGTTGTGGATTGTCCACTTGCCACAAGTTGTGGATTGTCCACTTGCCACGTCACCTGCCACAAGTTGTGGATTGTCCACTTGCCATGTCACCTGCCACAAGTTGTGGATTGTCCACAATGCAATGGAAGCAATTACAGTTTTTTTTTTATATTTTTTTAATGGTTTTTCATCATTTTTGAGATTTCTAATGTAAAAAAATAGGTCACCTTTAAAAACGCTTATAAACGAAATTGCGGCAAAACGCCGGTAAAGCGTTTAGCCGCGTTTAGTTGCATTTTTTTGCTTCTGGAAAAACGCAACTGCTTAAAAACGCCAAAAACTAGACTGTGTGCATGGACACATAGGATAACATTAAATGAGTTCTGGGGCAGTTGAAAAAAGCGTCCAACTGCCTCTGAACACGCGTTTACCAGCATCTCGTGTGCATGGGGCCTTAATGCAGCAGGGTTCTTAAAATTTTTGGCCTATTTACACATGGCCGGGTAATAATAAAAAACTAAATTTTTTAATAATTTTTTTTTATTAGTACCTGTCTAAATAATGACCTCATGCGGTACTAATATGTTTACTGCATATGGCAGTAACTAAGATGATTTAAGGGCTTCATGTTAATTTATGAAACTGCACAGGTTTTATTTTAATCTGAACCACTGTGTGGAATTTACCAGATCCATGTGTATAGCAAAGTGATGTAATAAATTGTTGCCAATGTACACATACTATTTTGGGTGATTGATTATCAGGAATAAATGATTGGCTAATTATTTTATTTATCCTGAGGGTTTTGACTACCTAAATATTTACTTTAGGACTTATCAACTATTTTAATAATTTTCTACTAATGTGATTATATTCCTGGCATAAATATGAACCTTATTATCATTCCCCAGGTCACTAACCTATTAGGGAAAAGAACTCCATACAATCCCAGTAGGAATTGCGTATAATTACTAAGCTCAATGGAGTTAGTATATACTGTATGGATGGGAGCATTGAGAATATCACCTTCCAAGCATTCCTCTCAACTACTTTCCAGGGGACATATATCTGGTATAATCCTCCTGTCTGACTCTGCAAGCTGAACACCAATGAGGTTGATCACAAAAACCCCAAATAGATCATGATAAAATAACAGTGCAGCGCAGTAAATGTCCATATAATGATGAACAATGTAGACACCCAAGGTGTGGGAGAATCTTCAAGCAATATATGACTTGTCTTCCAATAAGAAAAACCTGCTTACCAGAACAGATGGACCTTTTGAATGAACAAGAGGTCAAATACGCTTATTTCCACCATGAGGGGAAGATGGTCTTTGATGAATGGAATCCAGTAGCGTGGCAGACGAACATCAAGCGACAATGGAATATATGGAAAAAAGGGTGGAGACGATCTAAGTTTAGACTGGTCATTTATTTTCCATAAAAATACCAAATGACATGCATGGCACGATAATCAATAAAAAATGTATGAAGTAGCCACTGAGTCCTGAATGCAAAAAAACTGCAGGACCAAAACGAGCACACAGTCCGGAGTGTACAGCAACAAATCACAACAGCGTGAGTAGGCAGTAGTCCTCGTTAGGTGAGATGTGCGTAGCACAGCAGCTACAACCAACAGGCAGAATGCAGAAAATAACAAATGTGTAATAATAAAAACACAAATAAGCAGAGCAGAGCTGCGAGCAACACGGGATAGACACGGGTGACGTCACTAGGTAAGCTCCTCCCCCGTACGCACGTTTTGTCCTTACGGACTTCGTTGTGATTTATTGCTGTACACTCCGGACTGTGTGCTTGTTTTGGTCCTGCAGTTTTTTTGCATTCAGGACTCAGTGGCTACTTCATACATTTTTTACTGATTATCGAGCCATGCATGTCATTTAATATTTTTATGGAAAATAAACGACCAGTCTACACTTAGATCGTCTCCACCCTTTTTTCCATATATTCCATTGTCGCTTGATGTTCGTCTGCCACGCTGCTGGATTCCATTCATCAAAGACCATCTTCCCCTCATGGTGGAAATAAGCGTATTTGACCTCTTGTTCATTCAAAAGGTCCATCTGTTCTGGTAAGCAGGTTTTTCTTATTGGAAGACAAGTCATATATTGCTTGAAGATTCTCCCACACCTTGGGTGTCTACATTGTTCATCATTATATGGACATTTACTGCGCTGCACTGTTATTTTATCATTATCTATTTTGGGTTTTTGTGATCAACCTCATTGGTGTTCAGCTTGCAGTAGTTTACATTATTACACTTGTTACATATGTGCGCTGATTGTCTTATATATTATCTCTGTTATCTATCACATTTCTTTTAGCTGCACATATGGATGTTTTTAAATTTTTGGAACACCGGGATGTAAGACTCAGTGAGGTGTTCTCTGATACACCCACACCTACTCACCCGGATGATTTATCTGTATGTTTCAAAAAATTAGGTTTTGCCTTTGAAAAAAAGATTAAGACATGGTGGGATATTGCTTCATTTGAGCAATACACCAAAAGCAAACTTATTCCCAGACGTTTAAGGTGGGATATCCCACCTAACGATGGACTCCTGGATGAGTAGTCTATGCGGGAATGGCAGAATTTCTTCTGCCAAAAAGGTCAGGACTTGCTTGACCTTCTTCTTATCAGGAAACATAGGAAAATTAAGATTTTAGATAAACAAATAGGAGAACTCAAACAAAACATTGAGCCTTTCCAGGAATCTCCCGATTTTTCCAAACTATCTGGTGAACTTAAAAACAAAATGACAAAATGGGATAAGGAAATACAAGAGGGAAAAAAAACTAAGTTTATTAGGGATTTCAGTGACTTTGCTAGAGGTGAGATTTTTAAATGGCAATCCAAAGTCCCTAACCATGAATTAGGGCCCAGTGGTGTGCCTCGACCTCACACTCCCCTTATTCCTATCCTATCCACTCCTGTTACATCTAGAGCCCCACTTGCCAGGGGTCCACCAATTCGGGGTTGGGGACGCCCCAATGGCAGGGGCCATCCCAACAGAGAAAGACCGGGTAAAGGTACTTCTTAAAATTATCCACCTCCATATGAACAAAATAACTGACCGGATCATGATTCTAATAGGGGACACAACCCCAATGGTCCCCCCAATGGGGACAATTTCCATTATCAGAATCAAAACCCTTATGGTAGGAATCCAGACTACCCAATGGGTAATGAACCATAGTCTGATCATGCTCAGATCCCCACTCATAATCGTTTTGCTCCACTATCCCATGAAACCAATCCTCCTGCAAGTGAAGGTTTTTTAGGCCAGCGCCAACCACAATGGGAGGACCCTTGGGGGTATACCTCTACGGGAGCCAAACAAGGTGGAAAAAGAAGATCAAGAGAGGAAGAAGAGCCGGAAGAAGAACTCAAAAGGCAAAGGCGGTAATAGGAGCGGGGGTTTTTAATATTAGTGGCTCGGAACTCTCGGTGGAGGAACTCAAGGTGCTTTATAAAGGACTCAAATTTGCTCCAGTTTGGAATTTTAATAAGTTCCAAACTTATATAAGTCTACAAAAATTTGTAAGAACTTTAAATATCAAACGCCATTTTCTCTCTAAACCAGGTGCTCCTGCCGTCACTTCTGTTTCCACAGTGCCTCTAGAATTTCATTCTCAGCTTGCCAACAAATCCACTTTCAACCCTCCTAAACATGATCATAAACATATTGAGGTATTTAAAAATATAGTTACCACAGATTTGGACCGTATGAAAATTAAAAAAGTGAGGAATCCTCACTATCTTAAAATGGGTATAGCCTCATTGGAGAAAAATAAAAATGTTGTAGTAAGACCCGCTGACAAAGGGGGTGGATTAGTGGTTATGAGCAAAACTTTTTATAATGAAGAAATTAGTAGACTTTTATCAGATCAATCCACTTACCAACTTATGACTTAAACCCCATACACACGGTCGGACTTTTGGCCAACAAACTTTGTTTTAAGCAAGTTGGACCAACAATCTGACCGTGTGTACGCTCCATCGGACAAACTTTTTTTCGTTTGGTTTTGTTTTCATCGGGCAAAAGTTGGGTCTGCAAACGGACAAACTTTTGCCAACAAAAGTCCGATGGAGCAAAGTCCTACCGCGTGTACAGAAAACCATAGGACTTTTGTCCGATGGACAAAACAACTAATGTTAAAATCAACCAACAATAGCAGAAGTTGACCAAAGGGTGGCGGTAAAGAGCAGAAAAGAGCAGAAAAACCATGTGATGTTGCAAAAAGTTTTGGGAAAGTTTGCAGAAAAGTCCTGTGGTGTGTATGCTATGGGTGTGCCCGGCCAAATCCGTTCGGACAAAAATCCACAGAAACGTCAGATGGAAGTCCGACCGTGTGTACGAGGCTTAAGGATCTTGTATTCACCTATAAGAAGGAACTTCAAGTTCTCATAGAACGAGGAAAACAGATTGGGGTTCTTACTAAAAAGGAAGCTTTGTATTTGGATCCCAGTGCGTGCAGGAAACCGATTATTTATTTTTTAAAGAAGGTGCATAAAAATGCCCAGGTTCCACCTGGGAGACCCATTATTAATGGGATCGATTCGGTCTCCGCATGCCTGGGCCAATACATTGATCATTTTCTCAAACCTTTAGTTTGCTCTACCACTGCCTACCTTAAAGATAACAGATCATTGAGTCCACGCCCGCCAGTGCCAATAGTCTTTTGGTCACGGCGGACGTGGGCTCATTGTATACTATTATTGGTCACCGGGATGCCATTAAGGCAGTAAAATGGGCTTTGGAGGCATCTGACCTCCCTCCCTTATTGATTAGTTTTCTCATAGACGCACTTGTATTTTGTTTAGACAGAAATTATTGCTGGTATGATCATAGATTTTTTCTGCAAATTCTTGGTGTCGCTATGGGGGCACGGTTTGCACCCAGTGTGGCAAATCTATTCATGGCACTGTGGGAGGAGGACATTATTTTCAATGATAAACCAGCCCAACTTAAATGCTATTATCGCTACATAGAGGATCTGATCATTATTTGGGAGGGCAATATGACCAGTCTGCAACTATACATGTCCAAGTTAAATGGCAATACCAAAAATATCAGACTCACTTGGAATGCTGATGCCTCTAGCATAACATTCCTAGACCTGGAAATCTTCAGAGAGGGTCACTCCTTTAAAACCAAAAATCATTTTAAGCAGACAGACAGAAATGGGTACATACCACTTGATAGTTGCCATCACAGATCGTGGCTGTGCAACATACCCAGGGGTCAATTAATTTGTCTGAGATTAAATTGTACTTCTGGGTCAGATTATCTTGCACAATCTGATCTTCTTGCTGAACGGTTTTTGGAAAAAGGCTATAAGATCACTAGTGAAATTCAGAGAGTTGGAAATATGGATAGAACATCATTGGTGGCTGGTTCACGACCAAGGGTGTCATCCAATCCAGCTAATACTGAACTTAGAATCATCCTGGACTACAACGTTCAGTACAAAAAGTTTGAGAGGATCATCATGAAGCACTGGGATATTTTGAAAAAAGATTGTGTAATAGGAGCCATTATACCATCCTGACCAGGTTTATTTACAGGAGGGCACCCACACTTAGAGATGTCATTGCCCCGAGTGTGGTTGACCCCCCAGTAGTGAAGGAAAATCAAATCTTTCCCCTTATGACTGGGTTTTATGCATGTGGCAGGTGTCCACCATGCAGAAAGTGCAGACGTAATGTCAAACGGAGAAAGGATTTTAGTGCCCCCACTACTGGCAAAACTTACCCAATCAAACGTCTCATTACATGCAACACTGTGGGTGTGGTCTATGTCCTTGAATGTGACTGTGGACTTCACTACATAGGAAGAACTTCTAGACCCCTCCATGTTCGCATTGGCGAACATGTTAATAACATCATTAACGGTGTGAGAGCCCACAATGTCTCCAAGCACTTTTGACTATTCCATAATAGGGATCCTAAGTGCCTTAAATTTTGGAGTTTAGAAATAGTCAGACCTCACTGGAGAGGTGGAAACTTCATCTGGCAACTCAGCCAACGTGAGTCTTTTTGGATCCATGAGACCCAGGTGCTGGTGCCGGGGGGGCTCAATGTGGATTTTGACCTCAATTGCTTCATTTCTAATAAATGAGGCAGTTGAGTCTCTTTTTTCACACATCTTTTATTATTCTATATGTTCTTTTTAAAAATATAAATTAAATATTCTTTTTAGCATAGTCCATATGCATGCGTTTCGTGTTTGGAGGATGTCCCCCTCCAGACACTTAATGTAATAATTATTATCTAGATTTATTAGCTTATAGTTCGCATTTTTATATTGTATAATGCATTGGATAGCCGCGGGTGTTCGTCTCATTGTTGCTAATATTATTATGTATGATGTTCATGCATTTTTTATATCTGACATGTATGTTTTATGTGTATTGCAACAGTTATAACAGGTGACTCCAAAGGAAATTGCGCCGTATTGTGTGTTTGGGACATGTTGGGCTTCCAGGTATCTGATTGCCGCCTGTCCCGCCCATACGACGCTCTCCATGGTTACCATGCTGGTATATATAGACGTTGGGTGACGCCGTAGCTCCACCCACCGCTGACGAAGTCCGTAAGGACATAACGTGTGTACGGGGGAGGAGCTTACCTAGTGACGTCACCCGCGTCTATCCCGTGTTGCTCGCAGCTCTGCTCCGCTTGTTTGTGTTTTTATTATTACACATTTGTTATTTTCTGCATTCTGCCTGTTGGTTGTAGCTGCTGTGCTACGCACATCTCACCTAGCGAGGACCACTGCATACTCACGCTGTTGTGATTTATTGCTGTACACTCCGGACTGTGTGCTCGTTTTGGTCCTACAGTTTTTTTGCATTCAGGACTCAGTGGCTACTTCATACATTTTTATTGATTATCGTGCCATGCATGCCATTTACTATTTTTATGGAAAATAAATGACCAGTCTACACTTAGATCGTCTCCACCCTTTTTTCCATATATTCCATTGTCGCTTGATGTTCGTCTGCCACGCTGCTGGATTCCATTCATCAAAGACCATCTTCCCCTCATGGTGGAAATAAGCGTATTTGACTTCTTGTTCATTCAAAAGGTCCATCTGTTCTGGTAATCAGGTTTTTCTTATTGGAAGACAAGTCATATATTGCTTGAAGATTCTCCCACACCTTGGGTGTCTACATTGTTCATCATTATATGGACATTTACTGCGCTGCACTGTGATTTCAGGGCCTAAAATATTTACAAAGTCAGCTTTAAAATTAATTTTAGCTGATGTATTTTTCAGAAAATAAATTCTTGGATTTATTATAAGTGTTTCTGAAATAAAATAATAGCTTGGTCATTATCCAATAACCTCTTATTATGGTATTCTGTTATTATGAAATACCTGTAAGGAAAACAATATATAAAACAAGAAATATACTTGGAATGACATGGCAATTGCTTTCACTTTCGTATGTTTGTGTAAGGAGCAAATGGGCCCCCACCTTTTTACACAGTAGAGAAGAAACACATATAGGAGAGATGAAGGTGCTGCGAACCCCGGTAAACAAAAAGGAAGAAGGGACAGTTTCCCCAATGGGGCTTTGGACAGCAATATAGAACTATCATAAAACTGTAAAATGGATGCGAGAAAAAACAGTACATTTATTGAGAATCACACAATGGTAGTATAATAATTATAATGCAGCATATAAGCATGAGTATACATGAGTAAAATTGTATAAAAAGAGAACTGGCACAATGGTACCGTCTACATTCCACAACAGAGTGTGTATTCAAATAGTACAAAGATTGGAGCATGTAGTTGCATGTCGAGATGCTAAGGTGCAGAATCCCCAACGCGTTTCGACCTGTATGTGGTAATCATCAGGGGGACAATTAGCTCTAGAAGACACATTGCATATCATCAGACTTATAAAACATATCATCACATTCATGAATCCCAATTAGATTCTAAATGCTGACATATTTACCGCTAAAAAAGTGGAAGGAGTGATCCCAGGGCCAGGAGAGATGCGGGCTGTGGAGCAGTTTAGGGGCCCACCCCGGGGGGTAGCCGTCCCTGCCTATCCTAAAGGGGACGGGTCCGATCCAAAGGGATTGCAAGGAGCCGCAAAAATGACGCACTCCAGGGGACGGAAGGGTTGGCACCTGCAATAAACACCTTTTTACACAGGCACATTCCTAAAACCTGTCAGCTTCAGCGCACCAAAGTTTTGGTTGTGAGCAAATCATTCTACTCTTTCCCTCATTCCCCCCCACCTTTTTGTAAAGGAGGGGTTGAAACTCCATTTAGAAAGGGAGAGAAAAAAAATGTTTAAACATGTTTTTCTTTTTACTTGTCAATTTCAGACATTTAAATATTTTACACCTCAGCTAGCTTTAATTAGGTGTAACTTTTGATTGGGAAGACTGGAGTTTTTAATAACTCAGCCTAACTACTTTTTGAATAAGCTAAATTTCCCTGCTTCAGCTATATCTGAGCGGGCTTTTTTTAATTTATTCTTGAGGGTTTACTACTGTTCTGTAAAACAGCAAAAAGGATGGTGCTCTATTAGCCAAACTAATCCAATTTTGGGGATAGTAATCCCAGGCCACAGCAATTTTTATTTTATTTGGCAAAGCCTCATAAAACAGTTGGAAAAATTCATGGCTCTCAAGATCTGTTTTTTTTTCAGCTAAGCAATAGGCTTTCTTGAGAACTTTTAAAAGTCCTCTGGTATTTTGATTGGGCTTATATTTCAAAGAACCCATGGTCCTCCTTGCAGCAATAGCTGAATTATAGGGACCAAGTTCTATCTTAATTTCTCTGATAGACGACATCACCTGATTTCTTGCAAAAATTCTCTGTGATGCAGACAAATTTCATTTTCTGCATCAGCAGGACCGGCTGCACTAGGAAATACTTTAGTGTCTGTCATTTTTCAATATTGCAACTAACAATGGCAATAGCAAAATAAATAAAAAAATTATACATTTTAAAAAATTTATTTATTTAAAAAAAAAAAAAAAAATACAATAAATTATATATAATTTTGCACAAATATATCACTTGTTTCAAACTTTAACGAATCCCAGCGGTGCCTCCAAATATGTCAGAATATTTATACTGAAATAATAAAATAATATTTTATTTATGAAAATATGCAAATCTTTGATTTGGGAGATTTACAACACCCTACAATATCAACAAGAAATCAAAGTTCTTTTATCCGTGCTATTTTGAAGATAAGTGACACAAATATTGCTTAAAATATATATATATATTATATATTTTCGTGTGGACGGGACCACCGTGTGACGTCATTTGTTTTACCGACCTGGGACGTGTAGAGACATGCTGCTTTTAAACTGCACCAGAGGCTTTTTTTCTCCTAGCACTGGGATCAGTGCTTTTTATGTGAGTTGTTTTCTTACAATAAATGTGATGATTACTTGTGAAACAGAGAGCACTATGTCTGTCCAATTGATTTTTACATGATTGCTGATTGCCAAGTATATGGGATGAAACCATCGCCACCTAATAGGATTATCTGGTGAAAATACTAATGTGACTTGGAGACTAGTGATGAGCCGAACACCCCCGGGTTCGGTTCGCACCAGAACCCGCGTATGGACCGAAAGTTTGCACGAACTTTAGAACCCTATTAAATACAATGGATGCGAACGTTCGAAATCTAAAGTGCTAATTATAACGACTATTATGCATGTTATTGTCCTAAAAAGGGTTTGGGAACCCGGGTTCTGCACCAGGGGACATGTATCAATGCAAAAAGAAGTTTTAAAACGTCAGTTTTTCGGGAGCAGTCATTTTAATGATGCATAAAGTGAAAAAAAAAAAAGTGCCACGTGTTTCCAGTGTTTAGAACTGTCCCTGCACAAAATTACATTTCTAAAGGAAAAAAAGCCATTTAAAACTGCTTGCGGCTTTAATGTAATGTCTGGTCCCGGTAATATGGATGAAAATCTTTAAGAAAAATGGCATAGCTACCCCATCACAGCCCCCCCCCCCCCACCCCAGCCCATTACCAGCCCCTTTGGGTCTTGTATGGATATTAAGGGGAACCCCGCACACAAAATAAAAAAGGCCCTATATACTCTGAACAGCCGTATACAGGCGGTGCATACAAGACAGGGACTGTAGGTTTGTTCTTATGTAGAATCTGTTTGTAATTTTTAACAGGTACATTGTTTAAAGTGGTTGTAAACCCACTTTTTCAACTTGCACCTACAGGTAAGCCTAGATTAAGGCTTACCTGTAGGTGCAAGAAATATCTCCTAAACCTACACGGTTTAGGAGATATTTACTAAAATGTCAAGCGCCGCTATCTACGGCGCATGCGCGCCGTAGACAACGGCGCATTTATGGGGTTAATCCCATTCACATACTCGGCTACTTCCCAGCAATCGCTGGGCGTAGCCGAGTGGGACGCCTCCCGCGCGCATGCGCAGAGTGACGTCTCCGCCGCTCCGGCCAATCACAGCGCCGGAGCGGCGCTGTGATTGGCTGGTGCGGCGATACCCGGAAGTAACATTCCGGCTATCGCCGCAGTGATGTCTGCGTCTGCAGTGAGGGACAAGGACGGCTTCGGGGGCCCCGATCTAAGGTAAGTGGAACATAATGAGCTATTATGCTAGTCATAATAGCTCATTATGCCTTTCTCTTGCAGGTGGGACAAAAAAAAAAAGTGGGTTTACAACCACTTTAAGTGTAGCTCCAGCCAAAAAAATCAATTTTTAAGCTTTTTGGAAAACATAGGGAAGGGTTATCACCCCTGTAACATTTGTTTTGCTGTCTGTGCACCTGTTCAGAACAGTTCACCTCACTTTCCGTCCTAATGACAAATGTTTTTTGAAAATTTGGGGTTTTTATTGAAACAAGAATTGGTGATAAAGCATCAGTGGAGAGGAGACACTTTTTTTCCCATATTAACCCTTACAGGAGAGAATTTGCCTTCCTAGGGGTAGATTTCCTCTCACTTCCTGTTGTATCCTTCCGTTTGCAAGGAGGAGTCGTTTGAAAGTTGGATGTTTGAAAGTAGGGGCCTGCCGTATATACTCAGCTAAAATTAGCCCCTTACATGTTGGTGTTGCCACAACACTGAGCCCTCACAGTTACTCTTGGTGGGCGCATGAATGGGCCCTGCTGTGAATTATTAGATCAAGAATTGTAATTGCATGCCCCTGTTGAACAGGGGCTGAAAAATTGGGCCTTTGGTGGTGGTGGTGGTGGTGTTGACACAACACTGTGAGCCCTCACAGTTACTCTTGGTGGGCGCAGAATTAGGCCCTGCTGTGAATTATTAGATCAAGAATTGTAATTACATGCCCCTGTTAAACAGGGGCAGAAAAATTGGGCCTTATGCACTGGTGCCACAACACTGCAACCCCTCACAGATACTGTACTTGGAGCACAGCAATGAGCACTGTTGCAAAGTATTGCATCAAAAATTGTAATTACACGCCCCTGTTAAACAGGGGCTGAAAAATTGGGCCTTAGCCACTGGTGCTGGTGCCACGACACTGCAACCTCTCCCAGATACTCTAGTTGGAGTGCAGGAATGAGCCCTGCTGCAAAGCATTGCATAAAAAATTGTAATTACATGCCCCTGTAAAACAGGGGCTGAAAAATTGGGCCTTAGCCACTGGTGGCGGCACCCAGAAACAAAAATGTTCTTCCAAGCTATCATCATCATCAATCGGATCATTGAGGAGGAGGAGGATAGTCAGTCAACATAACAGGACAGTCTCTCAGCATCAGCATCAGTCTTGAAGGGATGTGACATTTGAAAATAAATTAGTCTGTTATGTCAGCTTCAGGTGTTTGGTAGCTGGTGGTGATCCAAGACTGGTTCATCTTTATGAAGGTCAGTCGATCAACCGAGTCGGTGGACAGGCGCACCCTGTGATCCGTGATAAATCCTCCAGCAGCACTGAATGTGCATTCTGAAAGAACGCTGGATGCAGGACAGACCAGTAGCTCAATTGCATACTGTGCAAGCTCTGGCCAGTGATCCATTCAAGACCCAGTAAGCCAGAGGATTTTCGGTGGGGAAGGTGTCCAAATCTGACCTTGCCCCTAGGTATTCCTGCACCACGTATATCAGACGCTGGCGATGGTTGCTGGAACCGATCATACCTTGGGGCTGCGGACTAAAGAATTGTCTGAACGCATCGGTCAGACGGCCACCTTCCCCAACGCTCCTTCTTTGACTGACCGAAGCCTCAGCAACTCGTTGTCCAGGACCAGGAGTTTGTAACCTCCCAGTCTCTGGGAACGCATTGCACAGACCTTTCTGCAAGGCCTCCCGTAGTTGTCTCATCCTCTGCTCCCTCTGCGACGGTAAGATAAGGTCCGCAACCTTACCCTTGTACCGTGGATCAAGGAGAGTGGCCAGCCAGTAATGGTCCCTCTCCTTGATCTGAAGAATACGAGGATCCTTCCGCAGACTTTTCAGGATCAGGGAGGCCATGCAGTGTAGGTTAGCTGAGGCATTCGGTCCGGAGTCCTCTGGGTCACTAAGGACGACATGATCCGCAGCCACCTCCTCCCAGCCACGTACAAGTCCACTGGTTTCTTGGGACTGTAAATCATCCCTAAAAGACTGCTGCTGATGATGCTGAGTGCCAGGCTCCACCTCCATGCTGACACAATCCTCCTCCTCCTCCTCTTCCTGTGCGATGGGTGGGACAGAAGGAACACTGTCTGGGTAAAGGGGGCCTTGAGAGGCAAGGAAGTCCTCCTCTTCCTGCCTCTGTTCTGCCTCAAGTGCCCTGTCCATTATTCCACGCAGCGTATGTTCCAACAGGTGGACAAGAGGTACAGTGTCACTGATGCATGCACTGTCACTGCTCACCATCCTCGTGGCCTCCTCAAATTGTGCCAGGACAGTGCATGCATCCCTGATCATGCCCCACTGGCGTGGTGAAAAAAACCCGAGCTCTCCTGACCCAGTCTTGGTGCCGTAGTCGCACAGGTACTCATTGATGGCCCTCTGCTGCGTGTGCAGCCGCTGCAGCATGGCCAACGTTGAGTTCCACCTGGTGGGCATGTCACATATAAGGCGGTTCTTGGGCAGGTTCAACTCCTTTTGCAGCTCAGCCAGGCGAGCACTGGCATTATAAGATCTGCGGAAATGCACACAGACTTTCCTGGCCTGCCTCAGGACATCCTGTAAGCCCGGGTACCTGCCCAAGAACCGCTGCACCACCAGGTTAAGGACGTGAGCCACACAGGGCACATGGGTCAGTTGTCCCTGTCGGAGGGCGGAGAGGAGGTTGGTAACATGGTCGCAAACCACCATTCCTGGCTTAAGCTGGCGTGGCGTCAACCACCTCTCGGCCTGCCCCTGCAGAGCTGACAGAACCTCTGCCCCAGTGTGGCTCCTGTACCCCAAACACACCAGCGCAAGCACGGCATGGCATCTTTTTGTTTACGTCACAACTATTTTACCTTCTTAGATCAATTTTACTTGCAGCGGAAAGGCACGGCAATGGGAGCTAATTTTGCTCCTGGATACGCGAACCTGACTATGGGTAATTGGGAAGAACTGAAAATATGGACAGATAATCCTTTCATCCAACACATTGTGTTCTATGGTCGTTATATTGATGACGTGCTGTTGATTTGGAGTGGTGGTCCTACCCTTTTCACTGCATTTGTTGCCCATTGTAATGAAAACCAGTTGGAACTTTCCTTCACACACGAGATAGACGAAACCCAATTAGTATTTCTCGATCTAGTTTTATCCCATTAAAATCACACCATCATCACCAACAACCACATTAAACCCACCTCAGGGATCTCGTACCTTCACTACAACAGTTGCCATCATCCAACCTGGAAAAACAACATTCCAAAGGGCCAATTCCTGAGGCTACGAAGGAATTGTACTAAAACAGAGGACTATGTGACGCAAGGACAGAATATGAAAAACAAATTTGAAGAAAAAGGATATCCTAAAGATCTAGTCGCACTCGCTTTTTCGTCCAATCAAATACAACCGGTTAGAGATAATAGTAAAAATAAAAACAAAAAATCTGTGGACAAGGCGAACACAGCTAGATTTGTGTCAACATTCAATACCAATTACAAAGTGATTTCAGATATAATATATAAACATTATAACATCCTGAAACTTGATCACATCTTGGCCCCCATTCTCCCTCCCAAACCACAGGTCACGTTTAGACGCTCGCGCACAGTAAAGAATATTATTGCTCCTAGCAAACTTACTAATTCCAATAGGAGACCTGTATTAGACATCAGAACCTATTTTGATAATAGGACTGGAATTTTTCAGTGTCACAAAAGAGGTTGCCTTACGTGCCAGTCTGTCCCCAATGGATGCTCAGAGATAAGCAACAATAAAGGCAAAGTGTTCAAGATCAAACAATTCATCACTTGCTCCACTGAGTTTGTAGTTTATGTCCTATGCTGCTCCTGTGGCCTTCTATATGTGGGGCGTACCATACGGACTTTACGCACTAGAATAGGCGAGCATCGGAGACTAACAAAGAAAGGTTGTGTGAAACATAGTGTCCCACGACATTTTCGTCAGACACATAATAGAGACTTTGGCCAAATGCAGGTGTTTGCAATCAAAGCCATTCCAAAGGGTACTTTGACGGACAACGAAAGGTTCTCCCTTCTATGCCGAAGGGAGACCTTTTGGATATACCTATTAGGTTCCCTCACGCCTGAAGGCCTAAATGAGGAAATTGATGTTCTTAGTATAATTCGATAAATCGATTCAACCCAATTGTTCACACCCCATGTGTTGTATGCATTAATGCATTCGCTACATCACAGCCATCTGTCCCTCCAAACAAATCATACCAATAGTACATATTTTTGGTACCGCTTGGGGATATATTGGGGATATTCGGGGATGTGTTAGTCCATCATAGATAGTCCTTGATCTTTATATCATTAGTATTATTATTATTTTCATTGTACAGAGTTATTGCACTATATTAGTATTATCATCTTATTATTATTATTTTCATTTCATTTTAATTTTATTTTATTAATTTCTTCTTTTTTTTCAGTTAAATTGTTATTATTATTACATTATTATATTATTTACTATTATTTATTTTCAATTTTTTTTATAGATTTTATTATTATTATTTATTTTTTATTTTTATATTTTATATATTATATATATATATATATATATATATATATATATATATATTATATCTTTTTTTTATTATTTATTTTATATATTATATTTTATATTTTTTATTTTTTATATTTTATATATTATATATATATATATTTTTTATTATTATTTATTTTATATATTATATTTTATATATTTTTTTATACTTTATATATTATATATATATTATTTTTATTTATTTATTTATTTATTTATTTTATTATTTTTCATTTATATATTTTTTTTATATTTTTTTCATTTAATTTTATATTTATTTTAATTTTTATTTCCAATTTTTCATTTTTTCATTATCTTTATTATCATGATTATACACAATTTCCCATTTAATCTCTTTTATAAGAATCATTATTCCATATGCAGTTTGTATTACCAAGATACCGAGAATCCAATACACTATGTATCATATTATGTCCCTGAACTAATGTAGAGTTGGATGTATACAAGGGGTTAAGATGGCAAGAGCAGTGATTCACTCCCCCTCCCCCTTTCTGCTTCTACTAATACTGCCCATTGGCAGTGTCCTCCTCACCTTTGACAAAGCGCATGCGCGCGAAACATGTTAGTGTGAGGACTCTCCGACACTACAGGAGCCCACCATCCCGCCAGCCAAGTCTGCACATCCCTCCTGCTCCTTGCCCCCGTCTTGGTGTTTCTTCCGGCCGCCAGTTGGAGAGCGCAACAGCTACATAGCCGCATAGAGCCGCTGATCATTCCATCTCCTGCCTGCCTGCACAGCTGGTCTGATTGCGATACAGGTACTTGCAGACTATGTCACATCTCTTTTTGGTCTTCCTGGTCTCCACGGCTTTTGTATTTCCATCCAGCCACAGGCTGTGACAGACTGCATATATGGATATAGGTTTAAATCTCTACTGACGGCAAGGATAGTGCAAGTTACATCCAGTAACTTTGATCAACACCAAGCTCATTCCATCCAACTGGTCATCACAACCAGATTTATTCAGCACACTTGCACATCTTAACCCTTTGGCTGGCGGTGTTGGTTGTTATGCGTTTTTTAATTATAGAAAAAAAGGTGCTTGTGCGCTTACCACTCAATAAAAATAGAAACACTAAAGTACAAATATTGCTGAACAAATTAAATATTTAGCAGCTAACTTCTATAATGTGACCAACATACAATAAAATAGTTTATATAGTGAAGCAGCGCTAAATGTCAATAGAAAGTGCTAATATTAAAAGTGCTATTAATAAAGTCTAACTTCTCATAAATTAAATAAATGGGGTGACAAAATCAACAATAATAAAATAAAATTAAAACGTCCAAACAGTGACTATGTAAATAAAGTGCTAAATAGCCAAAATAGCAGTCCAAATAGCAACAGCTAATTGCAGGGAGAGAAGCAAGGATGGGTGTGGGAATACACCTTGTCTCATCAGAAACACACTGGATCAGATGAACAAATGATGCATAAATAATCCTCCCCCATAGACACCAGCCTCTCACCTCTCTGGTGGACCCCACGGGGTCAGTAATAACCACAAAGATCTCCACTGCTCACAATGAGAACTTCCAGTCCTTTTGCGTGACCCGAAACCACTGTAGGGATCTCCACAGCTTACCAGTGTTCTTCCTTATCATGCCCTTGATGAAGTCACGTGTGTAGTGACGCAACGCGTCGGGAGAAGCCTAAGTGGCGTCCACTTCCGGTTTGCGGTTCATCTGATCCAGTGTGTTTCTGATGAGACAAGGTGTATTCCCACACCCATCCTTGCTTCTCTCCCTGCAATTAGCTGTTGCTATTTGGACTGCCATTTTGGCTATTTAGCACTTTATTTACATAGTCACTGTTTGGACGTTTTAATTTTATTTTATTATTGTTGATTTTGTCACCCCATTTATTTAATTTATGAGAAGTTAGACTTTATTAATAGCACTTTTAATATTAGCACTTTCTATTGACATTTAGCGCTGCTTCACTATATAAACTATGCGTTTTTTAATGCTTCAATACTGATCAAGATTTTTGTCTGATCCCAGTTTGAAGGTTATTGTACTTTGTATTTTTGATTCCATCCGATCAAATACATTAATCAATTTTCAGCATGCATTTTAATCAATAAATTATCATTTTTATTTGATCACCAAGTTACCTTTCATCATTTTTGCCACCATTTGAGCGCTGGATTGTATATAATTGTTTTGAGATTGCCTTGTTCCGGAGGTTGCTAGCTGCACTGGGGGCAAGTTTTTTAAGACTTCTATTCATATGACATTACGTTTTACATATTGCTGCCGGTTTTAGCGCTACAAGACTCTTTTTGTTTTTGTTTTATAACTTCAGGTGTATAATGTGCAGGAGGCACACTCCGCCCGCTGTAAGTGCTGCAAATGCCTGTTGGTGCAACACACCAGGAAAACACAGCAATACAGGCTAACTTCAGGTGTAATATGATCAGGAGGCACACTCCGCCCACTGTAAGTGCTGCAAATGCCTGTTGGTGTAACACACCAGGAAAACGCAGCAATACAGGCTAACTTCAGGTGTAATATGATCAGGAGGCACACTCCGCCCGCTGTAAGTGCTGCAAATGCCTGTTGGTGTAACACACCAGGAAAACACAGCAATACAGGCTAACTTCAGGTGTAATATGATCAGGAGGCACACTCCGCCCGCTGTAAGTGCTGCAAAGGCCTGTTGGTGTAACACACCAGGAAAACGCAGCAATACAGGCTAACTTCAGGTGTAATATGATCAGGAGGCACACTCCGCCCACTGTAAGTGCTGCAAATGCCTGTTGGTGTAACACACCAGGAAAACACAGCAATACAGGCTAACTTCAGGTCTATAATGTGCAGGAGGCACACTCCGCCCGCTGTAAGTGCTGCAAATGCCTGTTGGTGTAACACACCAGGAAAACACAGCAATACGGGCTAACTTCAGGTGTAATATGATCAGGAGGCACACTCCGCCCGCTGTAAGTGCTGCAAATGCCTGTTGGTGTAACACACCAGGAAAACGCAGCAATACAGGCTAACTTCAGGTGTAATATGATCAGGAGGCACACTCCGCCCGCTGTAAGTGCTGCAAATGCCTGTTGGTGTAACACACCAGGAAAACACAGCAATACAGGCTAACTTCAGGTGTAATATGATCAGGAGGCACACTCCGCCCGCTGTAAGTGCTGCAAATGCCTGTTGGTGTAACACACCAGGAAAACACAGCAATACAGGCTAACTTCAGGTGTAATATGATCAGGAGGCACACTCCGCCCGCTGTAAGTGCTGCAAATGCCTGTTGGTGTAACACACCAGGAAAACGCAGCAATACAGGCTAATTTCAGGTGTAATATGATCAGGAGGCACACTCCGCCCGCTGTAAGTGCTGCAAATGCCTGTTGGTGTAACACACCAAGAAAACACAGCAATACAGGCTAACTTCAGGTGTATAATGTGCAGGAGGCACACTCCGCCCGCTGTAAGTGCTGCAAATGCCTGTTGGTGTAACACACCAGGAAAACACAGCAATACGGGCTAACTTCAGGTGTATAATGTGCAGGAGGCACACTCCGCCCGCTGTAAGTGCTGCAAATGCCTGTTGGTGTAACACACCAGGAAAACACAGCAATACGGGCTAACTTCAGGTGTATATTGTGCAGGAGGCTTAGCAACAATGACACTGACACTGTCCCCTGCCTATCCTTCTCTCTCCCTGCACACAAGGTTTATCAAAGAATATGACACTGACACTCTCCCTGCCTATCCTTCTCTCTCCCTGCACACAAGGTTTAGCAAAGAATATGACACTGACACTGTTCCCTGCCTATCCTTCTCTCTCCCTGCACACAAGGTTTATCAAAGAATATGACACTGAAACTCTCCCTGCCTATCCTTCTCTCTCCCTGCACACAAGGTTTAGCAAAGAATGTGACACTGACACTGTCCCCTGCCTATCCTTCTCTCTCCCTACACACAAGGTTTAGCAAAGAATATGACACTGACACTCTCCCTGCCTATCCTTCTCTCTCCCTACACACAAGTTTGAGGTACAAATAGCACTGACACTGTCCCTGCCTATGTAACTCTTTCCCTGCGCCGGAACACACTACACAAGGCCGCCGCGCTGGCGGCCTTTTATAGTGTGGGGCGTGTGCTAAACCCCCTGAGCTATAATTGGCCACAGGCAACCTGCCTGTGGCCAATTATGGCTCTCCTAGCTGCCGGCGCTGTGATTGGCCAAGCATGCGGGGTCACAGTGCATGCTTGGCCAATCACAGCGCCGGGATTGCACTGCGATGGCGCAGTGTATTGTGGGCCATTCGCGTCACTCGAATTTGGCGCGAACGGCCCAAATCGTTCGATGTTCGCCGAACGGTCGAACAGCCGATGTTCGAGTCGAACTTATGTTCGACTCGAACACCGAGCTCATCCCTATTGGAAACAAGAATCATCACTGGATATTATCCCTGTGGGGAACTGTGCATTTGGTCTTCTGTTGGTTCAGAGACCCAGGTATTGAGGTGAGCGGCCTGCATATTTGGTGATGGAAGCACTATAAGGACACATATTTAGTTTTTATTAACAAGCACTCTGATCACCTTTGAGGAATCTCTCCTGGTGTTGTTCCTTTCTCTGTCATCTGGCTTCAACTCTGGATTCAAGATTGGCTGTGGAACTTTCTACATGTTGTGCTTTTTAGCAGCTTGATTGGACATTTATTTTTTGATTTATTGTAGATGAGTTTATATTAGCGCTGCACTATCTATTTATATATATTTATTAACTAAAATACAGTGCAAATTTTTCACTCTTTTATTAATTCAAATTTTTTTTTTTTACCTTGTTGCTTAAATGTTCCTAGGCCTGGTACCCGGGGGTACGGTCTGATCCTTATCTCTGATTGTGGGGTTTGCACCCTCATCAGCAGTGTACCAGGCAGGGATGCTAGGTGTGATCAATAGCTGTTGGATCTCATATCATAGTTGTTATATGTTGATAATTATTCCCAAGGGATATAGTCCCCGTACCGTATGCATCCCTGACTAACTTTCATGCTGACTGAATGTACCCGGTGACGGGCCCCTCTTGTAATGCCGTTTTACGCTCTTGCGTTTTGTTCAATGTCTATTTCTTTGTTTTCTGGAAAAAAAATAATACTTTTTCAAAATAAAGATTACATTAAAAAAAAATACAGTGCAATTTAAAATCAGGTATAATTCGTGATAAAACAAATGAATGACTATACTTCTATATATCAGAGATAAATGGTGATTAATGTTCAGATAATAATATTTATATTTCTATGCAAGCTCTATATTACAATATATATTCACAGTTCTTGTACTTAAATGATAACTAGGTATATTTAAGACTTGGTAACTTGTAAAATAACCTTCTGTGACTTCACGGCTTTATGTCAACAATCTCGTTTACATTGACCCTATGTTGTGATCTCTTCTCAAAACAAACAGACCTTCGCAGTTACACTCTTAACCACTTGAGGCCCGGGCCAATTCTGACACTTCACTCCTACATGTAAAAATCCTAATTGTTTTGCTAAAAAATTACTTAGAACCCCCAAACATTATACATTTTTTTTCCTAACACCCTAGAAAATAAAATGGCGGTCATTGCAATACTTTTTGTCACACCGTATTTGTGCAGCAGTCTTACAAGCGCACTTTTTTGGGAAAAAATTCATTTTTTTAATAAAAAAATAAGACAACAGTAAAGTTAGCCCAATTTTTTTTTATATTGTGAAAGATAATGTTACGCCGAGTAAATTGATACCCAACATGTCACGCTTTAAAATTGCGCCCGCTCGTGGAATGGCGTCAAACTTTTACCCTTAAAAATCTGCATAGGCGACATTTAAAAAATTCTACAGGTTGCATGTTTTGAGGTACAGAGGAGGTCTAGAGCTAGAATTATTGCTCTCGCTCTAATGATCACGACGATACCTCACATGTGTGGTTTTAACACCATTTTCATATGTGGGCGGGACTTATGTATGCGTTCACTTCTGCGTGCAAGCTCGTCGGGACGGGGCGCTTAAAATTATTTATTTTTTTCTTATTTATTTTACTTGATTTTATTTATTTTTATACAGTTTAAAAAAATAATAATTTGGATCACTTTTATTCCTATTACAAGGAATGTAAACATCCCTTATAATAGAAAAAAGCATGACAGGTCCTCTTAAATATGAGATCTGGGGTAAAAAAGACCTCAGCTCTCATATTTAGGCTAAAATGCAATAAAAAAAATTGTCATTTGAAAAAATTACAAAAATAAATTGTCTCTTTAAGACTTATGGGCGGAAGTGACGTTTTCACGCCGCTTCCGCCCTACTATGTTATGGAGACGGGTGGGGGCCACCTTGCCCTCACTCGTATCCATGACAAGCCACGGACAGGACCCGATCGCCTCCACCACTGCCGACGGCTCCGGTAAGCGGCGGAGGGCGTGGGAGAGCAGCGGGAGGGGGGACCCTCTCCCGCCGCCGATAACGGTGATCTTGCGGCGAATCTGCTGTGGAGACCACAATTATCGTTTACAGAACCGCCGCCTGAAGAGATGGATATCTCGGTTGTGGCAGCAGCTGCTGCCGTTGCCGAGATATCCCTCTTCAAAAATAGGCCGTATATAGTCGTACGGCGGGTTTGAAGTAGTTAAACGTGTACAGACAAAATGTCGATATTGCACACAGTTAGATGATTCAATCAATTCTTATGTTAAATTTAGGATGAATCTCTTTTACACATATATCATAATAAAACCATTGTACAAACTTAGCTTAAGCTTTTTAAAGACAACCAAATCGGTATATGTCTCTTAATATTTGGAATATAATTATTTCATACTGCAGTTAAAAATAATATTACTCCAAGTTGCTCTGCTATATATATATATTTAAATGGTTTTAGTTAATGTATATGCAAAACAATTCAATAACCATAAGGTATAATAAACAAAAACTGATGACGTCAACTGACTATGTGATTTCGTAGGTTGCCATAGCAACCAAGTATGCGGCCATCTTGAGTTATATCAATTTTAACCTGTAGGGGCAGTGGTGTATAAGGAATGATTCCTAATGTTAGGGTCACCGAGGCCTAATATAATTTATGACCCTTTTTGACCTAAGCCTTGAAAAACACGATTAATTGTCAAAAACTGTCAAAACATGTGTCAATAAGCTTCAGACATCCTGGCGTTAGCTTTGATATATATCTAGGGAAAACCTACCCACATCTTAACTAATGAATTGTTACATTCCTCGAGACTGAAGTCATTTGAAAGGTAACTCTAAGCAAAACAGTTACTAATGCTTTCACACTTTTCATAGGATCATATACTTGTGACCCTTTTACTATAATAATATATACAGTATGTATTAAACGGGTTTATATATGGATTACTAATACAGATATTTTGTGAAGATATTTAAAAGAAACATTATTATTTAAAACACATAATACAATAGCTTATTTGTGGATGAGCCCTATGGCTTCATTAGCTTAATCTGAAATACGATTCTTTTAATGATACACAGATTGTGTTTGTCTGTACCAACTTATCTTATCTTATAAGTGTCAAAGACGAAAGATATATGACCTTGGAGATGGGACAGACAAGACTTAATACAGCCACTTTGTAACAAGGCCCATTCATAAACTATGAACTAATTTAACCTTTAGAGAAAAATAAACCAAAATGGCTTTGGTATTGTATTGTTCATAGCCTATCATGAGCTATGAATTTAAACTTTAGAGACAAAATGGTCTCTCTCATGTCAAATATATATGAATATGAAAAATATGAAAAATTATACAATATGTGACTTTATATGTATATGAATATAAATTCTTTTAACCACAAATGTTCTGACAAACAGATACATATAAACATATATACACAAAGATAATACATACCATTCAACTTTGTTAACAAATGGAGCTCCAAAGCCTTTACCTTATTTACCTGTCAGGACTTACCTTACCTGACATTTCTAAACTCATGAGTATCATTCTCCTGTTCTTTATCTAAAAACATTGTCTTTTTATGTTTTTGAGAGCTTATTCTTCTATTTGACTCCTCAAGCCATCTTTTGCTTGTGGTAGTCCTAATTTATTTTGTTTCACACACTTCTGACCCATTTTACGTATGTGCGGAGTAATTTAAGGTCTTCTCACACAGAACTTATACACAATGTTTTCGTTAACTCGCAGACTGGCACACATTCCTTAAGAGTTTACTGTACTTTTCCAACCCCCCTAGTTCTGTGCTCTACTAAAAAGACATTGTTACCTGTATACACAATGCTTTTGTTAACTCGCAGACCGGCACAAATTCTTTAAGAGATTACTGTACTTTCTCAACCCTACTAGTCCTGTGCTCTACTAGAAAGACATTGGTACCTTTTTCTACTAGTAACTACGTTTCAGTACTCATCCTAAAAAAAATTGACTTAGGCTTTCCAAGGGTCTGATAACCCCAAAGCCCCCTCCAGATTGATTGCCAATCCAGGAAACCAACATGCATGTAAACGCAGGTTCTCCAGGGGTCCTCAAATCCCCAAAACCTCATCCGGACTAAATTTTGCAGTCAAGGTAACCAACATGCATGTAAACGCAGGTTCTCCAGGGGTCCTAAATCCCCAAAACCTCTTCCTGACTAAATTTTGCAGTCCAGGGAAACAACATGCATGTAAACATAGGTCCTCCAGGGGTCTTAAGTCCCCAAATCCTCTTCCTGACTAAATTTTGTAGTCCAGGGAAACAACATGCATGTAAAACCTAGGTTCACACAGGGAGAGTAACGAACCCTCTACAGGGGTACCCCTTTTGTTTTTGTTTTTTTGTTTTTTTGAAAAAATAAATAAATAAATTAAATAAAATTTTCCACCCAGGGTATCTCATCCTGTACAATGCACCTTAAAGCACCCACAGTTGAGAAAACCCAACCTGCTATCACAAAGATCTGCCTGGTGGACAGCGATACCCCAACAACCACCTGCCCCTCCTAGCGCTAGCAAAACACGGCACAACACAATGCAGAACTAATAATAGGTGTCTGTTAACCTGATATAAATTGTGCAATATTGTGTTGAGCTCAGTGCCTCACCAGCATGGAGTTAGGCAAGATCGGAGTTGAGGTCATGCTGTCCCCGTACGGGCCACCAACTGAAGTAGAATAACAAAGTTTTGAACCAGGCAGGACTTCAACAATGCAGGTTTATTAACAGCTGGTAACATACAGGTTTATGTTCAAAGTATTACAAGTGTGATATTGGGGTGTTTTAGCTCAAGTGGATAGATGCATTTTTATGCAGTGAGTCCGTATCAGACAGGCGTTCTAGTTAAGGGCCTGGTAGCCCACATTTATTAAAACAGAAAAACAAAAGCAAAATGTCCATTCAGGATTCCCACGCAGGGGTTTAACTTCATTTAACAGTCCAAAAATAAGGAAAAACATACCGAGCCACCTGGCTCTCTTGTCAGCAGTTCCTCTGCTTACTTTCAACAGATTTCACTATTCTTTCCAGCCCCCTGGACTTACTGGCTTCCTCGGTCTCCCCGACTCTCAAGGCTGGCCAGCCTTTCCCAGTCCCTGGGCAAAGAATTCCCTTTACATGGGCTGCAGTCTCCCACAGGGCAGACCGCTCTCCAGACATAGGTCTGTCTTCAGACAGCAGTAGCAAGCTGCTCACTCTCCACCATCCTCCACTCTCTGCTCTCACCAGCCCCTCATTATATTGGTTGTGTGCACCTGAGCACACACCATGCTGGCTGTCCACAAGACCCGGACACAGGGTTGGAGATCCCATCCCATCCAAGACTCTGAAGGATCTCCAAGCCACAGAGCCCCATGCAGAAATAGCAAAATCTGAGAAAACTGCCAGAGCAGTTTTCTCTGTAGCTCTGCACTCAGGCGATATGCAGCCTCTGTGTCTACTTTAACCCCATTTTCATTGGGACAGAGCCTCGCTCTGCCACATACCCCCCCCTGTTTTGATCTGGAGGGAGAAACACCTGCACCCACCATAGCAGTTGGGACACCTCTGTGCTGGCCATCAGCCACGTAGGCCCAACCCTTTTTTCGGGTGTGCTTCCAGGTACGTCCCAGCTTGGATCTTAACAGGGTCCTATAATTCCGTATACTCTGCCTTCCCTCTCTTCTCTTGGGGTCCCTGAGCATACTCTCCTCTCTTGGGGGAACTCTGCCTTCCCTGATTCTACCTTTCATATTACGGAAGTAAGTTTTATCTTTCACCACAGGTCTTTCAGGTTCAAAAACCTCTCTCTGGTTACCCACGGCAACCACATCACTTTTAACAGCGCCAATCATTAGCAGATCATATATTTTAATGTCACACTTTACAACGCAATCAGTGCTGTCCATCTCAGTGCTTGTTAGAACCAGACCTGAGGAGGGATCACACACAGGTGAGGGACTACATCCCACAGGACCAAAGCCAAGTTCCACCTCACCTGTTGTCCAACACTCCATGGGTAACTGATCTAACAAATGACACTGATCCAAGCACAAACTACTTCTTTCTGATGTACACATTACATTGTTGCAGCAACCAACATTAGCACTTTTTCTCACAGTGTCTCCGGGTACTTTAAGTTGTACCTGTTTCTGAGTGATAGAAAGCATCTCTGCTAGTGCCGCATCTATTCTGGGCCCTTCCTTCTCCTGAGATTTAGCTGCTGAGACAGTATCTGCGCCCTCTACTGACCACTGCTCAGCTGCACCTCGGACCACACCAGCAGAGATGTTTCCAGTCACTACACCAGCCAGAGAGACATTTGATGTCTCCAACAGTTCTGAGCGCCTTCCATACCACTAAGTAACTGGGAGCACCCTCTTAGAGAACCTCAGGACTATTTGCCACACTGTTAATAAGCTTCCCAGCTCAGCCTGTACCACCTGGCTCCGTCTATTGGTACCACGCAGCACCACCTGGTCCGACTGCGGTGGAGACACCCAAGTGTACAGTGAGGGCACTTTTACCAACTCCAGCATTTCTAATAAAGTTTTTGTCAACTCTATGCAACCGATGTCTAAATGCGTGACCTTTTTGGGAACCTTTCCCCTGTCCGAGACATGGAGGGGCTCATCCATTGCAGCTTGTGAGGTTGAGACATTTGAAGAGACCTGCATCTCTTTGGAGGTACCCCTCATCCCAGCCCGTTGCTCCCCTGGAGCGCTGTCAGACACATGTCTCCTCTTCACCTCTAACGCTACACCAATGAGCCTCTGCGAGTCAACATTAGTCACATTGTCACCTTGCCATTACTTAGTTGCTGGGCCGTGGACAACCCAAGTGCCATGCCTGCGCCCAGAACCATTCCTTCAGACTGGAGGGCATCAGCCTTTGCAGGGGCTGGCGTGCCCTTGAGCACTGGCCATTCTGTGATCCATCCATTGGGCATAGCAGGTGTTCTGTCCACAACTTTGTTACACATCATTGCTTCGTAATTCCTTGTCAATTGGCCTAGTGCCACAACTGCTTCCTTGCACCAATCATCCCAGTCTCCTGTGGTTCCATCACTGGTGCTCCACAGCACTGCATCACCTGCTCTAGAAGGCCCAACAGGAACCTGGGATTCACAAGCCAAAACAACACACTTGTCACTTCTATCTACCTCACATTGTGACAATATTTTTTTTCTCACATCACACTGGGAGATTGCATCCTTAACCAAGGCAAGGTGCAATACCTTATTTTGACCACCATGCTCTGGTGGCGCTACAGACACATACAGCTCTGCACTTTCAGCTTTTGCAGGCTGAATTAACCCCTTGACAACTGGGTTACACTTAGGGTTGTGGAGCTGCACCCACACACACTCACTATGTGACACAGTCTTCCCTTGTTTCACCACAGCAATCCTGGAAAACCTCTGGCTCCAACACATGGAGGCCCCATCAGACTTCCATGGACAATCCTGCGCTTCTGGTTGTCATGGGAGATATCCTACTCCCATCATTGGTAGAAAACACATTTCCAACATTTTCAGACAGGACATTAAAGGAAACACATTTTTCAATGTCATTGTCACCAATACCCAATAGTAACACTTTTGTCAGCATAACTATCAGAATTTTCACTAGGGGTAGACTTAACTGCTACTTTTGTGGATTGTCTATTACCCACCACAGCCTCTGAGTGACTCCTCACAGCGCCCTCCATCTTTAAAGGGGCACCCTTTCCTACATGGGCAGCTCCAAAGCCGACCTGGGAAACGCTCGGCTCCATCACTGCGGGCTTCTTGCAAGTTTCCCTGGGCAACCCTGCAGTACCTGTCACTAGGGAACATGGCACCTGCACTGTTTTGGTCACCCCTAACTCAATTTTCCCAGCCATCTGCTGGACTATAGCAGGCACGTGCAGAGTCCCCATGTCCTTTCCAGTCTTTAGCCCTGCGGCTAGTTGGGCTTTACGCTGTGCCTCCCCACTGCTCTGGGTAGTACACTGCCGCAAGTCTATGTCCATTGGCACTGCGGATCTCCCCACTGGACATACTCCCACTTCACTGGGTTCAGTACCATAAACTGAAACAGTCTTACCAGTTCCTGCAGCTGGTGTAATAGCCTTCACTTGAGTGCGTTGTCTCACAGGTGTGGTGTCTCCACAGGCTGACTCCCCCATGTGGCCATGGAGCAACACTGCAGCCTTTCTGGACCCACTGATGCCCCCTGTAGGTAACACAAGATCCCTGTTGCTAGGGGTAAAAGCAGACTTGCACTCCAAAGCCGGTTGGCTATACCTCATGCAGGATGTAGACTTTTGCACCCTCCTTTCTGGGCTGACCACTTTCTTTAAGCGGCCATGACACAAAACTTTGCATTTCTCAGACTCTCTGATATTTTGGCCTCCCGGTGACACCTCTCCGATCCTAGAGCATTGCTGGCGGACCATGATACGCTGGACGGCTCCTCTAAGAAGGATTTCCTCTTTAAACTTGTGGTAGTCATCCTGGTCCCAATCCATCAAATGGTAACTTCGTCAGTAACCGGGGTTGCAGCAATTCTGGCCACCGGTCCCTAGGCCATTTTATCCTTACAGCAACTTTCTCAAACTTTTCCAGGAAGTCCCCAACCTCCTCTGTAGGTAGCACGGGCTGCATGTAATCAGTGGCCAAGATCTCTGCCCGTTGCACTGCGCCCCACTCTCGAGGACTCCACTGGTCATGACCATCAGCAGACAGACTCCTTGGATCCCCGACATCCCTGCTGGCCTGGACATGGCTTCCATGGATGACCATTCTCCTCTTTTCCAAACGCTGTTGTCCACCTGGCTTCCTGTTACCAGGGACAACTTCTTACACTTCCCTTTTAACTGGGGGTGACATGATTAATTTTCCCCACATCACAGAGATTTCACACTCAGTCAAATTCTTTGGTTTGGCTGGGGCCAGTGGCGGCTGGTGAAGTTTTAGGATGGGGGGGCGCAAGACCCCGCCCCTCCATGTTTGGCCCCTCCCACTTCTCATAAGCCACACCCCTTATAGAATCCACCCACTCCGCCCCCTGTATTCCACTTGCTTCCACTCATAGTGTCAGGAGTATACAGCCCCAGCATCACCGGACATAGTATATAGCCCCAGCATAACAGGACAGAGTATATAGCCCCAGCATCACAGGACAGAGTATATAGCCCCAGCATCACATGACAGAGTATATAGCCCTAGCATCGCAGGACAGAGTATATAGCCCCAGCATCACAGGACAGAGTATATAGCCCCAGCATCACAGGACAGAGTATATAGCCCCAGCATCAGGATCCGCTGCTGCCGCCGACCACCGAATGTCAAAAATAAAATTAATAAGCGGGGGGGATCCGCTGCTGCCGCTGACCACCTGGCGTTAAAAAAATTATAATAAGCGGGGTAAGGGGGAGGGCCACTGCTGACGCCGACCACCTAATGTTAAAAGTAAGTTGATAAGCGGGGGGGGCTTATTCACTGCTGCCGTCGACCACCCATAGAATAGTGTGAGCTCTCCCTTGGCATGTCATGTTCAGACTGGTTTGCTGTACATGCTGGAGCTAATTGGCCTTTCATGAAGTGTGACTGTGGATTTTTGCTGGGGTTGAAATGTGGTTAATGCTGATGTGTGGTACCATTTCTTGTAGCAGATGGTTATTAGTTCCCAGGCTCTGTGTCATTAAAATAGCAATTGTATGCTTACATATATAATAAGGGGGGGGTGCCGCTGCTCTGCTCCCGCCGGCCAGCAGTTAATGTTAAAAAAAAAAAGTAATAAGCGGTTGAGTGCCGCTGCTTGGCTGAATAGATGATGTGAAGGTTGTTTATCCATCACTCTATTTTCCTCCACGAATACAGTTTTAATGTTAATATGAATCTATTAGCTTTTATTCTGATATAATTCCAGAGACTTTAAACCTTAATAGCATAACTACATACTGGACTGGCTTATTAGCTGCAATGCATTTTCAACATAATAATCTGCAAGCTAATGGGAAAAGCAGTTAATATTTTTTTTTTTTACCAACATACAGTATGCTTATATTATACTCCAACCATAAAATACATACTACACATCATGTCTTTTTGTAACACAAAGAAAACCAAAAGCAGGCTAACTACAAGACAAAGTACTAAGGGGGGGGGGGGGTTGCCGCTGCTCCCGCCGGCCATGTAATTTAAAAAAATATAAAGTAATGGGTGACGTGGCATTTCCCATATAGCACTGTGCCCGGACACAGTGCACATAATTTTTCTTCTTAAAGGGACATGTTTAACCACTTCAACACCGGGCTTTTCTTACCCCCTCAATACTGGGCCTATTCTGGCACTTCTCTCCTACATGTACAAATCATCATTCTTTTGCTAGAAAATTACTCATAACCCCCAAACATTATATATATTTTTTTAGCAGACACCTTAGGGAATAAAATGACGGTCATTGCAACTTTTTTTCTTGCATGGTATTTGCGCAATAATTTTTCAAACGCCTTTTTTTGGAAAAAAAATGGTTTTATGAATTAAAAAATAACAAAACAGTAAATTTAGCCCAATTTTTTGGGAAAATATGAAAGATGACATTACGCCGAGTAAAGAGATACCCAACATGTCACACTTTAAAATTGTGCACACTCATAGAATGGCGCCAAACTTCGGTATGTAAAATCTCCATAGGCGACGCTTTACATTTTTTTACAGGTTACCAGGTTAGAGTTACAGAGGAGGTCTAGTGCTAGAATTGTTGCTCTCGCTCTAACGCACGCGGCGATACCTCACATATGTGGTTTGAACAGCGTTTACATATGTGAGCGGGACTTACATGTGCGTTCGTTTCTGATCGCGAGCTAACGGGAACAGGGGCATTTTAATTTTTTTTTTTATTATTTTTTTTTTTTACTTATTTTTATATTTTTTTACACTTATTTTACTTTTTTTTTTTTGATCACTTTTATTCCTATTACAAGGAATGTAAACATCCTTTGTAATAGGAATGGTGTGTGACAGGTCCTCTTTATGGAGAGATGTGGGGTCAATAAGACCCCACATCTCTCCTCCAGGCTGGAAAGCATGAGATCGTGAAAAAAATGTCACCGATCTCATGTTTCCTAGCCGCAATGGCGGCTTTTTTTACATTTGAGGACCCGGGCGTGACGTCATCACATCGCGCCCGGTCCTCCGACGGTCATAGAGATGACTGGTGACCATCTGGTCACCAGTCATCTCTATGCTCGTCACGTGACCCACCACCGGTGCCGGACGATTCTCTCCGGGTCCCCGATGGCACGGGAGAGCCCGGAGAAGCACCGGATGGCGGTGGGAGGGGGGGGATGTCCCCTCCCGCCGCCTATAAGACCGATCAAGCAGCGGAACTGCCGCTATGATCATTCTTATGGTGCACAGAATCCCCGGCTGAACAAAAGGATATCTGAATGATGCCTCTAGCTGCAGGCATCATTCAGATATCCCCCCCTCAAAGCCCAGGATGTCATATGACGTTCACTCAGGATGGGAGATCCCATCTGTTGACGTCATTTGACTATGGGCGGTAGGGAAGTGGTTAAATAATTTTTTTTTTAATTTTTTTTTATATATTTTTTTTTGACTGCCTGGGGGGGGGGGGGGGCGGGCGGCGCCCGGGCGCCCCCTATGGACGGGCCGCCACTGGACAGGGCCACCCACGGAGTGAATTTTGGTCATTTAAATCTCAAACCAGAGCAAATTTGCAAAGTGTATGGCCATCCTTACACACAGTGCATGTGGCTAAGGCCCCGTTCACATCTAGCGATTTGGGATTGTGGGCGGAACCGCCATGATTCTGCCTGCGATTCCAGATTGCACCGCAATGCTGGCAAAACACAGCACGCATGTTTGTGTGCCATTCATTTTTAAAGGCACCAAAATACCGTAAGGTTTTGCCATGATTGTGGCACAATTTATTGCCCGGCAAACTTGCTTCAACCTTGTCGCTCCAAAAGGAGCAGGGGTTTCCTTTGGGCGACAAGCTTTGCCACGATTGCCACGTGATAAATCGCACAATTGCAGCAGAATGGCACCGCATTTTGGTGGCATTAAAAATAATTGTCACACAAACATGCATGCTGTGTTTTGCCAGCTTTGAAGTGCGATTTGAAAACGCTGGCAGAATCGCGGCAAATCCCTAAATGTGAACAGGGCTTTATAGGCTACATATTGGCCACACACTGTTAGAGGGTTAAGAAGAATTTTAGGGACATTACATTACGTGATAAGTAAATATTGTCTGAATACAAGAGGGGGGGTGCCGCTGCTCCCGCCGGCCATGTAGTTTTCCAAAAAAAAAGTAGTAAGGGGGGGGTTTGGGTGCCGCTGCTCCCGCCGGCCATGTAGTTTAAAAAAAAAAGTAATAAGCGGGGGGGGGGGCAGACCGCTCTCCAGACATAGGTCTGTCTTCAGACAGCAGTAGCAAGCTGCTCACTCCCCACCATCCTCCACTCTCTGCTCTCACCAGCCCCTCATTATATTGGTTGTGTGCACCTGAGCACACACCATGCTGGCTGTCCACAAGACCCAGACACAGAGCAGTTTTCTCTGTTTTTAAATTTACGCTCTATAGCTCTGCACTCAGGCGATATGCAGCCTCTGTGTCCACTTTAACCCCCTTTTCATTGGGACAGAGCCTCGCTCTGCCACACAAGATACAGGTCTAATTTATACAGTTTCTTATAATGCAAGCATATTAGATATATGTATTCTTATCCTCTAAACCAAATTGAAACAATTGTGAACTGTTCTGACCTTGAATCAGAATGGGTCTTTTCTGCCAATTCATGGAAACCCGTTTCCTGATGGGGACCAGTTGGTCGACCGGCTCGACCGAGTTTGTGAGGGAAATTCACCTGAAACCACACTCTGGAACAAGTTAAGAAGTTTTCCCCATTTGACTCGTACGAGGAGACAAGTTACAACAAAATGACAGATATTTGCCTACTGGTTCTAACCGCTTGCTACCCGTGCAAAAGGGCTGCATAGACAAACAGCTAGCCTGATAGATGCCTATCTGAACAGATAATTTCCCATTGGTTCTGACCCCCATGACCCGTGCAATAGGGCAGCATACATGGAGGTCAGCCTTATGAGCTCCCATCTGACTTGTCTGACTAACAATTGTAAAACTTGCACTTATATACCCTTAGAAGCCTTATCTCAGCCATCTCTCCTAGATGTGATTGGTTGCTAAGATCTACGTCAATGTAACACCTGTCCTACAACCAGACAAATTTTTGCCAGAATTCCTTTATGTTCATTAAAAATTATTTATACTGGTTTTATCCAATTAAAAACACCTGTGTAGATACAGTCTGGCACCCACAACTTCAAGGATGACAGATTTATGACTTTCGGAGAATGGACTTTCAATAACCCCACCTTATCTGTTATGTTTTACTAATTCTATATTTATATATTTATATTTTGGTTCCATAAAAGGTACTGTATTATCTATATTACATATATACATATATACATACAAACATACATATACATAGCTGGGTGCCAGACTGTCTCTACACAGGTGTTTTTAATTGGACAAAACCAATATAAATCATTTTTAATGAACATAAAGGATTTCTGGCAATAATTACGTTTTTCTGGATTGTCTGTATAATACCACTGTGTGAGTATATGGTACAGAAACTAAATAGACCCTCATACAAATGACCAACCTACATGGGGATGTAGTAGACTGTAAGTGGCAACTACCATGTGTCTCTAACTGTTATATAGGAAAGAATACCTGTGAATAGTTATATAAAAATAGTGGTAAATCCAACATAAAATCACATATGTCAAATATTACAAAAAAAAAGGGGAAAATGCTCAGTCCACTCTGCGTGATTAAAACTTATCCAAAAAGTAAGTCCAATTAGTGTTGCAGCAAAAAGTGATCAAAAAAAGAAAAACCAAAGGCAAAAAACAGAAAAATATATATATATTGTGTAAAAATAAGTGTAGGATAAAAATAAGAATAGTTCATAAAAAGTTAATCAAAAACAGCAAGAAATCCAAGGTGACTTGTGAAGACTGCATAGAAATCAGGTGTTTTGCTCCCCCTCTTGGATCCCCACTCACTAGCTACCACCACCCCTGCAGGGGTAAATGGCATGTAGTGCAAGAAGCAGCTAGAATCCTGATGTATCTTCCAGACCGATTGCCTGCAGCCTTCCCGCTGAGATATCCTATGGTGTGCCAGGTACCTGGTAACAGCTGATATATTGAAGATGTGGATCCACAGCAGTAAAGCATAGGCAGGCTAGTTGCATATTAAAAACCAGGAAGATGTATATAGGCTGGGTGCTCCCAGGCCAACGGGTACAGTCGGAAAAGGGATCTGGATGGGGGTCCGTCAGTGCAGGACCCTCAGATGGTACAAGAGGGACAGGGAGGCTGACAAATATATGTACCCACTGCAAGAACTCTACTGCATGGAGTAAATACTCGCATTCTGCGGAGAGCTCGGGTTTAATGTTATGAAGCCTATAAGGTGTAAAGTAAGCTCTGTGCACTATTTTAAACTGCACAAGTCTGTCTCGCAATGAAACCAGGGAGCTAAAGGGGAAATCCCAAACATCATCCCAATCATCGTTGTCCAGGGTAGGGATATCTCTTTGCCAACAAGACCAGCGCTTATCCATGGGAGGGAGAGACACAAATAACAGATGCTCATAAAGCCGAGATGTTGGTTTTTCAGCACATCTGGAACAAAGTGTCTTCTCCAACCCTGACTGGACCACCATGCAGGAGGAATGTGGGAATTGGGTATTAAATGCATGTGACAATTGCAGGTACCGAAAGACGTAATGATTTGGTACATTATGAGTCTGTGAAAGTCGAGAGAAGGGGATTAAAGCATTGCTCTCCGTTATATGAGATATAAGTTTGATGCCATATTTGGTCCATGTGTATGGATCAGACATTTTGTAAAAATGAGGAGTAGTAGGATTCAGCCAGATCGCAGCGTTCGGTGAGAGTTTATTAGGTCTGTACTTTTCCACTGCCAACCCTGCCTTCCATGCGCGTATGGTGGTATACATGGAGGGGGTCAGGGGGTAGGGGGCACGAAGTCCCCTATAGACCAGCAATTTGAGTGCCTCTAACGATCCCACCACTACCGCCTCCAGGACTATGGCTGAATTCAATGTATCTGGATCTAGCCACCATGCCGCGGTCACCAGTTGTGCGGCAAGGTAGTATTTATAACAATCTGGGAATGCCGTGCCCCCTTGTGTTCGCGGTCTCATCAAGGTGCTTCGTTTATATCTCTGCGGGGAGAGGTTCCATAGAAAGGAAGAGAAAACCTGATTAAGCCTTTTAAAGAAGGATTTGGGAATCCACTGTGGGGAATGACGAAAAAGGTAAGTGAGTTTGGGAATGATTTTCATTTTGACTAGTTTAACTCAGCCCCATAAGGACAGTGGCAAATTTCCCCACGACTTAAGTTTGACCTTTATATCTAGTAATACTGGGTCTAAGTTGAGAGAGATGAATTCTGTAGCTCGAGAGGAAATAATTACACCCAGGTATTTGAAAGTAGTGGTGCAACGGATCGGTGACGATCCGTGATCCGAACGGGTCACCCCGTTCGGATTGGCACACACCGCGATCCGCGGCCTCGGCCTTAGGAAAGGCCGCGGCTTCGGCCTAGCTCCGGAGCCGCGGCCATCTTGGTACACCCGGGGGCAGCGGCCGCCTTGTGACGTCATCACCCCTCGCTGCTCGTGGATTTGAACTAGCCGGCGGGAGAGACTGGTAAGTGGGGGAGATGCCTATTACTGGGGGAGATTGTGGATATTACATATGAGGGGAGATTGTGGATATTACATACAGGGGGAGATTGTGGATATTACATACAGGGGAAGATTGTGGATATTACTGGGGAAAGATTGTGGATATTACTGGGGGAGATTGTGGATATTACATACAGGGGAAGATTGTGGATATTACTGGGGGAGATTGTGGATATTACTGGGGGAAGATTGTGGATATTACATACAGGGGAAGATTATGGATATTACTGGGGGAGATTGTGGATATTACTGGGGGAGATTGTGGATATTACTGGGGGAAGATTGTGGATATTACTGCGGGAAGATTGTGGATATTACTGGGGGAAGATTGTGGATATTACTGGGGGAAGATTGTGGATATTACAGTGGGGGGGGGATGACGTGGATATTAGTAATTTTCTTTTTTTTGCCGATCCGAAAATGATCCGATCCGTGGCTCTGATCCGAGGATCGATCCGATCCGTGAGTTTTTTGATCCGTTGCACCCCTATTTGAAAGTGTCCACCCACTGAAGGGGAGTGTCAGAAGGGGATGTCATCCTTGCGGCCTGGTCTATTGGGAATAGTAAAGATTTGGACCAGTTAACTTTTAGCCCCGTGACCCTGGCAAAGGTGTTCAGTACAGTCAGCGCACCCTGTAATGATGGACCTACATCGCCGAGAAAAGGTAGCATGTTGTCGGCGTACAGGGCTACCCTCTCCTCCAGCAGCCTAATGCGCAGACCCTAGATATGTGGGGATGTGCGCAGCGCCTCCACCACTGGCTTTACTGCAAGGGCAAATAGTGCCGGGGAGAGAGGTCAGCCCGGTCTTGTACCCCTGGAGAGCCCGAAGGGGTCAGACAGTCGACCTCCCGGGCGCACCGAGGAGGTAGGACATTTGTATATCACCTGTGGAATGGGAAAGACACAATGGGAGAGGGATGTTGCTGCTCACCAAAAATCCATAAGCAACAGATACCTCCGCCCGGACGACCCATAGTCTCCGGGAACGGATCTATTTCAGAAAATTTAAGCCGTGTCATCGACACCTATTTGCAACCCTATGTTCTATCCCTCCCATCCTTTGTAAAGGATACGATTCATCTTTTGCAGAGCGTCGAGGGACTTGCCATTTCGGACCTATCGATCTTGGTTGCCATTGATGTCGAGGCCCTTTACAGCAGCATTCCTCATTCCAAGGGTCTGGCTGCTGTGCAGAGGTTCCTATACCGGGGCACCTTCCATGATCGGCGCCTGAATGGTTTCTTGCTCGACGGCTTGCAATATATTCTTTATCACAATTTATTCTCTTTCAATGACTCCCACTTCCTCCAGGTAGAAGGCGTAGCGATGGGGAAATGTTGTGCCCCATCCTACGCCAATCTGTACCTGGGGGAGTGGGAGGAACACCTCCTCGGTGACGAGGACTTCGTCGAATATGTGAACCACATCAAGGTGTGGCGACGATATATTGACGACGTCCTCGTCGTCTGGGAGGGACCTGAAGACACTCTTTTAAGTTTTTTTAATCGTTTAAATCAAAACGATTATAATTTGAAATTCACAATGACCTATGACAAACAAAGCATTACTTTTTTGGACGTTCGACTTTTTGTCGTATTAGAAAGACATTTATGCAGCACCCTGTTTCGGAAAAGTACCGCCGGAAACACGGTGCTGCATGCCGACAGCTTTCACCCGACACCTTTGAAAAATTCCATACCTTATGGACAATACTTGCACCTTCGGCGCAATTGTTCAAATGATACCCTCTTCTATGAGGAAGCGGGACAACTCCAGACGAGACTTCTGGCAAGAGGCTATAGCAGGTCATGCTTACGTAAAGCCTATAACAAAGCTACTGCCAAATCCAGACTAGAACTTTTGTTTCATAAAAAAACAAAAAATGATTATAATTCAGAACAAATTAGAATCATCATGCGTTTCTCGCGACAGCATCATGCAATAAGAGACATAATCAATAAACACTGGACCATACTTACTGATGATCCTAAACTTAATAGACTTGTCCCAGATCATCCTTCTATTATTTATAAACCTGCAACCTCTGTCAAAGACCTTTTGGTTCAGAGCGAATACAAAAACGCTCAAAAAAGAGACACACACTATCCAGCCTTTGGTACTTTCCCGTGTGGACATTGTTCACACTGCCCACTCATGAGAAAGGAGAAGGTTTCTCGCCTTCCAAATGGAGAGATATTCAAGCCCTCACACTTCACCAATTGCCAAACGCGTGGCGTGGTATATCTGATGGAGTGTGAGTGCGGAGCGTTTTACGTGGGTAAGACAAAACAAGAACTTTGGCGACGTGTCTCCAAACACACTTACAGCATGGAGATCGGTAACCGATACCTCCCCATTGGAAGACATGCTGTAATAAAACATAACTACAAAGTACCCAAAGTTTCTTTTGCCGCACTTGATCGTATTCATATTCCCGAAAGAGGAGGGGATTGGAACAAACTTTTGCTCCAACATGAACAAAGGTGGATCTTTAGACTGCAGGCTACTATATCTCCAGGGCTAAATGATTCCTTATCCTTTGCTCCTTTTTTTAAAGGATTTGCTTCAGGCAAAACACAATAAAAGGATTGTAATTAATCCAAAATTAATAACCAACTTCTTTCCTTTCCCACTGCTCCTTTTTCTCCTTCTTCTTCTTTTCCGTCCCCCTCTTTCCTTTTCTTTCTCCCACCTCTCCCTTTCCATCTTGTTATTCCTCCTTTTCTCTTCTCCCATTTTCCTCCTTTCCTTTTCCCTGCTTTTCTTCTTTTATGGGGATTACATCAAAATGTCTCTACAATCATGCCTTGTATCTGTTGGATCTGAATCACCAATTTTTCATTATGCTGTTAATATCTTTTTAGACAATACGATGTTGAATATTAAACACATGTATGTTTTATTATGGTTAATGGCCCAATGTAATTCCTATGGGCATATAGGAACAAATATGAAACAATTATTTATGGTAATGTTATTTTCCTTTTTCCTTTCTTTTCCTCTCTTTCCACTAGCTGTCCCAGGTTGTTCCTCCATACACTTGGTCGACTGTGGTCCGCGCATTGGATTCACTGGTGTAGTAGTCTGCAGTTTCTCCAGCAGGGGGGGGGGGAAGCGCAGGGCCCTGTGCTTCCCACAATACTCCATTAGGTGGCAGCAGGTCTGTCTGCATATGTGAGTAATCCTTCTGCTGGGCGGCATCTGTGATTGCTTCCGGGTATTGATGTATCGTCCGCGCATGCGCGGTTACGCCACGCGTACACGTGACATCATTACACCACTTGATTACGGCGGAAGCAACGGCGGCGGTCGGAGACTTGCCTCTTTCACAGACGCCGAGGGATCCACCACTGAAACGTCGCCATTGCGGCATGGATGACCCCGATGGTAAGGTGAGGCTCATCAGGTGGGGGAGGACCCCGAGCGGCAGGGCTGGCATTCAATTAAACAATCAAATATTCACTATATAACTCTGAGTGCAGAGCAATCACTCAGATGATCCTTTGCATCTCAGTGTGAGCAGACAGACGATCCTCTGGGTAAGCACATCATTATAATCCAAGACTTTTATTACAAACATTTTTTTCTCTAGCAACCATTTCTTCTCAAACAAATCACAAATTGTGATTGTTTTTTTTTTCATCATAGAATCACCAGCATACATTGCATTTGGAACTTCTTATCTGAAGGAGCGCTTCAGTGTAGAGTTTATTTCCAATTGGGATTGTTGCACATTCATACTGCTAAGGTAATATGTTCATACTCATTAAGTTAGCACTTCATCACTACCAACATCCCTTCACTTATCTTTTGGTAATTTTATTACTGTTCTTTGTCTTCCTTGTTTCATTCCATGTGGATGTTTTTGGGGGTGGGGAGTCAGTTGATTTGTGGGGGGGGGCGGGGTTTGGGGAGGGTAACTATGTGTGAGACATGAGGGGTACAGGGAAGTGGGTTGGGGACTTTGGGGGGAGATGTGTGGGGGGGGGGGGATAGGGGTATAGTTCAACACATAGGTCAGGGAGGCTTTTTGTGTGGGGGGAAGGGGGGGGGATTTCTAGTCCTTTTTTCTACACACACATCAGCTTAATTTCACATTTACATCACACTCCTTTTACACCATTCTGTATTTATTGTTTCACATTATCACACCCATTATTATTGACATCACCATTTCACTCTCACACCATTCGCCATCACACATATTGTTTTATCACATTTTTACCTGACACATAAGTGACTACAACTACCACTTGATTGATCTGTATATTAATTAAGAAACCCATTAACATACATACATTAATATATATTTGAACAATTTAGGCGGCATACCCAATTGAGAGGATGTATATTTCTGTCTGCTCAACACTTTAATGCTTTATATGTTTTATTATATAAATGAAACAATGCTATGCACTGTGTAATCATGCTGTAAAAGCTTTGCCGCAGGTGTCAGCCCCTTTCTGGGCCCCTCCCCCCATTTGGGGATTCTCATCCCATGCGGTGAACTCTTGTAAACTGCAGTCTTTCCCAGCGATATTCCAGCACGTGGGGAATGCACACGGCCAGGAAGGTATTCTGGGACTCTGGGGCATCTCCTAGTGGAAATCCTGGTAAAAAATGTCTATTGTCTACACACAATAAATTGGTGATTATGTTATTTATATACTTTTAAATTTTGTACAATTCAGGTGAAAACCTTTGAAACTTACCTTGTATACCTCTTTATAGCAACACCGAAACCTCTGAAGAAGACCCATGAAAAGGGTCTAAACGCGTTAGGAATTGATACATGCTTCCATACACAATGTGTCAAGCTGTATGACAATTTTTAGTGTTTGCAATTGTGTTTAAATACATGTTACCAGAGCTCTTATCTTAACTTGTACCACCATCCCTTTTTCCTTGAATTTTAATAAACAAACCTTTTATACATATGTAGCGCCCTCCTCACTCCCCTCTTTCTCTCGTCTCGTCTTTCATTTATCTAGGGGTATCTTAGAGGGGAGGGAGCGGGGACACCACGCCTGGCTTCCACCACATGTGTCAGTGCGGTATAAGCAACGTTCTTGTATTACCTTCGGGTCAGTGCTGTGCACCTGGATCCTCCCTCCAAGAGTCACCTTGAACAATGTCTGCTAGGAAATGAGCCTCACACCATAAAAGTTCAACACTCCTTTATTCTTCTGCGAATGAACACAATCAGTTGGTCAGGGCTACCATGCCGGTCTTTCTCTTCGGTGGTGGACGCTGCGAGACAGTGGTGACCGAGTCAGCATTCTCGGATTTCTCCCGTTGTGGTTTTACGACCTCCTCCGCGGTCGTTGCAGTGTGCGTAGGGATGGCTCTCACAGCAGTGATTCCTCCTCTCTGAGTGGTGTTGCCCGCAGCACGACCGGGGTAAATGGTTCTCGGCCTCTCAACCGCCGGATCCACTTCGAACAGGAACTCCCCACAGGCCTCACATCGCCCGAATGGCTTCAGCTGGCACACCAGTCCCGAACAGCCGGGACAAATCACACCCAGGGCCTCAACGTCCATGCACGAGTACAGGGCGAATCGACCCCTTGGCTTTAGCCGGATCCCCGTATCTGTTACCGGAGCAGCAGCAGTCAATGTCGTGGTGGAAGGGTGAACTGGAATCCACGATGTATGTCCGAACATGGCGACCTGTTGCTGATCCATCGCACACTGCAAAGTTTTTGCGCCAACGTCCCACGTGTAGTCCTTCTCACGTATTGGACTCCTCCCCTTTGCTCCAGTTCGCGGGCTTTTCTTCTTTTCTGTTTCTGAGTCACGCCCACGAACTAAGTGATGGGGGTGTGCCTGGTGGCGCAGTGCAATAGAAACCCCCACGTGTACTACTTCACACGGCTGAGCTTCCCCCTTTTTCCACTCTTCTGCGCAGGCCTTTCCCTTCCTTGGGTCATGTCCACGACTTCGAGCAGGGATGCACTTCGGCCAATGAAGGCATGCCTATTCGCTTAACTCCTCCAGCAGACACGTTCAATTCTGTGGTGCACAAACACTATACCGGACCCGAGCCCCCACGTGTAGCGCCCTCCTCACTCCCCTCTTTCTCTCGTCTAGTCTTTCTCTTGTCTAGGGGTATCTTAGAGGGGAGGGACCGGGGACACCACGCCTGGCTTCCACCACATGTGTCAGTGCGGTATAAGCAACGTTCTTGTATTACCTTCAGGTCAGTGCTGTGCACCTGGATCCTCCCTCCAAGAGTCACCTTGAACAATGTCTGCTAGGAAATGAGCCCCACACCATAAAAGTTCAACACTCCTTTATTCTTCTGCGAATGAACACAATCAGTTGAACTCTCTTGGCTAACAGAACAGGAAAGGAGGTGTGGATGCGAATAGGACCAGACACAATTTGGTTCTCCACTTTCCTTCCTGAAAGTGGGTAACGGTCTCCGCACGAGGGGGAATTTCCTTCCAGGCGGTCTCCGACGAGAGGCTCACCTGTCACCGGCAATATGCTGCACCGGGTCTTCAAGTGAGGAGCTCCCCCCCGGTCCATTGCGCCTTCCGGATTCGGGTACCCACTCCCGGGGTTCCCTAGGATCTCCTTCCCTCGCGGAACTCAGTGTTGGGCACTGAGCTCCGGACCTCCATCCGAGTACCTCACCCCAGGCTAAAGGTGCCTGGGATGGAACACGACCTCCGGTTGTCCTCTAGGCCTAGGCCACCCAGAGGACCGACACGAACCACCGTCCACAAGCTGAAGGTGCTTGGGACTTTGACCCCATGACAAAGATGGCCGGCCCCTTTATACCCTCTCCCAGCAAGCACGGCGGGTTCCCCGCCCCACCATACAGCTGCCGAGGGAGGACAAAAAGGAGGCACAACACACAGCAATGATTCAACCCCAGCCCAGGGCGACAGCGCCACCCGCTGGGCTGCAGGGAATTACACATCACCAATGTCTCTGTCAAGTTCAAATTTACACCCGGGAAAGTACATACCCGCTACACATACATTGTTATCAATTTTTGAATTCAGCTGCCCAAAAACCCCACTTGGGGAACATCCCATTCATTTGTATATCACCTGGAGCCATGTAATGAAGAGCAAAGGGAAGCCCATTCTACGTAATGTCTCCCATAAGAAGGGCCACTCAACGGTATCAAACGCCTTCTCGATGTCTAAGGAGGCAACAGTGCGAGATCCGTCATTGATGTGTGGGGCATGGATATTTGTGAAGAGTCTACGAAGGTTGACATCTGTGGCTCTACGGGGCATGAAACCCGTTTGATCAGAGTCTATTACTGAGGGTAGCAAGGAGTTTGGTTAAAATTTTAAAGTCATTGTTTAGCAGCGCAATGGGCCTATAGGAAGCACAGGAAGTAGGGTCTTTCTGAGGTTTATATATCAAGGTCAGATAGGCGTGGTACATAGAATCTGGTAATTTTCCCTCCGAGAGGCATTTTGTAAATAACGATGCCAACTGTGGTGCCAGCACCTCCTCATGTGTTTTATAAAAATCTATCGGCAGCCCGTCTGGGCCTGGTGCCTTTCCGGAGGGGAAGGATCGTATTGCATTTAGAACCTCCAAAGCTGTGAAAGGTTGCACTAATGTCTCTCGTTCTGAGTCCGACAACGAGCCGAGGGCCAGAGGGTCCAACAGATCTCGTAGCTCCTCAGGCCGGAAGTCAGAGGGCAGACTGGAGGTATATAAAGTTTCATAGAAGTTATTGAATTCTTGTAAGATATCCGAAGGGGTAGTCGCCGTCCCACCACCCGGGGTGGTTATAGTGGAGATAAGTGTGAGTGGTTGGTCATGTTGGGCCAACATGGCCAACAGTCGGCCATTCCTGTCACCCTGTTCAAAGAATTGTTGCCTGTTTTTTTATGTGTCTAACTTTGTGGTTTCTACCAGATGAAGGTTCAGTTCTCTCTGGGCAGCCGCCAAGAGATCAAAGTGGCCTGGGGTGGGGTCTGCATTGTAAGTGTTTGTATGATCTAGTACCGACTGCTGCAAGGACTGAGTCTCTAATGCCTGTTTCTGCCTTATTGCCGCAATAGAAGAAATATATTGTCCCCTAGAGTAAGCCTTGAAGGCATCCCATGTAATGTCTGTAGAGGAGGACCCTGTGTTCTTCTCCCAGAATTCACTCAACAATTTAGGCATTTCATCTGCAAGGTCTGGATGGGAGATCCATTCCGGCCCCAGCTTCCACAAAGCTGCGCTACAGGAGGCAGGGGTGCGGAAAACCACAGTCAGAGGGCTATGATCCGACAGTCCACTAGGCAAATAAGTTGCCTCTAATACATCGGCCAGCAACAGTGGGTTGGCAAAGGCCAGGTCTATCCATGAGGCAGTTTTGTGGGAAGCTGAGAAACAGGAGTAGGACCGGGTAGTCGAGTGTTTCCATCTCCATATTTCAACCAAGCCAATTGCTTGAGCCCAAGTTGATAGACCTGAACAATGTGATTTTGTAGGAGTGGGCCTGTCAATATCACCCGACATGGTGGCATTGAAATCACCCATGACCAATAGTTTTCCAGGGCAAAAAGGAGTGACCCTCTCCAGAACCTTGTATAAAATATCTGGGGAGAAAGGCGGAGGGACATAGATGTTCACCACAATATACCTTTGAGACCATAGGTTGAATACCACCAGCGCAAACTTACCCTGAGGGTCTGTGCATATCTCGATTTTATAGATACTTTATATGATCTTTTTTGTACATAACAAATACTGATCCCCATTTGATCCATTACTTGACTTTCCCTGATACTACAATTATCTTCTTCTTTTTCCCCAGAGATCCTATAATCGGTGATCTGCATTTTTTTTTTTTTTATAATATCTTTATTTCTAGTTCAAGTTCAGGTGTACATATAAGCGTTTGTTCCCCAAGCCAGGTATATATATTACATGCATATTTCATATTTACAACATGTTCATAGCACGGGGCTAGGGGTATCAAAGAAGAAAAAACAGAACATTGTAACATATTAACATATTAACATGTATCTCTACCAGGTTATATTCCCTGGGAAAACCCTACCTAGCTCTTTATTTCCCTGGTTTTCTTTCCTCCTATTACCTCTGTACTCCTGTTAAATTTTTAATACCTCAACCCCTCTGCACCTACCTTGGGGTACTAAGTTTCCCGTAGGTGCCGATATAAGGGGAGTGGTTAACTATGGCTGAGGAAGCAGAGCACTTCCCCTCCCACCCTCCAGCTATTTTTTCTTTCGTATATTTTTATCCTCTGATATCACCCATTCCCTTTCCCATCCTCCCCCCCCCTCCTATCCCCCCCTCCATCTATTAAAAGCAATTAATTAATTAAACAAATTAGCTCGTATATAAAGCAGAATTCTCTGCCTTTTCTCTGAGGACCTCCCCTCCAGCATCATTAACTTCATTGTTTATATATAAAAAAATAAATAAAAAAAAAGGGCTCAGCAGTTATCAATTATTAACTTTACTTCAGCCTTCAACCTTATTACCTCTTTAGATTATTAAAAGCTCCAAGTCCCTATTATGCTCAGTTCTGTCAGTATTTCCCTTTCTAGAGTCGAGTATTCAATTGTCTCCCAATCTTTAAAGATGGGAGGGCATCTCAAACAATTTTGTCCTTCTAATAAGACGATAAAAATAAAATCCACATCCCCAACAAAAAACACTTTTCCTGTCCCACTGTCTTACGGTCTTGGGGCCAATAAACTACCGCATACCATTTACTTATCATAGCATGCTTACCCTCTCTATGTCCCATCCTTCCCTCCATCCCCATCTCCTCATCTCTAAATATTTCTGCCCCCCCCCCTCATCCAGAGTCCAGTATCTCGGTCAGGTCTTCCCCCTCCTCCTCCAGCCCTGCCATCCTCATTTGTATCTATATAAGACTTGCCTCTCTTAAAAGTGCCTATCTAATTTACCTATGTGTTACCTATGTGTTACTATATTCCTATAATTTAGAAGAGTGTTTCCCCAAGTGCCTTACCCCTTTCTGTGATTTATATAATGTAGTGTGTAATTTGTACAATATGTGTATCCTGTGCTCTATACTATTTATCTATATTACACATGCCCCATTTTTTGCCATTCCCTATTTCTTTCTAGTGTTACTTAATATTACCCCCACCCCTCTCTTCCCTCTTCCCCCCTCCCCCCCTCCCAAACATTTTATTTCAAAACTTCAAAAAAAGAAAAATAATTTCAATCATAATTCCCATTTTTACCCATTTCTAGTGATTGTAATTACAAGTGCCTTTCCCAAGAAAACATTATTGAGGCTTATATCTATTTCTTTTCCTAGGCCGAAAGAGAAGGAGGGAGGGGGAAGAAGGAAAAAAAAAAGGGAAAGGGGGGGGAAGGAAAAAACAAAACAAAAAGGGTATGGAAAAAAGATAAAAAATAGGACAAGAGAAGTTATAATGGGGTGGGGATGGAGGAGAGAATATAAAAACAAATTAACTATCATCAAAATATATCATATCCATATACGTTCCCCTATTCCCATTCCCCCCTCCCCCCACCCATATTCCCCAGTCAATTTATGGTACTGTTCCTTCAAAATGTCCTCCCTACAACAGTTCCACATTGCAGATATGATATGGGAGAGAAAAGAAAAAAAGGGGGGAGACCGGAAAAAACAAAACAAAAAAAATATTCAGTACCAAGAGAGGGACTTCCCACACTAGGCTCACCGGGCGATCCGGGGGGGGGGGAGGATGTCCTACAGGAGTCACAGTCCCTAGTAGATACGGTGTTCTATAATGGGCACATAGCCTGGGAGACCCAAAAAAAAAAAAAAGAACAAGTAGAAGCCAACAAAATCATCTTCTTACCGCAGGTATGCCCCCTTCTAGAGTCCCCCATAACTCACGGTCTCCTTAGATCTCCATGCCAGGCTCCTACCGTCCTTCCCCACCAACCAGTGGAGTGCCGGATCTTATCCCTGGAGTTTCCATTTTCCGCTGTTTCTTATTTATTGGCTGCAGCCAGTCAGGCATCTCAAAACTTTCGATTCCTAAAAACAGGAACATAGCTGGAAGATCGGATGGTGTCAGCAGTAAAAAGGAGGCCGAGCTCTTCTTCACTATCAGGGATATCGGGTACCCCCAGCGGTAAGAACCTCCTGATGCTTTTATTTTCTCCAGAAGTGGCCGTAGCATCGCCCTCCGCTGAAGCGTGGCACGGGATAGATCTGGGAGGATTTTAATTGTAGACCCCTCATATATTATCGGTCCTATTTCCCAAGCTTTCCGGCTGATCAATTCCTTCTGGGAAAACCGATGCAGGCGACCTATTACATCTCGTGGTCTGGACTGGTCTGAGGAGCGCGGTCCCGGTTCTCTGTGTAATCGCTCAAACTCCAATTCCCTTGGTGCCGCCATTGCTCCCACCTTCTCACAGATCGAGAGTACCACCTTATGTAATGATTCCACTTCAATTTCTTCAGGGTTCCCCCTGAATCTTAAATTGTTCCTTCTGCTACGGTCCTCATATTCTTCCAATCTTAATTGCATAGAGGATGTCTGCGTTACATACAGTGATTGTTCCTCTTCTAATTTAGTTACCCGTGCCTCCAGACTAATAGCAGCAGATTCTTCTATTTTAAATTTCTCCGTTAGAACCTGCACCTCTGACCACACCAGTTGAATCTCCCTTCGGTGTCCTTCCTCTATCCGGGTCATCATCGCTTCCATCTCTGTCCGCGTCGGCAGCGTCTGTATTACTTGCAGCGTTTGTAGTATTGCTTTTAAGTCTGCTTCACCTGCCGCGGTAGTCAGTGTCTCCATCTGCGCTGGCTTCGGGCTTACTTCCATCAGTTCCTCCTGACTTCTCTGTGTACGCTGCACTCGCGGTGAGCTCATCGGGGGTGCCGCTGTCGGGATTTCTATACAGGTTTCCCGTTGTTTCTCCGTAACTGATGCCTGTACCTGTGCCGTTACTGATCATGTACGGGGGAAGTAGCTGTTAATCCCTTGCTGTATAGGGGTCTTCTGTATCAGCTTCTCCTCCCCCTTCCTTTGCATGCTACTCATCCCTCAGTAAGCGGTCTATATTCTCCGTGCCTGTCGGCTCCTATTCAGCGCGTAATCAGAGTACAACTAGCCAGGTTTGCTGGAGGGAAGGGTCGGAGCTCTGCACGTTGCCTCTCTACTCAGCCATTACTGAACCACACCCCCGATCTGCATTTTTTATACACTGCATTACCATGGCCGATTTTTTACGGCAGGAGTATTTACTCCATGCAGTAGAGTTCTTGTAGTGGGTACATATATTTATCAGCCTCCCTGTCCCCCTTGTACCATCTGAGGGTCCTGCACTGACGGACCCCCATCCGGATCCCATTTTCGACTGTACACGTTGGGTCGGGAGCACCCAGCCTATATACATCTTCCTGGTTTTTAATATGCAACTAGCCTGCCTATGCTTTACTGCTGTGGATCCACATCTTCAATATATCAGCTGTTACCCGGTACCTGGCACACCATAGGATATCTCAGCGGGAAGGCTGTAGGCAATCGGTCTGGAAGATACATCAGGATTCTACCTGCTTCTTGCACTACATGCCATTTACCCCTGCAGGGGTGGTGGTAGATAGTGAGTGGGGACCCAAGAGGGGGAGCACAACAGTCACCTGATTTCTATGCAGTCTTCACAAGTCACCTTGGATTTCTTGCTGTTTTTGATAAACTTTTTATGAACTATTCTAATTTTTATATTACACTTATTTTTACACAATATATATATATATATATATATATATATATATATATATATATATTCTGTTTTTTGCCTTTGTTTTTTCTTTTTTTGATCACTTTTTGCTGCAACACTAATTGGACTTACTTTTTGGATAAGTTTTAATCACGCAGAGTGGACTGAGCATTTTCACAAATTTTTCGTAATATTTCACATATATGATTTTATGTTGGATTTACCACTATTGTTATATAACTATATACTGTTGCCTATATAACAGTTAGAGACACATAGTAGTTGACACTTACAGTCTACTCATAGGTGTGCGCAGCCTATTGCATTAGGGTGTGCACCCCAAAGCTCAAACACACATGAATGCCACCCACTGCCACCCGCTGTCACAGGGAGGAGGCTCTGGTGGTGGGAGACAGTTGATTGGAAACATATTAAATACGAGTTTAATGTGTTCCTAAGGTTGAACCTAACCTTTAATATAGTGGGGGAATTTACACTGGCTATTGGCATCCCCCAACCACCCACCTTGTGCGGCCCCTGGATAATGCTTATTCACATAGGGTGATTAGGGTGTGCCCAGGCACACCCGGCACACCCTGTGCGCACGCCTATGAGTCTACTACATCCCCATGTAGGTTGGTCATTTGCATATGGGTCTATTTAGTTTCTGTACCATATACTCACGCAGTGGTATTATACACATATATATATATATATATATATATATATGTATATATATTTTTTGTAACCAGTAGGTATCGCCACTTACCCCACCTTTGTGTACTATATTGGGGCCCAGACCTATCTGGGTCAGGGAGATCTGGAGGAATTGCCAGTCAACCCAATCAAATGCTTTTTCCGCATCGACCGTCAAAAGGCATAGAGGGACATTATAGGTGCGGGCATAGTCAATAAGAAGCAAGGTTTTCAGGGTATTGTCCCTTGCCTCACGACCACTTACAAAACCCACCTGATCCAGGTGTATAAGGCAGAGGAGCAGCGGCTGCAATCTATTGGCTAGAAGTTTGGCATATATTTTTAAGTCTACTCCAATTAACGATATGGGCCTATATTTGGCGCACAAAGTTGTGTCCTTATCAGGTTTTGGGATAATGGCAATGTGGGCTTCAAAGCATTTGTGGAGTTAACGCTGAGCCTTCCGATAAGGGGTTGAACACCTTAGCCAAGAAGGGGGTAAGTAGGGGAGCAAATATTTTGTAGAATTTAGGAGTAAAACCATCGGGACCCAGGCTTTCACCAGATGGGGTGGCCGCTATCGCTCCTACGACCTTGTCTGCTGTAATTACCTGCTCCAGCTCTTCTACAGTATCGCCATTTAATGTAGGGAGCTCCGTTTCCTCAATATAAGACTGTCTATCAGTCTCAGGGGTAAGGGCGGGGCCCGAAGAGATGCCAGGCGGTAGATTGTATAGTGTTTGGTAGAAATCTTGGAATGTTTGTGATATCTTGGAGAGCTCACTGATCATTTCCCCAGAAGGGGCCCGAATATGGGGTGTAAATGTGGAAGACGTGTTTGGGTGTAGGGTACGAGCCAACGGTCTACCGCATTTATCTTGGAATCGGTACTGATGTAGGGCACGAGGTAAGGTACGAGCTGAGGCCTCATACAATTCTTTGAGTTGGGATCCAGCTGTTGAGACCACTGTAAGGGTCACCACCGTTGGGGCTCGTTTATGTTGGGTCTCAAGGTCTCAAAGCTTTTGCATTGCAGACGTTATTGCGGCTGATCGTACCTTTTTCAAGGACCCCATCTAAATAAAGATTCCCCACAGGACAGCTTTAAGCACCTCTCACTGTAAGGGTAGCGGGGTAGTGTCTGAGGCATGATCTGTTAAGAAGTTAGAAATGGTTTTCGAAACCTTGTGGGAACAGTCAGGGTTCGTGGAGTGGAAGGGAGTGATGGTGTCAGATAGATAGGTGAGTGGTCAGACCATTGAGTCTATCTCGCATTCACGTGACCAATCGAAACAGCTATGATCAATAAGAAAATAGTCAATACCACTATAAGAGTGATGGACCTGTGAGAAGTGAGTATAGTTGCAATTTTTTGGAAAAAGTACCCACCAAATGTCGATTAGATGGAGGTCGTAAATAGCCCGTTTGAATGCCCTCAGCTTAGTAAAGGAGATGGATGAGCGAGAGGTTGATGAGTCTAGAAGTGGATCCAAGGGGGCATTAAAATCCCCGCCTATGATTAGATTACATTCTGCGAATTCCGACAAGATCCTCATGTACCGCAGAGCAGACGATACTTGATTAGTGTTTGGTAGGTAAAGGTTGGCAATAGTGAATTTCGTGCCCCATAAGGAGAACGTCACGAACACATACCTTCCCTGAGGGTCCGAGAGCTGGTCTATCAGCTCAATCGGAAGCGTTTTGTGGAAGGCGATAGAAACGCCTTTGGTTTTCTGAGAGGGGTTTGTACTGTGGAACAATCTGTTAAAGTACCTATTGGAGCAGAAAGAGGTGGAATTCGTGTGGAAATGAGTTTCCTGTAACAGTAACACATTGACCTGTTGTTTATGCATTTGGTAGATGACTTGCCCTCTTTTGGATGCAATATTGAGGCCATTTACATTGTAGGAGCAAAATTTCAGGCGAGGACGAGATAGTACTGTGTGAGCCATAGTGGAATGAGAAAAAGAAAATCAGACTATAGACAGCAGAGGGAGGAAGAGGGATGGGGGGGGGGGACTTGTAAGGTGGCAGAGATATACCAGGACAAAAACTAGGTAGGGGGACACCTAAGTAAGGAGCCTAACAAACTCTAAGGGGTCCATGAGAACACGACACCACGTGAAAAATCACGTAATAAGGCACAGTTTGTGGCAAGCCTATTGAGGGTGGGAGGTCGAGGTGGAGAATCTGAGCCTTAAGCCCAGTAGCATTACAGGCATATATAGCTTAATTGAGGCACATCGGTGTAATAAGACATTTAAACAGTAGAACACACATCGGATTGTTTGTGAAGGAGGGTGGCGTTCCGTGTGGGGAAATATCCCTGCACAAGATCGCCCTCTCTCCTTCGCAGAGGAGTTATCAATCCATGAAATAACATCATGGGGGGAAAGTAATAATTTTCAACATATGCTATCCACAGACTCCAACAGGGGCCCTGGAAACAAATGTGAGTATCAATACTAAAATCAGTAACAGTGTGGATTAACATTTTAAGGTGAAACTAATCGGTGTATGAGAAACCCCGAATAGCTATAGGTGCCCACGAGGACAATGGCAAGAGACCGTGGACCCAGCCAGTCCATCTATCGCCCCCCCTGCCTGTATCCAGGTGGGACATTTCCGCTAAACCAGGGCTTGACAAATTGCTTGGAATCTAGGAGCCAGCTAAAAAAGTTAGGAGCCAGGAATGCGCCCCGTCCCGCTGAGCTCGCGCGCAGAAGCGAACGCATACGTGAGTAGCGCCCGCATATGAAAGGGGTGTTCAGACCACACATGTGAGGTATCGCCGCGATTGGTAGAGCGAGAGCAATAATTTTAGCCCTAAACCTCCTCTGTAACTCAAAAAAATATTTTTTTAAACGTCGCCTATGGAGATTTTAAAGGGTAAAAGTTTTTCTCCATTCCACATGCGGACACAATTTTGAAGCGTGACATGTTGGGTATCAATTTACTCGGCATAACATTATCTTTCACAATATAAAAAAGAATTGGGCTAATTTTACTGTTGTCTGATTTTTTTATTAAAAAAGTGTATTTTTTACCAAAAAAGTGCGCTTGGAAGACCCCTGCGCAAATACGGTGTGACAGAAAGTATTGCAACGACCGCAATTCTATTCTCTAGGGTGTTGAAATAAAAAATATATATATAATGTTTGGGGGTTCTAATTAGAGGGAAGGAGATGGCAGTGAAAACAGACAGCGGAAGCGCCATTTGCATTGCTGGTTGTCTTGTCATACCAACGGCCACCACAAGATGGCGCTAGATCACAGAAGGAAGCATAGGCCTGCAGAAAGCCGCAAAGCCACGGCCTCAGTTACCGGCTGGCGCGGCCCGACGTGATCGCACGGCGTGGGGGCACGGAGACACAGGATACCCCAGCTGTCGAACCCTGCGCTAAACACATAAAGATTAGACCAGTGCGGAAAAGTATATTAGAAGCTCAATAATTGCATATCCAAATCCAACATCAGAAATTTTTCAGACCCATAGCCTCAGTCTCTCCCGAACACCAGCTAGGTACAGCACACTAGCAAAGGGCAGGGAGAAGGCCCGCCAATTTGTTGCACCAGCTATCATGAGGCATTAGAGTACGGAGCAGGTCATTTTGTCGCCCATTGTAACATATCCGGCTGAAAACAGTTGGAACAAAGAAGGAAAATGTAAAAAGAAAAGAAAAAACCCCCAAAAAGATAGGAGGGTTCCAAACATCGACCTGTCCAGGAGACAAGAGGTAAGCAGTGTACTGGGATGGTGCTAGTTACGTGAGGAGCATTGATATGGCTTCATGCAACGTTCTAGAGTTGCCTTAATCTTCCGGTGAGGTAGGCTGATGCATTCTAGGGCCTATAGAATGTGATCTGGACCTCGGATGCCTATGTCGTTGTGGGAGAGGGTCATGTGTTTGCACCATGGTGCGGTCATTTGGTGGGTCCAACCAGTTTGGTACATCAGTTGGGTCCTGCTACAGAAAGATAAAAAGGCTGGGAGTTGATATGGGTCAGAAAAGGACAAATTTATGCTCAGCCCTGGTCACCTAAATACTGAAGGGATGTCCCCATGTGTAAGTTGCTCCGGCTTGACGTATCAGGTCTAGCAGTGGGCGGACCAGCGGCACATGTGGAGAGTGTTGCGAGAGAGGTCTGGGTATAGGTGTATTCCAGAACCGTCAAAGTCCACAGGACCCAAACGCCATGCCTTGCGCAGAAATGTTCTCCTTTAAAGTTGTAAAAATGTACCCTGCAGAGGACATCGCGTGGGCGGTCACTATGATCTCTCCTCGGCCCTTCTACTTTGTGCACCCAGCCCAATTTAATGGGGGATGTAGCCTCTCTTCCCAGAACTAGGTTGAAGATGGCAGTGACAGACGGTTTTAAGTCTGTACCAGCCGTGGCTTTCAGTATTCCTTGCAGCCGTCTATTGTTCCTACGGCTCCTATTTTCTCCGTCTTCTATGCACAATATATGTTGACGTATATGGTGTAAGTGCTCCCTGGAGGCCTGCTCAAGGGATGTGATGCGGGCTACATGGTCAATTTGAATGTCAGCCCTGCGGTATTATTAGTTCAGACCTGCTGTTGGAGGGCCTGGAGGTTTTTGTGGAGTGAGGTCTCCATTTTGACTGCCCAGGACTCAAACTCCACTCAGAAGGCCGTCAGGTGAGCCGAGGCCTCAGATCTGGATGATCCTCCTGAGGCATGAGAGGTCATATCCACAGGACCTGTGTCTGGGAGCAGGCCAACACGGGTCGCCATCTTGTCTTTGGGAGTACAGGGTTCCAACTGAGATGTGCGGAGCAGGTATTGCTGGGTTGTGCCCTGTTGCAGATCCATGGACTCAGCAGAGCGAGAGCTGTGTGCGGACATGCTTTTTAAAGATGTGCACTGACTGAAATATAGCCTGTCAGCTACGGGCGGTCACGGAGCTCAGCAGCTTATGTCTTTAGCCATCCATGGTCGGCCACGCTTCCCTGCGGAGTTTTCTGGATGGGGACCACAGGTGGCAGCTGAACTTGCTGGGCAGCTCTTGTGGCTGTGCAGGGAGTGATCCAGGCTCAGAGGGTTTAAGGAGACCAGGAGCGTATGTGGATACTGCAGCAGGGTGGGGCAAGATGGCCACCACTCGTGGTCTCCGGGGGCCAGGGCCGTGACTGCAGCCCGCGCACAGATGGGGGTGTATGCTTGTTAATATCCCCGTCGGGGCCCACGATCTGCCAGGCCAGGGTTCCCCCGGGGGTGGATGGGACTTGGATCGGGCCTAGAGGAAACGGGGAGGCCGCCAGGGTGTAGCAAGATGGCCGCCACACATGGTGTCTGGGGCCAGGGCCGTGGCTGTAACCTGCGCACAGATGGGGGTGGATGCTTGTTAATATCCACGTCGGGGGTCATGATCTGCCAGGTCAGGGTGCTCCGGGGGGTGGATGGGGCTTGGATCAGGCCCAGAGGAGATGGGGAGGCCGCCGGGGTGTTGCAAGATTGCCGCTGTCACTTACCAGGTCCTTCAGGCTGGCATACCGGAGCGGCAAAGGGAAGATTGCGGGCCGCGGATGGCAGGCTGGATGTGCCCAGTGTCCATGTAGTGAGAGAGCTGGTCACAGGGCAGGTGGAAAAGCCTGGAGGAAGCGTTGGCACGGTGTCCGGGTGGAGCAAGATGGCTGCCGCTCCCCGTGTTAATGCCAAAGCCGCGGTCTGTCTCTCAGGTGGCTGGAACTCCGCGATCGCCGCGCCAACGATCTCAGGTGGCGCCCTGACAGTCTGGGGGTCCCCTGGGTCCTTGGAGGGAGCAGGGCAGGTCCGTTGGGGGAGTAAAGCTCTAGGTGTGCTCTAGGACTGCAGGAGCTCACCCCAGGTACGTCCGCTCAGACCTCTGTTTGGCCACGCCCCCAGCCACTTGTTTCTTAACTGCATTTCTTGATTCTGCTGTTGGTTCTGAGGTTGAGGAAGGTAGGAACATGAGCCTACAGAGAGGGGAGAACACTGGTAAACAACAAATTGGCAGTCATGTTCCCCCCAGCCGCAACATATTGCCAAATTGGCTCCAGTGATGATGAGGATGGAGGGGATCAGTGGCGGCTGGTAAAACTTTAAAATGGGGGGCGCCAGATCCCGCCCTTCCTTTTTGACTCCTCCCACTCGGTGGAAATGGGCGTGGTTTCAGCGAAATAGTGGTAGCTCTAAGGTGGTGTGGTTAGCATCTGAGATGAACAAGGGATGGAGGGAGAGGGAGAGAGAGAGGGAGGGACAGCAGGCCCAGATCCTACACAACAATAGAAATATGTGTATTCTAGAAAGTTTAACAATCAGCAGATAAAGATACTTCAATCATCCCGGCACCATGGTTGTTATGGTGTCAGGATGATTGAAGCGCATTATTTCTATTATTACATTGTAATATAAAATGAAATCATTTAACTCACCATAATGCAGAATCAGTGGGATCCCTGAGCGTGTCGCCTGCCACCAGATGCCATCAGGTGTCCCCAGCGGAGTCCCTCCTTACATGCAGCCTGTGTCACATCAAATGCAGCCCTGTGTCACATCAAATGCAGCCCTGTGTCCCATCAAATGCAGCCTCTGCCCCATCAATTGCAGACTCTGCCCCATCAATTGCAGCCTCTGCCCCATCAATTGCAGCCTCTGCCCCATCAAATACAGCCTCTGCCCCATCATTTGCAGCCTCTGCCGCATCAATTGCAGCCTCTGCCCCATCAATTGCAGCCTCTGCCCCATCAATTGCAGCCTCTGCCCCCCCATCAATTGCAGCCTCTGCCCCCCCATCAATTGCAGCCTCTGCCCCCCATCAATTGCAGCCTCTGCCCCCCATCAATTGCAGCCTCTGCCCCCCCCCATCAATTGCAGCCTCTGCCCCATCAATTGCAGCCTCTGCCCCCCCATCAATTGCAGCCTCTGCCCCCCTTCAAATGCAGCCTCTGCCCCATCAATTGCAGCCTCTGCCCAATCAAATGCAGCCTCTGCCCCATCAATTGCAGCCTCTGTCCCATCAATTGCAGCCACTGCCCCCAAAAAATGCAGCCTCTTCCCCATGAAATGCAGCCTCTGCCCCATCAATTGCAGCCTCTGCCCCATCACATGCAGCCTCTGCCCCCCATAAATTGCAGCCTCTGCCCCCCCCATCAATTTCAGCCTCTGCCCCATCAATTGCAGCCTCTGCCCCATCAATTGCAGCCTCTGCCCCATCAAATGCAGCCTCTGCCCCCCCCATCAAATGCAGCCTCTGCCCCCCCATCAATTGCAGCCTCTGCCCCCCCATCAATTGCAGCCTCTGCCCCCCATCAATTGCAGCCTCTGCCCCCCATCAATTGCAGCCTCTGCCCTCCCATCAATTGCAGCCTCTGCCCCATCAATTGCAGCCTCTGCCCCCCCATCAATTGCAGCCTCTGCCCCCCTTCAAATGCAGCCTCTGCCCCATCAATTGCAGCCTCTGCCCAATCAAATGCAGCCTCTGCCCCATCAATTGCAGCCTCTGTCCCATCAATTGCAGCCACTGCCCCATGAAATGCAGCCTCTGCCCCATCAATTTCAGCCTCTGCCCCATCAAATGCAGCCTCTGCCCCCCATAAATTGCAGCCTCTGCCCCCCATCAATTGCAGCCTCTGCCCCATCAAATACAGCCTCTGCCCCATCAAATGCAGCCTCTGCCCCCCATCAATTGCAGCCTCTGCTCCCCATCAATTGCAGCCTCTGCCCCATCAATTGCAGCCTCTGTCCTATCAAAGCCCCCTCCCCCCATCTCTGCGGGAGCACAGCGGGCGCGGCACTTACCGTTCTGTGTGGTGTCCTCTCCTTGTGTCTTCTTCCATGGCAGCGGCCATGGAGGAGTCCGCTCCTCATACTTCCGGTTTTCTCTCTCTCGGGCGCAATGAGAGAGCGAAAACAGGAAGTGACATCATGATCTACTCAGATGTCAATCAAACTGCCCGGCCGTAGTAATAGATACTACGAGCGCCGGGCAGAAGCTGTGTCACTTCAGTAAGCGCCACAAGGCGGTACAAAAGCCCTCAAATGAAGCGCCGCGTCTGCTCGTGATTGCATAGACGTGGCGCTTCCCATAATGCACGTGGCCGGCGCATGCATTTGGTAAAAGGATTTTTTTTCAATTTTTTTTCTTTTTTCTTAAAGGGGCCGTTTTGATTTTTTTTTGTCTTTGTGACTACAGGAGGGGTGGCAGCGCTCGGGTGCCCCCTATGGATGGGCCGCCACTGGAGGGGATGATGATGATGAGGTTACTGACACAACTTGGGTGCCGGATAGAGCAGGGGAGGAAAGTGAGGGGAGAAACGACCCCAATGAGGCAGCCATCATGCAAGAGTAGAGCCCTATTCCATCACATTGTGGAGCTGTTCTCTCCCAGGCCCACTTCCCACAGCTCAGCTGTGTGGGCCTTTTTTTAGCACACGTGCAGCTGATCGCACTGTTACAATTTGCAAACTTTGCCTCAAGCAGATCAAGCATGGCAAAAACACCAGCCATTTGGGTACCAGATGCTTGACAAAGCATTTAACCCCCCACCACTCAGCCTGTTGGCTGAGCACCTGAAAGCCACACAAAAGGGATGCAATTCTGCTCCTTCTCACTCCTTACCTTTCAGGTCTACCCCAACTATATCTCATGACCTGTCAGCAGCCTCCACTGACAGGAATGATTGTATAGCGAAGGGTGTCACAGGTCCTTGCAGCACACCACCAGCTGTAGTGTCAGAGAAATAACAAGAACCGAACTTGCCAATATCGGAACTTTCCCGCGCGCGTGCGCAGTAGGATAGTGCAACCGCGCATGCAGGTGCACGACACGATAGACCGGCGCGCCAATGCGCGCACAACGTACGTTCCCCTTGCTGGCCTATAAAAGGCTGCTCAGTCTTGTGGATTATTGCTGGTTTGTCTTTCAGCTTCCTGTGTTCCTGCTTCAGTACCCTGCTATCTTGTGACTACCCGTTGTGACCCGGATTGACCTCAACCTACTCTGCTTGTCTTCCTCTGTTTGACCCCTGGCTTGCCTAAGGACTTCTCTACTCTGCCTGCTTCCTGTGTTTGACCCCCGGCTTGCCTAAAGGACTACCCCGCTTGTCTTCTTGTGTTTGAGCCCCAGCCAGGCCTCTCACCTCAGACTGGTGTCCAGCCGACCACAGCACGGTGTTCCAGCTTCCTTCCAGTGATCACCGCTCAAGTCCATCCAAACCTTCTGGTGACCCGTGCCTCTCTGTGCCCTCCACCTACTGCATCACCTCCAGGGGTGGAGTGCGCTCAGCTGCAAGGGAAGCCGCTCTCAGCATCTCGGCCTCGGTGAGTACTTCTGACAGTACAAACCAGCCATGTCAGAGGCCGACAGAGCGAGTGCCCCACTCAAGGCTCTGTGCCAGCAGGTTACAGCTCTCACGCAGACAGTTCAGAGACTATAGGAGGGCTACTCTCAAATTGACGGCCGTCTTCAGCACCTAACCAAGTCTTCTGCCCCCACAGATGCAGTTCCGGTATCCTCCAGTGGGGCTTCCTCTACTCAGAATCAGGCTGGTACAGTCCCTGCCGTAATGATGACACTTCTAGGGTGCCAACACCTGAACGATTCTCGGGAGATCGGAAAAAGTTTAGGGCATTAAAGAATGCTTGTTCGTTATACCTGGCCCTCCAGCCTAGGACTTTTTCTGTAGAAACCGTGAAAGTGGGTTTTTCTTTTTCGTACATCACGGGACACAGAGCGACATAGTCATTACTAATGGGTTATATAGATACCGTCAGGTGCTGGCACTGGCAACTTCCAAAACCGGAAGTACCCTCCCCTATATAAGCCCCTCCCATCCGGGAGCACCTCAGTTTTTTGCCAGTGTCTAAGGTGTTGGCCAAGAAGAAACATGTGTTTTTCACTGAGCTTGCGTACAGGTTCTTTTGGGGCCTCAGTAAGCTATTCCGGATCCGACCAAAAAAGCTTCATAGCTAAACGGTCGGTACCCGGGCCTTGCAGAGAAGAGCAAGGTTTTGCCTGTAATGCTTCTCTTAGGAGAGCTGGACCCTGGGATCCAGAGCTCTGGTCATACCCACGACCAAGATGTTTTCTGTGCAGGGTGCTATACAGGTCCAGGGGAGTGGAATCCTTGGGAACCCGGTCCCTGAAGGTTTGATTACAATGCCTGCCGTGATAAGTGAAGTTTGGGCTTTTGTGGACCAAACAAAGTCCTGCGGCGGGGAACAGGTAAGTGGGGGCCCCCAGGAACTTGGTTCTATTGGGGGACCCCCAAGCCTAATTTGTCTTTCTGTCTGTTACCTAATGGTATTCCCGCAAAATTCTGTGCATGCCTGTAACTACTAAAAAAATGTAATAATTTTTAATGGTGGTCAAGAAAAAAAATAAAAAAATAAAAAAATTTTTTTATATATATATTTAATATATTAGACTGCGGTACCTGTGTTTGTCCACTAGAGGCCGCTGTGGAATGTTTTCTTGTCATGTGGACTAGCTTCTTCTCAGCAGAGCAAAGTCCAGGCAGATGGTGAGTTCTCTTATAGGAAACTGCTTCCTCTGCCATGTTGCAGTGCTCGTCCATCCCCCGGCCTGCGGCAAAGAGGGGCCCTGGCTCCTGTCCCTTGTTACCATATTTGAAATTAGCGCCGAAGGCGCACGTGCCCGCGCGCGTGCGCGTGCACGCGCCTCTATATATAGAGGTGAGCCGGAAAAGGGGGCGGAGCCTGGGGGATGACGCTCTGTGCGCGCCGCAGCGCTTCTGCGCATGTGCGGGCGTCCCAGCAGTTTTAAAAAAAAAAAAACACAATATTGTAGTGAGCTGGCTATGAAGTACAGAGACAGAGCTGGCAACATTTAAAGGCATACAGCAAGCGGTTGATACAGGCATCCCCTAGAAAGGCACATTAGTAGACACCAACTGTGATATAGCAGCAATTGTGCTAGACTATTCTCAGTAAAAGTGGTGTATTACGGCTGGAATACCTCAGCTTTAGGCTTAGGAATATGCCATCCAGAAGCTCCGGAACTGAATCTTCCAGGAAGCGAAGGGGGTCTCATCGGGCTCGGAGGATCTTGGGCATACTCCTGCTGCACCAGTCTCCCCTGAAGTTGAGAGGTAAGTGACCGTAGAGACCCCGCAGGGGTACTTGGTACTGTGGCTGTCCTCAATTCACCTGCTCCTGTGTATGTAACAGAGGAGGTTTTTTCCTCAGCTCTGGGAGGATTAGAGAGAGATTGTCAACATTTATCGCTGCCTCCCTGTCAGGGAAAGCACGCCCGATCTCCGTCTCCTCCTTCAGAGTGCCTGTTAGCAGAGCAACAGTCCCATACAGGGATCGACCTGCCTGAAGGGGATCAGGATGAGGTTGATTCTGTTATAGAGGAATCAACAGTGGGGGAACCTTTTCTCAGCATCTCAAGCTGAAAGATTATGGGTTCAGTCTCTGACTAACATGGTCCGATCAGCATTTAAAAATGCACCTTGCGGAACCATCAACCACTACTGTATCCTCGTTGGGGTCGCTAGAAGTCCCCAGACTGTTTGTTCTTTTCCACTTCACCCTTTACTGAAAGGGCTCATTTACCAGGATTGGGAACGTCCTGAGAAAATATTTATTCCCCCAAGAGATTTCCGGTGGTCTATCCCATGGAGGATAGGTTAATCAAAAAAAAAAAAAAAATGGAAGGTCCCTACAGTGGACGCAGCCATCTCTTGTATGTATAAATCACTGACATGTCCAGTGGATAATGTCCAAATGTTCAAGAACCCAATAAATAAAAGATTGGAGTCCTTATGAAAATCTGCTTGGTGATACAACCAGCAGTAGCAGCTATTGGGGTCTGCTAAGCAGTGAAGGATCAGTTGAAACAGGTCTTGAGGGACTTGACAGATCAGCAGGCCTTGCCCTAGCTGATCTACCTAGAGCCTTAGGCTTTGCGGTTGACGCCATAGAGGATTCAGTCCATCAGCCCTCCCGCCTTACGCTGTCTATAGTACATATGCGTAGGCTCCTATGGCTCAAAAACTGGTCTGCTGAAGCTCCCTGTAAAGAATGGCTGGTTAGCGTCCCATTTTATGGTGAACGCTTATTCAGGGAAAACCTGGACAAATATATCCAGAAAATTTCCAGCGGTAAAAATACGCTCTTGCCGGTTAAAAGCAGAGTTAGAGGTCCCTCTTTAAGAGGCCTGCTTCTCCAGTCCCTGGGGCATCGGCTGTGTAACAGTTCCGACGGCCTCCTCGGTCAAATCCCGGGGGTAAAAAACAGGGACAGTAGCAGGGTAATGAGAAACCCTGGGTCAGGGGAGGTACAAAACCTCCCCCAAAGTTAAATTCATTGAAGCCCCCACTCAGTCGGGTGGGGGGAGGACTCCAGTTGTTCGCAAGAGACCTGGCGGGACACGATCAAGACAGATAGGTGCTCTCCGCAGTAGGTTTGGGATACAGTTTGGAGTTAAAAGACTCTCCTCCTTCCCATTTTTGAGGTCAAACGTGCCAAGGGATCCCCGGAAGAGAGAGTCCCTCCTGTTGGCACTAGAACAACTATTGCTCCAAGGAGTAATTATGGAGGTTCCCCTGGAAGAATGAGGGTTCGGGTTTTACTCAAACCTCTTTACAGTCCCGAAAACGCGGACGGGAGGCCCATATTAATTCTAAAAGGGCTATACAAATTCCTGTATATCAGGACTTTCCGATGGAGTCGATCCGATCGGTGGCCACTGCCCTACAAGGGGAGGATTGGTTAGCCACGATCGACATCAAAGATGCTTATTTGCATATTCCCATCTTTCCAGTCCACCAAAAATTTCTACGCTTTGCAGTAGAAGGGCGCCATTTTCAGTTCAGAGCCTTACCCTTCGGTTTGGCCACAGCACCACGAGTGTTTACAAAAATTCTGGCCCTTTATTGGCCAATCTAAGAACACAAGGTGTAATGATAATGGCATATCTGGATGACTTGTTGCTGATAGACCACTCAGTGAAAAAACTAGACGTGGTCGTTCACAAGACGATCAAGTATCTGGAATCTCACGGTTGGATTATCAACCGAGACAAGTCAGCCCCAAAAAAACAGTCAAAAGTCTGGAATACTTGGGGCTAGGGTTGGATTCAGGCCAGAGAAAAATATTCTTGCCTCGAGGAAAGGTGTTGTCTTTGAAAGATTTGATCCACTTAGTGGGTACAAAAAAGACAGCCGTCCATACGCCTGTATATGAGGCTGCTGGGAAAAATGGTGGCATCATTCGAAGCAGTACCCTACGGTCAATTCCATTCAAGGAATTTGCAAGGGGCCATACTGTCAGCCTGGAACAAAAAAAAAAAAAAAAAAATTCAGGCCCTAGACTTACAATGTCCTTGTCCCCTTCCGTTCGCAAGAGCCTCCGTTGGTGGTTGGTTCCCCAGAATCTGGAAAAAAGGAAATTCTTCAGTCCGATTTCTTGGAAGGTGGTCACTACAGATGCCAGCCTTATAGGCTGGGGAGCAGTACTGGAGCAATAGTCTCTCCAGGGCAGATGGTCGGATGCAGAAAAGGCCCTGCCCATCAATCTCTTAGAGATACGAGCAGCCCGGTATGCCCTAGTAGCATGGACATCCAAACTCCAAGGGTCCCCTGTCAGAATTCAATCAGACAATGCCACAGCAGTGGCATATATGAATCATCAGGGGGGCACCAGGAGTCGTGCAGCCCAGAGGGAAGTAAATTACATCCTGAAATGGGCAGAAAAAATATGTCCCAGCCATATCTGCGGTATTCATTCCAGGGGTGGAGAATTGGAAGGCGGACTTTCTAAGTCGCCAACAATTATGCCCAGGGGAATGGTCCCTTCATCCCGAGGTTTTCCGGACAATATGTCAGCGGTGGGGAACACCGGATGTAGATCTGCTAGCATCCAGATTCAACACAAAAGTGGACAGGTTTGTCTCTTGGGCAAGGGATCCCCTAGCGTGCGGCTCGGATGCCCTAGTGTTCCCTTGGGATCAGTTCAAGCTGATATATGCATTCCCACCGCCACAATTGTTACCTCGATTACTCCGCAGAATCAGGGTAGAAAAGAAACCAGTGATTCTGGTGGCTCCAGCGTGGCCCCGAAGAGCATGGTACGCGGAGATTGTAAAAATGTCTGTGGGGAGTCCTTGGACCCTCCCACATCGTCCGGACCTGCTTTCGCAGGGACCGATATACCACCCTTCCTTACCAGCCCTAGGTTTGACGGCCTGGCTATTGAAGCCCACATTCTAAAAAAGAGAGGGCTCTCTAATGCTGTGGTATCTACCATGATCAATGCCAGGAAGCCGGTATCCAGGCAGATCTACTATAGAATCTGGAAGGCGTACATCGCCTGGTGTGAAGCCAAGAAATGGCATCCACGTAAATACGTAATAGGTAGGATTCTGGACTTCCTACAATGGGCTGTAGATAGGAAGCTTGCCTTGAGTACTATCAAGGGTCAGATTTCGGCCTTGTCAATATTTTTTCAAAGGCCCTTGGCTTCGCATTCACTAGTCAAAGCCTTTATACAAGGAGTGATGCGTATTAGTCCTCCGGTTAATATTCCCATATGTCCATGGGATCTAAACTTGGTTCTGTAGGTTCTACAGAAACAACCATTTGAACCATTACAGCATATTTCTTTGGTTCTTCTCACCAGGAAATTGATTTTTCTAGTAGCCATTTGTTCGGCTAAAAGAGTGTCGGAATTAGCAGCTATGTCCTGTAAGGAGCCATATCTGGTTATCCATAAGGACAGAGTAGTGTTACGTCCTCATCCAGCCTTTCTTCCTAAGGTGGTATCGAGGTTTCATTTGAACCAAGATGTGGTTCTTCCTTCTTTTTTCCCCAAGCCTACTTCGGTAGAGGAAAAGTTATTGCATTCTTTGGATGTAGTAAGAGCAGTTAAAGCTTACCTAAAAGCCACTGCTCAGATTCGCAGAACGGATACTTTGTTTATTCTGCCGTAAGGCCCCAGAAGGGGTCAGGCAGCGTCAAAATCTACTTTAGCCAAGTGGATTCGACAGGTCATAATACAAGCCTATGGCTTGAGAAGTAGACCGCCTCCGTTCAAAGTTAGGGCGCACTCCACGAGAGCAGTTGGAACTTCATGGGCAGTGCATCACCAGGCCTCCCTGGCTCAAATCTGTAAGGCCGCAACATGGTCTTCAGTTCACACGTTTGCTAGGTTCTACCAGGTGGACGTTAGAAGTCAGGAGGATGTCGCCTTTGGGCGCAGTGTGTTGCAGGCCGCAAAAGATCCTCATGTCTGATAGCGCTCAGCTTATATATGGTGTATCCCCCCCCTCATTTGGCATTGCTTTAGGACATCCCATTAGTAATGACTATGTCGCTCTGTGTCCCGTGATGTACGAAAAAGAAAATAGGATTTTTATAACAGCTTACCTGTAAAATCCTTTTCTTGGAGTACATCACGGGACACAGAGCTCCCACCCCTCTTTGGGGACACTTATTGCTTTGCTACAAAACTGAGGTGCTCCCGGATGGGAGGGGCTTATATAGGGGAGGGTACTTCCGGTTTTGGAAGTTGCCAGTGCCAGCACCTGACGGTATCTATATAACCCATTAGTAATGACTATGTCGCTCTGTGTCCCGTGATGTACTCCAAGAAAAGGATTTTACAGGTAAGCTGTTATAAAAATCCTATTTATTGTCCCTTTGCTATCCGAAGAACCACAAGCATGGGCCCATAACCTCCTAGAGCAAAAGAGCCCTATATTAAATTCAACAGAGACCTCCTTCGAAGCAATGGCACAGCTTTACGATGACCCCCAACGCACAGCCACTGCTGAGGCCATCCTACATACCCTATTTCAAGGGAAAAGACCAGTGGAAGACTACACGGTCAAGTTCCGAAAATGGTCTGCTGATACGGGATGGAACGATGCCGCCCTCAGGTATCAGTACAGTCAGGGTCTTTTTGAAGTGCTTAAAGATGAGCTGGCACGGGTCGAAACCCCTACCTCTCTGGAAGATTTGATTCAGCTGGCCATAAAGTTGGATAGGCACATGCGGGAGCGGCGCTTTGAACGTTTCCAGTCCCCACGACCCACCTGGATGCTACCTAAGAACTCTCCAGTTCACCCCCCTCTGCCGGTTCCTTCCGTTCCCTCTGCTACTGGAAGTGAACCTATGCAACTAGGACTAGTTCGGTCTCCACTCACTCCTGACAAAAGACTACGCAGGCGACAAGCCAGCTTGCGCCTATACTGTGGAGGAGCAGGTCATTTCCTATGCAATTGTCCTGTGAGACCCAATAAGCCACGCTCACCATATGTCAGGAACTGTCAAGTTGCTGGTCCTGCTCAGTCTCACCTTGTCCCTATCTCCCTACAGGTGGTGGAAGAGGAGATCCGGCTGCTGGCCATCATTGATTCTGGGGCATGCAGTTGCTTCTTGGATGCATCTCTGGCCCAAAGACTGCAAATCCCTCTTCAAAACAAGAAGCAAGGCCTCCAGAGTACGCATTTGCTAAATCCGAACTGTCCACCAAAGCCTTCTTCAATAATTGGGCTCCATGGATTGCTGATCAGAGAAGCGAACCCCCAAACTAATTTGGTCTTGTCTGATTTCCCCCTATCCCATTTCCCCAGTTTTCCACACGCCCAGTCAGGTCTACTTACCATGTGCCTGATCCAGTAACAGTCATCACTATCCACATCTTAATTCTGTGAGTTCATTCAGCCTAGCTCACATTAGAAGGACGAATCATAATCCAATTTATTCATCTTATGGACTTGATATCTTGCTTGTTCCTGTTGACACCGAATGTTAAGCTAAATACCAAGGTTAATTGCAAATTTGTTTATGTTTATACGTTTATGTTTTCTTCCTTATTTCCTTTTATTATAATTTTTATATTCCTAGCTTGGTGCCCAGTTCCCACTCACAGTTAGTACCCAAAAGGGGTGGAAGGGGAATGGACACCAAGACAACCTGTTGCCACTAATTATTGTACGAGTTATCAATCTATTAGCACGTTATGTAACTTAGACCTAAGTAATGTTACAACTGTTTGCAGAAAACCTAATATGGACATTCTGATGTATGTCTTCATAAAATCTCAATAAACTTTTAAGTTTTAAAAAAAAAAGAAGCAAGGCCTCCAGATACACTTGGCTGATGGTTCCCTACCCTGCTCGGGACCTGTCACCCAAGAGACTAGACCTATCCTCACCACCACAGACTGTGGCCATCAAGAGGTCTTATGTTTTGACATCATATGCTCTCCTTTGTTCCCCATCATTTTGGGACTTCCGTGGCTGCAAGCTCATGACCCACAGATTAACTGGAGTAAGAAAGAAATCTCCTTTTCTTCTGTCTACTGTTCTCAACACTGTTTCATCCCAGTCCCCGGCAACTTCTAGACTGTAAGCTCTAACTAGCAGGGCCCTCTGATCCCTCCTGTATTGAATTGTATTGTGACTGTACTGTCTTCCCTGATGTAAAGCGCTGCGCAAACTGTTGGCGCTATATAAATCCTGTATAATAATAATAATAATAACTCAGCCTCCTGCCTGGCCATACAGCCTGTATCAGATAATCTCCAGCACGTTCCCTCAGTTTACCATGAATTCATGGACATCTTTGACAAAAGAAAGCCCGATAAATTGCCGCCACATCGGTCTTATGACTGCCCTATTAAACTGTTGCCGGGCTCCGAATTTCCTTTTGGCCACATGTTCCCGTTATCCGAAACTGAGTTAGAAGCCGTTCGGTCCTACATAGATGAAAATCTTGAAAAGGCTTCATCCGCCCATCCTACTCTCCGGCTGGAGCTGGTATTTTCTTTGTCGAAAAGAAAGATGGCACCTTAAGACCCTGTGTAGACTACAGGGAACTCAATAAAATTACCATTAAAAATACCCGCTCATTCCAGAACTGTTTCAACGGTTTACAACCGCCCGAATCTTTACCAAGTTAGATCTACGGGGTACTTACAACCTAATCCGGATTCGTGCAGGGGATGAGTGGAAAACCGCTATCAGGTCTAGGTTCGGACACCTCGAATACCTAGTAATGCCATTCGGGCTATGCAACGCCCCTGACACTTCTCAACACCTGGTGAACGACATCTCCCGTGAATACCTTGACAACTTCATAATCGACATTCTCATTTTTTCCACCACAATTGAGTTGCATCAAATCCATGTGAAAACAGTACTCACTATTCTCAGAAAACACAGAATTTATCTTAAAGCAGAGAAATGTGAGTTTGAAAAACAATTATCCAGTTCCTAGGGTTTATCATCTCCACAGAAGGGGTCGCAATGGATCCTCAAAAAGTTAAAGCAATCCAAGAATTGCCAGCCCCCGTGGATAAAAAAGGAGTCCAGCGATTCGTGGGCTTCACCAATTTTTATTGCAGGTTTATAAAGGGGTTCTCGTCAATTATTTCACCCATTACTCAGCTTACCCATCACCAGAACCGATTCCAGTGGACCCAGGAAGCTCAAGAGGCCTTCAATAAACTGAAAGATCTGTTTACTTATGCTCCAATTCTGCAGCATCCTCACCCAGCCATACCCTATGTATTGGAGGTAGATGCTTTAGAGACAGCTACAGGAGCTATTTTGTCCCAAAGACAAGGTCACAAGGCCCTTCTTCATCCTGTGGCTTTTGCATCCTGTAAACTAAGCCCACCTGAAAGGAACTATGATGTAGGTGACCGGGAGTTGCTAGCCATTAAGTCCACCCTGGAAGAATGGACATATCTGTTGGAGGGTGCGTCCCATCCTTTTATGATCTTCACGGATCATAAGAACCTGGAGTACCTTAGGACAGCGAAACACCTTAGACCCAGACAAGCTTGGTGGACGTTATTTTTATCCAGGTTCAACTTGCACATCTCATACCGACCTGGCTCCAAAAACGGGAAAGCGGACGGAGTCTCCTGGATGTTTCCAGAGACTCCTCAGATAACAGATCACAGTACCATCCTGTCTCCACAATTTTTTTTTCTTCTCACTCAGCCTGACCTGAGGACTGCCATCAAACAGGCTTCCAGCCGGTGTACGGAACCTGAGGTACCTTCCCTGAAGAAACAGGATGGCCTACTATGGGCTCAGAACAGAATATTTGTCCCACAACAAGTAAGACTTTTGGTCTTAAGGACATTTCATGATCCTCCGAACTGGTACATCGTTCCTTTTGGTGGCCAGGTTGGAGACGGGACTGTAAAAATTATCATTATTCATGCATCTCCTGCCAACACAACAAGGGGTCCAACTCCAAATCTTGGGGTCTGCTAAAATCTTTACCCATCCTGGAACAACCTTGGAAGGAAGTCTCTATGGACTTTATCATTGATCTACCTCCCTCTGAAGGGTTTACTACTATTTTGGTGGTAGTTGATCGTTCTTCAAAGATGGCACACTTTTTGCCCATGGTTGGCAGCCTCTCTGCCCTGGATACAGCAAACATCTTCATCAAAGAAGTGGTGAGGCTTCATGGGGTACCTAACAATATCATGTCAGACAAGGGAATCCAGTTTACCTCCAAATTCTGGAAGGATCTCTGAAAATCTCTAGAAATCAAAGTCTGCCTTTCCTCTGCATACCATCCTCAAAGTAATGGCCAAATGGAGAGGAAAAACCATACTTCAGAACAGTACCTCTGCTGTTTCTGTTCTTGTTCCCAGGACGACTGGTCCTCTCTTCTTCCATGCGCGGAGTTTGCCTACAATAATTCCATACACACAGCTACCAATCAAAACCCCTTTTTGCTCCATTTATGGATTTCACCCTTCTTTTCTGCCTGATTCTATCCCCGAAGTCTCAGTCCCCGCAGTACAAGGCCGAATAAATTTTATCCAGACTAATTTTCAACAGATCCAGGAAGCTATGCAGAAGGCTCAGGATAGTTACAAAAAGTACTATGACAGGGGGAGAAGGAACAACCCGGCCTTCAATGTTGGTGACGAAGTTTGTCTATACGCCATAAATCTTAGGCTACCATGTCCATCACGGAAATTTGGCCCAAAATTCATCGGCCCTTTCAAGGTTAAAAGAGCAGTGAATTCCGTGACTTTTGAGTTAGCTCTACCTAGCTCTTACAAAATACTGTACATCCTGTTTTTCATGCATCCTTGCTGAAACCAGTGGTCCCCAGTCCTTTTTCAGGAAGAGAAGAGTCGCCTCCTCCTCCAGTCAAAATCGAGGGTGAAGACGAGTTTGAGGTAGAGGCTATAATGGACTGTAGGAAAAGGGGTGGACAAGTCCAGTACCTTCTAAAATGGAAGGGGTACTCCCCAGAAAATAATTCTTGGGAACCTACAAATAACCTACACGCCCCACGGCTGGTTCAAGCCTTCCACAGAAAATATGCAGGAGTACTGGCCAAGTTGGGCATCCGGAAGCTGCCCCTTGGGGGGGGCACTGTCAGAGAAATAACAAGAACCGAACTTGCCAATATCGGAACTTTCCCGAGCGCGTGCGTGGCAGATCTGTGGGCGCGCATGCGCGTCAATGCACGCACAACGTAAGTTCCCCTTGCTGGCCTATAAAGGGCTGCTCAGTCTTGTGGATTATTGCTGATTTGTCTTTCAGCTTCCTGTGTTCCTGCTTCAGTACCCTGCTATCTTGTGACTACCCATTGTGACCCGGATTGACCTCGACCTACTCTGCTTGTCTTCCTGTGTTTGACCCTCGGCTTGCCTAAGGACTTCTCTACTCTGCCTGCTTCCTGTGTTTGACCCCCGGGTTGCCTAAAGGACTACCCCGCTTGTCTTCTTGTGTTTGAGCCCCAGCCAGGCCTCTCACTTCAGACTGGTGTCCAGCCGACCACAGCACGGTGTTCCAGCTTCCTTCCAGTGATCACCGCTCAAGTCCATCCAAACCTGCTAGTGACCCGTGCCTCTCTGTGCCCTCCACCTACTGTATCACCTCCAGGGGTGGAGTGCACTCAGCTGCAAGGGGAGTCGTTCTCAGCATCTCGGCCTCATGAGTACATCTGACATGTAGACTATAGCAGGCAAATTTTTTCTGCTGCTGCATGTAATGCTTCAGGCAGTGTAACTATAATGGTTGATGTGGATCACAGCTTCGGAAGTCTATGAATATGATATACTAAACAGTTAAGTTCAATTTGACAGACATCAGGAAGGAAGACTCAGATAAATTGGAAAATCAAGTGGTTTTATTTAGTGTGGTAATACACAGCCATAAGGGGGAGCACCAGAGGTAACTTGAGTGTAGAAGCAGTACACAGGAATACAGGTTGTATAAACAAAAGGATACTTGCTGTGAGTGGACTTCTGGTGTTGGTGTCCCCAGTGGCTTCTGGAGAGATATGCTGGTCTCCTATTGTAGTGGTATAGGTAGGGAGTTCTGCCAGCAGAGTAGGCTGACTGAGGGTAGGTCAGTGGAGAGCCTCTGACTACCAGTGAGGAAGGGGCTCTGACCGGCCCAAAAGCTGGAAGTTGGAGGGGCTTTGTCCAGCCCAAAAGCGAGGAGGCAGACGGGGCTCTGTCCGGCCCAAAAAGAGAGATGGCAGTCGGGGCTCTGTCCGACCCAATAGAGAGATGGAAGTCGGGGCTCTGACCGGCCCAATAGAGAGTGAAGACGGCAGTCTTCTGATGGAGGTATTTGCCTGGCTTCAGGTTCCAAGCAAATGGCGGCGCCTGTTTAAGTAGGGATAAGAGGAGGAGCCGGGTGATGTCGCTGTGACATCATCTATCTGCGACGGAGTTGGTGGAGATGTCGGAGCCCCCCAGTGGAGAGATAAGAACATTACAGGATAAGAACATTACACTGCTGCAGCAAAAAAAGTCACTGCCACCCACATGCCCAGCATCTTAATTTAAGCTTGTCAAAGCTGCTGGCTTTACAACTCCTATCTTTCTGTCTGGTGGATTCTGCCCCTTCTGTGATTTTGCAGAATGTGTTGTACCACAATGGCAGGTTCCCAGTCACTATTTCTTTTCACATAAGGCCATTCCAGCTCTTGTACCATCATGTGATAGGCAATTTTGTGGCATTGTTGGGCAAGGCAGTCAGCCGCACGTCCACGTTACTGCTGATATGTGTTCGAGCATGCATGGTCAGGGAAGATATATTTCGTTCACAGCACACTGGGTTACTCTGCTTGCAACTCGGAAGGATGCAGGACAGGGCTCAGTGCTGCAGCTTGTTTTGCCGCCACATCTCCACACAGCTGGTGGTAATGATGCAAAATTTGTCAGCTCCACCTCCTCCTCCATGCCCTCCTCTGCTGAATTGTCCTATGAAACACCAGTACCCCCTAGGCGTTCAAGGGGCTATTCAATAAGTCAGGCTAAAAGATGCCATGCAGTGCTTCAGCTGGTCTGTCTAGGGGACAGGAGCGACACTGGAGCAGAGATTCTTTCAGCTCTACAGGGGCAGGCCCAGAGGTGGTACATGCCATGCCAGCTGGAGCCAGAAATGGTGGTGTGTGTTAATAGCACTAACCTCCTCTCCACACTTAGACAGGAAAAGTTGACACAGGTACCATGTCTTCCACATGTTCTCAATTTGGTAGGTGCAGCGTTTCTTGAACAGGTACCCATGGTTGGAAGATCTGCTAAGCAGGTCAGGATAGTCTGTAGCAATTTCAGGTGGTCATACACAGCCAGTGCTCGGTTGGCTGAAATTCATTGGGAATTCCACCTGCCCGTAAACCGTCTTATTTGTGACATGCCTACCAGGTGGAATTCAACTTTTTTTTTTAAATATACATTTTAATATATTTTTCAAAACACAGACAAAAATTTACAATTACATAAACAGTAAGCAAACAAAGACAAAGACAAAAAAACAACAAACAAAAAAACTGAAAAAAGCCCACATACATACATTGGCCTTACATGGTATTTATGCAATTCTTACGATAGACATTATATCAAGTTATAGAGTAAAAAACATTAGATAGTACTCCTGTTAACTCGATTTTCAAATTTGGGAGCGATGTAGTCCTATAGTATATACGCCAATATAAGATTTTCAAATTATCATGGATATTTGCCCGAATAGCTGACGGGAAAAAAAAGACTACCGTATATACTCGAGTATAAGCCAACCCGAATATAAGCCGAGGCACCTAATTTTACCACAAAAAACTGGGAAAACGTATTGACTCGAGTATAAGCCTAGGGTGTCCATCTGCATGCCTCGCTGTGCCTCACTTGGCCTCACTGTGTCCATGTGCATGCCTCACAGTGTCAATGCCTCACTGTGTCCATGCTTCACTGTGTCCATGCCTCACTGTGTCCATGCCTCACTGTGCCCATGCCTCACTGTGCCCATGCCTCACTGTGTCCATGACTAGACTGACGTTTAACATTGGAGTCTATGGAAGGGGTGCCCGGGTTTGAAAAATCGGTGCTCCTAGGTTGCACAGACAACAAACTTTGCACACTTATAGAGGAGAAATGGGGCTACATCATTACCAAGTTTTGGGTCCAGGGGACCTACGACCGGCCGGTACCGGGTCCCCAAATTAACAGAGAAATGACCGTTTAACGTGAGAGTCTATGGAAGGGGTGCCCGGCTTTGAAAAATCAGTGCTCCCCGGCCGTAGGTCCTCTGGACAACAAACTTTGCACACTTGTAGGTAGAGGAAGAGTTGGGCTACATGTGTGCCAAGTTTGGGGTCCAGGAGACCTACGGCTAGCCAGTACCGGGTCCCCAAATTTCCAGGAGATCAGGCGCAAAAAGGTGACTCGAGTATACTGTAAGCCGAGGGGGGCATTTTCAGCACAAAAAAATGTGCTGAAAAACTCGGCTTATACTCGAGTATATACGGTAAATAGTCTTCCTCTAAAAGGCTTCAGAGGCTGTGGAAGAATCCAGAAGCCATTTGGACTAAACCTTCTCATATTTGAGAAGACAACCTCTATTAATATAGGTCTCCTTATATAAGCTATTGTTAATGAGTCGTTTCCACATAGACAATGATGGGGGGGGTCGTTTTTTTCCAACTAAGAGCTATAGCTTTGCGAGCATAGAACAAAAGCAGCCCACCAGAGTACGCCCTGCTACAATGGGAATATATTGCTCTATCAGACCCAAAATGTATATTGCCATCGATGGTTGTAATGAAATAGAGGTAATTTGGGATATAAAAGCTAATATCTCTTTCCAGTACCCCACTATTGCTGGACAAGTCCAAAAAATATGAGTAAAGTCTCCAGGAATCCCCCCACATCGCCAACAGCCAGGGGCAGAGTCCGAATTAATTTTATGTAATATACTGTATGAGGAGTAAGATATGCCCTGTGAACCATCTTGAACTGAATCAGTCGGTCTCTCAAGGAGACAAAAAAGTTAAAAGGAAAGTCCCATATATCATCCCAATCGTCATTGTCAAGTTCAGGGAAGTCCTTAGACCATTTAAGTCTTATGCCGCGTACACACGATCATTTTTCCCATCGGGAAAAATGAAATTTTTCCCTTTGGACGAGAAAAACGATCGTCTGTGGGCTTTTTGCCGGTTTTCCCGACGGGAAAAACGGCATTAATCACGACGAGAAAAATTAGAACATGCTCTAATTTTTCTCGTCGTGATTCCCGTCGTTTTTTTTCCGCGGCAGTTTTCCCATAGGAAAACACTGCCACGGAGCCCACACACGGTAGTTTTTCTCGACAAAGAAAAAAATTATGGGAAAAACGGTCGTGTGTGGGGGAACATGCCGTTCCCTCGTTTTTCATTTTTTTTCATGTCGTGATTCACGGCGGTGTTTTCACCGCCATGAATCACGATCGTGTGTACGCGGCATTAGTTTCTCTAGTGTTGGAAGGGAGACAGTTGTTAGATGGAGATATAATTTGGAGGCAGCATTCTTTGCACAGTCCAACCTAAGAAGCTTCTCTAGGGCGGATTGAACTAGTCGCGGAGGAGAGCCAGGAAATTGACAGCTGAAGGCATGGGAGAGTTGAAAAAAATGAAAGGAGTACAACTGTGGAATTCAACTTTGGCAATGCTGTAGCATCAATAAGTACCTGTGTGAGTGTGGCACAAGGACAGGCTCAGGGTGGCTTGGATTTTTTCCCCCTACGCCAATGGCTGCTGATAAGGGACGCATGCACTGTACTGTCACCATTTGAGAAGGGACAAGGATGGTGAGCTGTGACAATGCATGCATTAGTGACACACTCCCTCTGGGTTCCTGTTTAGCAGACTCTGTGTGGCATTATGGACAGGGCACTTGTGGCAGAGCAGCAGGAGAAAGAGGAAGACTTCCTTTCCTCTCAAGGCCCGCTTTATACAGACACCATTCTTGCGACGCCACAGAACACACAAGAGGAGGAGGATTCTGCCAATTTTGGAGGCATTGAAGCAGAAGAAGACATACATCAAACCTTGAGATGTTTTTCTGTCCCCAGAACCCTTTGGAGTAGTGCGTGGCTGGGAGGAAGCAGTTCTTACACTGAAATCCTCAGTGCCCCCGAGGACTCTGCTCCTCATGCCTCCGCAAACTTGCAGTGCATGGGATCCCTCATTCTTCAAAGACTGCTAAAGGACCCAAAAATTTGTGGCACCAAGGAGAAGGATCACTATTGTTTGGCAACTCTCCTTGAACACCATTACAAGGGGAAAGTCTCGGAACTCATTCCTTCCTCACAGAGGGAGCAGAGGATGAAATATCTTAAATATATCTTAAAGGACACCTTATCTAGGGGCTAAAAACCGACATGTGGAGCTTTCCAGTTGATGATCCACTGGGTTACTGGGTCATGAGAATAGACCACTGGCCAGAATTTGCCCAGTATGCAATTGAGCTGCTGGGCTGCCCTGCATCCAGCATGCTTCTTGAATGGGCATTCAGTGCTGCCGAATGTTTTGTGACAGATAAGAGTGCATCTGTCCACAGACTCCATTGACCGGCTGACATTTATCAAAATGAACCAGTCTTGGATTAGCAGCAGCTAGAGCGGAACGATTCTGGCCAAAATGAGAATCACTATTTTTTTTGCTTAGAATAAAGATCACGATTCTCACTGCGTAACATCATCTTTCACATTATACAAAAAAAATGTGGCTAACTTTACTGTTTAGTTTTTTAAAATTCATTAAAGTGTAATTTTTTTCCCAAAAATTGCATTTGAAAGACCACTGCGCAAATACAGTGTAACATAAAATCTTGCCACAACCACCATTTTATTCTCTAGGTTTTCTGCTAAAAAATATATATGATGTTTGGGGGGTTCTAAGTAATTTTCTATCAAAAAAATGATTTTAACTTGAAACCAACAAGTGTCAGAAAAAGGTTTAGTCTTTAACCGCTTCTGGACCAGCCGCCACAGTTATACTGCGGCAGGCTGGCCCCCCTGCGCAAGCCGTCGTAGCTGTACGTCGGCTCTTTAAGGTCCCTCCAGCAGTGCGCGTGTGCCCGAAGCGTGTCCCCGGAGCCGATGCAAGTCTCCAGCGTTCGCGATGAAAACACACAAATCCCAATTCTCTCAGGGGCGAGGAGACTGATTGTGTGTTCATACTATGTATGAACACTGATCAATCTCTTCCCCTAGTCAGTCCCATCCCCCCTACAGTTAGTAAACAGGTGTGACGGGAGGGCCCGTGGAACCCAGAATCCCTTGGAAAGTGTGGGATACCCTTGTTTCAGCTCCCCATGCACCTCTTATGTCTAAGTTACCCTGTGTCTATTGGGGGCACAGGGTGAGCAAGAAAATAATGGACATTAAGAATGTGGCTTGGGTTACTTAAAATGGAACCCTGTATATGCCATATTAGAAAGATTGACTGATTCATACTGTTAGGAGGTGCTGATGTCAACTCCAGCCACCTGTCTGTCTGTTGTCTGTTATAATGTAAATGAGTCTAGTGTGGCTTCTCTTTCAGCCATTGTTGTCTGGGCTAATTAACCCTGCAATTAAATAAAGGAGTTCTGTGTTGATATGTATGATAATGTATCATCTACTGTGTGAAGCTCAGTGACAACAAGTCTGACCTGTAGTGAAATCCTGATTTATCATAACAATGACCAGGCTGCTTAAAGGGATTAGTTAATGAGCTCATGTTAATTAGGTTAATATCTTTGTTATTCCCACTTTACGATGAGGTTCTTCTACCTACTAATAGCTAATTTATCTGATTTTCAACATTTAAACGCATAATACCCCTGATGATTGGCAGAAGCCATAAAACGCATCGGGTTGTCAACTAACGATGCTCAGCTAAATTTATATTATTATATAATGTTGCTTAATTGATTAACTTCTTTGCTCTCTCATATCATGGACCACCCTTAGAACACACATTAGGAAACACATTTAACCCCTTGATCACCCCCTAGTATTAATCCCTTCCCTGCCAGTGACATTTTTACAGCAATCAGTGCATTTTTATAGCACTGATCGCTGTATAAATTCCGATGGTCACAAAAATGTGTCAAAAGTGTCCGATGTATCCGCCATAATGTGGCAGTCCCGATAAAAATCGCAGATCGCCGCCATTACTAGTAAAAAAATATATAATAATAAAAATGACATAAAACTACCCCCTATTTTGTAGACGCTATAACTTTTGCGCAAACCAATCAATATATGCTTATTGCGATTTAAAAAAAAAAATTGGGATATTTTATTATAGCAAAAAGTTAAAGATATTGTGTTTTTTTTTCAAAATTGTCGCTCTTGTTTTGTTTATAGCGCAAAAAATAAAAACCGTAGAGGTGATCAAATGCCACCAAAAGAAAGCTCTATTTGTGGGAAAAAAAGGACCTCAATTTTGTTTGGGTACAGCATCGCACAACCGTGCAATTGTCAGTTAAATCAACGCAGTGCCGTATCACAAAAAATGGCTCTTTCATTGGGCAGCCAAATCTTCCGGGGCTGAAGTGGTTAAAGCGGAGTTCCACCAAAATTTTTCACTCCTCACCATGCAGTACTAATTATTATTATTATTATACATGATTTATATAGCGCCAACAGTTTACGCAGCGCTTTACAATGTATAGGGGGACAACACAATTACAGTACAGTTCAATACAAAAGGTACAGGAGGGCCCTGATCGTAGAGCTTACATTCTAAAGGGAGGGGTGGTGGTACAAAAGGTAATAGCTGCAGAGAATTTGAAGGATATGGCTCTGGGATAGTTGTTAGGTGGGTGTGGGATAGGCTTCCCTGAATAAATGAGTTTTCAGGGATCTCCTAAAGGTGGACAGGGTAGGGGCTGATCAGACATACTGGGGCAGAGAGTTCCAGAGGATGGGAGAGGCTCTGGAAAAGTCCTGAAGGCGAGCATGGGAGGAGGTAACAAGGGAGTTAAAGAGCGTGAGGTCCTGGGAGGAGCGGAGGGGACGGTTTGGCCGATATCTGCAGATGAGGTTGGTGATGTTGTGAATGGCCTTGTATGTTGTGGTTAGCATTTTGAATTTTACACGGTGGAGTAGGGGAAACCCAGTGCAGGGATTGGCAGAGAGGAGCAGCAGTCACGGATCGGTTAGTGAGGTGTATTAGTCTAGCAGCAGAATTCATGATAGACTGAAGGGGGGATAGCCTGCTTAAGGGTAGGCCATTAAGGAGAGAGTTGCAGTAGTCAAGGCGGGAAATAATCAAGCAGTGAATAAGTTGCTTTGTGGTGTCATTAGTCAGGAAGGGTCAAATTATGGAAATGTTGTGGAGGTTAAGGCGGCAGGACTGAGCCAGAGATTGAACATTGGGGACTGAAGGAGAGGTCTGAGTCAAGGATTACACCCAGGACCTTGGCATGTGTGGAGGGACCAATGGTTGTGTTGTTTATATTAATGGTGAAGTCACACGGGGGGGAACGTGAAGGAGGAAATATAACAAGCTAAATTTTAGAAAGATTCAGTTTGAGAAAGGACGGGAGCCTTGGGGTACCCCAACAGAAAGAGGAAGAGAAGCGGAGGAGATGGAGTTGTATAAGTGACACTGAAAGTGCGCTGAGATAGGTAGGAGGAGAACCAGGATAAAGCAGAATCTCGGAGGCCAAGGGATTGTAGTTTGCTGAGGAGGAGCAGGTGGTCAACTGTGTCAAAGGCAGCAGAGAGGTCTAAAAGTATGAGTATGGAGTAATGGCCATTGGTTTTAGCAGTTAGTAGGTCATTGGTGAGTTTTAGTAGGGCAGTTTCAGTAGAATGTTGTGGACGGAAGCCAAACTGTAGAGGGTCGAGAAGGCTGTTGTCCGTGAGGTAGCGACTCATTCGGTCATGGACAAGGTGTTCGATGAGCTTGGAGGCAAATGGGAGCAGGGAGATGGGTCTCAAGTTATTCAAACAGGTGGGGTCTAGTGAGGGTTTTTTAAGTATTGGGGTAACCAGTGCATGTTTGAGCGGGGAAGGAAAGGTGCCGGAGGAGAGGGAGAGGTTGAAGATGTGGGTTAGGGAGTTAAGGATAGAGCTGGAAGGTGGTCGCAGTAATTGAGAGGGGACAGGGTCCAGGGGACAAGTAGTGAGGTGGGCCATGGAGAGGAGTTTATCAACTTCATCTGTGGTAACTGGGCAAAAGGAGGAGAGTATTGAGTGTGGTGTTGGACCCGATGTGTTGGGTAGGGGAGGAATTTGAATGCTGGATATCTCCTTGCGAATTGTGTCTATTTTGCCTTTGAAATAGTTGGCAATCTGTTGAGCGGTAAGCAAGTTGGTGGGTGGGGGCAGTGGGGGGTGAAGTAAGGAATTAAGGGTAGAAAAGAGTTGACGAGGTTTGGATGAGAGTGTTTTGATGAGAGTGTTGTAATAGGTTTGTTTAGCAGTGTGGAGGAAAGAGTTGTATTTGAGAAGGGCAGATTTGTAGAGGGTAAAGTCTTGCAGGGATTTACATTTACGCCATGCTCGCTCAAGAGCACGGCTGTGTCTCATGAGATTTCTGGTGTCGTCTGTTTGCCAGGGTTGTAGCAGATGGGGCCGGGTTCTGCGTGTAGAAAGAGGAGCAAGTATGTCTAGGGAGAATGACAACGTAGTGTTGTAGATGGAAGTAGTTGGGTCTGGGCAGGACAGGGGTGCGATTTTGTCATAAAGGTCATCAGTAGCAGAGTAAAGAAGGGAAGGCTTGAGGTTGCAAAGGTTTCTGCGGGTAGTGGTATGTGGGATGTAGGAGACAAGGAGAGTATGAAACAGATAAGGTTGTGATCAGAGAGAGGAAAGGGTGTGTTAGAGAGGTTGCAGGGAGTGCAGCGATTGGAGAATACGGGGTCGAGAGTGTTGCCGTTGGAGTGAGTGGTGGTTTGTGTCAATTGTGTTAGGTTAAAAGAGGAGGTTAGGTTGAGTAGTTTAGAAGTGGTAGCAGTATTAATATTGATTGGAATGTTAAAGTCACCTAGGATGATGGCAGGCACTTCAGATGAGAGAAAATAGGGTAGCCATGCAGAGAAGTCATCCAGAAAGCGTGACACTGGTCCAGAAGGCCGATAAATAACTGCGACCCTCAGACACGCTGGAGAGAAAAGACAAATGCAGTGCATTTCAAAAGAGCAGGGGGAAAGAGAGGGAGGTGTGGGAAGTACCTGGAAGGTGCATTGTGGGGAGAGGAGAAGTCCGACACCACCTCCTTTTCGTCCAGTGGGTCTGGTGGAGTGAGTCCAGAGAAGGCCACTGTGGGACAGGGAAGCTGTCCCTCGATTAAGGGATTTGGAGAGGAAAAGGTCATTGACAGAAGCTAGTTTGTTGAAGACTGAGTGGGTGTTCCAGAGGGCACATGAAAGAGGGAGGCTGACTTGTGGAATCAGGGGAATTGGGATGAGAAGGTTGACGTTACGACTAATTTGCATCCTTAAAAGGAATTGGCAATTTGTTTTTATTTTTTCTGTTCACTTACCGGATTTATGCCTAGATCTAATTTCACTTCCTCCTTTAGCCGATTTGAATATCATTGAAGTCGGATCAAAGTAGGATCCTTGTCCTAACCATCCGACTTTTGACATCCGACATGGTGATTACAGCAGCAGTAAAAGGAATTTATCTCACCCTGGGATTGTTTTGATTGGTCAAAGGACAAGTCAGACTAGCACAAAGTCGGATCAAAGTAGTATCCTGTTCATGAAAGTCGGATGGATGTCGGACCAATGTAGGATCAATGTAGGACTGATGTCGCAGAGCAAAGTAGGATGAAAGTTGTATGACTGTCGTGTCGTACCAGTGTGAACCCAGCCTGACTTTATAGAGGTACTCTTGATGAAAGCAAGAATTGGCCTTGCTGTCAAAAAATGTGCCCATGAAACCTATACCAAAAAATATCTTCCAGGTAAAATCAACACCCACAAAGCAGTCTTTCAGAGATTCCAGATCGAGAAAGCACTTAATCAGCGACATTGGCATGAGGGGTTTGATAACTGCTGCTAGAGCTGCACGATTTATTGTTAATTGTTTCCCCTCGCAATCTTAGACCCCTTTCACTGCACTTCACTGAGGCGCCTTGTAGTTGATATAGCGTTAAAAATAGTGCTGGAGCGTTGCGATGGCAGGGCGTCAGAAAAAGTCCTGCCAGCAGCTTCTTTGGAGCGCATTAGGAGTGGGGAACTCACTGCTCCTAAAGCGCCCCCGCCCATTGAAATCAATTGGCAGTGCCGCCGAACCGCCGGCAAAGCGCCGTTGTAGCAGCGCTTCGCGGGCGGTTTTAACCCTTTTTCATCTGCTAAAAGCTCCCCGCTAGAGGCCGAATAGTGCTGCAAAAACTACGGTAAAGCGCCGCTAAAAATAGCGGCATTTTACTGCCGACGCCCGGGGCAGCTCAGTGTGAAAGGGCTCTAAAAGCATTTTCCTGATTCTTTCTACGCAGAGAATCCTCTGCTCAAGCCAACAGCTGTCCAAAAAAAAAACAGGCAGACTGCCAAGTATAACAACATTCCTAACTATAAACATTGTAACATTTTGTTCTTTGGATCAAAGGAATGCACTTCGGTCTGTAAATGAGGGAAGTTCAACCACTTAAAGCAGAGTTCTGTCCGAAATATGACTTTTATGATAAAAATACCCCTAGAATACTCATGCCTCATGTATGCTGTAAACTATGCCCGGTTTTATATTTGTGCAGCATCAATTTCTATCTTTGTAAAGTTCCTGCACAGCACGTCCATCTCCAGTGTGGGCATCTGAAACCACAGTGTCCACAGCTACCCAGCATGCACCTGCCAATCTCACGTATGTATAGTGCGGTACAATCTTGGTCAGCTTGCCATGACAAGCTGACCAAAATTTTCCATAGAAAAAAAGATTACAGCGCACACATACAAAAATTACATTTAACAAGATTTTCCATAGACGCCAATGTTAAAAGCGGAGTTCCACCTAGAAATGGATCATCCGGTTCCTGTCTAATACAGGTATTTGCTTACGGCAAAATATCGCTGCCGTATCCGTGATGATCTACGCCATGTGCGACCCCTCCTCCGTCCCTTCCATTGTCTTCTGGGAGACACATAGGTACCAGAAGACAGCAGGGACCAGTCAGAACACGCAGTGCGACTTGCGCATGCACAGTAGGGAAACAGGCTGTGAAGCCGCAAGGCTTCACTTCCTGATTCCCTTATTTAAGATGCCAGCGGCTCCACCCAGAGCCGAGGGACGGATCGGCTTCGGGTGAGGAGATCGCGGGCGCCCTGGACAGGTAGGTGTCCTTATTTTAAAAGTCAGCTGCAGTAATTGTAGCTGCTGACTTTTAATATTTTTTTTACAGGCGGAACTTTGCAGTGCCATGCCAAGCTGACCAAGATCTTCCAGGAGCCAATGCAAAACCGGAAATGACGTACAGCGCCATCGCAACGCTCCAGTGTGAAAACCCTCGGGCTTTCACACTCGAATGAATGGAGCCGCTGTTTCAGGGCGCTTTGCAGGCACTATTTTTAACGCTATATCAACTACAAGGCGCCTCAGTGTAGTGCAGTGAAAGGGGTCTAAGATTGCGAGGGGAAACAATTAACAATAAATCGTGCAGCTCTACCAGCAGTTATCAAACCCCTCATGCCAATGTCGCTGATTAAGTGCTTTCTCGATCTGGAATCTCTGAAAGACTGCTTTGTGGGTGTTGATTTTACCTGGAAGAAATTTTTTGGTATAGGTTTCATGGGCACATTTTTTGACAGCAAGGCCAATTCTTGCTTTCATCAAGAGTACCTCTATAGAGTCAGGCTGGGTTCACACTGATACGACACAACAGTCATACACCTTTCATCCTACTTTGCTCTGCGACATCAGTCCTACATTGATCCTACATTGGTCCACATCCATCCGACTTTCATGAACAGGATACTACTTTGATCCGACTTTGTGCTAGTCTGACTTGTCCTTTGACCAATCAAAACAATCCCAGGGTGAGATAAATTCCTTTTACTGCTGCTGTAATCACCATGTCGGATGTCAAAAGTCGGATGGTTAGGACAAGGATCCTACTTTGATCCGACTTCAATGATATTCAAATCGGCTAAAGGAGGAAGTGAAATTAGATCTAGGCATAAATCCGGTAAGTGAACAGAAAAAATAAAAACAAATTGCCAATTCATTTTAAGGATGCAAATTAGTCGTAACGTCAACCTTCTCATATTCAATGGGCTGAAGAAGGATCAAAGTTGGACCAAAGTAGTACAGGGAGCATTTTCAAAGTCGGACCGACTTGTGTCGGACCAGTTAAGACGGCTCTCATAGGGAAACATTGATTTTCACACGTCATGCGACATGAGCTCCCAATGTCGGAAGCGTTTGTCGGACCAGTGTGAACCCAGCCTTATTCAGTGAAGGCACCACCAACACCCAAAGCACACTTTTTTCACACCTGTTAATTCTATCCAAAGTCTGTGAAACACACACCAGAATTTATCCCAAAAAATCTCTAATCTTGGTCTGGAGTAGAGCTGCACGATTCTGGCTAAAATGAGAATCACTATTATTTTGCTTAGAATAAAGATCACGATTCTCTCACGACATAGCATCATCTTTCACATTATGCAAAAAAAAAATGGGCTAAAGATTTTTACAGAAATAAAACTCAAAAAGAACAACTCTGGCACTCAATATACATAGGAGATATGCAGATAATATTAAGTACTCATATATATACAGCGTGTGTGGGTAAACCCAAACACTAGGGATTAGACGCCCTCCAGGCTCCCGCACAATTAACCACTTGCCGACCGCCGCATGCCGATGTACGTCGACAGAATGGCACGGGCAGGCACATTGGCGTACAGGTACGTCCCTTTAAATTTGCCGCCCAGCCCGCTGTGTGCCCTTGCGATTGTGGCCGCGGGTCCCGGGAACTCGATGTTCCCGGGCGGCCTGCGATTGCGGTCGGCAAGGGCAGAACAGGGGAATGCCTTTGTAAACAAGGCATTCCCCTATTCTGCCTAATGACACTGTCACTGATGACCGTTCCCCTTGATCGGGAACGGTCATCAGTGACGTGTCACGTATAGCCACGCCCCCTAACAGTAAGAATCACTCCCTAGCACTGACTTAACCCCTGCATCGCCACCTAGTGGTTAACCCCTTCACTGCCAGTGTCATTTTTACAGTAATCAGTGCATATTTATAGCACTGTTCGCTGTAAAAATGACAATGATCCCAAAATGGTGTCAAAAGTGTCCGATGTGTCCGCTATAATGTCGCAGTCACTATAAAAATCGCTGATCGCCGCCATTACTAGTAAAAAAAAAAAATTTTATAAAAATGCCATGAAACGACCGTATTTTGTAGACGCTATAACTTTTGCGCAAAACAAAGAATAAACGCTTATTGCGATTTTTTTTATACCAAAAATATGTAGAAGAATACGTATCGGACTAAACTGTGGAAAAAAAATGTTTTTTTATATATTTTTTGGGGATATTTATTATAGCAAAATGTAAAAAATATTGCATTTTCTTCAAAATTGTCGCTCCTTGTATGTTTATAGCGCAAAAAATAAAAACCGCAGAGGTGATCAAATACCACCAAAAGAAAGCTCTATTTGTGGGGAAAAAAGGACGTCAATTTTGTTTGGGAGCCACGTCGCACAACCGCGCAATTGTCAGTTAAAACGACGCAGTGCCGAATCGCAAAAAGTGGCCTGGTCTTTGACCACCAAAATGGTCCGGGGCTGAAGCGGTTAAAGAAATAAGGATTCTGAGGAGGTGAGAGCATCTAAAGCTGCATTATAAAATGCACAGTGCCCCAAAAAAACAGCTACATCCATATATACACATTCATACCCACACCACGTGCATACCCAAACATCTGCGCCATGTTCCCTAAAGTACTCCAACATGGATATTAAACTAAAATAAAACAAAACATAACAGCCCTCTGTGCATTCCACACCAACTACCATCTGGGGAGATATTCTGATTAACCACTTAGGGACCGAGCCTCTTTCTGATATTTGGTGTCTACATGTTTAAAAAAAAAAATTGCTAGAAAATTACTTAGAACCCCCAAACATTATATATATTTTTTTCCTAACACCCTAGAGAATAAAATGGCGGTCGTTGCAATACTTTTTGTCACACCGTATTTGCGCAGCGGTCTTACAAGCGCATTTTTTTGGGGAAAAAATCACTTTTTTTATTTAAAAAATACAGTACAGTAAAGTTAGCCCAATTTTTTTTATATTGTGAAAGATAATATTCGCTGAGTAATTGATACCCAACATGACACCCCTTAAAGTTTCGCCCGCTCGTGGAATGGCAACAAACTTTTACCCTTAAAAATCTCCATAGGCGGCGTTCAAAGAAATTCTACAGGTTGCATGTTTTGAGTTACCGAGGAGATCTAGGACTAGAATTATTGCTCTTGCTCTAACGATCGCGGTGATACCTCACATGTGTGGTTTGAACACCGTTTTCACATGCGGGCACTGCTCACGTATGCGTTCGCTTCTGCGTGCGAGCTTGTCGGGACGGGGCGCTTGAAAAATGTTTTATTTTTTCTTATTTATTTTTCTTTAAATTTTTTATTTTGACACTGTGGTCCTGGGTGGGCATCCGCGAGGGGCTGCGCTGATAAACAATAAGCGCATACCATCCTCTCAGAGGAGCAGCCGATCGGCTCTCCTCTACTCGCGTCTGTCAGACGCGAGTGAGGAAAAGCCAATTAACGGCTCTTCCTGTTTACATCGTGATCAGCCGTGATTGGACACGGCTGATCACGTGATAAAGAGTCTCCGTCAGAGACTCTTTACCTAGATCGAAGTTGTGGTGTGTTAGACTGACACGTCGCAACAACCATCGCCGCGATGCGCGCCCCCGGGTGCACGCGGCGGCTTGTTATACTGATCACGTCCCGTCAGGATAACACAACTACTTTGCCGCCGTTATTTTGCTATATGGCGGGTGGCAAGTGGTTAAGCACATGTTTTTTTTTTGTTTTGTTTTTTCAATTTCTTTATTAGATTATTTTTTTTTAGACCAAATTTCATACAAAACAAATTCAGGGAGGGCCGGGCTGCCACTACCGGCCCCACAAATGCAATAAAAGAAACAGTCTAAATTTTTAAATATGTATCTGGGATTGGGATTGGTAACATCTGCATTTTATATAATATTTTAGGAAGAATTACCATTTTGAAACAGTGTATCCTACCTATCCATGACCTTTGTCTAGAGGCTATTTTGTTTAAGTCGGTTTTGATGTCATTCAACAGGGGAATAAAGTTCAGCTGGTAAGTGGTCTCCAATGAGGATGTTATTTTAACTCCTAAGTATTTTAACTCGGTGTCCCTCCATGCAAATGGGAAGTCCTGTTTGAATATTCGCTCCTCCTGTGACTTCACGCTTATATTGAAGATTTCCGGTTTTAAAGGATTTTGAAATTTGCTACCTCACCGTAGATTTTTAAGGCTTTCATAAGGTTGGGGAGGGTTGTCCTAGGGCTTGTGATATAAAACAAAATATCATCGGCATAGGCCGCTAGTTTATGTTCCTCCTCATCGATCGATATTCCCCTGAAATCTGGGTTTTGTCTAACCCCTGCCAGCAAGGGTTCCAAAGATAGAACAAACAATAACGGGGACAGGGGACAACCCTGTTGCGTCCCATTGAACATTTCAAAGGACCCAGACACTGTCCCATTGATTTTAACCCTTGCTGTGGGGTGATTATATAGAGAATTTATCCATCGAATCATCGTAGGGCCTACTCCAAATGCCTCCAATGTATTCTGCATAAATCCCCAGTCTACTCTGTCAAATGCTGTTTCTGCGTCTATGGACAGTAGCAGTCCTGGGGATTTACTATCTTTTACCTTTTGTATTAGTAGAAGGGTTCTGATGCCATTATCCTTGCTTTCTCTACCTGGGATAAAACCCACTTGGTCTGTGTGCACCAAGTCATTGATTACTATCTTCATTCTACCGGCTAGTACCTTTGCAAACAATTTCACAACGGCGTTCAATAAAGAAATAGGCCGATAGCTTGAACATAATGAGGGATCTTTACCCTCCTTTAGGATGATGGTAATCGTGGCCTCTAGTGCTTCGCGTCGTATGTCCCAGTTGGCCCCTATCCCATTCATGTATGAACACATCTTGGGGACTAAAATGTCGCTAAACTTTTTATAGTATGCAGTCGACAACCCATCAGGACCTGGACTTTTCCCGGCTGGTGATTCTTTTAAGATTCTATATATCTCTGCTTCTGTTATAGGATCCTCTAAAGAACTACATTTATCTGGGGGTATTTTTTAAGGCCTATTTCATTTAGCATAACTGGAGTTATCTAGTCTCTTTTTAACATTTTCTGGGGGATCTTTTTGAGTTATTGAATATAGTTTCCCGTAATAGTCTTGAAAAGCCCGCGCAATCTCATGAGTTGAAAATACCCTTTCCCCGTTACCTGTTTGTATACATTCAATAAAATTCGGCCTTTTTTTTTTTTTTTTTTTAACAATTTGAATAGATATTTAGCCGACGTGTCTCCTCATTGGTATCGCTCTTTCTTTAGCCAATTAAACTGCGTTCTGTTTTCCTGTTCAATTACATCTTTTAATTCCTCTCTTTTTCTGATAACTTCCAGTGCTATTCCGTAGTCTTCTGTATTTTTGTGATTCTGCTCGAGATCATGGATTTCTTTGTATAACTCCTTGCCTTTCCGTCTGCTCTCCTTTTTTTTGCTGTTCCTATTGCGATCAAAATCCCCATGATGTAGGCCTCATGGGCCTCCCATACGTGGCTTCTGATATCTCATCTGAACTATTTGTTTTAAAGTAAAGCTCTAGCTCTTTTTTAATCATGTCTGCGACCTTTACATCCTGTATCAGTTCTTCATTAAGTCTCCATACATTGGTCCTATTTTGTACACCCTATATTTTTAGTTTCATTGATATTGGGGCTTGGTGTGAAAAGGTCGCGATTTCTATGTTTGAACTTGTCACTGCGTTGAGCATCCTATGCTCTACCAAAAATAGGTTGATTCTCGAATACGTCCCATGCACTGCGGAGTGGAACATATAGTCGCGTACTTTTGCGTGTTGAGTTCTCCATACATCCATCAATTGATGTTGATGTAATTTATTTTTAAGTAACTTACGCTGTGCCGTCCCAGTCCGCTGTGCACGAGACGTACTGTCCACTTCAGGTTCCATACAGAAATTGAAATCTCCGGCCATGATGGCTCCACCTATCTTAAAATCCATAAATTTCTCCACCACTCATTTCAAAAATTTCATTGGATTCCTATTTGGTCTATATATATTTGCTATGGAGAATTCCACCTCATTTATTTTGCCCCTTAAGAGCAGATAGCGCCCTTCCGGGTCCACCGTTCTGTCAACCAGGGTGAACCTTACTCCTCTAGCAAAACCTATAGCGACCCCCTTAGCACGTTTGGTTGGGGCATCGCTATAGTACCAAATTGGGTAATCATATGACCAAATTTTGAGATTTGAGTCCTGGGAAATATGCATCTCTTGTAGTAGGACTACATCCGCTTTAAGGTGCTTTAATTCCCTTAAGATGTTAGACCTTTTAGAGGGGATATTAAGCCCTCGTACATTGTAGGATATTATTTTTAATGTAGCCATCCTATTTCACAACATTCCCACGACCCACTTCCATCATTGTATCGCCATCTCAACATTTGAATCCCTATTGTTTGGATGTCATCACTAATTACTATTTTTACGTCATTCATTGGACCTAGGCCCTGGACATGGTACATCTTATGTCACTTTTGCTGTCCATTGGAGATGCGTCTGTCAGACGCGAGTGAGGAAAAGCCAATTAACGGCTCTTCCTGTTTACATCGTGATCAGCCGTGATTGGACACGGCTGATCACATGGTAACGAGTCTCCGTCAGAAACTCTTTACCTAGATCGAAGTTGTGGTGTATTAGACTGACACGTCGCAACAACGATTGCCGCGGGTGCACGCGGCGGCCTGTTATACTGATCACGTCCCGTCAGGATAACACAACTACTTTGCCGCTGTTATTTTGCTGTATGGCAGGCAGCAAGTGGTTAAGCACATGTATTTTAATGCACTTTTTCAGTGTGGTGGATACACAGAAAAAGTGGACTTTTATTTTGCATTTAATATTTATTGAGATATTTCACCACGGATTTCAATCACAATATTGTGGGGGTTATTTATTTACTTCATCATTATTGTTTATTGCACATTATTTAATTTCATATGGATTTTTAGTTATTTTTCACCGGTATATATTGCACAATTTAAAGATATATTTAAGGTTTTTGCTTGCGCTGCACTATTGGGTACATAGTTACATAGTCAGGTTGAAAAAAGACACAAGTCCATCTAGTTCACCCAAAAAAAAAGCTGCTGTTAATTCTTTGGATGTGGGAACACATGTCAGTGAAGAGGGGCAAATTTACACGTTTATTACCATAAATTTATTGTATACACATTATTGGTAGTTAAATTTAGGGTTAGCGCAGTGTTTTTTTTAAATTAGCAGGTGTGCTATCACATAATGGATCTCAGCAGGGGCGTAACTAGAACTTTCAGGGCCCCGGTGCAAGAAACCATGATGGGGCCCCCCGACCCCCCCCCCCCTTCCAATCCGAGCCCCAGGCTTCCAATTTTCGGAGGGTGTCCATGGACATCCTCCTAAAACCCTGCCTCCCTGTGTGTGCATCCAACGCAATCATGTAGGGCCTTTACCATGTGATCAGCTGATCACGTAAAAACAGACTTGCTGGCTATCAGCAGCCCTTTCCTCACACTGTGTCTGTGTAAGAGAAGGAGAGCTGTTAACTGTCAAGAATGTCAGTAAATTGTTTACACTGATAATCAGTGCTGCCTATCAGTGCCACCTATCAGTGCCCATCAAAGCTGCCTATAAGTGCCCATCAATGCTACCTATCAGTGCTGCATTTCAGTGCCACCTATCAATGCTCATCATCAATACTACCTATCCGTGCCTATCAATGTCCATCAGTGCCGCCTATCAGTGTCCATCAGTGCCACCTATCAGTGATGCCTATCAGTGTTCAATGACTATCAGTGCCACTTACCAGTGCCCATCAATTCCTCCTATTAATGCTTATCAATGCCGCCTATCAGCGTCCATCAGCTATCGGTGCTCATCAATGCTGCCTATCAGCGTCTATCAGTGCCACCTATCAGTGCCCATCAATGCCGCCTGTCAGTGCAGCCTATGAGTGCTGCTTATCAGTGCTTAATAATTCCCATCAGTTTCACCTATCAGCACCCATTAACCACTTAAGCCCCGGACCATTTGGTAGCTAGAGGACCAGAGGTGAATTCAGAATTTTGCACTGCGCTGTTTAACTGTAAATTGTGCGGACATGCAATGTTGTACCCAAACGAAATTTGCGTCCTTTTCTTCCCACAAATAGAGCTTTCTTTTAATGGTATTTGATTGCCTCTGCGATTTTTATTTTTTGCGATATAAACGGAAAAAGACCGAAAATTTTGAAAAAAAATGATATTTTCTACTTTTTGTTATAAGAAAAATCGAATAAACTCAATTGTAGTCATACATTTAGGCCAAAATGTATTCAGCCACATGTTTTTAGTAAAAAAAATGTCAATAAGCGTATATTTATTGGTTTGCGCAAAAGTTATAGAGTTTACAAACTAGGGTACATTTTCTGAAATTTACACAGCTTTAAATTTATGACTGCCTATCTCATTTCTTGAGGTGCTAAAATGACAGGGCAGTACAAAACCCCCCCAAATGACCCCATTTTGGAAAGTAGACACCCCAAGGAAATTGCTGAGAGGCATGTTGAGCCCATTGAATTTTTTATTTTTTTGTCTCAAGTGATTGAATAATGACTAAAAAAAAAAAAAATTACAAAAAGTTGTCACTAAATGATATATTGCTCACACATGCCATGGTTATATGTGGAATTTCACCCCAAAATACATTTTGCTGCTTCTCCTGAGTACGGGGATACCACATGTGTGGGACTTTTTGGGAGCCTAGCCGCGTACGTGACCCCGGAAACCAAGCACGGCCTTCAGGATTTCTAAGGGCGCAAATTTTTGATTTCACTCCTCACTACCTATCACAGTTTCGAAGGCCATAAAATGCCAAAATAGCACAAAACCCCCCCAAATGACCCCATTTTGGAATATAGACACCCCAAGCTATTTGCTGAGAGGAATGGCGAGTATTTTACAGCTCTCATTTGTTTTTGAAAATGAAGAAAGAAAATATATATATATATATTTTTTTTTTTTTCAATTTTCAAAACTTTGTGACAAAAAGCGAGATCTGCAAAATACTCACAATACCTCTCAGCAAATAGCTTGGGGTGTCTACTTTCCAAAATGGGGTCATTTGGGGGGGTTTTGTGCTATCTGGGCATTCCATGGCCTCCGAAACTGTGATAGGCAGTGAGAAGTGAAATCAAAAATTTACACCCTTAGAAAGCCTGAAGGCGGTGCTTGGTTTTTGGGGTCCCGTACATGGCTAGGCTCCCAAAAAGTCTCACACATGTGGTATCCCCGTACTCAGGAGAAGCAACAGAATGTATTTTGGGGTGTAATTCCACATATGCCCATGGCATGTTTGAGCAATATATCATTTAGTGACAACTTTGTGCAAAAAAAAAAAAATTGTCGTTTTTCCGCAACTTGTGTCAACATATAAAATATTCCATGGACTCGACATGCCTCTCAGTATATAGCTTGGGGTGTCTACTTTCCAAAATGGGGTCATTTGGGGGGGTTTTGAACTGTTCTGGCATTTTATACACAACATTAGGAAGCTTACATCCACTCTTCTAACCACTTGAAGACAAAGCCCTTTTTGACACTTTTTGTTTACATGAAAACATTTTTTTTTTTGCAAGAAAATTATGTTGAACCCCCAAACATTATATATATATATTTTTAAAGCAAAGGCCCTACAGATTAAAATGGTGGGTGTTGCATTTTTTTTTTTCTACACAGTATTTGCGCAGCGATTTTTCAAACGCATTTTTTGGGTTAAAAAATACACTTTTTTCAATTTTAATGCACTAAAACACACTATATTGCCCAAATGTTTGATGAAATAAAAAAGATGATCTTAGGCCGAGTACATAGATATCAAACACGACATGCTTTAAAATTTCGCACAAACGCGCATTGGCGACAAACTACATACATTTTTAAAAGCCTTTAAAAGCCTTTACAGGTTACCCCAGTAGATTTATAGAGGAGGTCTACTGCTAAAATGATTGCCCTCGATCTGACCTTCGCGGTGATACCTCACATGCATGGTGCAATTGCTGTTTACATATGACGCCAGACCGACGCTTGTGTTCGCCATTGGGCAAGAGCAGGGCAGGACAGGGGTGCTTTTTTTTTTTTTTTTTTTTTTATTATTAATTTTGCTTTTATATTTTATTTTTAAATTGTTCCTTCCAAGTATTTTTTTTTTTATCATTTTTATTGTTATCTCAGGGAATGTAAATATCCCCTATGATAGCAATAGGTAGTGACAGGTACTCTTTTTTTGAAAAAACTGGGGTCTTCTAGACCCTAGATTTTTCCTCTGCCCTCAAAGCATCTGACCACACCAAGATCGGTGTGATAAAATGCTTTCCCAATTTCCCAATGGCGCTTTTTATATCCGGGGGGGGGGGCATTCCCTCCCACTGCTTGTAAAAGCAGTCCAGAGGCTAATTAGCCGCTAGGATTGCTTTTACATGAAAGCCGGCCGCAGGCTGAAAAGAATGATACCAAGATGATACCTAAACCCGCAGGCATCATTCTGGTATAAACATTCAAAGTCCAGCAACATACCAGTACGTTGCTGGTCCTTGTTGGACATGTATTGTAATCTTTTTATTTCATGCAGCCAGTTGGCTGAACGAAAAAAGAGATTGATCGGTGGGTATGCCCACCATTAGAATACCGCCCTTCATCCACCCACTTCCAATGATGGGCATACACGCACCATTTATATATGCCGAAGCATGGGGGCATCCTCCCGCAAAAAAGTTATGCCGCACACACATGGTCGGACTTTTCCACGGGCAAGCCTCCGTCGGAATTTCGACCGTATGTACGCGGCATTAGGAGCAAAATCGCTCCTCCGCCCCTGCTGCCCCAATGCTTCGGCATATTTGCTTTTTTTTTTTAACTGTGGTGGTGAAATCACCTCCTACAGCACTGGAGTCGCAGGGATCAGGCCTGTCTCTGCGAACGCTGCAGTTATGTGTGTTTTTGTTTTGTAAGTGACAGTGATCGATCGATACTGCACTTGGGTGGCCTGGGCTGGACGGAGGGGCAAAACGCAGGTGCCAGCAGGTATCTGGGCTGATCCCGCTAACACTGCGTTTTTGGGAACCCTAAACTGCTGGGGACGCTAGTATAGATCTGATCAGATCAGATATTGATCTGTTCAGATACTATACCACTAAGGGGGGTGTATGCTTCACGCGTGGGTGTTAGCGTTACTGGCACTAACCTGACGCTGCCTGGGGTGTGACTCAGACCCTCTCTGACGCTAAAACCTAATTGATATCACCCGCCGGGCGATCAGGGGGTTAAACCTTTATTGGGTTATATACACGGCGGGTGCCCTGACACTATAAAAAGCAAACTAACTAACCAGCGTCACCCGTAACACTTATATGGTGATCACTGGTGAAAGGGTTAACTAGGGGCAATCAGGGGGTTAAAACCTTTATTAGATAATATATGGGGGTACCTGACGCTATAAAAACCTGCGGCGAACCTAAAAAAAATTACCAGCTACCGATCTGCATCACCGACACTAAGACAGCGTTTAGAAAAACGATTGCTTAGCGACAGTGGTGATGGGGGTGAAAGGGTTACCTGGGGGGGCGATCAAGGGGGTTAAACCTTTATTAGATAATATATTGGGGTACCTGACGCTATAAAAACATGCGGCGAACCTAAAAAAAAATACTGGCTACGATCTGCATCACCGACACTAAGACAGCGTTTAGAAAAACAATTGCTTAGCGACAGTGGTGATAGGGGGTGAAAGGGTTACCTGGGGGGCGATCAAGGGGGTTAAACCTTTATTAGATAATATATTGGGGTACCTGACGCTATAAAAACCTGCGGCGAACCTAAAAAAAATTACCGGCTACCGATCTGCATCACAGACACTAAGACAGCGTTTAGAAAAACGATCGCTTAGTGACAGTGGTGATAGGGGGTGAAAGGGTTACCTGGGGGGCAATCAAGGGGGTTAAACCTTTATTAGATAATATATTGGGGTACCTGACGCTATAAAAACATGCGGCAAACCTAAAAAAAATTACTGGCTACGATCTGCATCACTGACACTAAGACAGCGTTTAGAAAAACAATTGCTTAGCGACAGTGGTGATAGGGGGTGAAAGGGTTACCTGGGGGGCGATCAAGGGGGTTAAACCTTTATTAGATAATATATTGGGGTACCTGACGCTATAAAAACCTGCGGCGAACCTAAAAAAAATTACCGGCTACCGATCTGCATCACAGACACTAAGACAGCGTTTAGAAAAACGATCGCTTAGTGATAGTGGTGATAGGGGGTGAAAGGGTTACCTGGGGGGCGATCAAGGGGGTTAAACCTTTATTAGATAATATATTGGGGTACCTGACGCTATAAAAACCTGCGGCGAACCTAAAATAAATTACTGGCTGCCGATCGGCATCACTGACGCTAAGACAGCGATCAGAAAAATGATCGCTAAGTGACAGTGGTGATAGGGGGTGAAAGGGTTATCTGGGGGGTGATCAGGGGGTTAAACCTTTATTAGGGGGGGTTAGGGGGCTACACTGGACCTAAGACTAAACTTTGGTGACACTTTTACAGTCACAAATGTCACTGATTGCAGTGATCACTAAATAAATGGTCACTGCAATCAGTGACACTGTGACTGGGGGCTGGGGGGGTGATCTGGGGGGTGATCTGGGGTGTCTGGGGGGGCCTGGGGGGGCGATTTATGTCCCTATGTGTCCTGGTGTCAGTGTAGTGTTGTGTGCACTGACCTGATATCTTCTCTTGTACGGCGCTCGGTATATGTGAGCGCCGCACCAGAGATGACATCACTTCCTCCTGCTCCCTCTGTCTGACACAGACAGAGGGGGCATTTCTATTCGCCGGGTGCGATCGCGAGGGGGTGGCCAGAAACGAATGGCTGCCCCCTCATCCCGGAACGCTCCCGGACACTTAGCCACCGCTCACTGTATAGAAGGGGGGTCCGATTGGACCCCCCAACTGTACAAAGGCAATCACGTACACTCTACGTGATTGTGCCTGTCGGTGCCATTCTGCCGACGTATATATACAGTGAGCGGTCGTTAAGTGGTTAATGCTGTCTATCAGTGTTCATTAATGCTGCCATCAGTGCTGCCTATCATTGCTCAACAATGCCACCTGAAGAAAGAAAATCTGGACAGCGACACTCCAATAAAAACGCCTTTATTGTGGAAAATATCAAAAGTTCATGACAACAGCAGGGTACAGACAGAAAATAGCTGATGCGTTTCACACTCTCAACAGTGCTTAATCAAAGCTATAAGACCACAAACGCTCCGACATTTGGAGCTAATGTTGCATGACGTGTGCAAATCAATGATTCCCTATAAGGCTTGATTCACACCTATGCATGTTGCTTTTGAGCGTTTCTGCAGTGCTTTTTGCGGTGCTTGATGCGTTTTTCGACGCACGCTTTTACAACGATTTTGCAGCGATTTGCGTTTCACGTTTTTTTTCACTGTATATAGCTGGTTGCTAAGGAGGGGCCCGGAAAGCCAGCCGCCGCGTCCTTAACAACCGATGAGTCATCAGTTGTCAGCGGGCTTCCCGCTGAATGTATAAAATAAGGAATTGCCGGCTAAAAGAAAAAACTAGAAAAAAAACAGCGTGGGGTCCCCCCCAGGTCCATACTGGGCCCTTGGGTCCAGTATGGATTCGGAGGGGACCCCCCCCACAACAAAATAAAAAATGGCGTGGGGGTCCCCCCAAAATCCATACCAGACCCTTATCCGAGCATACAGCCCGGCAGGTCAGGAAAGGGAGGGGATGAGCGAGCCCCCCCTACTGAACCATACCAGGCCGCATGCCCTCAACATGGGGGGATGGGTGCTTTGGGGCAGGGAGGGCTCTGCGCCCCCCCACCCCAAAGCACCTTGCTTGTTGATGCATGTTGATGGGGACAAGGGCCTCTTCCCGACAACCCTTGCCCGGTGGTTGTCGGGGTCTGTGGGCGGGGGGCTTATCGGAAAAGAGTCTAGTGTTAATAAATACAGTAAACAGTTTTTTACAAGTCTTTTATTAAAAATCTTCTTCTTCTTCTCCGCTCCTTCCTCCATCTTCTCCCACATCTTCATCCTCTGGTCTTCTCCTCCCCCTGCTTCTTCTTCCGCTGTTCTTCTGTCTTCTTTGTCCGGTGTTCTTCTTCCTCCTCCGGTGCTGCGTCCCACTGATCTGTCGGCGCCGGTGTCCTGCATTACTTAAATAACGGTGGGGCGTGGCAATCGGATTACGTCACCCGCTGGCCACGCCCCCTTGTGACGTCACGGACCCATCATGCCCCGGGCAGTGACGGCACAAGAGGGCGTGGCCTCCAGGTGACACAATCTGATTGCCATGCCACGCCCCCGCGGTTATTTAAATAATGCAGGACATCGGTGCCGACAGATCAGCGGGACACAGCATCGGAGGAGAAGCGACGGCGGGGAGTGGCGGCAGAGAAACCCTCCCTTTCCTGACCTGCCGGGCTGCATGCTCAAATAAGGGTCTGGTATGGATTTTGATGGGACCCCCATGCCATTTTTTTTATTTTGGTGTGGGGGGGTCCCCTCCGAATCCATACTAGACCCAAGGGCCTGGAATGGACCTGGGGGGGGACCCCACGCTGTGTTTTTCTAGATTTTTTTTTAGCCGGCATTTTTTTTTTTTACATTGTGCGGGAAGCCAGCTGACAGCTGATGACTCATCGGTTGTTAAGGACGTGGCGGCCGTCTTCCCGCCCCCTCCTTAGCAACCAGCTATATACAGTGAAAAATAAATAAATAAAAAAGACGCAAATCGGGGTAAAAACCTGGTACATGTGTTTTGGATGCGGGTCCATTAAATTCTAATACATGCAAAACACTGCTTTTTGCGGGAAAAAAAGTCCCCGGCCCATTCCAAAGACGCAGAGGCACAAAAATGCATTGATGTGAACATGTTCCATAGGAACCCATGTTAAAAAAAATTCCCTGTATTTCTGCAAAATGCAAAATGCATCAAAAAACGCATTAGTGTGAATAGAGTCTAAGAACAGTCCTAACTGGTCTGACACAAGTCGGTCCAACTTTGAAAATGCTCCCTGCACTACTTTGGTCCGACTTTGGTCGTACTTCAGCCCATTCAATATCAGTGAAGTCGGATCAAAGTAGGATGCTCGTCCTAACCATCCGACTTGTGACATCAGACATGGTGATTACAGCAGCAGTAAAAGGAGATCATCTCACACTGGGATTGTTTGATTGGTGAAAGGACAAGTCAGACTATCTCAAAGTCAAAGAAAAATCTTATCTTGTTGGATGGAAGTAGGACCGATTCGGATGGAAGTAGGACCGATGTAGGACCCATGTCGCAGGGCAAAGTAGGATGACAGGCGCCCTGTGGCCCCCCACCCCAAAGCACCCTGTCCCCATGTTGATGAGGACAAGGGCCTCTTCCCGACAACCCTGGCCATTGGTTGTCCGGGTCTGCGGGCCGGGGGGCTTATTGGAATCCGGGAGCCCCCTTTTATAAGGGGGCCCCCAGATCCCGGCCCCCCACCCTATGTGAATGAGTATGGGGTACCCATTCACCTGGAGAAAAAGTATCAATAAAAAAAACACACTAGACAGGTTTTTAAAGTAATTTATTAGGCAGCTTAAGGGGGTCTTCTTCCGACTTCGGGGGTCTCTTCCGACTCTCCGGCCTCTTCTCCCGCTCTCCGGGGCCTTCTCCGCACTCTCCGGTTCTCCTCCCGCTCTCCGGTGCTTTCTGCCTTCTGCCGTGCTCCTCCGCTACCTTCTGACAGCTCTTTTGCTAGCGGTGGCTCGGTCTTCTTCAACGTCTTCTTCCCTCTTCTCTTCTTGAGATGTTGACACGACAATCTCTCCTGCTGTAATGCCGTGTGCGCGGTGCGCAATGATTTATATAGGCATGGGGTGTGGTCACCGGGTGATGTCACCCGGTGACCCCACCCCCTTATGACGTTGCAGTCCCGGTGCATGATGGGACTGCGACGTCATAAGGGGGGGGTCACCGGGTGACATCATCCAGTGACCGCGCCCCATGCCTATATAAGTTGTTTCGCAACGCGCACGCGGCATTACAGAGGGAGAGACCGTCGTGTCAACATCGGAACAAGAGAAGAGGGAAGAAGACATTGAAGAAGACTGGGCCAACGCTAGCAAAAGAGTGGCAAAAGAGCAGAAGATAGCGGAGGAGCCCAGCAGAAGAACCGGAGACCGGGAGAAGAACCCCCGGAGTCGGAAGAAGACCCCCAGAGCTACCTAATAAATTACTTTAAAAAATTGTCTAGTGTGTTTTTTTTTCTGTGGGACTGCGACGTCATAAGGGGGTGGGGTCACCGGCTGACATCACCCGGTGACCACGCCCCATGCCTATATAAACCATTGCGCACTGCGCACACGGCATTACAGCGGGAGAGATTGTCGTGTCAACATATCAAGAAGAGAAGAGGAAAGAAGACGTCGAAGAAGACCGGGCCACCGCTAGCAAAAGAGCTGGCAGAAGATAGCGGAGGAGCAGAAGGCAGAAAGCACCAGAGAGTGGGAGGAGAACCAGAGATCGTAGAGAAGGCACCGGAGAGCGGGAGAGACCACAAAGTCGGAAGAAGACCCCCGGAGCTGCCTAATAAATTACTTTAAAAACCTGTCTAGTGTGTTTTTTTTTCTTGACATTTCCCCCCCCCCAGGTGAATGGGTAAGGGTACGATGTACCCATACTCATTCACATAGGATGGGGGGCCGGGATCTGAGGGCCCCCTTATTAAAGGGGGCCCCCAGATTCCGATAAGCCCCCCGCCCGCAGACCCCGACAACCAACGGCCAGGGTTGTCGGGAAGAGGCCCTTGTCCTCATCAACATGGGGACAGGGTGCTTTGGGATGGGGGGCCCGCAGGGCGCCCCCCTGCCCCAAAGAACCCACCCCCCCATGTTGAGGGCATGCGGCCTGGTATGGTTCAGGAGGGGGGCCGCTCGCTCGTCCCCACCCTTCTTCCTGACCAGCCAGGCTGCGTGCTCGGATAAGGGTCTGGTATGGATTTTGGGGGGACCCCCACGCCGTTTTTTTGGCGTAGGGGTCCCCTTATGCTCTTGAAGGGGGAACCCATGCCGGTTTTTTATTTAAAATTTGGCGTGGAGTTCCCCCTCAAGATCACCAGAGCACAAGTTGCATGCCAAAGTCAGAGCATGCAAGACGGCGTTCCGACTTTGATCCAACTTCAATGGGCTGAAGTAGGATCAAAGTCAGACCAAAGTAGTACAGGGAGCATTTTCAAAGTCGGACCGACTTGTGTCAGACCAGTTAAGACGGCTCCCATAGGGAAACATTGATTTTCACACGTCATGCGACATGAGCTCCCAATGTCGGAGCGTTTGTCGCACCAGTGTGAACCCGGCCTAAATGATCAATTATATTGTCTTTGATTTCAAAGAGATGTGGTCAAAAAGAAAGCACACATAGCCAGGAAAAACACGGAGGTGAAACACGAAAACTTGGTAATAGGAGTATTTATAACTTAAATGGTTATTATGACAAAATAAGTTGACCTAAAAAAGTCATGCTGACATATTTGTCAAAAAATAAAATAGAAAATTTAAATAAATAAATCAACTCCTAAACACATCTTCATGTTTAAACCATATATATGAAAAGTATAACATGGTTAAAGTGGTTGTAAACCCTCCCCCGGAAGTTTCACCTACAGGTAAGCCTAGATAAGGGCTTACCTGTAGGTGTTTTCAATATCTCCTAAACCTGCACGGTTTAGGAGATATTTGTGAATGGGATTACACAGTTGTGTACGGCGCATGTGCGCCGTACACACCGGCGCAGGAGCAGTGAAAATCCCATTCATAAAACCGGCAACGCCGGTTTTGACGGCTCCCACGCGCATGCGCGGAGTGATGTCTTCGCCGCTCCGGCCAATCACAGCGCTGGAGCGGCGATACCCGGAAGTAACCTTCCAGAGAGATGACTGCCGGAGGGGGAGACGTGGACGGCTTCGGGGGCTTCGATCTAAGGTAAGTACTGCATAATGAGCTAGTATGCTAGTCATTATGGCTTTGTCTTGCAGGTGGTTAGGTTTAAAAAATATATATTTTTGGGTTTACAACCACTTTAAGCAACCTTTATTAGTAAACACCTAAACATAAAGATACAAATAAAAATAGAATAAATTATATATATATATATATATATATATATATATATATATATATATATATATATAAAATTATATTTCAAATAATGAAACATGAAACATTACATGTAATCTATTGCACATACTGTATGCCCATTCATATATCGCCAACAGAAAATTATCAAATCAAATAAGAAATGACTGGAAATAACTAATGATTAATCAATTAATAAAATATATGTACCGTATATACTCTAGTATAAGCCGATCTGAATATAAGCTGAGACGCCTAATTTTACCACAAAAAACTGGGAAAACTTATTGACTCGAGTATAAGTCTAGGGTGAGAATACAGCAGCTACTGTAAGTGGAAAAGAGGGTCAACAATGTCCATTTGCAGCTTCACTGTGCCCATTTGCATGCCTCACTGTGACCATTTGCATGCCTCACCTCACTGTACCCATTGCAGCCTAACCTCACTGTGCCCATTGCAGCCTGACCTCACTGTGCCTATTGCAGCCTGACCTCACTATGCCCATTGCAGCCTGACCTCACTGTGCCCATTGCAGCCTGACTTCACTGTGCAACAACAAGGCCTGGGGAATGCCCAGGAAAAAACCAAGCCCATTGCAGCCTGACCTCACTGTGCCCATTGCAGCCTGACCTCACTGTGCCCATTACAGCCTCACTTTGCTGATCTGTGTACCTGATTATCTGTGACATGCATATTCAGACGGTGGACGTCCAGTGTTAAAAAGTCGCACCTCCTCCTCTTCCTGTTCCTGTTGCAGGAAGTGTGAGCTTGTTAGCTTCACACTTGACTTCCCGCAGAGCACACACAGGAGAGTGGCGGCGGGAGAAGGAGCAGATCGTCTGTGTCTCCTCTCTTATCCCGTGCGAGAGAAGACGGAGAGAGCAGGAAGAACTGCCGGCTTTGAGCTGTATGAGAGATATGCTCTCTGCTCAGAGCCGTGGGACTAGCAACCCTTCTGGGCCTCCTACAGTGGCGGAATGTCAGGGCCCAGTCGCAAGTGCGACTTCTGCTTTATGCTGGTAGTTCCGCCACTGGATCTCAGTTTCCACAGCTTCTAAAAAGAGGGGACAAAGTGCTGCAATATGTACCAGGGGTCTGGAGCATCAAATACTATGATAGTTCTTCTTTAACCGCTTGCTGACCGTATACTGTATATATATACGGCAGCAAGGCGGCTCTCCTGTGCAAAATCACGTACTTGTATGTGATTCTGCCCTCCTGGGTCTGGGGCGTACACGCGTGCCCCTGGTGACCCGCTTCCACTGTGATTGGACACAGCTGGAGCCAATCAGCGAGTCCCGCCGATCATTCGGGACACAGGCAGAATTTAAACAAGGCAGATCGCTGTTCTGTGAGAAGGGAAGGTTGTGATTCTGTCTTCTTACAAAGCAGGAACACGGATTTCTGCCTTCCCATAGTACAAGCACCCCCCGCACAGTTAGCAAGCACTCCCTAGGCACATATTTAACACTTTGATCATGCCTGATGTTAACCCCTTCCCTGTCAGTGTCATTAGTACAGTGACAGTGCATATTTTTAGAAAAAGGTGTCACTTAGTGTCCAATTTGTCTGCCACAATGTCGCAGTCCCACTACAAGTCGCTAATCTCTGCCGTCACTAGTAAAAAAAAATAAAAAATGTAAATTCCATAAATGTACCTCATAGTTTGTAGACACTATAACTCTTGCTCAAATCAATCAATATATGCTTTTTGGGATATATTTTTTTACCAAAAACATGTAGCAGAATACATATTGGCCTAAATTGATGAAGAAATTGGATTTTCTTTCCATTTTTTTTATTGGATTTGTTTTATAGTTTTTCAAGATTGTCAGTCTTTTTTTGTTTATACTGTAGCACAAAAAATAATCAAGTTACAAACCCAAAGAAAGCTCTATTTGTGGGAAAAAAAGGGCATACATTTTTTTGGGGTACAGCGTCACACAACTGCGCCATTGTCAGTTTAAAGTAATGCAGTGCCGTATCGCAAAAAATGGCCTGTTCATGAAGGGGGTAAACCTTCCGGAGGGCAAGTGGTTGATAAAGTGATTTATGCAGTATTTATTCTGAAGTAACTCAGTCAGAAAAAATTCTGCATTGTGGCCACTAGATGGAGCTGATGAGCATAGCAAATCACTGTATTAACGTATAACTAACTAAAGGCAACATTTTTTTTTGTTCAGTGAAGAGGGATTAGAACCCCTGTCAGTCTTTATTGCTGTATGTGCCCCAATTAAGGAAATTCACCTGCCCTGTTTACCATTATCATCGAAAGTGAAAGAAAAGAAAAACCCAAATTTTTGGTTGTCCCCAAAAAAGTAATAGTGGGAAAATCTTTCAATGGGGACACTGGTTCTGGTGATGTGTGGGTCCCCAAAGGGATATTCTTAATTTGCAGGGATTTCCTCTCACTTCCTGTTTGGCTATGGAACAGGTATTGGTGGGAAATCTCCAAAATGGGACACAGATGGTGAAAAAAAAAATCTGACAGTGGTTACAGCCTTTCCTTGATCTATCCAAAATGAAATAAAAAATGTTTTGTCTACAGTTCTACTTTAGGAAAAATAAGGCCAGAGTTTGTCAGGGGTGAATGCTTGTCAAATGTCAGGGCTGGGCTCAGCACTTCCTTCTCTGTGCTGGCAGCTCAGCTGTCAGCTAATTGCCAGCTCCCATCTCTCCACAGTGATCCTGTTGATGATCCTGCTCGTCAGCTCTGCCTACTTAAGGACTTCCAGTTCATTTGCTCTTTGCCTTCGCCTGTGTTAACATCACAAGAGACTTTCTCCTGCGTTCCAGTTGAAGACCTGCTTGTCTGACGTTCCCTCTGGCTACAGATCCTGCTTGCTGTACTACTACCTTTATCGCTGGCTCTTGAACATTGGCTTGGCCGACTACCCGATCCGGTTACTGAACTCTGACTATGTTTTGACTATGCTTACTCTGTCTGCCTTTCTATTTTAATTATTAAACAAGTGTGATTTAACTGTACTTCTGTCTCGGTCTGATTCATGGTTTCTGACAAATTGATCCAACTAACTTTTTTAAAATAGACACCTGTGGCTATATTTCAAACATAACAGAATAGCCTTGTTTTTCAGTAATTTCTATTATTCTAGTTTATAGTACCACTTACTAAATATTCCTTTTCGTGACTGAGAATGTGAAGACCTTTTTTAAAGATATCTGGCACTCTCAATTTCTTACAAACATTTTTTGGCACACTAGACTCTGGGTCAGTTCACCCTGGAATAAGTGTGTTCTTACGTGTTCCCGCTGTGATAGGCTTGCTGTCTTAGCTTAATGGTAGATGCATTTTGAGCAACTCATGCCAGTCCAAACTTGTGGTTCAGCCCACTCTTAAGTAAACGAAAAGTCTACAAACACAGTTGCCCATGCAGGGGTTTCAGTTTCACAGCCAAACAGGTGTACAAAAATTCTGAGTCACCTGACTCTTCCTTCAGTAGCACCACTGCTCTTCTCACCAGTCCCTATGACTGTATCACCCAGATATACTGGATCTCTCAGCTCACTCAGCCTACAGCTACGGCACCGTCAATCCACAACACACTATAGGCTTCACTCACTGCTTCCTGCAGCCACTGTAGTTCCAGGTATAAGCTTGGAAAGTAAAAAATGTGCACTTGCTGCTTCCTGCAGCATGGGCCCACTCAGTGGCCTCTTAATAGGGGTTCTTCTGACACCCCAGGCTCTCTCACTCCACCAAGACTCACAGACTCTCTCTGTCACCTGGGCTTGCATTGTTGCCTCAGCTTTCTCAGTCTTCCCATCTTAGACCCCTTTCACACTGGGGCGGTTTGCAGGCGCTATTGTGCTAAAAATAGGGCCTGCAAACCGACCTGAAACAGCGGCTGCTGTTTCTCCAGTGTGAAAGCCCGATAGCTTTCACACTGGAGCGGTGCACTAGCAGGACCGCTCCAAAAGTCCTGCTAGCCGCATCTTTGGTGTGTATACCGCTCCACCAACGCTCCTGTCCATTGAAAGCAATGGGACACCGTGGCTATACCGCTGGCATAGCGCCTCTGCAGAGGCGCTTTGCAGTGGTTTTTAACCCTTTTTCGGCCGCTAGCTGCCGAATACCGCCGCAAAATAAGCGGTAAAGCGCGGCTAAAAATAGCGGCACTTTACCGCCACCGCCACCCACGCCCCAGTGTGAAAGGGGCCTTACTCGTCTGTCCTAACTTCCTGGGCCCTATGTGCAAGGAATCTCTTCAAGATGGAGTACTCTCTCTTGAGTAGATCATGTCTTCTCTTTACAAACTGTGATCTCTAAATTATGCTCAGATCCTTGCTTATAATGTGTACACACCTGTACTTTCACACAGACTGCAGGTCTCCAATAAGATCTGGACACAGGATTGAAGGCTTCATCCCACCCAAGATACTTTGAAGCCTTTAAACTCCAGACCTTTAACTGAGGTTACAAAACCCAGAGAAAACTCAGTCACAACACTTCGGAGCCTCGCAGTGTGAATCCTGTGTGCCTTTTTCACACCATGCAGGGCCTATCACTTTCAAGCTGCATGTTCCTTTTTGACAGCCAATTAATTTCAACGGACTACCAAATGCATGGGAATGTGCAAAAAGTACGGCAGACTCTACTTGAGCTGTGGGGACCAATCTAGCAGCTAGACTGGTCTCCAAAGCTTCTGCATCCCCACGCTCAGAGGATCAGCAGCGTTTATTACCAGCTCTGTTCCAGAATAGACTCTGTTGCGTTCTACACACATCTTTCCTCTTCCTCTTGTTGATATAAGTGAGAAGGCATAAAAAAAATTTAAAGGGTGCATTTCTGTTGTGTTGAGTGTCGGTCTACCATATGGATACAAAGCGCAGGTGATCTCTGTAATTCAATATCATTCCTGTCTGGTAAGAGGCCTCAACATTTGGGAAGCACCTTTTATATTTTTTGAGCACTTGAAAGGCACCTAGGATTTCACAATATGAACTACATTTCTATTTAATATGAACTTTGATTTTTTTATCTATTTTTATTGATATGACATTTTTTATAGTAATCAATTTGTATTGCAAATTACGTTTTTTGAACTTTTTGCATCAGTTGCATCAATGGGCACAGAACAGAAATGGTAATTCTTCAAAAAGACTGTTTGTGAACTCACTGCAAAGTATATTCCCATGGGCAATAAGTTTAAAGGGCTAAAAATAAAACCTATGTGGCTCACAGCCAAAGTTAAAAAAGCTATAAACATAAAAAATATAAAAATGAGGGAACACTAGTGTCATTTAAATGTTACAAAGAATATAACAGGATATGTAAAAAGGAATCCGAGGATGCTAAAATTAAAAACGAACGACAGATTGCAAAAGATAGTAGGACAAACCCCCAAAAATTCTTCAAATATATTATTAGTAAAAAGGTCAAGTCTGAGCATGTAGGCCCTTTACAAAATAATCTAGAGTGGGTGACTGGGGACAAAGAGAAGGCTAATTTATTAAATACTTTCTTCAGCTCTGTGTATACAAAGGAGCATGGGGGAGCTCATATCCAAAATGGGGGTTGTAGTGACACATCCCCAAATCCACAATGGCTCAAAAGTGATATGGTCCAGAAATATTTAGACAGAATAAAGGTGGATAAAGCATCTTGACCAGATGGCATCCACCCAAGGATCCTAAAAGAATTGAGCTCTGTAATTTCAAAGCCATTGTATCTAATTTTTAGGGACTCATTAATGACAGGAATAGTAACACTAGATTGGCGCAGGGCCAATGTGGTGCCTATATTTAAAAAGGGAACAAAGTCTTTACCAAGTAACTATAGACATGTTAGTTTAACTTCTATAGTTGGGAAGATACTGGAGAGATTAATAAAAGACCACATAGATGAGTTCTTGCTGGAAAAAATATTTTAAGCAACAGACAGCATGGATTCATGAAAGAAAGAAGTTGTCAGACAAACCTGATTTCTTTTTATGAAGAGGTAAGTAAAACCTTGGACAGAGGGGTGGCTCTGGACGTGGTATACTTGGATTTTGCAAAAGCGTTCAATACAGTTCCCCACAAGCGGCTCATGTGCAAGGTAAAGTCTACAGGCTTGGAAATATCAGTTTGTAAATGGATAGAAAACTGGCTAAAAGACAGAATTCAGAGAGTCGTGGTTAATGATTCTTACTCTGAATGGTCTAAGGTTATCAGTGGTGTTCCCCAAGGTTCAGTGTTGGGACCCTTACTTTTTAATATCTTTATAAATGATGTTGGGTCTGAGATCAAAAGTAACATTTTTGTCTTTGCAGATGACACTAAGCTATGCGGTGGAATAACGTCCTTACAGGATGTCGCCAATTTACAAGCCGACCTCAATGCCCTGTCTAATTGGGCGACTATGTGGCAGATGAGGTTTAATGTTGATAAACATAAAGTTATGCACTTGGGGGCTAGCATCATACATACTAGGGGGAGTACAACTGGGGGGATCCGTAGTGGAGAAGGATCTGGGGGTTTTGGTAGATCATAAGCTCAATAATGGCATGCAGTGCCAAGCTGCGGTTTCCAAAGCGAGCAAAGTCCTTTCTTGTATTAAGAGAGGTATGGACTCCAGAGAGAGATATCATTTTGCCCCTGTACAAATCATTAGTAAGACTTCATCTGGAATATGCAGTTCAGTTTTGGGCCCCAGTTCTCAAAAAGGATATTGGGGAACTGGAGAAAGTGCAGAGAAGGGCAACCAAATATATATATATATTTTTCTTTTTTTTTCTTTTTATAAAGCAGAGGCTTTAGAGAATAAATTGGTGGGTTTTGCATTTTTTTTGTCACATGGTGTTGGCGCAGCAGTTTTTCAAACTCCTTTTTTTGGAAAAGATACTTTTTTTTTTCATTCTTCATAAATTATAAAAGATGATGTTACTCCAAGTAAATACTGTGAAGGACTAGCTTCAAAGGTAGAGCTTGAGGGACACCGCCACTCGCTGGTTCTTCTTTTTAAGGGCTTTGTTTGCCCATTTTTATTAAAAGAAGTTCACAACAAAATCAAAGGTTTCCCTCACAGGGGTTTCAGCACTCCTTTTCATCAACAAAATGACATTCAGCCTCCTGGCTTATACATACTGCAGTGCTGCTCCGTCCTTCCACTTCAGGCTCTCGTCTGACTCCCTCAGACTGTTCCCTTGCAAAGACCATCCGTTTAGATAGCAGCCCCTCACTGCTTTGATCCTCAGACTTGGGTCTCTGGCTTCCACTGTGCACACCTGCACACATGCACTCTATGGCTTCCCCAGTGCACACCTGCACTCGTCGGGAGGGTGGAGCCCAGAATGCTGGTCCTGACTCTACTATCAGGCCCACACACACCTGAACAATCAGTGTGCAGTTGAGTCTCAAAACCCAGATCCAGGACTGGGGATTTCATCCCACCCGGATCTCTAAGAAATCGCCAAACTCCAGGTCCCAAAGTGGACTTTAGTAAATCATGAGGAAACTGAAAAGCTAGTTTCCTCCCAAACAAGCAAATACCCTGGAGCCCCTCAACCTGCCTGGTTGAGAATCCTGTATTCATACACTGTTGGGGTACCACACTACCACATACCCTCCCCCTTTGTTTCGATCCGGAGGGAGGAACACCAGCACCCGTCATTATGGTTGGGACACCTCTGTGCTGGCTGTCAGCCCCGTAGGCCCAACCTTTTTTCCGGGTGCGCTTCCAGGTATGTCCCACCCTGGATCTTAACAAGGTCCTATATTTCCCTATACTCAGCCTTCTCCCTCTTCTTTTGGGGTTCCATAAGCACTGCCTCTCCTGAAATGTTAACAGGGCACCCCTGGTCTTTCTACCAACCCTTCTGCCTCCACGCTTCAGGTTCCCAGGTTTCCCAATACCTTTGGACACCACACTGTCATGTTCCTTTAACAAACTATTTGGTTCATCATTAACAGACATATTCAAACCAACATTACACCTCTCAACATTGTACAGATCACCAATGCCTTTTTTTTCAGCATTTGCTAGGGCAGAGTCTGCAGAGGGCACACATACTGGAGGGCCGCCATCACCCACAGGAACCTCACAGGACGTCACCTCCCCTTGGGTTCACTCACTCTGCAGGCAGCTGTCCTACCACTTGACCTGTTCTGATGCCCTCTGTATTTTTATCCACCTGAACAGACAAGCTCTTGTCTGATCCACATACAATTTTTACCGCACTTCTTATCCGTTTCCCTGTCTCGGGGACCTTATTAGGTTTGTCACCTAAACCAAACATTGGACTGGGGACCTTAGTCTTTTTAACCACCTTCGGTTGAGCCCCGGTCAGGATCTCTGCTGCTTTCTGGTCCACACTTGGCCCTTCCATCTCATGTGATTCTTCCACTGGTACAGCACACACGCCCTTCACCAACAGCTGACCAGTACTACCTTGGACCATAGCAGCAGAAATGCCTTCTACCTGGCTGTTAGGTGGTGAAACCTCAGACACTTTCTTTTCACCAAAGCCTCTCCCATATACCTCTTGTACAGGAAGTAACCCATCAGCATACCTAGAGGCGATTTTTAACACTAGTAATACAGTCATAAATAAACCATTTCTGTCTTGTCTTCCTTTGTGCTGTACCACCTGCCACTCAGGGTTCCACCTAATGGTATTCCGCAGTACCAGACTGTCTGACTGTGGTGGAGACACCCCATTATAGACTGGCTGTACATCCCAAAGTTTAAGCATCTCCTTTAATACTTTTGTTAGAAACCATACCCTTGGCTCCAGACCCAAGTCCTTCCTGGGGACTTTCCTGACACTGGGGATGCAGACAGACTCACTTGCTGAGACGTGAGAGGTTGCAAGGTTTAATGGAACCTTCTCCCAGCTGGAGACAACCACAGCCTGGTGCTCTACCAGAGCGCTGCCAGGTGCTTGACTCATACCCAACTTCTCAGGTTCAGCACCAATGAACTGCTTCACATTACCAGTGACAACGTCACTTTGACACACCATGTCAGCATCATTTTTGTAGGTTACTGACAAAGTGTCTGCTGTGTGCTCGCCCTTATATGGTCCATATTTCTCACGAGGGTTAACCCCTGCAGCAGCCACCGCGCCCTCAGGTATAAGCTGTTCTGCCGTCCCTCCTGCTGGCACAGCAGAAACTTCGTCCACCTTGTTTTTGTGCATGAAAGCCTCATCTATCAGGGACATCAGATTTTTACCCGAACTATCCCAATCCGTTGTAGCTGTGCTCCATTCACCGGCGCTCCTCAGCCCTGATCCATCCGCCCAAGGAGACACATTAGAATAGACGGGTTTAGTTGCAGATTCATCACCCAAATTACGAATCATGGCAGACTTCGGTAACCCATGTTTTAGCACCACAGGTTGCAATACACCACAACCACCACCTTGCTCGGGCGGCGCTTCATAAGCCTCACACACCTTTGCATTTTTCACAGGTTGTGTTAACCCACCATTTACAGGCACATTTTTAGTACTAGCAGCTTGTACTAACACATTACCATTACACGGTACAGTTCCACTCTGTCCCACCAGAGTGACATCGCAGTTGTCCATGGCAACCTCCGACTCCAATACATGAAGTTCTCTGGAGATTTCTGGGGACAACTGTGCTGTCTTACCACCAATTGCTACAGACAACGACCAATTTGTGACAACAGCTTTTGCTCTGGAAGAACCTGGGGTTTTCCTAACAGCAGCAAACTTTTCATTAACAGTAACACTTATAGCATTTTTAGTTTTGGCAGGCTGTCCTAGCCCACTGCCAACTTGAGGCTGGCAGACATTAGACACAACACTTTTAGTCATCAACACAGGTTCTGTTTGGACTTTAACCCCTGCATTCCCAATGGGTATGAAAAAGTCATTCTCAAGCGCGCATTCTGTGGCCCCACTAACTGGGGTCACTCTCACATCATCATGGATAGTCTCGTAGCCAGTTCTTTTATACCTGAAATCAGCAGTTCCAGGCATCATTTCATTAAAGATTGTCTTACCCACCACAGTAGTTGGGGTCACCATCTTCATTTGAGTACATTGTCTTAAGAACCAGTCCTCAGCCACACATTTACTGGCCAACTCCCCCTGGTGGCCATGGGATGAAATCACAGCAGGCATCTCCCACTGTTTAGCACCCCCTGCAGACACCACAGAAAACTCCTCCTTGTTGCCAGGGGTGACTGCAAACATATTTGCAAAGGGATCTTGGCCCACAGGTAAAGAGTTCTGCTCAGCAACATAACCTCCAGGTGCACCCCAGAATCTAGGGCAAGACAATATTTCGTGCCCCAGCTGGCCACATTCCAGGCATGGTACTGGACGACTTTTCCCCAGTGCGTTTCTCTCCTGATGATTCCTTCCAGGCACAACTTCCACTCTCGTTGCCATGGGAGATCGCAGTCTCCCAGCAGAGCTTTGCTGGCTCTCTCCAACATGCTGTATTGGCTCCTCCGAAAGCCACTTGTCTCGACCCTTGGGAGGCACACCCCATGGTCCACAGACAGCCCGACTGGCCTCCTCTGTGTTGCTATGGGCAACCATTCTCTGTCCTGGCCTTTGATCAGCCTCTCTTCTGGCATATAACACAGGCTTCTCAGACCTTTGTTTTGCTACGTAGCTTTGCACTGGAGCCAGGGACAAAAGGCACTTGAAGACTGCATGCCCCCACTCACTGCACCGCAAACAGCGCACTTGGTTCCATGTCTTGTCAGGGTTTCCCACACTGCATCTGCTGGACCCTGTCTCAAGCTGTATCACTTTCACACTTTTCACAACAGCTGCTGGTTTAACTGCAGCAGCGTTGCCAGGGGCAACAACACCCCTCTCCCAGGCATGGACATCCGGGAGCTCTCTTTTTGTATCGAAGGTTGGCTTGCCTTCCACTTTAGCTTGGTCCAATCCTGCCAGGTGTCGCTTGCACCAATCCACTGCAGATTTAAACGCTGGTGGATTCTCCACACTAGCCGTCATCTGTGCATTCATTGCACCAGGGTTGCTAGGGACAACAGCAGCCCTCTTTTCCCTTGGAAAACTCTGTTTAGGCATGTATGGGGTCCAGCCACAGAGCTATATCTATCATCTCAGCCATCCTTGCTTCTTTTAGGCGTTTTGATCGCCCCATACTCACAATCACTCTAAAAAAAAATAATTCACAGTTCAGCAACAAATTGGAGCACTGTCTCTTTAAGGCTAGTCACCTTTCTCTTGCAGGTTCTCCATACCTGCACACACACAGATTATGCAGTTTGTGGCAAGCAAAACACAGTTCATATAACAGATGAACTTACTTGATTGTAGGGATCTCAGATTGTGCCCGCATTCTCCACCACGTGTGAAGGACTAGCATCAAAGGTAGAGCTTGAAGGACACCTCCACACACACCTGAACAATCAGTGTGCAGTTGAGTCTCAAAACCCGGATCCAGGACTGGGGATTTCATCCCACCCGGATCTCTAAGAAATCCCCAAGCTCCAGGTCCCAAAGTGGACTTTAGTAAATCATGAGTAAACTAAAAAAACAGTTTCCTCCCAAACAAGCAAATACCCTGGAGCCCCTCAACCTGCCTGGTTGAGAATCCTGTATTCATACACTGTTGGGGTACCACACTACCACATAACATACCGAACAACGTACGTTTTTCTATCCATAGGCAACGCTTCAAAAGCCTATTTACAGGTTACCACTTTAGATTTAAAGAGGAGGTCTAGTGCTAAAATTACTGCCCATGATCTGACGCTCGTAGTTATACCTCACATGTGTGGGACAATCGCTGTTTGCAGGCGTGCAGGAGTGACACGCTCAATTCCCTATGTACGGGGGGATGGGGGCACTTTAATTTAAAAAAAATTACACAGTTGGCCTAAAATCCGACCGTTTGTACACTCCATCAGACAATTGTTGTCACACTTTCCGCCGACAAATGTTGGATGGCAGGCTAATAAATTTTCCACGGACAACGGTCTGTTGTCAGATTTTCCAATCGTGTGTACACAAGTCCATCATACAAAAGTCCAAAATACAAACACGCATGCTCGGAATCAAGGACGAGCCGGAAGCGGTCGGTCTTGTAAACTAGCGTTCGTAATGGAGAATTAACATTCGTGGCGCGGCAAATTATGAAATGTCGAAATGCAGCGCACATTCTCTTCTTCTTTAATGGGATAATAATGGAGCTGCTTTGCTGGTGATACTGACGGAGTTCTGCCAAACTTATTTAAAAAGGCTTTTTCTCTTTACGTCCATGGACAGAAACAGCTCCTTCAATCTTGACTGTTGGGTATGTTCCGTCTATTAGGAGAGGACTAGGCAGAACATGTTAGATATGCATACATGTTATTTAAACAGAGTTGAAACAGCCCCGCCCAGGGTCTGGTCCCTCTGAACATAACCCTCCACCTTGCAGCCAACAGACTCATTTTTTTTTTGCCCAGTAGAGGAGAAGGACCTGGCTCCCTTTTGGGCCCAGAGTCCTGAAGAAATTTTTTCTTTTTATTGTTTTATTTTTTAGAATCTTCTATCAACTGCCGGCTGGGCATGACAGGCAGGATATATAGATCCTTGTAGTCCCCCCAGTCCATCCTGCGAGCGTGAGCAGACCTTAGCTACGTGCAAGGTCGGCCACGACATACCCCATGGCTCCAGGGGTGGCCGGTGACCTATGCTCCAGGGTTCACATATGACTGAGCGGCTTGCTGTCTCAGTCACAGTGGACCGGGCCGACAGCTACTCCATACTGCTCGGTTGTAGGTCTGTCAGGAACGCACCAGCAGGTCCTCGCAGGACGGGTAAGTAAGGTTCCTTGTGCTTTGGTGGGATGGAACAGCTGGGCATTCCTAAGGGGATCGTAAGGGGGTCCTCTGTCACCCCTTTTTTCCTCCTCCCCTTGCGGGGCTTGCTGCGACGGGGAATACCTTTAGGTCCCGGCGGGGGGCTGTGGGGGTGTCCAGGTCCGCTCTCTGTGTGGGGGGGTGTAATTTGTTGGAAGCCTCTGTGCCTGCCCTTCTCGTCCACCTCGCTTCCTTGGCGACCTTTTTTGAAGCCCTTGCGCCATTTTTTTGGGGCCTGTGCATTGCATTGTAATCTCCATTGGCTGCCATTTTGCCGTGGCTGCGCTAGGATACATTGCGTGCGGCCATTTTCTTGTGGTCCGCGCGCTTTCTCTGAGGCACTCGGCGGCCATTTTGGAGTGGGTTTTGGCCTCTAGTGTTGGCTGGCTTCCTGAACAGCGCGAACGGCGCGATTTACCTCACACAGTTCCTCAGGCACACGCGTTGTGCAGATAGAGAGCGGGCAGCGGCGCTGAGCGGTCTCTGGCTAGGCGGTGAGTCCCCTGGGTATTCCCCCACCTCGGTCAGTGCAGCAAGGAGGGTGGACTGTCTTTTTTGTCAGGTATCTTGACTGGGTCCCTAAGGGCTATCGGTGGGCAACATGGAGTCAGAAGCTGGCTCCTACACCTGCTATTCCCCTGGACGCTTTGTCTGCAGTCCTGGAGTCATTTGTTGCCAGGGTGGAAGTGGTGTGCGAGTGTAAAGGGGGTACTAAGCGCCCCTTTCCCACGCCATCACCTGGGGAATGTTCTGACTCAGACTCGGGCCTGGCTGCGGCTCAGGACCCCGTTTCTGGTGTGTCAGAAGATGCGTACCAGGACCTTCCCTGTGAGGAGGACCCCTCATCCGGGTCAGCTCAGGACAGGGCACTTGTCAGTGAACATATCAATGCTGTGAGGGACACTCTCAAGCTGGAAGATACAGCTGGGACTTCCACAGCAGAGTCTGTCCCTTTTGGGTCGCACAAACCGACCGCTCTGCTAAGGTTTTTCCTTATGTTGATTTCTTTGACAAGTTTATAGATAAGGAATGGGAACGGTCGCAGAGGCCCTTTGCGGTCCCCCAGTGCATGGCGGTTGCGTTACCCTTTTCAAGAGAGCCTTTTGAAAAAATGGGCTTCTCCTCCAGTTGTTGATCCCCCGATCTCTCGGTTGAATAAAGTAACCATTATTCCGGTGGAGGGGACCCCTGCTTTTAAGAACCCTACTGATAGGAGGTCCGAAGTGGTCTCTATGTTTACCATGCTGGGGTCAGCATTGCGGCCTATATTGGCAGCTACCTTAGTGTCCCAGACACTCACGGAGTGGGCAAAAATTTTGCACCAGACTGTAGAGGAGCACCAGCTTCCTCCAGTATGCGTGTCACTGGCTGAGCAGTTGGTACAAGGACTTGTGTACGTCTGTGATGCTACCCTGGATGCAGTCCCTTTGATTTCCAGAGCCTCAGCATCTGCGGTGGTATTGCGCCGCCTAATATGGCTAAAATGCTGGTCCGCTGACCAAGCTTCTAAGAAAACTCTGTCAGATTTGCCTTTCAAGGGTGGGAGGCTTTTTGGTGCCTCATTGGACAACATCATTAAGGATGTCACTGGAGGTAAGAGCACACTTCTCCCTCAGTCCACTAAAGAGAAGGAGCCACGCCGTAATCCGGGGCCCTCCTTTCCCACACAGAAGCGGTATTTTCGTCAGTCAGGACCTGCCGGCAGACCCTCCCGTGTGGACAAAGGTCCAGCTGGGAGACAGAAGCGTCCCTGGGTGCGTAAGCCCGCCAAGCCAACAAACAAACCAGCTACCGCATGAAGTTTTGCCCCTGCCTGACTTCAGGGTGGGGGGGCGGCTTCGGGGGTTTGCAGCTCGGTGGACCTCCCTGCTCTCCGACCAGTGGGTTTGCGAGGTGGTCACCTCGGGGTACAAGATTCCTTTCTTGTCCACCAAACTGATTTTTTCCTTCAAATCTGCCTCTCCTTCCGGCTCGTCTGGCTGCCCTCCAGGGGGCAGTGCACGACTTGTTGAGGTGCGGGGTTATCATACCCGTACCACCACGGGACAAGTTTCAGGGTTTTTACTCAAATCTGTTTGTGATCCCAAAGAAGGACGGAGTTCGTCCAATCTTGGACCTCAAGGCCCTCAATGCCTTCATAAGGATTCAAAAATTCCAGATAGAATCGATTCGTTCTGTGGTAGCTGCACTTCTTCCGGGGGACTTCCTGGTGTCCTTGGATATCAAGGACGCATACTTGCATGTCCCGATCTGCGTCAGGCATCAGAGGTTCCTGCACTTTGCGATCGGCGAAGACCACTATCAGTTTGTGGCTCTTCCCTTTGGCCTAGCATCGGCACCAAGAGTTTTCACCAAGGTGCTCGCCCCAATTCTAGCTTTGCTGAGACAGCGCAGCATTGCTATCATAGGCTACTTGGACGACCTTCTTCTGAGAGCTGCTTCAAGCTCAGAATTAGAGGAGGACGTGTCTATAGTCAGCCAGACCATCCGGGAGTTTGGTTGGATACTGAACCTCCAGAAGTCGGTGTTAGTACCCACCCAGCGTCTAGAGTACCTGGGGTTTATTCTGGACTCCTCAGAGACCAGAGTCTTTCTTCCCTTGGAGAAGTTGCAGACACTCCAGTCGGCAGTCAGGTTGTAGACATCCCGCAAATGGTCGTCTCTCCGTTTCTGCATGTGAGTTTTGGGCCTGATGGTAGCCTCCTTCGAGGTAGTACCGTATGCCCAATTTCACACTCGGGTCTTGCAGAAGGAGATTCTCTCCAAATGGAACAAATCTCCGTTGTCTCTGGATCGTCAGATTCAGTTAAGTCACCTTGTCAGGTCCTCTCTGAGCTGGTGGCTGAGATCGCCGGCTCTTCGGTCCGGGAAGTCCTTCCTCCCTTTTCATTGGACGATGATCACGACGGACGCCAGCCTGACCGGTTGGGGGGGAGTCTGGGGGGTTCAGGTGGCTCAGGGCCGCTGGTCCCCGACCGAATCCCAACTGTCGATCAATGTTCTGGAACTCCGGACGATCAGGCTGTGCCTCTCCAGGTGGTCTCGGAGACTGCAGGAGCGTCCAGTCAGGATCCAGTCAGACAACGCCATGGCTGTGGCGTACGTCAACCATCAAGGAGGAAAAAGAAGTTCAGCTGCAGCGTCGGAAGTCACTCACATCCTACGGTGGGCGGAAAGGAGCATGCCGGCCCTATCGGCAGTTTATATCCCAGGCGTGGAAAACTGGCAGGTGGACTATCTGAGTCGCCAGATGCTGGACCACGGGGAATAGTCGTTACATCCGGAGGTTTTTCAACTCCTTTGCCGGAGATGGGGCACGCCGAACGTGGTTCTAGTGGCCTCTCGACTCAATCGCAAGGTGTCGAGGTTCGTGGCCAGGTCCAGAGATCTCTGGGCAGACGCATCAGACGCGTTGGTGGCCCCATGGGGTCAGTATCGGTTAATTTATGCCTTTCCTCCACTGAAGTTGCTTCCTCGTCTACTCCGCAGGGTAGAGACTGAGGGAATTCCGGTAATTCTTATCGCCCAGATTGGCCCAGGTGTCCCTGGTACGCCGACCTCGTGCGGCTGGTGGCGGACGTGCCCTGGCGACTACCAATGAGGGAGGACCTTCTCTCGCAAGGTCCCATTCTTCATCCTGCTTTACAGTCGCTGGCTTTAACGGCGTGGCTATTGAAAGCCAGGTACTGAGGGACCGGGGCCTGTCGGATTCGGTCATTTCAACTATGTTGAGAGCACGAAAATCTTCTTCTAGGAAGATCTACCATCGCACATGGAGAGCCTACATATCTATGTGTCAGGAGATGGAATGGCGTCCACGGACTTATTCGGTTTCCAGGATCCTGCTGTTTTTACAACGCGGAGTAGATCAGAAACTTGCCTTAAGCACCATTTAGGGGCAGATTTCAGCCTTAGCTGTTTTCTTTCAGCGACCCCTGGCAACTCATTCACTAGTAAGTACGTTTGTGCAAGGGGTTCGACATGTGGCTCCTCCGGTGCGCCCACCACTACCTCTGTGGGATTTGAATCTGGTGCTCTTGGTGCTTCAGAAACCTCCTTTTGAGGACATTAGGGAAATCCCTCTTTTGACACTCTCTCAGAAGGTGGCCTTCCTGGTAGCCATCACATCCATTAGGAGGGTTTCTGAATTGGCGGCCTTGTCTTGCAAGTCCCCATATTTGGTCCTCCATAAGGACAAAGCGGTGCTATGCCCGCAGCCTTCTTTTCTTCCAAAAGTGGTTTCGGCCTTTCACCTGAATGAGGACATTGTGTTTCCATCCTTGTGTCCTCGGCCATCGCATGCCAAGGAGGTTGCGTTACATTCCTTGGACGTGGTACGTGCCCTGCGGCTGTACCTGTCTGCCACGGCTCTGTTCCGGAGGTCTGACTCACTGTTTGTGTCATTGTCTGGTCCGCAGAAGGGCCTGGCGGTCTCGACGGCAACCATTTCTCGGTGGATCAGGCAGACTGTCATTCAGGCCTATGCCCTTAAAGGGCGGGCGCCTCCTTTTCCCGTTACGGCACATTCGACCAGGGCTATTGGTGCCTCTTGGGCTTTCTAACATCAAGCGTCTGTATCTCAAGTGTGTAAGGCGGCGACCTGGTCATCCTTTCACACCTTTTTAAAATTTTACAAGGTTGATGTGAGTGCATCTTCGGATGCTAGCTTCGGCCGCAAAGTTTTGCAGGCAGCTATTTTTATTTTATTTTTTTTTAATCAAAAAGGTTTTTATTGAACATCAGACAAATCACAACAGTTTCCAATGTACAAAAGTTAGCAAAGGTTTCCCTCTGCTGGCGAACTATGAAACACCACACAAGAACAGCACCACAGTCTAGTATTGATAAATACATTCATCCTAGGCTACTAGATTTCCAAGTTATTGAAAAAGTCGGGACATCACCAGCTCCCTGGGACTCAGGCCAGGGGCATCAAGCCATTGGGACCAAATCCTCTCAAACCTCCCCGGGCTGCCCCTGTGTTGATATATATATTTTTCCATTATAAGAGTATTCCCCATGTGTGCTATCCAGGAGGTGGTGGTAGGCGGTGAGGCCGACTTCCAGCCCATCAAAATAAGCTTCCTGGCTTGAAATAGGGCCCTAGAGACTGCGATCCTGGTCATTTCCCCAGGGGTCGCTTCCTCCAAGATCCCCAGCAGGCAACACTTAGGATCCACAGGAATCGTAATTTCAAATACTCTGTTTAGTGTACCTACCACCTCATTCCAATACCTGTGAAGCTTCGGGCATCTCCACAGGAGATGGATGAGATCGCCTTTGTGCCTCTGACATCTACCACACACAGGATCATCGAGCTTACCCATCTTATGTAATTTCAGCGGGGTGTAATGTACCCTTAATAGTATATACAACTGTGACACCTTCTGCGCAACATTTAAGGAGCAAGTGGTGACTGACTGCCACGCCTCCTCCCATTGGTCCCCCGTCAGTGTACCTATGTCCTTCTCCCACAGGGACTCCGTCCTGCTCGGGAATGCACGTAGGTGACTTGACAGTAACATCTGGTAACATTGGGATATAAACCCTTTTGTTTCATTGCTAGTGTGCAACACACGGAACACTGGGGCGGGTGACTGAACCCATTCCACCGCATTCCCGTGTGCAGCCACTGCATGCCGGAGCTGCATATAGTAATATTGCATATGAGCTGGGAGGCCAAATCTGGCCTGCAGTTCAGGAAAAGTGAGAAGACTGCCGTTAGCGAAGATGTGGGACAGCAGAGCCACACCATGGGCACGCCATCTGGGCCCCTGTTGCAGCTTCACCAACTCCACATATGACTTATTGTCCCATATTGGGCTGTCTTCCGTGAAACCCCGAACTCCCTGTAGTTGTCGGCCCTTGTTCCATACCTTTTGAATAAGTGAGAGCGTCAGGGTTTGCTTGTTAGATTTTAGGAACATTTGCGCCTCCAGGCCCATCGGGATAGTCTCAGCGCCAGTGGCCGAAAGCATCAGCAGTGCCGCTGAGCTCCCCGGGTCCTGGGACATAGATCCTATCAAGTGCTGCAACTGAGCCGCCAAGTAATACAGCCAGGGGTTGGGAACCGCCAACCCCCCACTGTCCTTGGCTCGCTGCAAGTGCTCCAATCTAATCCGAGGGGGCTTAGTATGCCATAGCAACCGTCGGAAAAGAGTGTTCACTATTCGAAAGATTTTCAGGTGTATCACTACAGGCGAGTTGTGCAGAAAATAAAGTAGTTGTGGCATTAAAATCATTTTGATCAGGTTGGCTTTACCTGCAAGTGACATTTTTAGGGTGTTCCAAGTGTTAATTTTATCTCTAAACCGGGATAGTAATGGGTGCACATTAAGGGAGCAGTAATCCCCCAGCCTGGGCGACACCTGCACCCCCAAGTACTTAAAGCTAGACACAACTGGGACGGGACAAGAGTCCGGCAGGGTAACCCCACCCACCCCCTCCAACACCATCAGGGCGGATTTCGACCAGTTAATGGTTAGTCCTGAGTATTGACCGAATTGCTCTATTATTGACATAACCCCTGGCATGGAGTGCGTGGGATCCTCCAGAAACAACAGCATGTCATCCGCGTACAACATGATTTTTTCCTGCAGTGGGCCGTATTGGAATCCCCGGACACAGGCGCTAGCCCGAACCAGGGCCGCCAATGGCTCTATAGCGATTGCAAAGAGCAGGGGGGACAGGGGGCAACCCTGCCTCGTCCCCCTACCCAATGCAAAGGCGGGTGACATCCTATCCGCGACTCTGATGGTCGCTTGGGGGGACGCATATAGCAACCTGACCCAGTCTATGAATGTGTCCCCAAAGCCAAACTTGGCCAACGCCGCCCAAAGGAACCTCCAGCTGACACTATCGAATGCCTTGTTGGCATCAAGGGACAAGAGCGCCCTGTGGCCCCCATTGTCCGCCTGCACCTGCATGTTCAAAAACAGGCGCCTTAAATTGGTAGCAGTGGGCTTCTGCGGCATGAAACCCGCCTGGTCCGGGTGTATAATAGACGAGATTATCCCGCTGACCCTGCGCGTCAAGACCTTAGCCAGGATTTTCACATCACTTTGCAGCAGCGAAATAGGTCTATAAGAGCCAGGGTCAACCGGATCCTTCCCCGGCTTTAATAATAAAATGACATTAGCCCTGGCCATAGAGTCAGGCAGCCTCCCACCCTCCAGTGCGGCATTAAAGACTTTCAACAGTTCAGGTAACAGGTGCCCCCCAAACTGGGTGAACACCTCCATGGGCAGGCCATCCTCCCCAGGGGCTTTACATGTAGGAAAAGAGCCTGCCGCCAGTTGCAACTCGTCCAGGGTAATGGGGGCATCTAATTGTTCTCTGGCTGATGTGGAAAGAGCGGGCAGATCAATACTAGCCATGTACTCCTCAAGATCCTCATCCGAGTAGGCATCCCTCGACCCATAGAGGCCCTCATAGAAGGATGCCAGCTCGGACACAATGGCTTCAGGGGCGTTGACCACTTTACCTGTAGAGGCACGTATAGCACCAATGGTCGGGGATTGTGTTTGAGACCTTGCTATCTTGGCCAGTAAACGCCCAGTTTGTTCCCCTTCCTCATAAAATGCAAGTTTTGTAAAGAATCTCTTCCGCTCTGCCGTTGAGGATCGGAGACGGTCCAGAGAGTCCTGGGCCGACATCCAGGCCTCCCTGGCCGAGTCAGTAGGGCTAGTCACATAAACAAGCTCCAGCTGTCTCACCTGGTCCTCCACCCGCTCCATCAGAACAGAGGAGTTGTTCCTGACAATTTGTATTTCCTCAATAAATACCCCTCTAAGGTAGGCCTTCAGAGTTTCACATTTTAGCAGAGGGTCTAGGTACTGGTCGTGCGCCCGCAGAAAAACCTCGATCTTGGTTTCTATACGTTCCGGGGATGTAAACAGTTTGAGCCAATAGGCATTCAATTTCCATGGGGCCCTAGGTAGAGAGCTAGACGGCTGAGAAACCAGCCACAGTACTAACGGTGAGTGGTCCGAGACCCCCCTAGGGAGATATTCTATCCCAGAGGAGCAACTAACCATGTTGGGGGTACCCAAACAGAGGTCTATACGGGAAAGGGAACCGTGCGTTTTGGAGAAACAGGAGAATTGTTTACAGTTGGGATTCCGGACCCGCCAGATGTCAACCCACCCCACCTCAGCCATCAGGCGTCCAAGAGCCGTACCCCGGTTGCCCTTAGGGGGCGTCACCGGGGGGTGTCTATCCAATCTGGGGTCTATGTAACAGTTAAAGTCTCCTAGCAGCAATAGTGGGACATCGGGCTTGTTTGCCAGGTAAGACAGCAGCAACTGCAGCACCTCTCTAGAAAACGGTGGAGGCACATATACAAAAGCCAGGATCATAGTAACAGTAAACAATTTGCAGTATAAAAATACAAATCTCCCAGATATATCAATAAGCGAATCTAACTCCTGGTATGCCAGGGCCTTGTGAATCAGTACGCTCACTCCGCGTGAGAAAGCGGAGTGAGTGGAGTGATAGGCCTGACCCACCCATGCATATCCCAAGAAGCTAGTCGTGTCTTTCACTAGATGGGTCTCCTGTAAGCCAATTATGGCCGGGTGAAATTTGCGGAGTACCGTAGAGATCATGGTCCTTTTCAAAGGATCATTGACCCCACGGACATTCCACGACACTATAGGTGTAGAAGACATGGTAAGTACATACAAAGAGTCCCGTCGGAATGGGGGGAGTGCTCAAAAGGGAGCTTCAGTCTTGTATCCCATCCTCCAGCTAGTAAAAATAAGCAACAGTCCTTTGGTTCAAACAGCTTTGACTGTGGTGCATCAAATAGAACAGTACAATCTTTTGTATAAAGAAACATCCTGCGGAAACTGCGGCAATAATTCCTGCGCAACAGCGCTTTGGTTTCAGCACAGCAATAAAAAAAGTGAAAAACGTAAGAAAAACAAAGAAAATAAAACTTATCTGCATCTGCCGGTGGCTCCTGGACTGCCAACAGGGCGCCGCTTGGGAGAGCCCACCGGTGTCGAGTGATAACGACAGGGGTAATTTTAGTGCCAACAGGGCACAGAAACATGAGCCATGACCACCATGGCAGCATACAGCACATGGGGGGGTGTAGAGACACACTCCACCTATAACCTCTGAACAGCGACTGGAACAGAAAAGTTAGTGGAAAACTAGTCGCTGGTATCTTCAAACAAGTAACGGTCCTCTCATAGCAACATCATTTCAGTGTCAGCATACATTTGCCCGGTTTGCCCTTGATAAAGATAGGATCCGTCGCATCAGCCTTCACCGTTCTCCGGTCCCCTCCTGCGGATACCCTGTTCGTTACGGTCCAGCCAGTCAGCCGCATCCTGTGCATTTTCAAAAAAGTGGGTCTCATTTCTGGCTGTTATGCGAAGTTTGGCCGGGTATAGCATGGCGTATGGTAGCTGAAGCCTCTGCAGCCTTTTCTTGACATCTAGAAACTTTGATCGTCTGCGTTGCACTTCTGCCAAGAAATCAGGATAAAAAGATATCCGGGCTCCGTTAAAGTGCACGGCTCCCCTTTCTCTGGCCATTCGAAGTATCACTTCCCGGTCCCTGTAATTGAGGAGTCTAGCCAGCATGGATCTTGGGGGGTTTCCGGGGGGGAGGGGGCGCGGTGGCACCCTGTGCGCTCTCTCCACCGTGTACATCGGGGAAAAGGCTTCTTTACCGAAGACCTCCTGCAGCCAGCCTTCTATGAACGTAGTGGGGTCCCTACCCTCCACTTTTTCTGGGAGCCCCACAATGCGGACGTTGTTTCGTTGCAAACGATTTTCGATCTCATCGTGACGATCAAAGGCCTGACGTGCCTGCTGCGCCACTACTCTCACTTCACGGGTCATATGTGGCATCTGATCTTCTATGTCACTGATCCTTCCCTCCACGGCCGTGGTCCTCTCCCTGACCTTCTGTATATCATGACTCAGGAGAGATACCTTCTCCTCCAGTCCCCCAAACCTCTCCTTCAGGGCTTCCACTGAGGCAGTACACTTGTGTACAGCATATAGGATATCACTGAGCGTGGGCTGTGGATCGTCCTCTGTCTGCTGTGTAAGCATGGCTGATACAGGATCATGAACTGACTCCGCGTCTTCATCCTCCACCGCCTGCATCACAGCGTGTCCCTGGTCAACATGCTCTGCAGGCACTGTATGGCACTGTGAGGAGCTCTGCCTGTTTGGGGTGAAACTGGTTTCTTTTGATTGCTGTGCCCATCCTTCGTTTTTCTGACACTGCTTTGGGACGTCCCAACAGTCAAGATTGAAGGAGCTGTGTCCATCCATGGACGAAAAGAGAAAATAGGATTTTTTGTACTCACCGTAAAATCCCTTTCTCTGTCCTCCATGGACGGACACAGCACCCACCCCTCCTTTTTTGGTTTGTACTGCTTTCTACGAACTAAGGCTGCTGGCTGCAGGGTGGAGGGTTATGTTCAGAGGGACCGCCCCCTGAGCGGGGCTGTTTCAACTCTGTTTAAATAACATGTATGCATATCTAACATGTTCTGCCTAGTCCTCTCCTAATAGACGGAACATACCCAACAGTCAAGATTGAAGGAGCTGTGTCCGTCCATGGACGACAGAGAAAAGTATTTTACGGTGAGTACAAAAAATCCTATTTTTTTTTCTAGTGATATCAAGAATAATATTATTATGTTTTTTTTTTGGTCAAGTTACCACAACACCATTATCACGTAGTTTTGAAGATCAAAGATACAACTATGTTGGTGTCTCTTGTTAATTTTACATTGTATTTTTAAAATCGAACTGCCTACTCCCAAACTGTAATTTGACGTAAAACACATAGCCAAATATTATTCTACACAATTTCTTTTTATTGTGCATTATTAAAAAAAGAAACTAAAATAAATTTATAGATGCTATCTGACATCCAAATCTAAAGAACTTAACCAAAAAGTGCATTCTATGCATACAAAAGTATATAAAGTATAACAAATAAAATCATAATTCCAAAACCCCCCAAAAAAACAAATTTGTAATTAAAGGGCTGAAAATCCCCAGCCCAGCGGGCTTGTTGGGGGTCTTGTGGCTGAAATTGCCACTGTCCTAATGCTGCTGTGGTGGGTGGGGTTGCTGTGGTGGTGGGATTTCTGTGGTGGGTGGGGTGGCTGTGATGGGTGGGGTGGCCTGCTGGTGGTGGAGGTGGGGCCTCAAAATCAGATATGTGTGTTTTTTCTGTAATTTGTCCCCCCCCCCTTGTTGAGGAGCTGCAGCATGAGTTCCTCACACATTCTCCTGTGCTCCACATCTATCTCCCTTAATTTGTTAGCCATCAGACACCAAAATGCCTCAGCCGCATCTGGGTCTTTCCTGATGGCTGTAGTGACGTGGCTGAGGAAGGCAGCTGTGGCCTCGTCCAGATTCCTGCTCTTCCTGTCCCTTTTAGCAGGAGGGCGTAAGGGAGGGATCTTGGACTCTGTCTGGCTGCTGGCCACGGGCTCCTTATGACTGACACTTTCCTGTGTATGAATATGGGACATAATTTGTTTTTTTTGGGGTTTTGGTCATCAATCACACACAATTTTGATCTCCTGACTGTTGCAAATTGATTGTGGACAAATGGAAAAGACTATCATTCTGACCCCAGCATTTTTCATACTTGTACAAATAATTTTTGGGCACTATTGTCTATTAATATGGAAACCACTCTGTTAAAGCAGAGTTCCACCCAAAAATGGAACTTCCGCTTTTCGGAACCCTCCCCCCCTCCGGTGTCACATTTGGCACCTTTCAGGGGGAGGGGGAGCAGATGCCTGTTTAATACAGGTATTTGCTCCCACTTCCGGACATAGATAGCTGCATTATCTGTGGGTATCTACGCCACGTCCGGCGCCTCTGTCCCCCCGCTGTCTTCTGGGAGACACACAGGTCCCAGAAGACAGCAGGGACCATTCGGATCGTGCAGCGCGACTCGCGCATGCGCAGTAGGGAACCAGGAAGTGAAGCCGCATCCCTTACCGAAGATGGCGGCGGCAGCATCCGAGAGCTGAGGGAGAGATCAGCTTCAGGTGCTGACATTGCGGGCGCCCTGGACAGGTAAGTGTCCTTATTTTAAAAGTCAGCAGCTGCAATATTTGTAGCTGCTGACTTTAAAAAAAAAAATTGGCAGACCTACGCTTTAAGGCAGAAATATTTGAACAATAACGTCTAGTTATCGTATTTTTGGATGCAATGCTATACCTGGGTCAATCTGGTCTCCTCCACATCTTCATCTTGTGCAGCAGGACCAGGGTGTACTTCAGGAGCTGTAGTTTCAGCAGATGTGGAAGGGAGCGTTGACAGCGATGACCTGGGTTCGGTCTGGTCGGTCAAAAAACGCAGGCTGTGGTAATACCACAGCCTGGGGACATAGATGTCATCTGCTGATGCTCCCGATCTCTGTGAGTCCAGGACCTTCTTGTGCTCTCTTTTAAATGTGCTCAGCAGGTTGGAAATTTTGGTCTTGATATAGGTGATGTCTGCCCTGGGTTGCACTGGTTTGACCATCTCGAGGAGCTTTTTCAAAGCTGCCGTTGTATTCTCGACTTTTGACCTATCACAGACAGGGCAGCTCTCAGTACAGGTCAATGAATCTCGGCAAAAAATCTGGCGCTGTAAATTTATCCACCATGATAAATCATCTGATGCCTGCAAGACAGAACACAAGATAAAACATAATGTCTGGCTTAACTCATAAACTGGTCCCAATCTAGGCCTCAATCTAAGCAGTATAGGCCACTAACCACCTATACCCCAATTTTCAATTGTTCCTTCGTTTTCTGGCTCATTTTGTGTGTTGGCGATGGCGATTGTTCTTCCTCCACTCCAAGATCGTTCCTACGGCCGCTCCATCGACCGCCGTTATGGCTTTATATACACTGCGCATGCGTGAAACTAACCTCGTACTCCTGATTATCCTCAGAAACTGGAACCACTCTAGGGAGTGGATGAGAAAACTTATTAACCTCCTTGGCGGTATTCCCGAGTGTGGCTCGGGGTGAGATTTCAGTACCTAAAGCGGTAACCCCGAGCCACACTCGGGCTTGCCTCGCTGGATCCTGGAAGAGGTGACTTACCTTGTCTCTGGGATCCCGCGATGTATTCCCGCAGTGTACGGCGGCCGGATCTTCCGCCCGATGCACTGTGTGCCCTGGATTCCCTTCCCTGCGAGCGTCGCGACGCAGGGGGGCGGAACCAGCGGCAAATTCAAAATGTATAAAGCACAAACACACTGATACAATGTATTGAATTACAATAAAAAATTAAATAAATTGACCTTAGATTGCCCCCCAGTGCTTTCTCCAGTGCCCTTGTCTGCAGTTTTACTGTACTTAGTACCTGGAAACTGCCCAGCGACCATGGCATCCAAAAAACGCGCCTCCACCTCAAAGTCGCTATATGATCTGCTGGAAGTCAGCGACAGCGACTCAGAATGGGTTGCAGAGGAGTTGAGCGACAGCGATTCATGGGGAAGCTCTTCATCGGACACAGAAAGTGATTTTAGCGACGATCCTGCGACTGTGCCCAGCGATGTGCGGACTTGGTGCTCAATTGATTGCGGTACGGATCACGCAGCGCCCCCCCAGATTTCCATTTACAGGAGCACCTGGGATGAAAGTTGAGGTTGAGGACAATAACCACTTGGCATACCTCGAGCTCTTTCTGACGGATGAAGTTATTTCCAAAATTGTTTTGGAGACGAATCGCTATCAGGAGCAACAAGCTGCTACCCATCATCGCTTTTAAAGGAGCAGAAAATAGGAGCCAGTAACCAGAGAGGACATATGGAACTTTTTGGGCCTTATAATTCTACAGTGAGTGGTGGGGAAACCCCTGCAGAAGTGGTATTGGACCACCAACAAATTGCTGGTCACGCCTTTTTTTGGCACAGTTATGTCCGAATATAAATTTTCTCTTAGCATGAAACATTTGCATTTTGCCTTTGACTTTGATGAGAGTTCTCATCCAGCTCCTAAGCTGAAAAAAAAATTGGGAGATTTACCAACTTATTCTGTCGAATTTCCAGCAGACCTATGTGCCGGACAGAGATATAAGCATCGACGAAAGTCTTATGGCCTACAAAGGTAGACTAAGCTGGATACAGTTCATAGCATCAAAGCGAGCTCGTTTTGGCATGAAGTCATTCATGCTGTGTGAATCCAGCTCTGGGTACATCTGGAATTCGGTCCTGTACACCGGGAAAGGGACCAAATTCAGCGATCGATTCAGATGTTTTGGAATGGCAACCGCTTCGGTTCTCTCTTTGATTGAGCCATTGCTGAATCAGGGCTACTGTGTCACCACAGACAATTTTTACACGTCCCCAGAACTCTTTGAGTTCCTTATCCTGAACAAAACAGATGCCTATGGGACCGTTAGGCCTAACCGGCTTGACATGCCGCCAACCTTTGCCCAAAAAAAGCTCGGGCAGGAGAAATAGTTGCCTGGCAGAAAGGCAAAATGATGGCACTGAAATGGCAGGACAAAAAAAACGTGTGCCTTCTGAGTACCATCCACAACACTTCTACTGTAATGGTACATACCAAAGGTAGAAAAGATGTCATGAAGCCATGGGTCGTGTTGGATTACAACAACACCATGGGAGGTGTGGACAGGGCTGACCAGGCCATGACCTTTTATCCTGCGATGAGGAAGCAACAGAAGAAATATTATAAAAAAATATTCAGGCATCTTCTGGAACAGTGCCTGTGGAATGCTTTCATTCTTCTGAAAAAAAATAGTGACAGGCATATGATCCATGCGGACTTTGTGTGGAAGGTTGCCGAACTAATTTTTCTAAAGCACCAGACGCCAATGACTGTAAGCAGATCTGGACGTCGGGCTGCTGGCGTTGTGAACCCAGAACGCCTGACTGGTCGTCACTTTATGGACCACATTCCACCTACTGAGAGGAAGTCAGCACCCACAAGGATCTGTGTTGTTTGCTGCTCCAAGCGTGACGACACCGGAAGGAAAATCCGTAAAGAAACGCGGTTCTATTGTCCCGATGTAGGACTTTGTGCTGTACCTTGTTTTAAAAATTTTCATACCCGAGACGTATACTGAAGCAATATGACTTCTAATATTGCACCCTTGTTTGAACAAAAAAAATTCAGTGTTTTTGATTATATTATTTACTAAAATGTATTGAATAAAAAGTATTATTATTATTAAATTATTATTTGTTATTATTTATTATATTATAATTTATGATTTTGTGTTTCAAACTTTATCATACCCGAGATGTCTACTAGACTCTGGTTTGGACAGATTTAGGTGAGTTATTACTAAGAATTACAGGCCTACAATGTAAAACGCCAAATTTCCATGCAAAATAATGGTACCGCTTTCAGCACCTAAAATCTTCCAGAATCATACCGCCAGGGAGGTTAAGGATTAAAGGCTTCAGAAGGGAAACATGGAAGGAGTTTGAGATTTTGAGGCTTTTAGGAATCTGAAGTTTGAAACAAACCGGATTCAGCTTAGAAGTTATGGCGTATGGGCCAATGAATCTTGGGGCAAACTTCAGAGAAGGAACCCAAAGCTTGATGTTCCTGGTGGAAAGCCAGACTTTGTCCCCTGGTTGTTGTAGAGAAGACAGTTTACACCTGCGACCATCGGCAAAAGCTTTGAATTTGTCAGCAGCTTTCCGGAGGGAATCATGAACGTCACCCCAAATAGGATTGAAAGATTCCTGAGCCGTAGCCAAAGCTGGAATGTCTGGAGAACAGGTTAAAAAGGGTGTCTTTTGGGATCTGGTGTTTACATGATTATTGTGAGAGAATTCTGCCCATGGATGCATATAGCAGTGTTTCTCAAATCCAGTCCTCAAGGCGCCCCAACATGTCATGTTTTCAGAATTTCCATACGATTAAGCAGCTGTTGTAACTACTAAGGCAGTGAAACTGATCAAATCACCTGTGCAAAATCACGGAAAGCCTGAAAACATGACCTGTTGGGGCGCCTTGAGGACTGGAGTTGAGAAACACTGGTATAGAGGACCAATCGTCATTAAGAGCAGAGACTAAGGTGTGGAGAAAGGCCTCTAAATGCTGATTAACCCTGTCAGTCTGTCCATTGGATTGAGGGTGGTACAAAGAGGAAAAATCCAAGACAATATTGAGGGATTTGCAAAAGGCTCTCTAAAAGCGAGAAGCAAATTGAACACCCCTGTCAGAAACAATATGAGAAGGAGCCCCATAGAGGAGGAAGATTTGTCGAACAAAAATGAGAACCAAGGCATGAGCAGAAGTAAAACCAGGAAGAGGAACAAAATGAGGTTCTTGGAGAACCGATCGATTACCACCCAAATGACCATATTATTCTCAGACAGTGGGAGATCAGTGATAAAATCCATGGCAATGTGAGACCAGGGCTCCTTAGGAATAGGCAAGGGCATGAGAAGACCAGCAGGAGCTTGTGTGGAGGATTTAGACAGACATGACAAGCCTTAACGTAGTCCTTGACATCCGAGCGGAGAGTAGGCCACCAGTAGTGGCGACTGATGAGTAGGAAGGATCGAAGGAACCCAGCATGACCTGCCCCCTTGGAATCGTGTCCCCAGCAAAGGATCTTACCTTTTAGCTCAGTGGGGACGAAGGTCTTGCCAGGAGGAATATTTGACTCCAGGGTAATTGAATGGGCAAGAATGCAAGAGCTAGAAATGATCGGCTCAGGTTCAGGGGTGGGCTCCTCATCCAAATTGTCAAATGACCTAGAGAGTGCATCAGCCTGACTGTTGCAGGAACCAGGTTTGTACGTAATTCGTGAAATTAAAACAGGAAAGGAAATGGCTCCACATGGCCTGTCTGGGATTCAGGGGTTTGGCAGTCTGTAAGTACTGCAGATTTTTATGATCAGTGAAAACCGTTATGGAGTGAGGGGAACCCTCCAAGAGGTGACGCCACTCCTCTAACGTCAATTTAATTGCAAGAAGTTCTTGATCACCAATAGCATAATTTTTCTCGCCCATTGAATAAGCATCCACTTCAATAAAAAATTGATCCCCAGGATTAGGTCTCCTCAAAAGAGGTCCAGAAAAGGCCTGTTTCAAATCATGAAATGCAGAGACAGCTTCAGGGGACCACTCCTTGGCATTTGCACCCTTCTTGGTCAAGGCGATAATAGGCACAGCAATGGAAGAGTAATTCCGAATGAACTGCCTATAGTAATTTGTGAACCCAAGAAAGCTCTGTGTGGCCTTGAGGCTGGCAGGAAGAGGCCAGTTGGTAATGGCCGAAACCTTTCCAGGATCCATACGAAGACCTAAACGAGAGACAAAGCATCCCAGAAACAAGACGTTAGAACATTCAAAAGATAATTTCTCCAGCTTGCCATAGAGATTATTCTCTCTAAGGCGCTGAAGTACAATCCGGACATGGTCTCTGTGGACAAGCAGATTTTCCGAAAAAGATGAGAATGACATCCAGATAGATGACAACAAATTGATACAGCAGATCCCTGAAGATTTTGTTGACAAAATTTTGGAACACAGCTGGGGCATTACACAAACCAAAAGGCATAACCAGGTATTCGTAATGCCCATCTCTAGTGATAAACTAGTTTTTCCATTCGTCACCATCCCATATCAGATTGTGTGCACCTTGAGATCCAACTTGGTAAAAATGGAGGCACCTTTCAACCTGTCGAATAGTTCAGATATTAAGGGTAATGGGTAATGATTTTTGATTGTCACCGCGTTTAGCTTTGATAGTCAATGCAGGGTCTTAAGGTGCCATCTTTTTTGGCAACAAAAAAGAATCCTGCTCCCGCAGGCAATGAGGATTTCCAGCTGAACTCTCTCTCTAGATTCTCAGCGACATACTCTGACATGGCCTGGGTCTCTGGGATGGACAGAGGGTAGGTACGGCCCCTGAGCAGATTTGCTCCGGGAATAAGGTCAATAGCACAGTCAAAGGGCCTGTGGGGGGAAAGCGCCTCAGCTGATTTTTTGCAGAACACATCCCGGAAATCGCTATATGCAGTGGGAAGAGCAGAAGATACAGATGTGGTTGCAACCGGAAGTCTCTCCTTTGGGGCAACCTTGAGTAGGTAGGACGAGAAACAGGAGGGACCCCAAGCCAGGATCTGCCCAGAAGTCCAGTCCACATGTGGAGAGTGGAGCTGTAGCCAAGGAAGACCCAATAAAATGGAGATAAGGAAGGTTATCCACTCCTGGTGGAGTATCCCTACCGATATCTTAACAGGAAGAGTCTGGAAGCAAATAGGGTCCCCTGGCGTGGTGATGGGTGAAAGGGTAAGCTTCATGGAAGATGCAGTTCTCCAGTCCATAAAATTTCCTGAAGCCCCGAAATCCAGATATGTCAAGACCGATTGAGTGGAAACGCCTACATGAAGGAACACCGAAAGAAGAAGATGAGAAGGTGATATTTCTGGGTCCAATACTCCACCTTCCAGATGTATTAGACCCGAGCGTTTCCCAGACGAAGCGAGCAGGAGTCACAAAAATGACCCTTGCCCCCACAATAGAGACCCAGGCCCAGAGTTCTGCACCTAGCATGTTCCTCGGGGGTTAGGCTGGTCCAGTCCAGCTGGCAGAAGATGCTCCATGGGATGAAGGGAGGGAAGCTCAGGCTGACTAAGGACCAGGGAGTGCTGGCATCTTTTTTCTAGGGACCTCTCCTGAAAGCAAATACATCGATCTGGTTACACAGGTAGATGACATTGTCCATACCAGTGGGGATGGTTCTTCACGCTAATTTGTCCTTCACTCTCTCATAAAGACCATGTAAAAAGGTTGCAACCTAACGCCTCATTATTCCAGCTCAACTCAGCTGTTAGTATACGAAACTGAAGAGCATACTGTCCCACAGAAGAAGATTCTTGGCGAAGATGTAAAAGTGCACTGGCCACTGAAGAAACCCAACCCGGTTCCTCAAAGATATTCCGAAAGAGCTTCAGGAAGTCAGGCAGGCAAAAAAAAACATTGGATCATTCTTCTCCCACAGGGAGAAGGCCCAGGCTAAAGCCTCACCGGAGAGGAGGGAAATAATATAGGCTACCTTTGTTTGATCAGACCAGAAATTTTGAGGCTGGAGTTCAAAGTGAATAGCGCACTGGCTGAGGAACCCCTTACAGGCCAGAGAAACGGGACAGAGCTGGCAGTTACAGCGACTGTGTGGCTGCGACTGCAACCAGAATAGGTACAGCGGTCGATTGTGATTGAGGTTGCTGAATCGGGGTTCCTAAGGAGCCCTAAAGCAGCTTGAGGCCAAATCCTAGAGGAAGCGCATCACCTGAGTCTGAGTCTGATTAGATTCCTGGGTCTCAAGTCTGTGGACTATGCCCTACAATGGATCATCTGCAGGTAGCGGCACATCAGCTGGGTCCATGGCTGATTAAACTGTCAGGTCACCTGAAGCCAGGTGACAGATGCACCACGTTGGGGTCAGGAGTGCACCACTAAGGTAGTGGACCCTACGGCTGACTTCTGCGGATGGAGCTTTGGGTGATTCAGGAAAGCAGGTCCTCTGGAGCACCAACAAGGATCACACTGGGAGCTAGAGGATGAGATTCCCCAGGGTGCGGAATCTAAGAGCCAGCAGATGTTCACCAGAGCCCCTGATGGTGGGGATGGACTTCGCTGCAACTGGCTCCAAGTTGTGGCCCCCAGGGTCTCTCAGCTAATGCTCACGGTAGGCTACTGAAGGATCGAGAGGAAGCAGCAGACTGGGACAACAAGGGATAGTCAGAAGATAAGCCAAAAGTTGTGATATGAAACGGATTGAGACAGTCAAGAACAAGCCAAGGTCGGTAAACAGGATTAGACGTAGAGCATTCAGTAAGAAGCACACAGGAAGCCAAACACACAATATTGATCAGCGAGGCTGGGACCCATACAGGTGACCTTGGGAATTCCAGTTACATCAGACTCAGACATTCTAATATACTTTAGAAAAAAAGAAAAAAAGTGGCACTTTATATGAGACCATGACTATCCAGTACACAGGTCTCCATCCCTGGTTATCTGAAAAAAGAGGGTGAAAATGGGGGAAAAAGAGGGCAGTGGGACTTTATATGAAAGGCAAACTTAGGGTAGGAAGAGTGAATCAATAAAGGGTATAAAAGGTATTTATTAATGACACAATTGGGCATAGGGCATAAAATGATATAAATATTGAATTAATAATTATGATACAAAATAAAATGGTACATGATTGGTAAATCACTGTAACGGGTGGGCCCGTGGAACCCAGAAGTTCTTAGAAAGTATGAGCCAGAAAATAATGGACATTGAGAATATGTCTTGGATTGCTTTAAAATGGGTCTGTAATATTAATCCACAAGATTCCTCAGGATAGCTGTAAAGGACTATTTACTGTTTGTTTGATTCTGAACTCAACAGGTTAAGTGAGATGCTGATGTGTCAACCACCTGGCTGCCTGTGTAATGTAGATTAAATCCAGTCTAGCTTCCAAAGACCTTTTCATTGTTGTTTGTGGTGATGTGGATTGGAGCTTGGTAGACAGTCTGGCTGCCTATTATGGGATGTTTAAGTGTCTTGCTGTGAGGAAAGGGGTGGGGGGGAATCACTCCAGCAACCCCTCCTGCTAAAACTGTTTACTGAAGGAGAATTTGAACACACCTGACCTGTGTCACCATTGTCATTGGACAGTTTAACCTGCCCTGTTCCCCAAGGATGGGAGGGAAGTGTTTTGAAGAAAGATATGTTACCATGTGCTGGCAATAAAGATTCATTCCCTGTTTTGGAACCTCAACACAGAGCGTTGTCTCGTTTGTGCGGGGAGAATTATTTGTATGGGGTCTTATTCGGCTGGTTGGAGTGTCTGGTAGCTGCTGTGTGTTCGGGAATGGAATATATTTAAACAACGTTAACCCCTGTTGTTACATTGGTGGCAAGCAGCGGATTGATTCCCACAGCCAGAAGGACAGCTACAAGAGGACACAGGCCAATGGAGGCACAGTATGAATGGCTAAAGCGCTCTACCCTCAAGGACTTACTGGAGAACCGGGGAAGACCGGCCAACAACCGTAAGAAGAGGGACATTATCAGAGAACTAGTCGAAATGGATGGAACCGAAAGGCCCAGCGTAACAGACAGGTCACCCAAAGAGGCAAGTTTTGATCGGGCTGTTAATATAAGACTGGCACATTATGGTCCTAACCCTACAGCGGAGATCATAGACCGAGTTATAGCGGCTGTGGACGTAAATTTGCTACCGCAAACAGGTGCTGCAGTAGCAGAAGTCAGAGCAGCACCAACTGAAAGGAGAAAGATACATTTTACTGCTTTTAAAAATTTCATTGAAACTGAAGGAGAGATTGATGGATACCTTGCTGATTTTGAACGGCAATGTGCCCTACACTGGGTGCCCACAGAGGAATGGGTTACCATTTTGTCTGGGAAACTGTCCGGCCGGGCCAGTGAAGCGTTCAGGGCCATCCCAGACGAGGATATTATGAACTATGGACTGGTAAAAGAAGCACTGTTGGCCAGGTATGCCGTCACACCGGAGACATACCGGAGGCGGTTCCGAGAGAAGAGCAAGCAGACTGGAGACTCGTATACCGAGTGGGCATGCCGCCTACACCGCACGGCATCCCAATGGGTCGCTGGATGCCAAGCAGAATCCAGGGAAGAGGTGCTGCAGGTGTTCCTGCTGGAGCACTTCTTTGACAAACTGTCCCTGGAAGTCAGAGAGTGGGTCCGGGACCGAAAACCTTTCACCTTGCCTGAAGCAGCTGGCTTGGCGGACGAATACACAGACGCCCGCAAACTGGATAACCCTGTGGTCAAGACAACAGCTCGGGTGGATTATCGATCAGTAGCACCCCCTCCGGCTATCGCCTACCAACCCCAGTCGTGCCACCCTACAGCACCACCTCCAGCGGCCACTTATTCTCAGCAGCCCAGGTCCAACTCCCAGGGCTATTTACAACCCATCAGGTGTTTTGGGTGTAAACAGCTAGGGCATAAAAAGACAGACTGGCCGTTGAATCCATCCAGGCAGTCCCAGTCATGGAGACAGCCAGCAAGGGGGAACCCCCACACATCCATGCCTGCGGCCCACTGCATTGAGGAGGAAGAACATTGGGGCGTCCTGCACGAGGCTGATCCAATACAAGCAGCTAACTGGGACAACCGGCAGCAACACAGGCAGACTGTCTGGGTTAATGGAAAGGTAGCCAATGGCCTACGTGATACTGGCGCCACCATGACCCTACTACAGTAGAACCTCATCCCAGAGAGCCAACATACCGGAGACACTGTAGCCGTAAGAGTAGCGGGAGGCACCGTCTTCCGGCTACCCCTTGCCCGTGTTCATCTGGATTGGGGGGTTGGTTCGGGACACGTGAATGTGGGGGTGATGAAGGATTTGCCAGCGGATGTACTACTGGGGAATGATTTGGCCCCCCTCGTTTCTGCTTACGCCCCGAAGGGCCCCGCTGAAGCCAACCCAGTGACTACCTGTGCCCAGACCCGTGCTGCTGGAACCGACCCGCTTGCTGCCGAGACCCGGGTAAGACCATCTTCCCCGACATGTACCTTAGATCAGGCACAATATCACAGTCTAAAATTGGAATGTGACAAGTTGGCCAGTGAGAAATCGGAGATGCAACGACACTACGTCATGTATTATGAGATGTCCCATGGCTTGAACATTGAAATGCACAAACAGGCTAAAATTGTCAAAAGGTTAAATGGGATTTGCGCCCGGGTTTTGCCTTAGCTCTCCCAAGAGCGTCAGCAACAAGTTTTGGGAGCCATTGAGAGAGCAAAGCAAGTGACTCTTCCAGAACTGAATTCCATTATTCGCCCTGCAACCTTACAACTTCACCATCATCTACTGACCCGGTAAGCAAAATGGCAATGCTGATGGGTTGTCCAGGCATTAGAGGAATGGAACTATGGACTAACTTCGGAGTCAACCCGTCTGGGGTCTCCTCCTGTGTTAGTCTCCTGCCGAAAGGGGAGAGATGTAACGGGTGGGCCTGTGGAACCCAGAAGTTCTTAGAAAGTATGGACATTGAGAATATGTCTTGGATTGCTTTAAAATGGGTCTGTAATATTAATCCACAAGATTCCTCAGGATATCTGTAAAGGACTATTTACTGGTTGTTTGATTCTGAACTCAACAGGTTAATTGAGAGATGCTGATGTGTTCAACTTCAACCACCTGGCTGCCTGTGTAATGTAGATTAGATTAAATCCAGACTAGCTTCCAAAGACCTTTTCATTGTTGTTTGTGGTGATGTGGATTGGAGCTTGGTAGACAGTCTGGCTGCCTATTATGGGATGTTTAAGTGTCTTGCTGTGAGGAAAGGGGGGGGGGGGAATCACTCCAGCAGCCCCTCCTGCTAAGACTGTATACTGAAGGAGAAGTTTGAACACACCTGACCTGTATCACCATTGTTATTGGACAGTTTAACCCGCCCTGTTCCCCAAGGATGGGAGGGAAGTGTTTTGAAGAAAGATATGTTACCATGTGCTGGCAATAAAGATTCATTCCCTGTTTTGGAACCTCAACACAGAGCGTTGTCTCGTTTGTGCGGGGAGAATTATTTGTATGGGGTCTTTTTCGGCTGGTTGGAGTGTCTGGTAGCTGCTGTGTGTTCGTGAATGGAATATATTTAATCAACGTTAACCCCTGTCGTTACAATCACATATTAGTAAAATTGGCTACATATAATTCATAGTAGCACATGATTGAAGATGATAACAGCAAAATGCCCAAAATATGTACAGACATGATACATAGTATATTGAATAAATTGATGACTCCTATATTTCAAACCCATGGTAAAAACTTGATGACTGTGATATAACATCAAATAAAAAGCTCGACCCGTTTTGTGGAGTAGTATCCAATCATCAGGAGCAGTTAATTGGGAATACCTACAATGAATAATAAAAAATAATAAATACATTTCTTAATTATTGGTAAATAATTAAGGCAGGAAGAGAGGGAACAAAAAATGTAGTCCTAACACTCTTACCTGTGGGGTATGTAGTAAAATAATTGTATGAGAGAGTAGATAGTGTTAATGAAGATTGGAGGTGACCGAGGGGTTGGTAGACAGACCCCCCGGGAGCTGAGGCGGTGATAATGTGGCGAAGGAGCTGGACAATCCGAGTGCCAGGAATGGCAAGAAAAGCATGGAAGGAACCCCCTCATCCAAACGCTATAGTGATGTGTAGGAGCCCATAGGGGCATCTGTAACAATAATAAGAACATAGTGAGGCATGGGAATGATATGGTGGGGCTAAAGAAGATGGAAAGGAGAAGAGTGAAATAAGGTGTGTAGGGAAGGTGGAGTACTTGAATAATAAATGGAACACCCTGGTTATGTTAAAGAGATAAAGGAAAGAACAAACCACCATAGACAAGGTAAATGGAGGACACCGCAAGGTGAATGTTGCCATAGGCTGCAGGTGAAGAATGGTATGAAGATAATGAGAGTGCCAAGATGAGTGAAAAAGTAGTTACCAAAGAAGTGGGTTGAGCAGCCCGCCCTCCAACAAAAGTCCCGCCAACGTCACGCTACAGCGTGCTAGGAAGGAGGAAATGAAGCAACCCCGTAGAGATGACCAGCGCCTATAAATGGGCGCCCGACTCCCCCATCACTGTGCACGCAGATGGCACGTGGACAGCGTCAACACATGGCGCCAGAATGACGTCAATTGTGCGGGCGTGTAGGGCGTGGCATCGATGTGCAGCGAGTGCAAGCCCCCAGCCCCGCAACCAATAAGATCGAGGGAGTGGGGGATAGCCACGGTGCACGTCGCAGCTCCCGGGCATGAATGAAAACACATCCCCCAGACACCAGCCTCACAGCAATCGATCAGAAAGGCGATGCCCAAAATAACAAGTAACCTGTTCAGGCATTTGATAAAATATCAAAAGCAAATCATGGAATATTATATTTATCTAAGTGTGCGTTTCCATCCCTATTTCGTTCGAAAAAAAGAAAAGAATGTGGGACTTTATATGAGACCATGACTATCCAATGCACAGGTCTCCATCCCTGGTTATCTGGAAAAAGAGGGTGAAAATGGGGGCAAAAGGGGGCAGTGGGACTTTATATGAAAGGCAAACTTAGGGTAGGAAGAGTTAATCAATAAAGGGTATAAAAGATATTTATTAATGACACAATTGGGCATAGTGCATAAAATTATATACATATTGAATTAATAATTATGATACAAAATAAAATGGTACATGATTGGTAAATCAGATTATAGTAAAATTGGTTACATATAATTCATAGTAGCACATGATTAAAGATGATAACAGCAAAATGCCCAAAATATGTACAGACATGATACGTAGTATATTGAATAAATTGATGACTCCTACATTTAAAACCCATGGTAAAAACATGATGACTGTGATATAACATCAAATAAAAATCTTGACGCGTTTCGTGGAGTAGTATCCACTCATCCGGAGAAGTTAATTGGGAATACCTATAATGAATAATAAAAAATAAAAAATACATTTCTTAATTATTGGTAAATAATTAAGGCAAGAAGAGAGGGAACAAAAAATGTAGTCCTAGCACTCTTACCTGTGGGGTATGTAGTAAAATAATTGTATGAGAGAGTAGATAGTGTTAATGAAGATTGGAGGCAACCGGGGGGTTGGTAGACAGACCCCCCGGGAGCTGAGGAGGTGACAATGTGGCAAATGAGTGGGACAATCCGAGTGCCAGGAATGGCAAGAAAAGCATGGAAGGAACCCCCTCAGCCAAACGCTATAGTAATGTGTAGGAGCCCATAGGGGCATCTATAACAATAATAATAACATAGTGAGAGTGGGAATGATATGGTGGGGCTAAAGAAGATGGAAAGGAGAAAGAGTGAAATAAGGTGTGTAGGGAAGGGGGAATACTTGAATAATAAATGGAACACCCTGGTGATGTTAAAGAGATAAAGGAAAGAACAAACCACCATAGACAAGGTAAATGGAGGACACCGCAAGGTGAATGTTGCCATAGGCTGCAGTTGAAGAATGGTATGAAGATAATGAGAGTGCCATTGTACTTGTTTTACTGCAGATGTACAGTATCTCACAAAAGGGAGTACACCCCTCACATTTTTGTAAATATTTTATTATATCTTTTCATTTGACAACACTGAAGAAATAACACTTTGCTACAATGTAAAGTAGTGAGTGTACAGCTTGTATAACAGTGTCAATTTGCTGCCCCCTCAAAATAACTCAACACACAGCCATTTATGTCTAAACTGCTGGCAACAAAAGTGAGTACACTCCTAAGTGAAAATGTCCAAATTGGGTCCAATTAGCCATTTTCCCTCCTCTGTGTCATGTGACTTATTAGTGTTACAAGGTCTCAGGTGTGAATGGGGAGCAGGTATATTAAATTTGGTGTTATCAGTCTCACGCTCTCATACTGGTCACTAGAAGTTCAACATGGCACCTCATGGCAAAGAACTCTCTGAGGACCTGACGAAAATAATTGTTGCTCTACATAAGGTGGCCTAGGCTATAGGAAAATTGCCAAGACCCTGAAACTGGGGTGTACTCACTTTTATATTGTAGCAAAGTGTCATTTCTACAGTGTTTTCTCATGAAAAGATATAATAAAATAATTACAAAAATGTGAGGGGTGTACTCACTTTTGTAAGATACTGTAAGTTGCCAATTGGCTTTTAATATAGATGGGAAAGCCTTGTTAGGCATGGTGTGTGGGACTTTAGAGGTGCTCATTGTGGATATTAACAAAATAAGTGGAATAGAAAAGTAGAAATCAATAGATATTTATAAAATATTTTTTTAGATATTTAATACATGATTTACATGACATAAAAACTATTTAGGAATGAAAATACAATGCAGTGCATTTGTTCCTTGTGCGTCACAAATTGATCGTCCTACATGTTTCGCAAAAAATTATGCTTCTTCAGGGACGTGCGTGACTTTTATCTAAAACAGACATATATGTTTAGAAAAAATATAACCAATATAAACAAAAAGATTGTAGTTGCATTGGCATATTTCGTATTGATTGTAAACAAAAATATAGAAATAAAAACAGATAATTTTCACAGTGGAGACGTGCATGTAATACCTCAAGATTCCTATGGATCCTCATACGGATAAAGTGATGACACCTGATGATGATCAGGGGGCACCAAATAGTGGGGCTGGCATATCCAAATCCATATGCAGCTGTGCACATGCAACAAAGGGTGCGAGAGACAAAACAGATGTCCTAGGTTGGGAATAAGGCAAGGTGTCAATGAGTTTGTAAAGATTAATCTTCATATATATATATAAAGGAAAAGAGAGGAAAAAAGATATATGTATATAGGGTATGTGGTTAACTTTAACTCACAATCAATTCATAACGTTTTATGACTAACATCAAAAAATATATATAAATAATCAATGTGCCTACTTCTTTATAAGATGTGGACAGTGTGGCCTGGGAGCCTAAGGAGCGCCTGACAGCGGGTATTGTTATTGGGTTAGTATGCACCAACCATAGTGTAGTCTGTGGGCAGAAGTTTGCACATCCATTAGTGCTGCATAAAAATGTAATTAAACAGCAATAGAGTATATATTCATAGAGGGGGTACCTGTGGTTATATACACCAAATTGCGATGTCCAATAACCATGGTGTGTTGTAAAGACTAGCACCAAGCGCAAAATCCCCCACTGTGAAGATCTATATGTGCAAAGGGATCAATCTGATCAAAATGCATGGCTGGAGTATAACAGAGCTACTTGGTGTCTGTGGATTGCAAGGCAACCTGCAGTTTATCGTATAAACATGACTGTCTTACCTGTGTATCGTCAGCGCGACAATAAGGCTCCCAGGGCTGGCCCCATGACGGCCACAAGATCCACAACCTGCCTTTTATATCCCATCCTGGTGATGGAATAAGTGCGCCGCCAACGGCGTGCATGACGTCGGCGGCGTAAGTGCGGGCGCTGGATAATGACTATGTGGTGGATGGAACCACCGTGTTAGTGGCCCCTCCCTGGGAAACGCACGCGCCTGATCCAGCGAGGTGATGACGCGAAGACTGCCGCTGCAAGCTGGGTGGCGCATGCGCCGGGCTGGGCCAGACGACTGTCACCAAGGGTCGGACAATCATAACATCCATGCCTTCGCGTGGATTCAGGGGTGGCTGATGACTGCCCCCTAGCGCCCGCATGGACATTGTAATTGCTCTCACATTGCATGTGCACTGAGTGCACAGGACTGGGTATGACAATGAGGTGCTGGATATCCTTTCCTCACAATGGAGGCTGGGATCCCAGATGAAGGGTGTATTGAAACACTCATGTCAGTGGTGTTGTTGTTTACATACCCTGCGATGATTGAGGGCATGGTGAGATAGAGGAATCCTAGGGATCGGAGGCATGAGTCAGGTCTCTTAAAAAAAGAAAAAGAAACATATCATTAGACATGAAAAACAACCATAAAGAAATTTATGTTTATTAGCTGCCTAGGAGGTTTTTGCTCAAAGAAACAGCATTACAAAACATACCAAAATATAGATATTAAACGTATATTGCATTCTAGCAATTTTATGCTTATGTTTATGTAGCACTACCCCCGTAGGAGCTGCTGTTTGTTTGATTTGGGTCTACGTCCTGCCTATCAACCCCTGGAAGTGGCTCAAACCTTCCCTTAGCACAACTGATATGAATAAGGAGTGTGAGACCTATTGAGTATTAGGAGACACAATCCTGCATACATCACACAATAACCTGTAAATGTTATTACCTTTGCTGGTCACTAGTCCTTCTAAGTAACAGAGATACTTCACACAAGTTATATGCTTTATCAAAGGTACCTTTACTCAGTATAAAAGGGAAGGGTAAAGAATCACATTAATACACACAGTTGACTCTGCATGCGCATTGCAGAGTCAATAAACCAATAAGGATAGGTATCACTGAGATTAGGTAATAACAGGAAATAACATCAGCTATATATATGTACATGTATCTATATGTGTCTCTGCACGGCTAACTGGTTGCTCGCGAGCTCCCCCTTTGTTGCAATACCTTGCACGTGTTCATTCCCTATAATAGGTAAGCAAGGCCTATCTGCGTCCCACTCAAAGTTCCTTTCTCCAATGAAGTCTTCGCTAGCCACCGTCGGTGCACAAGTTAAATTGTAATCCACAGGGTTTCAACAAGATGCTGTAATTATCCGCAATATACCTGAGTACTCGTGTGCCTGCCACCCACTAATGACGGATGCACCAATCTCTGATCACATAGTCTCCAGTGAGATACACTAGGCCGCAAGCTGTGGCGTGATAGGTGAAGTGTGGCTGGCACTAACTAAATCACTTTCCTCTGGGGGCGTGTCCGGGATGGCGCTGGGAGCAGACGTGCTTGTCTGAGCTCCCCAGGACCGGCGCTATGTAAGTCCTTTTATAGGGTGCAGACCCTCCCAGATTCCTCCTCCTGTGTCCCCTTAGCCCTGGGACCTTGCCCTGGACAGCTCGGGGTGAGATTGGCCAGCAGTGACCCCAGGAAGGGCCGCGGCCGGACGTCGCGGACTAGGCCGAAGCCGGGGACTCGCCTAGAATCCCGGCCCGAAGCTCCGCGGGGCCGGCGCGGTACAACGCCTCAGATCCTTCTCTCCTGCATCTCCCCAGCCTTGGGACCCTATCCGGACGCTGGTGAAGTGGGGATGGCCGGCTGTGACTCCAGGAAAGGTTGCAGATCGGGCGTTGTCGACTAGGCCGAAGCCGGGGACTCGCCTGGAATTCCGGCCCGGACATCCGCAGGGCCGGCGCAGTAAGACCCTCTTTTTTTTTTTTTTTTTGCTGTTGGGCATAAAACCCCTCCTGCCATCCTCCACTGCCTCCTGATCCCCTGTAGTTTCCCTGGGGTATGCAGAGGAGGAAAAGTCAACCATGCTCCAAAAAGAAAGCCGCTAAGTTAGACGCTGCGGACAAGGCCGCAGCCGCGGCCTCACCAAAAGCCTGTGCCCCGATGGAAAACCAGGCTGAAGACCCCGACCGGCTGCCTGCCACGGCGGCCGATTTTAAAGTGGTCCTGCATGCCATAACTACCCTGACTGGTAAGGTGGACCATATACAGGCAAATGTGGAGTTTATTAGAAAAGACTTTGACGCTTTTCGTGGTAGAATGACTGAGGTGGAGCACAGGGTCTCCCAGACTGAAGACACGGTACGCGACCATGGGGCTGACATTCACTCACTTAAGGCCAGGGTCAAGGTGCTGGAGTCCCGCACAGAAGACGCAGAGAATCTTAACAGAAGAAATAATTTGCGTGTTCTGGGACTCCCCGAGGGGGCTGAGGGTGCTGACCCCACGGCCTTTGCTGAACGCTTATTACAACAAATACTCCCTTCAGCACGCTTCTCTCCGTTTTTTACTGTGGAGAGGGCTCATCGCATACCCGCCACCAGGGGGCCCCAGGGAGCACCGCCCCGCACATTTATCCTTAAACTTCTCCACTTCCGGGACAGAGATACGGTGATGAAGGAGGCCAGGGCTCAAGGTGAATTACGCTTCGACAATGCCAAGCTCCTAATCTTTCCGGACTATTCGCTGGAAACCCAGAAACAGCGTAAATCCTTTGATGCTGTGAGAGCTCGGCTTCGCTCCAAACACATCAAGTACAGTATGTTGTTCCCGGCCAGGCTGAGGGTGGAAGATGGTGAGTCTCTTCGGTTCTTCGTGTCCCCAGAGGAGGCCTCCATGTGGATCGACACACTCCCGCGAGGATGAGTATTCCTGCTGATTACCTACTGAAGTGGGCTGTTTCAACTGATGTCTTTTCTCACGTGCCTTGTTATTTTCTATTTTTGTATCCCTTTCTTTTTTCTACACACTGGCCTGGGTCTTCTTCCTGGGTCCTGACGGGCCATATGTGCTACTGTGTACTCCAATCCATGGCCCCCGGGGCCGGGAGGCTGTGACTTGAACTTTTAGCTGCAGCCTCACTGTTGGAGGATTGTCCGAAACTTGTCCTGTTTCTGCCCCTTCTTCCCCCCCTTCTCCACGTCCTGAGGCCCAGGCCCTCGAGTTTGTCAGCACGTACTCCGACAGCGCTTAAGTTTGTACCCCCGGCATAGCCGGGAGACTGCACCCACATTTATTTTTTCTATCTGCTCCGGTCCCCGGCGGGGGACTGCGTGTGTGTCGTCTAACCGCTGGACTGTGGATGCCGTTCCGCACACGTTTCCCCATTGCAGGCGTGTTCGCCTTTGTTTCCAGTTGGGATCCTAAGCCTCCCCATAGTTGGGGTTGGGGGTGGCGGGGTGGGGGGTGGGGGGGATGGTTGGGACTGTTTGGTTATGTTTTGTTATTTTCTTATATTTTTACAAGCGATGTTTTACAGTGTGACTTAGGATGTGTGGGTCGGTATGTTTTGATTTATGTAATGGTCCGGGTCCGGTCCCAGGGTCCGGTAGTCTTGTTCCAGCTCTATCTAGTACCACAGGGTGACTATGGCTGAGTGCACCATAGTTTCGTGGAACACTAGGGGTCTCAACTCCTCTATAAAGAGGTCACTGGTGTTTCAGTTCCTTAATGCTCACCGCCCCCAGATATGTATCCTTCAAGAGACGCATTTAACTGGCAGCAAACTTTTAAGCCTGAAGCGTTCCTGGGTGGGACACCTCTACCACTCCACTCATACCAACTACTCCCGGGGAGTTAGCATTCTAGTTCACAAATCCCTGCCTTTTAGGTTGCTGGCGCTGGAGCTGGACCCGGATGGGAGATATGTCATAATGCATGCTGTGATAGATAGGGTGGAGCTGGTGGTGGTGGGTCTTTACCTGCCCCCCCCCCGGCCTCCATGAGAATACTCAACCAGCTAGTTTCTAAGATTGTTGTGTTTGGTACGGATAATGTGGTGATCATGGGCGATTTTAACCTGGTCCCGGACCCTGGGTTGGACAGACTTTCCGGTGTGGCGGGCCCAGTTTCGGACCTGTCCTCCTGGGCAGAGGCCTCCAATTTGACTGATGTGTGGCGGTGGCGCTACCCTGATCAGCGGGCCTACACATGTCACTCGGCCTCACATAAAACATTCTCGCGCATAGATCTGGCCTATGTGGGGGGGTCTGTCCTCCCTAGGGTCAGGGGTGTCTCCATCCTTCCTCGGGGCGTCTCGGATCATGCTCCTCTGCAATTGAGGCTGGGTGTGTCCGCGGCTCCGGGGGAGGGATTGTGGAGATTGTCCAGATTTTGGCTGTCCGACTCCAGGATCTCTGAACCATATCGTTCTGAGGTGATACAATACTGGCGAGACCTGGACCCTACTGTGCCCCTTACCGTGTCTTGGGATGCATTCAAGGCCTTCTCTAGGGGCAGCCTGCAGACGCATAACCGGAGGACTCGCAGGGACATGAGGGAGGATATAAAGCGGGCTGAGGCAAGGGTGACTACACTTGAGACAGAATGCACTGCTACCAGGGACTCTGGGGTATACTCTGACTTTCAGGCCGCACTGAGGGATGTGCTTCTGCTCCGCACATCCGCTACCAAAACTAAATTTCTGCACCAATCCCAACGCATATTCGAACATGGGGAGAAAACGGGTAGCATGCTGGCGTGGCTGTCAAGGGAGAGCTCTTCACCTGTGACCATATCGGCAATAGCTGACTCGGATGGGTCGCTGCTGACCGATCCTGCCGCCATCAACGGCCGCTTTGCATCCTTCTACCAGGAGCTGTACAGCTCCCGGCTGACATGCACGGACGAGGAGCTCACGGCATATCTGGAGGAGACGGAGCTGCCCTGCTTGACGTCCGCCTGCAGAGATGCATTAGACGCCCCTATCACGCTAGACGAGATTCGGCGGGCGGTGTCCTCCCTACAGGGAGGTAAGACGCCGGGCCCGGATGGCATCCCTGCCGAACTCTTTAAGATGTATGTGGAGGAGCTGCTTCCCGCATTTAAACTTATGCTACAAAAGGCTGCGGAGGGGGATTGTCTCCCCCAGACCATGGCCGAAGCAGTTATAGTAGTTATTCTCAAACCAGGCAAGGCACCTGACCAGTGCTCCTCGTACCGGCCGATATCTCTCCTAAATGTCGACGCCAAGATATTGGCCAAGGTATTAGCCGGACGCCTGAATGTTGTGATCACTGCATTGGTGCACGCTGATCAATCTGGGTTTATGAAAACAGAATTTAAACCTAAAAACACGCAGGTGAAAATTAGGAGAAAATGTAGCGCTAATAAACGAAAATCACTAAACTAATATAATAACATTCACTAGTGAAACTGTGATAATCAAATTGTACTCCACGTGACATGTGATAAAATTCAAAAACAATAGTCCATAAAGTGAAATAATGTTCCAAAGAAGAAAGAAATATTCCAAAAAGAGATGTGTAGTCTTCTTAATAGAGAATATCTTCCACCCCACCGTGCACGTATCAGCTCCCCTTTGAAAATACACTCACCAGCTGTAAATGCCTCCCACTCTCGTGTTCGGCTCAAAGGCTTGCTAGTTAACCACTAGAAGGTGAACGACCATCAGCTGAAAGCTTGTGTGTCAACACAGGATGTTCCATACATGTAAAAATAAAAAGGTGCTCCAATAGTGTAAAATAGTAACGACCAAATTTATTCAAATACACAACCACACTTCAAATATTACACTCACATGATGTGAAAATAAAACCAGCCTTAAATCAATCACAGCAAGCAGAAAAAAGTGTAAGATGGCACTGCAGTGATTTGCGGTCACGGCGGACCCAAGGTGTACGCTCGGTACAGGTCTCTCACCCCCTCCTGAGCTCCGGGTCACAGCAGCCGTGTAGCGTTCTTAGCCTCAGCGTGTCACGATAATGTCAATAATAATGCAGCCATGCACCCGACGTTTCGTCACTAGGACTTGGGGAGCTGATACGTGCACGGTGGGGTGGAAGATATTCTCTATTAAGAAGACTACACATCTCTTTTTGGAATATTTCTTTCTTCTTTGGAACATTATTTCACTTTATGGACTATTGTTTTTGAATTTTATCACATGTCACGTGGAGTACAATTTGATTATCACAGTTTCACTAGTGAATGTTATTATATTAGTTTAGTGATTTTCGTTTATTAGCGCTACATTTTCTCCTAATTTTCACCTGCGTGTTTTTAGGTTTAAATTCTGTTTTCATATTTATCATTTTAAGTGGCAGCTTTAGTTAAATATATTTTTTCACATTTTTTTGTATTGGCGCAGTGGTGGTACAAGATATTAGGAGCGGTTGTATTTTGATACCTATTTTTATTGTCAGTTCACTCATTTAACCTATTGCAGCCATGGATGCTATTAATTTTCTGTCTAATAGGCAGATGAATCCTGAAAGTATTTTTTCCACCAATCAAGTAATGACTGATTGTGAGGAAGATGTTTCAGGGACTTTGAAATCTCTAGAGAATCTCTTAGAGAAACAAATTAAAACATGGTGGGATATATTTACCTTTGAACACTATGAAAAAGAGAACCTTATTTTTAGAAGCCTGAGGTGGGAAGTTTCCCCTCAGGATGGCCTAACAGAACAAAAGTATATGGATGAATGGCTAGAATTTTTTAATAGAATGGGGAGAGAGCTCCAGGCTCTGGTTTTAAGAAGGAAGCATATTAAACTAGGAATTGTGAATCAAAAAATAAACACAATACAGGCTACATTAGAATCTGTAAAGGATACTAATCAAGTAAAAGATTTTAATAATAGTATGAAGAAGAAATTGGAAAAATTGGACAGGGAAATACAGAAGAAAAAGGTCAAAAAATATTTGCGTGACTCAAATGATTTCCAAACCAATGGTATATATGCATGGCAAGTATCTAGCATTGGCAAGGAAGAAGTGATTAAAGAGGGCGGTGAACCCATCACCACCGAGGCTCAATCTACCAATAATAACAATAAAAAACCTATTGGGAAGGAAGGAGTGATTAGAAATGAAAGGGCGGCTGGTGCAGTTGCAAAAAATGGTGGTCCACAAGGAAGTAGGACTGGACAACCAATTCAACATCAGCAACCAATAAGATCTAATTTACAAGAAAGGGATGGTTATCAATACCAACAATATCCTTCCCCACATCCGAATAGGTCAAATAATCACTTTTATTATCAATCACCAAGAGTAGGTAGGGGGAATACTCCACAGAATAATTATTATCCCTCACGGGATTACCAACAATGGTACCAACACCCTCCCCCGTATCACTACCCGGATCCAAGGAATGAACCACCTATGTATAATAGGTATCAAGCCTTGGCTGATAGTGAATACTATGAAGAGTACCCTAACCGGTATCCAACCTCCTCTTTTTTAGGACATCGAGGGAGAGGGGGGAAGGGTGGGGGAACACCAAGGAAGAACCCCCAACCCAACAAACACAAGGGAGGCGAGAAAGGAGCACCCCCATACCACTTGAACAAAGATTTGGCACCCACTCTAAGAGAAGAAGGGGATGCAGATCAGGCCGACGGAAACAACACAAAAAAGCGGATGCGAAACCATTGAACGCGGGGATATATAATCTGAGTAAAATGGATCTAGGCCCATATGAATTAAACATACTCCAATTGGGATTAAAATGTGCCCCAAAAAAATGTTTAAATAAGTTTGATGTCTATATAGACACGCACAAATTTATTCGAACTTTAAACATGAAAAAATATTTTCTGAGCCAAACAGCGGAAGTTTCGCAAAAGGTCACTTACACTACTGAGAGAAATGATAGCGGATTGAAAAATAAATCCACATTCAATCCCCAGAATCCAAGTAACCATTTCATTGAAGTCTTCAAAAGCCTGGTGCTGAAGGATATTGAAGAACTGGCTCCTAAGAAAAGAGTCAATCCTGAATATATTAAAGAGGGCATCAGATCACTTGAAAAAAGGAAGGACATCATTGTGCGCCCCGCTGATAAGGGGGGAGGGGTGGTGGTGATGGACAAAACTTTTTACAGTCAACAATTGAATGAATTATTGGAAGATAACGTGACGTACAAAAAACTTGGAAGTGATCCAACAGATTCTTTCTCTACCCAGTTGGAGTTATTAGTGGAGTGGGGCTATGGCATTAATGCCCTAAACTCCAAGGAGAGACGATATTTGGTACCCAGTGCATGTAGAATTCCCATCATCTACACGTTACCTAAAATCCACAAGAACAGTCAAAATCCTCCAGCCCGCCCTATAGTTAATGGAATAGGATCGGTAACAGCCAGATTGGGTGAATTTCTAGATAAGTTCCTCCAGCCTAGTGTAAAGGCAACCAAGGCCTACTTGAAGGACACTTCAGAATTACTGCAACTGATGGAAGATATTCAACTTAGCACCACTGCTGAAACCTATTTGGTGACAGCTGATGTGTGCTCTTTGTATACCATCATCCAACATGAAGATGCAGCATTAGCGCTTAACTGGGCCTTGAGCAAAAGGGATGATATCCCGTATACACAAAAAAGGTTCTTGGGACATGCATTAGAATATTGCATGTCACACAATTACTTTTGGTGGCAGGGACAATTCTATTCGCAGCAGGTTGGCGTGGCTATGGGAGCCAAATATGCTCCTAGCCTCGCCAACCTGTTCATGGCTGAATGGGAGGATAGGCAGGTGTTCAGTAAACAGCTCCCACAGTTGAAGTTTTACCGCAGGTTCATTGATGACCTCCTGTTTATTTGGGAGGGAACACGTGAATCTGTTGTGGACTTCTTAGAGGGTCTAAATCATAATGTGAATAACATTAAATTGGAATATCAGATAAGTGATGAGACTGTGAATTTTCTGGATTTAACCATTGAAAAGGATAACAATAGACTGAATACTAAAGTATTCTTTAAACCGACGGATCGGAATAGTTATCTGTCAATAGGAAGTGGACATCATCCATCATGGATTAGGAACATTCCAAAAGGCCAAATGTTGAGGGTCCGTCGTAACTGCACGAAGTTGTCAGATTACCAACTACAATCCCAACTATTGAAGACAAAATTTCTGCAGAAGGGATATACAGAAGGCTCTTTAAATGAAATAATCCAGGAGGTATCTGAGATACCAAGAGAACAATGCCTGAGAAAAAAATCTACAGAGGAGATACCAAAAACTGAACACCAATTGGGGTTCATTTCTAACTTCCATTGCCAGTATAAAGAGATCGAAAACATCTATAAAAAACACTGGCATATACTTGGGAGGGACAGACATCTTGGGCAAATAATAACTCAACAACCGAAATTTATATACAGGCGTGCCCCCAATTTCGGTGACCAAGTAGTAAGGAAGATTTTGGACCCCCCAGATAAGCAATTTCTAAAGATTGACTTAAAAGGTTTTTTTGCCTGTAGAAAATGCATTTGCTGTAGGACTGTTAGGGTAAGCAATAGAGGAAAAACTGAAGTCTCTAGTAGTGATGGGGAGTCCTTTGACATTAATGAATTCATCACGTGTAATTCCACACATGTGGTGTACTTAATGTGGTGTCCATGCGGATTACTGTATGTAGGAAGGACCAAAAGGCTTCTGAGGGTACGAATATCTGAACATTTATCAAATATAAGAAAGGGGTTCCGCTTCCATAGTGTATCATTACACTTTAAGGAAAAGCACAACCAGGATCCGTCTTTATTACAATTTTGTGGGATAGATGTTGTCTATCCAGCCTGGAGGGGTTCCAACAGGGTGAGAGACCTGTCCCAAAGGGAAACCCGCTGAATTTTTCTGCTCAAGTGTCTTAGCCCTAGAGGGTTAAACATTGAAGTCGACTTAAACTGTTTTATTAATAATTTCTGACCAGCTTTGTAGTAATTATAGTGATCATTTTATTTTTTCCTACTTTTTTAGAATGATTTTTTCTATAATAATTGTCTACTGTGCCTGTTCCAATAAGATTTGGTGTTTTTTTATTATTCTTCATATTACGTATAATTAGGCTCATTTGATTAGTGAGCATCTAGTTCCATGTGGGTTGACACTGTTTGGGATTGTGCAGTAACTTGCACGTTTCTATACAGTGTCTTCCCCTCGCCTTTTGCGGTTGTGACATTTTTATTTAAAAGAGGGAGGTCTTACAGACAGCAGTTATTTGGCTTTACCATTGGTGCCTGTAAATATACCTGAATCCGGGGTTAATTTGAAGCACAGTTGCCATCATGTGCCGAATGGCTCTGGGATTTGGGGTGTTGCGGTGGATGGCTCATTTACGACCCTTTTGATGAGACCATCCATTGTTACATCATGTATGTGACAGCCCTCCTTATTTTGTTAGAGGAGATTTTAATAATTTTAATAATTTTAATAAATGTAATTATTTTCCTGTATTTTTGATACAGTTAAATTAGTTTTTAGCAATCATTATGACCTGCTAAATAGATGCTTCTTAAGCCCCATTAATTATTATACCAAATTATAGTGGTTCTCTTTTCAGGTATGATTTTAAATTTGAAATGGATTTGTGTTCCATTTTATTTGTATTATTATAAGTTTGCTGCACACCATACTCTCAACAGTGAGGCTTTAAACCATTTAAACTATTGTTTTGCATTTTTTTACACACTAACAAGCGCAAGCTGTTATGTCTGTGTGTCACCGGGCATCGGCATGTTAGCACTTTGCGGTCATGGGGACACAGGAAGTGTGCAGGTGCAGGATTGAAGTTCTGGTGAGAGGCAGGTGGGAAAGCATAAAGGGAAGTTGTGAGGGAATGAGCAGCCAATCCCATGAATAAGTCCTAGTGACGAAACGTCGGGTGCATGGCTGCATTATTATTGACATTATCGTGACACGCTGAGGCTAAGAACGCTACACGGCTGCTGTGACCCGGAGCTCAGGAGGGGGTGAGAGACCTGTACCGAGCGTACACCTTGGGTCCGCCGTGACCGCAAATCACTGCAGTGCCATCTTACACTTTTTTCTGCTTGCTGTGATTGATTTAAGGCTGGTTTTATTTTCACATCATGTGAGTGTAATATTTGAAGTGTGGTTGTGTATTTGAATAAATTTGGTCGTTACTATTTTACACTATTGGAGCACCTTTTTATTTTTACATGTATGGAACATCCTGTGTTGACACACAAGCTTTCAGCTGATGGTCGTTCACCTTCTAGTGGTTAACTAGCAAGCCTTTGAGCCGAACACGAGAGTGGGAGGCATTTACAGCTGGTGAGTGTATTTTCAAAGGGGAGCTGATACGTGCACGGTGGGGTGGAAGATATTCTCTATTAAGAAGACTACACATCTCTTTTTGGAATATTTCTTTCTTCTTTGGAACATTATTTCACTTTATGGACTATTGTTTTTGAATTTTATCACATGTCACGTGGAGTACAATTTGATTATCACAGTTTCACTAGTGAATGTTATTATATTAGTTTAGTGATTTTCGTTTATTAGCGCTACATTTTCTCCTAATTTTCACCTGCGTGTTTTTAGGTTTAAATTCTGTTTTCATATTTATCATTTTAAGTGGCAGCTTTAGTTAAATATATTTTTTCACATTTTTTTGTATTGGCGCAGTGGTGGTACAAGATATTAGGAGCGGTTGTATTTTGATACCTATTTTTATTGTCAATCTGGGTTTATGCCAGGGCGGGGAACTGATATTAATATACGACGGCTCCTCACACATCGACGGCCCGGGGGTGGTGGCCTCTCTAGATGCCGAGAAAGCGTTTGACTCGGTGGAGTGGCGCTACCTCTGGGCCGTCCTGCGTAAATTCGGGTTTGGCCCCCAATTTGTTAAATGGGTCCAACTGCTTTACCGCGACCCCATGGCTCGTATTCGCACGAACAACTCGCTTTCGTCTCCATTCCCCCTGTCCCGGGGCACTAGGCGGGGCTGCCCACTCTCCCCTGGCTTGTTTGCGTTGGCCATGGAACCCATGGCGGCACGTATTAGGACAGCTCCCCTGGTTGAGGGCATCCCTGTGGGGGTGGTCACGGACAAAATATCCCTATATGCTGACGATACCCTCCTGTTCCCTAAGGACGTTTCTTCCCTCCCACCGGCTCTCCACATTGTGGATGTGTTTGGCTCGTTTTCTGGAATTAAGGTAAACTGGGGAAAGTCACTCCTTTTTTCACTCCATCTGTCGGGACCCCGCCCCCCCACGGGTACCCCCTTAAACTGGACGTTGGAATTCAAATATCTTGGGATACTGATTAGAGCGCCCCTGTCCTCCTACATAGACTTGAATCTCATGCCACTGCTGAAGACCTTCTCGAGGAGATGCGCGGCCTGGAGATCCCTCCCTCTTTCACCGGTGGGTAGGGTCAATCTGGTGAAAATGGTCTACCTTCCTAAATTCCTATACTTTTTTCGTAATTCCCCATTGATCCCCCCGGCCCCATTTTTCGCCACATTAAATGGTATCATATCCTCCTTTGTGTGGAATGGCAGACCTCCACGGTTGGCCATCTCCACCTTACAGCTCCCCATTGCGCGAGGTGGCTTGTCCCTACCGGATTTCCAGGTGTATTTTTGGGCGGCGGTTTTGGTCACAGTCAGGTGGTGGTTCTCTCAGCCTAAAGACAACCCTGCGGTGACCCTTGAAGCGGCGATTATGGGTTCATACTCCTCCCTCAGCAACTTGGTGTTCAGGGGTCCGAAATCTCACCCCGGTCTTACGGAGCCTATGCGTACGACGATATCAGTGTGGCGTACTGTTAGCGCACGTAATAGCTCCCCTGTTACATACTCCCCCCATCTCCCCCTATGGGGTAATCCCACCCTTCCACACTTGAACACGGTCCCGGACCCCCAGGTGTGGGCAAAGAAAGGGATAGTGAACCTTAAACACATAGTTGCCGGCGGTAAATTGCGCTCGTTCCCCAACCTCAGAGATGCCTATCAGTTGCCGGGCTGGATGTTGTTTCGTTATTACCAACTACGCCATGCGTACAATAAGCAATTCCCACCTTCCATTGCCCTCGGATCGGACTCTGTGGAGAGACTTCTTACTGCCAGGGTCATAGATAAACCCCTATCCTCCCTGTACTTCTGTTTGTCCGTAAGCCCCAAAGGAAAGCTTGAGAAAGCTATGATTAAATGGAGGGGGGACATCCCTGACCTGACGGAGGAGGAATGGGAGTCTACCCTATCCTCCTTTGTGACGAACATGATCTCGGCCAAAGACCGATTTTTGCAGGTTAAGTTCCTCCACAGGGCCTACTTCACTCCAAAACGACTGACCCTTATGAACCCGGAGACCCCGGTGAATTGTCCTCGGTGTGACCTGCAGGCTGCCTCCTTCCTACACATGATCTGGACCTGCCCACGTCTGGTGGATTACTGGATGGGGGTAGTGGACAGCCTCAATGGAATAGCGGCCCTGGACTTGAGACCTGATTCTCGGGCATTGCTGCTTAACATCTTTGGGGCAACGGTCCGGGGCAAGTATACCAGGCTGTTTCTGGGCTATGCCACCTTTTATGCACGAAAGGTGATATTCCTCCATTGGAAAGACCCGGGGCCACCTACAGTTTCTATGTGGCGTACGGTTGTGAACTCAGTGTTACCACTCTACAAACTTACCTACCTTAATTGGAACTGCCCCAACAAATTTGATAAAATATGGTCGGGATGGATAGATGCCTGGGGGGAGGGGTCCCTGGAGGACGCACGGGATGGGGTGGCTGGGGATGCACCACAGCCCTGAATCCATAGGTTGGTTCTCCTGTGAGTTGATGACCTGTTTTGTTATGTTGTTTATCCATTTACTTGAGGTTCCTTCTCGTCCCTCCCTCCCCCCTCTCTCTCCCCCCCTTCCTTCCCTTCTCCCCCCTCCCTTCCCCCCTCCCTTTCCCCCCCCCTCCCTTCCCCCCTCCCTTTCCCTCCCCCCCCAAATCGGTTATCCTGGGATATTATGCTGTAATGTCTACCTCCTGATCTAACGTTGGAAGTTCCTGGGACCTTATTCTCACTCATCCTGTGGTTAATATTGTTGTGGTTTTCTAAGTTACTGAGTATTGTCCTTCATGTAAAGGATTGTGTGTTTGCATCGCTTGTATTGTAAAGATCTAAATAAAACATTTTCTTCTTGTTAAAAAAAAATCACTTTCCTCTAAGGTAGTAGTCAATTCTGGGCAGGTGCCCTTCTCACCATACAGGCCCGACTTTCAGATAGTCTCCTCTGGCTTGTCCCAATCACTCGATCTCCACGCTTCTGCTTCAGCTGCAGTCTCCGGACTCCGTCACTAACAGCATATGGTGATGGACGACTCCGGTCTCTGCTGGGCAATCACAGGACGCTGTGGACGATCCTCTGCTGGAAATCACTCAGGCACTCCCGTAATTTAGGCCCAGGCTTCTGGCCTAATCCTTAGGAAGCAGGCCTCCGTGCCAACTTCCTGCTTGATTGAGAGCTGGATCCAGAGAGAGAGACGCTGGCCCCTCCCCTGGTTTAAGTAGTCTGCCCAGAATGCTTTGCGGTGTTGCAATGCACCCTGGGTAATGTAGTCTGTCTTTTACTAAAAGCAACAAAGTATTTTCTCCTAGCTGATATCTGTCCCAAAGTGCATTAGTTGCATTGTAACACTTATACCACCGGAGGGAGCCGGATTCCTTCTTACATATGGACATCCTGCTACACACTCCCCCCACTTAAAGTCTTTGGTCCCCAAAGAGGACAACAGTATGTAACCTAACACATACTTTGGCAATACCTGCAGGGAAATTTGTTAGTTTATGCATGACAATAAACAGCTTGCCTTTTCATAAGCAGGATTTAAACTTAAACAGCTCATATCATAACACAGAGCCGACAGAGGAACCTCCCACCAATTATCACAAGGAGGGAGGTTGTCCTGTATACGGACCACCGACACTTGGGTGTCTGTTTCAGATGTGCTAGGGAGTGAGCTGGGGTTGTCTTCCACTGAATCTGAATCTGGAGTGGAAGAGCTAGACTGATCAATGGTTCTCTTAGAAGTGATGATGGCCTCCTCAGAGCATTCACCCAATTGGTCATACGTCAGTCTTTTTGGGGGGTGAATTACTCTTCTTTCCCTCTGCTCTTTAGGTATCATATTCTCAAGGACATTGGGGCTGGCTGTTTCTAGAAGCTCTTCAGGGGCTTCCTCATCTAGTTCAGGCATGTTGGGCTCCAGAACTTCAGGAGCGTCCCGCTCTCCTTCAGATAGAGACAACGACCCTTCTTCTGGGTCTTCCATTGACAAAGAGTCTGAGTCATCAGCTACCTCCTCAATGAGAATGTTTGAAGGCACGAATTCAGGAGCTTCTGCCCGAAGAGTTCCATTGTCAACTGTTTTGGGTGAGGTTTGGGAGGTGGTCATGGGTTCTGGCAATTGGGATGACCACAACCAGTCAGATTCTGCTTCTTCATCCTCTTGACCTTCATTGTCAGAGTCTCCATCTCTTACATCTGGAAGCACTGTTTGAGATCGGGTGATGGGTCTGGAACCTTGAGAAGTTGAAGGGGTTTCTTGTGAGTCAGATGCAGGAGGCATGCGAACTGCCTCGGAGAGGGGCAACAAGTGATTCCTGTGCCAGGTCTTTAACGGTCCCACGCTTCCTTCTGGCCTAATTTGGTACACAGGAAGGTTTTCCAGCTTCTTGCAGATAACATAAGGTTGGGATTTCCAACGGTCAGCCAACTTATGTTTTCCCGGAATTCCCAAGTTCCTCAACAGCACTCTATCTCCTGGCTGTAAATCTTGAATTCTGACTCTTAGGTCAAAGTTTCTTTTATTTCTCAGCCCCCGTTGGTCAGATGCTGCTTGGGCCTTTTCAAAAGCTGTCTTCAGACTCTTTCTCAATCGGTCTACATATCCCTTGTGGGATGCTGCTGAGGTATGATCCAGCGATATGCCAAAGGCCAAGTCCACTGGCAACCGAGCCTCCCGCCCGAACATCAAACGGTATGGGGAATACCCGGTGACATCACTGGCAGTGCTATTGTAGGCATGCACTATGGCAGCTACATGCTTGCTCCAATGCTGCTTTTTCTCGGAACTCAGAGTCCCCAACATATCCAAGAGAGTCCGGTTAAACCGTTCAGGCTGAGCATCTCCTTGTGGGTGATAAGGGGTTGTCCTGGTCTTCTGGATGCCTAACAGGTCTAATAACTTCTTTATTAATTTGCTTTCAAAGTCTCTGCCCTGATCTGAATGAAGGCGTTGGGGTAGACCATAGTGCACAAATAATTTTTCTACCAGTACTTTGGCTACTGTTGAGGCCTTCTGGTCTTTTGTTGGGAATGCTTGAGCATATCTGGTAAAGTGATCTGTTATCACCAAGACATTCCCTTGACCACTCAGATCAGGCTCCAGGCAAAGGAAGTCAATGCACACCAGTTCCATAGGTCCCTGACTTTGCAGATGGCCCATTGGGGCTGCTTGACGTGGCAAGGTCTTCCTTTGAATGCATCGGACACAGGAATGGCAATATCCTTCCACTTCAGCCCGCATGCAGGGCCAATAGAACCTATCCCGTACAAGGTGAAAAGTCCATTCGGACCCTAGGTGACCATGGTTGTCATGGAGGGCAGCTAGGACCGCTTCTCGATATTTGGCTGGTAGAAACAGCTGCCACTTGTCTTCTGAGTCGTCAGAGGGGCCCCTTCGGTAGACCACCCCTTGACGTATGTGTAGCCGATAGTGATGAGCCGAACACCCCCGGGTTCGGTTCGCACCAGAACCCGCGAACGGACCGAAAGTTCGTACGAACATTAGAACCCTATTAAATACAATGGATGCGAACGTTCGAATTCTAAAGTGCTAATTATAACAACTATTATGCATGTTATTGTCCTAAAAAGGGTTTGGGAACCCGGGTTCTGCACCAGGGGACATGTATCAATGCAAATAGAAGTTTTAAAAACGGTCGTTTTTCGGGAGCAGTCATTTTAATGATGCATAAAGTGAAAAAAAAAAGTCAAATATTCCTTTAAATATCGTACCTGGGGGGTGTCTAAAGTATGCCTGTGAAGTGCCACGTGTTTCCCGTGTTTAGAACTGTCCCTGCACAAAATGACACTTCTAAAGGAAAAAAAAGCCATTTAAAACTGCTTGCGGCTTTAATGTAATGTCTGGTCCCGGTAATATGGATGAAAATCTTTAAGAAAAATGGCATAGCTACCCCATGACCCCCCCCCCCCCTACCCCAGCCCATTACCAGCCCCTTTGGGTCTTGTATGGATATTAAGGGGAACCCCGCACATAAAATAAAAAAGGCCCTATATTAAGGTGACCAGATTTTTAAAATGAAATCCGGGGACATATTTTTTTTTTACTAGTAATGGCGGCAATCAGCGACTCTCTGCCCATCGCCGCCGCCCGCCTCACAGCCTGTCAAGTCTTACTCTCTGGGCCCCGGCTACTACAGGGTGGGGAGTGGAGGAAGATCACTCCACCAGGGAAGGCAAGGAGATAGGCAGGCGGCTGGCTGGGACTTGAGCCAAGGCAGAAGAACATGTGAGCGGAGCTGAATTGGCATGCACCCGAAACTGAAGAAATATTCCCTCCACTCCGACCATCACATGATCTTCAGAAAGGGGCACAGAAAATGGAAAAATACACCCCCCTGCACTGACTGTCTGTGAAATTGCCCCATGGCCCCTGTTCAAATCCAATCCGGGGACAAAACTGGGGACAGACTTGGTCCGGGGACAGTGTCCTCAATCAGGGGACTGTCCCCTGAAACCGGGGATGTCTGGTCACCCTACCCTATATACTCTGAACAGCCGTATACAGGCGGTGCATACAAGACAGGGACTGTAGGTTTGTTCTTATGTAGAATCTGTTTGTAATTTTGAACAGGTACATTGTTGAAGTGTAGCTCCAGCCCAAAAATCTATTTTTAAACTTTTTGGAAAACATAGGTAAGGGTTATCACCCCTGTAACATTTGTTTTGCTGTCTGTGCCCCTGTTCAGAACATTTCACCTCACTTTCCGTCCCAATGTCAACTGTTTTTGAAATGTGGTGTTTTTCTTGAAACAAGGATTGCTGATAAAGCATCAGTACAGAGGAGACACCTTTCTCCCATATTTATTCTTACAGGAGAGAATTTTCCTTCCTAGGGGTAGATTTCCTCTCACTTCCTGTTGTCTTCTTGCGTTTGCAAGTAGGAGTCGTTTGTAAGTTGGATGTTTGAAAGTAGGGACCTGCCGTATATACTCTGCAGAAATAGGCCCCTTAGTTGTTGGTGTTGGCCAACACTGTAAGCACTCACAGTTACTCTTGGTTGGTGCTGGAACGCCCTGCTGTCAACTATTATATCAGGAATTTTAATTACATATAATTGTTGAACAGTGGTAGTAAAAATTGGGCCTTTGATGGTGGTGCTGGTGCCACAACACTGTAAGCCCTGACAGTTACTCTTGGTGGGTGCAGCAATGGGCCCTGCTGTGAATTATTAGATCAAGAATTGTAATTGCATGCCCCTGTTGAACAGGGGCTGAAAAATTGGGCCTTTTGTGGTGGTGGTGGTGGTGGTGGTGTTGCCACAACACTGTAAGCCCTCAGAGTTACTCTTGGTGGGTGCAGGAATGGGCCCTGCTGTGAATTATTAGATCAAGAATTGTAATTACATGCCCCTTTTGAACAGGGGCTGAAAAATTGGCCTTTCGTGGTGGTGGTGGTGGTGGTGTTGCCACAACACTGTAAGCCCTCAGAGTTACTCTTGGTGGGTGCAGGAATGGGCCCTGCTGTGAATTATTAGATCAAGAATTGTAATTACATGCCCCTTTTGAACAGGGGCTGAAAAATTGGGCCTTTCGTGGTGGTGGTGGTGGTGGTGGCGTTGCCACAACACTGTAAGCCCTCAGAGTTACTCTTGGTGGGTGCAGCAATGGGCCCTGCTGTGAATTATTAGATCAAGAATTGTAATTGCATGCCCCTGTTGAACAGGGGCTGAAAAATTGGGCCTTAGGCACTGGTGGCACAACACTACAACCCCTCACAGATACGTTACTTGGAGCACAGCAATGAGCCCTGTTGCAAAGTATTGCTTCAAAAATTGTAATGACACGCCCCTGTTAAACAGGGGCTGAAAAATTGGGCCTTAGGCACTGGTGCCACAACACTCCAACCCCTCACAGATACTGTACTTGGAGCACAGCAATGAGCCCTATGGCAAATTATTGCTAAAAAAATTGTAATTACACACCCCTGTAAAACAGGGGCTGAAAAATTGGGCCTTAGCCACTGGTGGCGGCACCCATAAACAAAAATGATCTTCCAAGCTATCATCATCAATCGTATCATTGAGGACTCGGAGGAGGAGGATAGCCAGTCAACATAACAGCACAGGCACTCAGCATCAGCATCAGTCTTGAAGGGATGTGACATGTTAAAATCAATTAGTCTGTTATACCAGCATCAGGTGTGTGGTAGCTGGTGGTGATCCAAGACTGGTTCATCTTGATGAAAGTCAGTCGATCAACCGAGTCGGTGGACAGGCGCACCCTGTGATCCGTGACAAATCCTCCAGCAGCACTGAATGTGCGTTCCGAAAGAACGCTGGATGCAGGACAGGCCAGTAGCTCAATTGCATACTGTGCAAGCTCTGGCCAGTGATCCATCCTCAAGACCCAGTAAGCCAGAGGATTTTCGGTGGGGAAGGTGTCCAAGTCTGACCTTGCCCCTAGATATTCCTGCACCATGTTTATCAGACGCTGGCGATGGTTGCTGGAACCGATCATACTTTGGGGCTGCGGACTAAAGAATTGTCTGAACGCATCGGTCAGACGGCCACCTTCCCCACCGCTCCTTCTTTGACTGGCCGAAGCCTCAGCAACTCGTTGTCCAGGACCAGGAGTTTGTAACCTCCCAGTCTCTGGGAACGCGTTGCACAGACCTTTCTGCAAGGCCTCCCGGAGTTGTCTCATCCTCTGCTCCCTCTGAGAAGGTAACATAAGGTCCGCAACCTTACCCTTGTACCGTGGATCAAGGAGAGTGGCCAGCCAGTAATGGTCCCTCTCCTTGATCCGAAGAATACGAGGATCCTTCCGCAGACTTTGCAGGATCAGGGAGGCCATGCAGCGTAGGTTTGCTGAGGCATTCGCTCCGGAGTCCTCTGGGTCACTAAGGACGACATGATCCGCAGCCACCTCCTCCCAGCCACGTACAAGTCCACTGGTTTCTTGGGACTGTAAATCATCCCTAAAAGACTGCTGCTGATGATGCTGAGTGCCAGCCTCCACCTCCATGCTGACACAATCCTCCTCCTCCTCCTCCTCCTCCTCCTCTTCCTCTTCCTGTGCAATGGGTGGGACAGAAGGAACACTGTCTGGGTAAAGGGGGCCTTGAGAGGCAAGGAAGTCCTCCTCTTCCTGCCTCTGTTCTGCCTCAAGTGCCCTGTCCATTATTCCACGCAGCGTGTGCTCCAACAGGTGGACAAGAGGTACAGTGTCACTGATGCATGCACTGTCACTGCTCACCATCCTCGTGGCCTCCTCAAATGGTGCCAGGACAGTGCATGCATCCCTGATCATGCCCCACTGGCGTGGAGAAAAAAAACCAAGCTCCCCTGACCCTGTCCTGGTGCCGTAGTCGCACAGGTACTCATTGATGGCCCTCTGCTGCGTGTGCAGCCGCTGCAGCATGGCCAACGTTGAGTTCCACCTGGTGGGCATGTCACATATAAGGCGGTTCTTGGGCAGGTTCAACTCCTTTTGCAGCTCAGCCAGGCGAGCACTGGCATTATAAGATCTGCAGAAATGCACACAGACTTTCCTGGCCTGCCTCAGGACATCCTGTAAGCCCGGGTACCTGCCCAAGAACCGCTGCACCACCAGGTTAAGGACGTGAGCCACACAGGGCACATGGGTCAGTTGTCCCTGTCGGAGGGCGGAGAGGAGGTTGGTGCCATTGTCGCAAACCACCATTCCTGGCTTAAGCTGGCGTGGCGTCAACCACCTCTCGGCCTGGCCCTGCAGAGCAGACAGGACCTCTGCCCCAGTGTGGCTTCTGTCCCCCAAACACACCAGCGCAAGCACGGCATGGCATCTTTTTGCCTGCGTACTTGCGTAGCCCCGTGAACGGCTACGGAGCACCGCTGGTTCATAGGACAAACCACAGGAAGAGGCCATGGAGGAAGAAGAAGAGGAGGGGGTGGAGGAGAGAGGTGTGTCACAACCAGTAGTAGCATTTTGGAGGCGTGGCGGTGGAACAACCTCCAACACTACTGCACCTTGTCCTGCATCCTTCCCAGCTGCCAAAAGAGTGACCCAATGGGCCGTGAAAAAAAGGTAACGTCCCTGTCCATGCCTGCTGGACCATGAGTCAGCGGTAATATGCACCTTACCGCTGACCGCCCTGTCCAGCGAGGCCAAGACATTGCCTTCCACATGCCGGTAGAGAGCCGGAATAGCCTTCCGTGAGAAAAAGTGGCGTTTGGGAACCTGCCACTGAGGAACCGCACATTGCACAAACTCACGGAAGGGGGCCGAGTCTACCAACTGAAAAGGCAGCAGTTGAAGCGCTAGCAATTTAGCCAAGCTAGCATTCAACCGCTGGGCATGTGGATGGCTGGGAGTGAACTTCTTTCGACGGTCCAGCAGCTGGGGCAGGGAAATTTGCCTGCTAGAATCGGACGTCGGTGTACTGCTAGCAGAGTGGCCGCAAGTACTTGGCTGTGACACACCTAATTCTACACCTTCATTCCTCTCAGTGCATGTTTCAGAGAGGACTGAAGTTATAGTGGGGTTGGAGATCCCAGCTGATGCGGTGCAAGGAGAGGTCCGCTTTGTTCTTTGGTGTGGGTCTTTGAGGTAGGCTTGCCAACGAGCTGCATGGCAGGTCAACATATGTCTGGTCAGGCATGTGGTACCCAAGCGGCTGATGTTTTGGCCACGCGATATACGCTTGAGACATATGTTGCAAACAGCAGCTGTGCGATCTGATGCACTAGCCTCAAAAAAGGCCCACACCAAGGAACTTTTTGAATGACGGGCAGAGGCAGCGCCCTGCACAGGCGGAGCTCTGCGGTGTGATTCCGTCGGTGTACTGCCCTTACGCTGGCCACCAAAGGGCATCCTGCCTCGTTGGAGATGTGCCTCCTCCTCATCCTCCTCCTCCTCCTCTCTCCTATTAGGCACCCACGTGGAGTCAGTGACCTCATCATCCCCTCCCTCCTCATCACTGGAGCCAATCTGGCAGTATGCTGCAGCTGCTGGAACATGACTGCCAGATTGGTGTCCTTCTTGAGCATCCCCTCTGTCTACTCTCACGCTACTGCCTTCCTGTAGCTGGGTTTCATCATCAGACCCTTCGAAACGCTGGGCATCCTCCTGGAGCATGTACCCAACACTGTGCTCAAACAGTTCGGGGGACTCCTCAGGAGGAGGACATGGTGGGTCTAGGGAAGGAGTGACTGATGATGAGTCTGACATTGATACCAGGGAAGAGGACGCTTTGGCAGCTGCTTTGCCAGTACCCTGAGCCTGGGTGAGAGAGGATGAGGAGGAGGAGGAGGGCTTGGTCATCCACTCTACCAAGTCTTCGGCATGATGTGGCTCAACATGTCCAGCTGCCGAAAAGAAGGACAAGCGTGTCCCATGGCCATGTGCTGATGACAATGCACCGCGTCCACGACCAGCACTGTTGCCCCCAGACACAGAGCCTGCTTGACCTCTTTTATTGCCTCCTGACTGTCTGCCTCTCCTTGTTTGCCTTCCAGACATTCTAATAGATGGCCTGCAGGGAGATGGGAAAAAAGCAATAAGGGCTACCTTCAGGTGTCCTTCTCTGTCCCTTTACTTAAGGATTTCTAAATATGGTTGAGGATTATTGCTTTTGCACAGAATAGCACAACGACAATTTCCCTGACTGTCCAAAAAACAAGGATTTCAAAGATGGTTGATGAGGAATGCTTTGGCACACTATAGCACAAGGAGAATTCCCCTCACTTTCCTTCTTTGTCCCTAGAAACAAGGACTGGCACAGTGAAAGAAACTGACACTCTCCCTACCTACAGTTTTCTGTCCCTAGAAAAAATGTTTTTTTAAAGCACACTATAGCACAAGGAGAAATCCCCTCACTTTCCTTCTTTGTCCCTAGAAACAAGGACTGGCACAGTGAAAGAAACTGACACTCTCCCTACCTACAGTTTTCTGTCCCTAGAAAAAATGTTTTTTTAAAGCACACTATAGCACAAGGAGAATTCCCCTCACTTTCCTTCTTTGTCCCTAGAAACAAGGACTGGCACAGTGAAAGAAACTGACACTCTCCCTACCTACAGTTTTCTGTCCCTAGAAAAAATGTTTTTTTAAAGCACACTATAGCACAAGGAGAAATCCCCTCACTTTCCTTCTTTGTCCCTAGAAACAAGGACTGGCACAGTGAAAGAAACTGACACTCTCCCTACCTACAGTTTTCTGTCCCTAGAAAAAATGTTTTTTTAAAGCACACTATAGCACAAGGAGAAATCCCCTCACTTTCCTTCTTTGTCCCTAGAAACAAGGACTGGCACAGTGAAAGAAACTGACACTCTCCCTACCTACAGTTTTCTGTCCCTAGAAAAAATGTTTTTTTAAAGCACACTATAGCACAAGGAGAAATCCCCTCACTTTCCTTCTTTGTCCCTAGAAACAAGGACTGGCACAGTGAAAGAAACTGACACTCTCCCTACCTACAGTTTTCTGTCCCTAGAAAAAATGTTTTTTTAAAGCACACTATAGCACAAGTAGAAATCCCCTCACTTTCCTTCTTTGTCCCTAGAAACAAGGACTGGCACAGTGAAAGAAACTGACACTCTCCCTACCTACAGTTTTCTGTCCCTAGAAAAAATGTTTTTTTAAAGCACACTATAGCACAAGGAGAAATCCCCTCACTTTCCTTCTTTGTCCCTAGAAACAAGGACTGGCACAGTGAAAGAAACTGACACTCTCCCTACCTGCAGTTTTCTGTCCCTAGAAAAAATGTTTTTTTAAAGCACACTATAGCACAAGGAGAAATCCCCTCACTTTCCTTCTTTGTCCCTAGAAACAAGGACTGGCACAGTGAAAGAAACTGACACTCTCCCTACCTACAGTTTTCTGTCCCTAGAAAAAATGTTTTTTTAAAGCACACTATAGCACAAGGAGAATTCCCCTCACTTTCCTTCTTTGTCCCTAGAAACAAGGACTGGCACAGTGAAAGAAACTGACACTCTCCCTACCTACAGTTTTCTGTCCCTAGAAAAAATGTTTTTTTAAAGCACACTATAGCACAAGGAGAAATCCCCTCACTTTCCTTCTTTGTCCCTAGAAACAAGGACTGGCACAGTGAAAGAAACTGACACTCTCCCTACCTACAGTTTTCTGTCCCTAGAAAAAATGTTTTTTTAAAGCACACTATAGCACAAGGAGAATTCCCCTCACTTTCCTTCTTTGTCCCTAGAAACAAGGACTGGCACAGTGAAAGAAACTGACACTCTCCCTACCTACAGTTTTCTGTCCCTAGAAAAAATGTTTTTTTAAAGCACACTATAGCACAAGGAGAAATCCCCTCACTTTCCTTCTTTGTCCCTAGAAACAAGGACTGGCACAGTGAAAGAAACTGACACTCTCCCTACCTACAGTTTTCTGTCCCTAGAAAAAATGTTTTTTTAAAGCACACTATAGCACAAGGAGAAATCCCCTCACTTTCCTTCTTTGTCCCTAGAAACAAGGACTGGCACAGTGAAAGAAACTGACACTCTCCCTACCTACAGTTTTCTGTCCCTAGAAAAAATGTTTTTTTTAAAGCACACTATAGCACAAGGAGAAATCCCCTCACTTTCCTTCTTTGTCCCTAGAAACAAGGACTGGCACAGTGAAAGAAACTGACACTCTCCCTACCTACAGTTTTCTGTCCCTAGAAAAAATGTTTTTTTAAAGCACACTATAGCACAAGGAGAATTCCCCTCACTTTCCTTCTTTGTCCCTAGAAACAAGGACTGGCACAGTGAAAGAAACTGACACTCTCCCTACCTACAGTTTTCTGTCCCTAGAAAAAATGTTTTTTTAAAGCACACTATAGCACAAGGAGAAATCCCCTCACTTTCCTTCTTTGTCCCTAGAAACAAGGACTGGCACAGTGAAAGAAACTGACACTCTCCCTACCTACAGTTTTCTGTCCCTAGAAAAAATGTTTTTTTAAAGCACACTATAGCACAAGGAGAAATCTCCTCACTTTCCTTCTTTGTCCCTAGAAACAAGGACTGGCACAGTGAAAGAAACTGACACTCTCCCTACCTGCAGTTTTCTGTCCCTAGAAAAAATGTTTTTTTAAAGCACACTATAGCACAAGGAGAAATCCCCTCACTTTCCTTCTTTGTCCCTAGAAACAAGGACTGGCACAGTGAAAGAAACTGACACTCTCCCTACCTACAGTTTTCTGTCCCTAGAAAAAATGTTTTTTTAAAGCACACTATAGCACAAGGAGAATTCCCCTCACTTTCCTTCTTTGTCCCTAGAAACAAGGACTGGCACAGTGAAAGAAACTGACACTCTCCCTACCTACAGTTTTCTGTCCCTAGAAAAAATGTTTTTTTAAAGCACACTATAGCACAAGGAGAAATCCCCTCACTTTCCTTCTTTGTCCCTAGAAACAAGGACTGGCACAGTGAAAGAAACTGACACTCTCCCTACCTACAGTTTTCTGTCCCTAGAAAAAATGTTTTTTTAAAGCACACTATAGCACAAGGAGAAATCCCCTCACTTTCCTTCTTTGTCCCTAGAAACAAGGACTCGCACAGTAAAACACACTGACACTCTCCCTACCTATCCTTCTCTTTCCCTAAACTAAAGGAATCCAGGTTAAGCAAGAAAGAAATAAATGTCACTGTCCCTGCCTATGCTTGTCTTTCCCTGCTCCGGAACACACTACACTAGGCCGCCGTGCTGGCGGCCTTTTATAGTGTGGGGCGTGTACTAAACACCCTCAGCAATAATTGGCCACAGGCATCCTGCCTGTGGCCAATCATTGCTCTCCTCGCTGCCGGCGCTGTGATTGGCCAAGCATGCGGGGTCACAGTGCATGCTTGGCCAATCACAGCGCCTGGATGACACTGCGATGGCGTAGTGCATTGTGGGCCGTTCGCGTCACTCGAATTTGGCGCGAACGGCCCAAATCGTTCGATCTTCGTCGAACGATCGAACAGCCGATGTTCGAGTCGAACGTATGTTCGACTCGAACACGAAGCTCATCCCTAGTAGCCGATCCCACTCCCTGCGCAACAATCGGGCTTCTCTTGGGGAGTCTGTTTCAAGCATCTCGGGACGCTGGCTTTCCAGGGCCTTTATCAGGAGTTTCCCTAAAGAGTCTTCTTCTTACTCCTTTCTCAAATCCCTTTTTGTCAGCTTGGGCAAGCCCTCCCCTTCGACTTGGGTCACACTGCAATAGCACTTCGGTACTCCAACAGCTGAGACCCCAATTTCTTCGGCTCTTGACCCACCTCTGGCTTGAAGTTCTGTCCCCTGATATAGGGCTTGCACTCCCTCTGGGTCTAGTTGGGCCCATTCTTTGGTAGGGTCGGTGGGGGCATGAGACCTCCTGGACAGGGCATCTGCATCCCTATTTCCCACTCCGGGTCGGTACTTCAAGCTGAAGGTGAAGCTTGAAAGGGCAGCCAACCACCGGTGTCCCGTTGCATCCAACTTGGCAGTGGTCAGAAGGTAGATGAGCGGGTTATTATCTGTCTTCACCACAAACTCTGCCCCATATAGGTAGTCTCTCAGTTTGTCTACCACTGCCCATTTCAAGGCCAGGAATTCAAGCTTGTGGGTAGGGTAATTCTTCTCAGCAGGTATCAGACTCCTGCTCACATATGCGACGGGTCTTAGGTAACCATCATGTTCCTGGTACAGCACCCCACCCAGCCCATCTCGGCTGGCATCTACATGCAGTTCATAAGGCTTCTTTGGATCAGCATAGGCCAGGACTGGTGCAGTGGTAAGACTCTTCTTTAACATCTGGAAGGCTTCCTCGCACTCCCCTGTCCACTGGTCTTGAATCGACTCTTTGGGCCTTCGGGGTCCCATGGGGAGTTTCACTGGTTTGACCAGCTCTGGAACATCATCTTCCCCTTCATTTCTGAGTAACTCGTTCAGGGGTCTGGCAATCTTGGCGAATCCTTCTACAAATCTTCTGTAGTAAGAACAGAACCCCAGGAATGACCGAAGCTCAGTCACGTTGGTAGGTCTCGGCCAAGAGGTGACGGCATCCAGCTTCTCTGGGTCCGTGGCCACCCCTTCTGCAGAAACGATATGGCCCAGGTAATGGACTGAGGACTGGTAAAATTGACACTTCTCTGGGGAGAGTTTTAGGCCCTCTTCACTGAGCCTCTTCAGGACCTTCTCCAGTCTCTCTTCATGCTCTTCTAGGGTTCTCCCGAACACGATGACGTCGTCCAAATATACCAGTACCTCTATTAGATTCATGTCCCCGACGGTTCTCTCCATTAGCCTTTGGAAAGTGGCGGGGGCTCCTGATAGCCCTTGAGGCATACAGTTGAACTCAAAGAACCCCACAGGGGTGATGAAGGCTGTCTTCTCCCGATCCTCAGGGTGCATGGGGATTTGGTAATATCCACTTTTTAGATCCATTACACTGAACCACTTGGCCCCTGACAGACTCTGCAAGGTGTCTTCAATTCGGGGAGTGGTGTATTGATCTGGGATGGTCCTTCTGTTTAGTGTTCTGTAGTCGATACACAGTCTCAGCGACCCGTTCTTCTTTCGGACTACCACTATTGGAGAAGCGTAAGGGCTCCTGGATTCTCGAATAATCCCCGTCCTCTTCAGCTCAGCCAACTGTTCCCGCAAGTCTTCTAAGTCACCCAGTGGGACCCGTCGAACTCTCTCTCTAAAGGGCTTATCTTCTTGTAAGCGTATCTTGTGAGTGGCACTCCTTGCGCACCCCACATCGAACTCATCTTTAGAGAAGATCTTTTCCCACCTTGCAAGTTGAGCTTTGGCCCTTTTTCTCCATTCTGGTGGGAGGGCCGTGTCTTCAGAACAGAGCTTCTCTATGGTGACTTCACCCCTTTCTTCTTTCTTCAATTCACACAGGGCAATGGGGGTGGCTGGATTCACCTGGCCCAACAGCATTCTGGCCGGCACCTTCACTGGTGTATTAGCAGTGTTCCTTATACTCACTGAAACCCTCCCATGGCTTTTCTGTAGGGCCTTCAATGGGATCACTTCGGGGATTACTTCAATCCCTTTCTGTCTTTCCTGTGGGCCTGGTTCGAAGACAATGAAGGGGCCTGGCTGTTTCCATGTGAGCTTGACAGAAGCCCTCAGGCAAGTCACCTCTCCCGGTTGTAATACCTTCTTTGTCTTGTCTAGCTTCCAAATCTTGCCAACTCCCTCAGCCGGGGCCTTCTGCTCCAGTACCAGACACTGGTAGGCTTGCCTTAACATGGGGTGGACTCTTGTGGTCGGGGCTTCTTCCTGTTGGGCCAACGGTGTCAGCAGTCGCCTGACTAGATCAGTGTTGGTCCCTATGATGAGTGAGCTCTTGCTGGCCCCTGGTGGGCGAGGGCACACTACTGCCAGAGTATCGAAGGTCTCTGTCTCCCCAGACACTGAGGGATCAAAAGTCAACTTGATTGGCAGGTAACCGTCATAGGGAAAGCACTGAGTCCCAATACCCCATATTTCCAGTTCCTCTAATTTCTGTAGGGGCAGATGTTTAAGATGTTTATCATAGAAATCCCTGTACAGAAGAGTCACTTGAGCCCCAGTGTCAAGAAGAGCCTTGGTGTAGATCCCTTCTACTTGTATGGAGACTACTGGAGAAGGCCCCACTAACTTGGCAGGGAACTCCTTCAACACTGACTTCTTGCTGGGTTCAGTTACCTGTACCCTCACTTCTTTTTTTCTTGAGTTTCCGGTGGGTCTCAATCCCTTCTGGGTCTGGTGTGCACTGGCCTTCTGTTCAACAGCAGCCTGAGTTGTGGGACGGGGCCTAATTGGCAGAGGTTTAGGTCCCTGACTCTGATGTTTTGGATCATTGGACTTCTTGAAGGAGTTCGTGGAAACTGGTGGGCGCCCGGCTGACTCCTTCACCGGGGCCCTCTGAAGTTTTCCGCCGGCTTGCGATATCTGGATGCAACTTCATCTGGGCTGGGACACACTGCTCTAACATGCCCGATTCCCCCACAATTGAAGCATGTTATCAATCTCTTAGGCTTCTGTACTAGTTCCATATTGGAGCTAGGAGGTTTTTTTGGTTCCTCTGACGTGTTCTTGTTGTGTGGCACAGAGGCCTGGCTAGTCAGCATGGACACCATTTCTACTAGTTGTGACACCTGGGTCTTTAGGAGTTCAACTTCTGAATCACCTTCTTCTGCACTTAACATTCTGACTCGGGCAGTTGGTTCGGTGTGTTGACTCCTCCTTTTGTCTTCCAACATGGCCTCCTCCTCCCTGACTATCCGGATCAAGTCGGGGTATTCCAGGCTGCTCCCGTCCCGCCGGGTGCGTAGCAATAATGCGATGGGGTCCAAGGGTTGAGCTCCCCTCAACACCTGCTGGGCACGGGCCTCATCCACTTTTCTTGGATCGATCCCTTTCTTCAGTAGGATCCGATGCAGGATCTTATCCAGGCGTCCTATGAATTCTGACAGCTTCTCTCCCTCTTTTTGGTAGCAATGCCCCAGCTGGTAAGTGAGTTCAGTGACGTTTTCCGTCCCGCCGAACACATTCTGCAGAATATCCAGATAATCCTGTGCATTGCAGTCCTTCTTGCTTAACTTGAGGTTACGTATGGCCTCCAGAGCAGGCCCCTTTAAGCTTTCCACAATCCGTTGTTTTTTTTGTTGTTCTGGCACCTCCCATTCTTCTAGGGCCTGAGTGGCGCCATCTAGCCACTCTTCAAATCCATCTTCCACTGAAGGTACAGGTTTCTTCCCAGAAAAGGTCCTGAGTTTCCTGTATCCTGACATCAGGTAGTCTGGAGGGTTCTTTTTACACTTGGTCACAATCTCCCCCAGGACAGCGCACAATTCTGAGCTAAGGGTGGTCAATGGTGGTGAACCGGGACCCTTTTGTTGGGCGCTCCCTCCTGTGCTGGGGCCTCCTGAAGTAGTGGATGTGGGGCCATCTTTATTCTCTTCTGGGTGTATCAAGAGGAGTTCTACTTGGTTTGTAGTTTTTATGCTGGCACCCTTGAAGTAGTCAGAGATTCCGTTCCTCCACTCACATAATGCATAGGTGTGGGGATTTACAGTACCTGTCTTTATGTCAATCACCCATGGCTTCCTGTCCGTGGACAATGCTCTCAAGACTGGAGTTAGCTGCTCCTCTACCCAGGCCTCTCTCTGGATTTCAACCACCAGGCCATTTCTGGGTAGGATGCCTTCATCCCTGCACCACCGGGCTACGGCAGCAGGGTCCATTTCTGTGCTGTAAGGGTTCTGTCTAGGGGGAAAGTTGATTGCAGAAAAGTAGAATATCCCGGACGAGCCCCCACGTGTAGCACTACCCCCGTAGGAGCTGCTGTTTGTTTGATTTGGGTCTACGTCCTGCCTATCAACCCCTGGAAGTGGCTCAAACCTTCCCTTAGCACAACTGATATGAATAAGGAGTGTGAGACCTATTGAGTATTAGGAGACACAATCCTGCATACATCACACAATAACCTGTAAATGTTATTACCTTTGCTGGTCACTAGTGATGAGCCGAACACCCCCGGGTTCGGTTCGCACCAGAACCCGCGAACGGACCGAAAGTTCGAACGAACATTAGAACCCTATTAAATACAATGGATGCGAACGTTCGAATTCTAAAGTGCTAATTATAACAACTATTATGCATGTTATTGTCCTAAAAAGGGTTTGGGAACCCGGGTTCTGCACCAGGGGACATGTATCAATGCAAAAAGAAGTTTTAAAAACGGTCGTTTTTCGGGAGCAGTCATTTTAATGATGCATAAAGTGAAAAAAAAAAAGTCAAATATTCCTTTAAATATCGTACCTGGGGGGTGTCTAAAGTATGCCTGTGAAGTGCCACGTGTTTCCCGTGTTTAGAACTGTCCCTGCACAAAATGACACTTCTAAAGGAAAAAAAAGCCATTTAAAACTGCTTGCGGCTTTAATGTAATGTCTGGTCCCGGTAATATGGATGAAATTCTTTAAGAAAAATGGCATAGCTACCCCATGACCCCCCCCCCTACCCCAGCCCATTACCAGCCCCTTTGGGTCTTGTATGGATATTAAGGGGAACCCCGCACATAAAATAAAAAAGGCCCTATATACTCTGAACAGCCCTATACAGGCGGTGCATACAAGACAGGGACTGTAGGTTTGTTCTTATGTAGAATCTGTTTGTAATTTTGAACAGGTACATTGTTGAAGTGTAGCTCCAGACCAAAAATCTATTTTTAAACTTTTTGGAAAACATAGGTAAGGGTTATCACCCCTGTAACATTTGTTTTGCTGTCTGTGCCCCTGTTCAGAACATTTCACCTCACTTTCCGTCCCAATGACAACTGTTTTTGAAATGTGGTGTTTTTCTTGAAACAAGGATTGCTGATAAAGCATCAGTACAGAGGAGACACCTTTCTCCCATATTTATTCTTACAGGAGAGAATTTTCCTTCCTAGTGGTAGATTTCCTCTCACTTCCTGTTGTCTTCTTGCGTTTGCAAGTAGGAGTCGTTTGTAAGTTGGATGTTTGAAAGTAGGGACCTGCCGTATATACTCTGCAGAAATAGGCCCCTTAGTTGTTGGTGTTGGCACAACACTGTAAGCACTCACAGTTACTCTTGGTTGGTGCTGGAACGCCCTGCTGTCAACTATTATATCAGGAATTTTAATTACATATAATTGTTGAACAGTGGTAGTAAAAATTGGGCCTTTGATGGTGGTGCTGGTGCCACAACACTGTAAGCCCTGACAGTTACTCTTGGTGGGTGCAGCAATGGGCCCTGCTGTGAATTATTAGATCAAGAATTGTAATTACATGCCCCTGTTGAACAGGGGCTGAAAAATTGGGCCTTAGGCACTGGTGGCACAACACTGCAACCCCTCACAGATACTGTACTTGGAGCACAGCAATGAGCCCTGTTGCAAAGTATTGCTTCAAAAATTGTAATGACACGCCCCTGTTAAACAGGGGCTGAAAAATTGGGCCTTAGGCACTGGTGGCACAACACTGCAACTCCTCACAGATACTGTACTTGGAGCACAGCAATGAGCCCTGTTGCAAAGTATTGCTTCAAAAATTGTAATGACACGCCCCTGTTAAACAGGGGCTGAAAAATTGGGCCTTAGGCACTGGTGGCACAACACTGCAACTCCTCACAGATACTGTACTTGGAGCACAGCAATGAGCCCTGTTGCAAAGTATTGCTTCAAAAATTGTAATGACACGCCCCTGTTAAACAGGGGCTGAAAAATTGGGCCTTAGGCACTGGTGGCACAACACTGCAACTCCTCACAGATACTGTACTTGGAGCACAGCAATGAGCCCTGTTGCAAAGTATTGCTTCAAAAATTGTAATTACACGCCCCTGTTAAACAGGGGCTGAAAAATTGGGCGTTAGGCACTGGTGGCGGCACCCATAAACAAAAATGATCTTACAAGCTATCATCATCAATCGTATCATTGAGGACTCGGAGGAGGAGGATAGCCAGTCAACATAACAGCACAGGCACTCAGCATCAGCATCAGTCTTGAAGGGATGTGACATGTTAAAATCAATTAGTCTGTTATATCAGCATCAGGTGTGTGGTAGCTGGTGGTGATCCAAGACTGGTTCATCTTGATGAAAGTCAGTCGATCAACCGAGTCGGTGGACAGGCGCACCCTGTGATCCGTGACAAATCCTCCAGCAGCACTGAATGTGCGTTCCGAAAGAACGCTGGATGCAGGACAGGCCAGTAGCTCAATTGCATACTGTGCAAGCTCTGGCCAGTGATCCATCCTCAAGACCCAGTAAGCCAGAGGATTTTCGGTGGGGAAGGTGTCCAAGTCTGACCTTGCCCCTAGATATTCCTGCACCATGTTTATCAGACGCTGGCGATGGTTGCTGGAACCGATCATACTTTGGGGCTGCGGACTAAAGAATTGTCTGAACGCATCGGTCAGACGGCCACCTTCCCCACCGCTCCTTCTTTGACTGGCCGAAGCCTCAGCAACTCGTTGTCCAGGACCAGGAGTTTGCAACCTCCCAGTCTCTGGGAACGCGTTGCACAGACCTTTCTGCAAGGCCTCCCGGAGTTGTCTCATCCTCTGCTCCCTCTGCGACGGTAACATAAGGTCCGCAACCTTACCCTTGTACCGTGGATCAAGGAGAGTGGCCAGCCAGTAATGGTCCCTCTCCTTGATCCGAAGAATACGAGGATCCTTCCGCAGACTTTGCAGGATCAGGGAGGCCATGCAGCGTAGGTTTGCTGAGGCATTCGCTCCGGAGTCCTCTGGGTCACTAAGGACGACATGATCCGCAGCCACCTCCTCCCAGCCACGTACAAGTCCACTGGTTTCTTGGGACTGTAAATCATCCCTAAAAGACTGCTGCTGATGATGCTGAGTGCCAGCCTCCACCTCCATGCTGACACAATCCTCCTCCTCCTCCTCCTCCTCCTCCTCCTCTTCCTGTGCGATGGGTGGGACAGAAGGAACACTGTCTGGGTAAAGGGGGCCTTGAGAGGCAAGGAAGTCCTCCTCTTCCTGCCTCTGTTCTGCCTCAAGTGCCCTGTCCATTATTCCACGCAGCGTGTGCTCCAACAGGTGGACAAGAGGTACAGTGTCACTGATGCATGCACTGTCACTGCTCACCATCCTCGTGGCCTCCTCAAATGGTGCCAGAACAGTGCATGCATCCCTGATCATGCCCCACTGGCGTGGAGAAAAAAAACCAAGCTCCCCTGACCCTGTCCTGGTGCCGTAGTCGCACAGGTACTCATTGATGGCCCTCTGCTGCGTGTGCAGCCGCTGCAGCATGGCCAACGTTGAGTTCCACCTGGTGGGCATGTCACATATAAGGCGGTTCTTGGGCAGGTTCAACTCCTTTTGCAGCTCAGCCAGGCGAGCACTGGCATTATAAGATCTGCGGAAATGCACACAGACTTTCCTGGCCTGCCTCAGGACATCCTGTAAGCCCGGGTACCTGCCCAAGAAGCGCTGCACCACCAGGTTAAGGACGTGAGCCACACAGGGCACATGGGTCAGTTGTCCCTGTCGGAGGGCGGAGAGGAGGTTGGTGCCATTGTCGCAAACCACCATTCCTGGCTTAAGCTGGCGTGGCGTCAACCACCTCTCGGCCTGGCCCTGCAGAGCAGACAGGACCTCTGCCCCAGTGTGGCTTCTGTCCCCCAAACACACCAGCGCAAGCACGGCATGGCATCTTTTTGCCTGCGTACTTGCGTAGCCCCGTGAACGGCTACGGAGCACCGCTGGTTCATAGGACAAACCACAGGAAGAGGCCATGGAGGAAGAAGAAGAGGAGGGGGTGGAGGAGAGAGGTGTGTCACAACCAGTAGTAGCATTTTGGAGGCGTGGCGGTGGGACAACCTCCAACACTACTGCACCTTGTCCTGAATCCTTCCCAGCTGCCAAAAGAGTGACCCAATGGGCCGTGAAAGAAAGGTAACGTCCCTGTCCATGCCTGCTGGACCATGAGTCAGCGGTAATATGCACCTTACCGCTGACCGCCCTGTCCAGCGAGGCCAAGACATTGCCTTCCACATGCCGGTAGAGAGCCGGAATAGCCTTCCGTGAGAAAAAGTGGCGTTTGGGAACCTGCCACTGAGGAACCGCACATTGCACAAACTCACGGAAGGGGGCCGAGTCTACCAACTGAAAAGGCAGCAGTTGAAGCGCTAGCAATTTAGCCAAGCTAGCATTCAACCGCTGGGCATGTGGATGGCTGGGAGTGAACTTCTTTCGACGGTCCAGCAGCTGGGGCAGGGAAATTTGCCTGCTAGAATCGGACGTCGGTGTACTGCTAGCAGAGTGGGCGCAAGTACTTGGCTGTGACACACCTAATTCTACACCTTCATTCCTCTCAGTGCATGTTTCAGAGAGGACTGAAGTTATAGTGGGGTTGGAGATCCCAGCTGATGCGGTGCAAGGAGAGGTCCGCTTTGTTCTTTGGTGTGGGTCTTTGAGGTAGGCTTGCCAACGAGCTGCATGGCAGGTCAACATATGTCTGGTCAGGCATGTGGTACCCAAGCGGCTGATGTTTTGGCCACGCGATATACGCTTGAGACATATGTTGCAAACAGCAGCTGTGCGATCTGATGCACTAGCCTCAAAAAAGGCCCACACCAAAGAACTTTTTGAATGACGGGCAGAGGCAGCGCCCTGCACAGGCGGAGCTCTGCGGTGTGATTCCGTCGGTGTACTGCCCTTACGCTGGCCACCAAAGGGCATCCTGCCTCGTTGGAGATGTGCCTCCTCCTCCTCTCTCCTATTAGGCACCCACGTGGAGTCAGTGACCTCATCATCCCCTCCCTCCTCATCACTGGAGCCAATCTGGCAGTATGCTGCAGCTGCTGGAACATGACTGCCAGATTGGTGTCCTTCTTGAGCATCCCCTCTGTCTGCTCTCACGCTACTGCCTTCCTCTAGCTGGGTTTCATCATCAGACCCTTCGAAACGCTGGGCATCCTCCTGGAGCATGTACCCAACACTGTGCTGAAACAGTTCGGGGGACTCCTCAGGAGGAGGACATGGTGGGTCTAGGGAAGGAGTGACTGATGATTTGTCTGACATTGATACCAGGGAAGACGACGCTTTGGCAGCTGCTTTTCCAGTACCCTGAGCCTGGGTGAGAGAGGATGAGGAGGAGGAGGAGGGCTTGGTCATCCACTCTACCAAGTCTTCGGCATGATGTGGCTCAACATGTCCAGCTGCCGAAAAGAAGGACAAGCGTGTCCCATGGCCATGTGCTGATGACAATGCACCGCGTCCACGACCAGCACTGTTGCCCCCAGACACAGAGCCTGCTTGCCCTCTTTTATTGCCTCCTGACTGTCTGCCTCTCCTTGTTTGCCTTCCAGACATTCTAATAGATGGCCTGCAGGGAGATGGGAAAAAAGCAATAAGGGCTACCTTCAGGTGTCCTTCTCTGTCCCTTGAAACAAGGACTTTCACAGTGAAAGAAACTGACACTCTCCCTACCTACAGTTTTCTGTCCCTAGAAAAAATATTTTTTTTAAGCACAATATAGCACAAGGACAATTCACTCACTGTCCTTACAGGTCCCTGGAAACAAGGACTTGCAGAGTGAAAGAAAAAAAACACTCTCCCTACCTACAGTTTTCTGTCCCTAGAAAAAATGTTTTTTTTAATCACAATATAGCACAAGAACAATTCACTCACTGTCCTTACAGGTCCCTGGAAACAAGGACTTGCAGAGTGAAAGAAAAAAAACACTCTCCCTACCTACAGTTTTCTGTCCCTAGAAAAAATGTTTTTTTTAATCACAATATAGCACAAGAACAATTCACTCACTGTCCTTACAGGTCCCTGGAAACAAGGACTTGCAGAGTGAAAGAAAAAAAACACTCTCCCTACCTACAGTTTTCTGTCCCTAGAAAAAATGTTTTTTTTAATCACAATATAGCACAAGGACAATTCACTCACTGTCCTTACAGGTCCCTGGAAACAAGGACTTGCAGAGTGAAATAAACTGACACTCTCCCTACCTACAGTTTTCTGTCCCTAGAATAAATGTTTTTTTTAAGCACAATATAGCACAAGGACAATTCACTCACTGTCCTTACAGGTCCCTGGAAACAAGGACTTGCAGAGTGAAAGAAAAAAAACACTCTCCCTACCTACAGTTTTCTGTCCCTAGAAAAAATGTTTTTTTTAATCACAATATAGCACAAGGACAATTCACTCACTGTCCTTACAGGTCCCTGGAAACAAGGACTTGCAGAGTGAAAGAAAAAAAACACTCTCCCTACCTACAGTTTTCTGTCCCTAGAAAAAATGTTTTTTTTTAAGCACAATATAGCACAAGGACAATTCACTCACTGTCCTTCCAGGTCCCTGGAAACAAGGACTTGCAGAGTGAAAGAAAAAAAACACTCTCCCTACCTACAGTTTTCTGTCCCTAGAAAAAATGTTTTTTTTAAGCACAATATAGCACAAGGACAATTCACTCACTGTCCTTCCAGGTCCCTGGAAACAAGGACTTGCAGAGTGAAAGAAAAAAAACACTCTCCCTACCTACAGTTTTCTGTCCCTAGAAAAAATGTTTTTTTTAATCACAATATAGCACAAGGACAATTCACTCACTGTCCTTACAGGTCCCTGGAAACAAGGACTTGCAGAGTGAAAGAAACTGACACTCTCCCTACCTACAGTTTTCTGTCCCTAGAAAAAATGTTTTTTTTAATCACAATATAGCACAAGAACAATTCACTCACTGTCCTTACAGGTCCCTGGAAACAAGGACTTGCAGAGTGAAAGAAAAAAAACACTCTCCCTACCTACAGTTTTCTGTCCCTAGAAAAAATGTTTTTTTTAATCACAATATAGCACAAGGACAATTCACTCACTGTCCTTACAGGTCCCTGGAAACAAGGACTTGCAGAGTGAAATAAACTGACACTCTCCCTACCTACAGTTTTCTGTCCCTAGAATAAAAGTTTTTTTTAAGCACAATATAGCACAAGGACAATTCACTCACTGTCCTTACAGGTCCCTGGAAACAAGGACTTGCAGAGTGAAAGAAAAAAAACACTCTCCCTACCTACAGTTTTCTGTCCCTAGAAAAAATGTTTTTTTTAATCACAATATAGCACAAGGACAATTCACTCACTGTCCTTACAGGTCCCTGGAAACAAGGACTTGCAGAGTGAAAGAAAAAAAACACTCTCCCTACCTACAGTTTTCTGTCCCTAGAAAAAATGTTTTTTTTTAAGCACAATATAGCACAAGGACAATTCACTCACTGTCCTTCCAGGTCCCTGGAAACAAGGACTTGCAGAGTGAAAGAAAAAAAACACTCTCCCTACCTACAGTTTTCTGTCCCTAGAAAAAATGTTTTTTTTAAGCACAATATAGCACAAGGACAATTCACTCACTGTCCTTCCAGGTCCCTGGAAACAAGGACTTGCAGAGTGAAAGAAAAAAAACACTCTCCCTACCTACAGTTTTCTGTCCCTAGAAAAAATGTTTTTTTTAATCACAATATAGCACAAGGACAATTCACTCACTGTCCTTACAGGTCCCTGGAAACAAGGACTTGCAGAGTGAAAGAAACTGACACTCTCCCTACCTACAGTTTTCTGTCCCTAGAATAAATGTTTTTTTAAGCACAATATAGCACAAGGACAATTCACTCACTGTCCTTCCAGGTCCCTGGAAACAAGGACTTGCAGAGTGAAAGAAACTGACACTGTCCCTACCTACAGTTTTCTGTCCCTAGAATAAATGTTTTTTTTAAGCACACTATAGCACAAGCACAAAACACACTGACACTCTCCCTACCTATCCTTCTCTTTCCCTAAACTAAAGGAATCCAGGTTAAGCAAGAAAGAAATAACAGTCACTGTCCCTGCCTATGCTGCTCTATCCCTGCTCCGGAACACACTACACTAGGCCGCCGTGCTGGCGGCCTTTTATAGTGTGGGGCGTGTACTAAACACCCTCAGCAATAATTGGCCACAGGCATCCTGCCTGTGGCCAATCATTGCTCTCCTCGCTGCCGGCGCTGTGATTGGCCAAGCATGCGGGGTCACAGTGCATGCTTGGCCAATCACAGCGCCTGGATGACACTGCGATGGCGTAGTGCATTGTGGGCCGTTCGCGTCACTCGAATTTGGCGCGAACGGCCCAAATCGTTCGATCTTCGTCGAACGATCGAACAGCCGATGTTCGAGTCGAACGTATGTTCGACTCGAACACGAAGCTCATCCCTACTGGTCACTAGTCCTTCTAAGTGACAGAGATACTTCACACAAGTTATATGCTTAATCAAAGGTACCTTTACTCAGTATAAAAGGGAAGGGTAAAGAATCACATTAATACACACAGTTGACTCTGCATGCGCATTGCAGAGTCAATAAACCAATAAGGATAGGTATCACTGAGATTAGGTAATAACAGGAAATAACATCAGCTATATATATGTACATGTATCTATATGTGTCTCTGCACGGCTAACTGGTTGCTCGCGAGCTCCCCCTTTGTTGCAATACCTTGCACGTGTTCATTCCCTATAATAGGTAAGCAAGGCCTATCTGCGTCCCACTCAAAGTTCCTTTCTCCAATGAAGTCTTCGCTAGCCACCGTCGGTGCACAAGTTAAATTGTAATCCACAGGGTTTCAACAAGATGCTGTAATTATCCGCAATATACCTGAGTACTCGTGTGCCTGCCACCCACTAATGACGGATGCACCAATCTCTGATCACATAGTCTCCAGTGAGATACACTAGGCCGCAAGCTGTGGCGTGATAGGTGAAGTGTGGCTGGCACTAACTAAATCACTTTCCTCTAAGGTAGTAGTCAATTCTGGGCAGGTGCCCTTCTCACCAAACAGGCCCGACTTTCAGATAGTCTCCTCTGGCTTTTCCCGGTCACTCGATCTCCACGCTTCTGCTTCAGCTGCAGTCTCCGGACTCCGTCACTAACAGCATATGGTGATGGACGACTCCGGTCTCTGCTGGGCAATCACAGGACGCTGTGGACGATCCTCTGCTGGAAATCACTCAGGCACTCCCGTAATTTAGGCCCAGGCTTCTGGCCTAATCCTTAGGAAGCAGGCCTCCGTGCCAACTTCCTGCTTGATTGAGAGCTGGATCCAGAGAGAGAGACGCTGGCCCCTCCCCTGGTTTAAGTAGTCTGCCCAGAATGCTTTGCGGTGTTGCAATGCACCCTGGGTAATGTAGTCTGTCTTTTACTAAAAGCAACAAAGTCTTTTCTCCTAGCTGATATCTGTCCCAAAGTGCATTAGTTGCATTGTAACACTTATACCACCGGAGGGAGCCGGATTCCTTCTTACATATGGACATCCTGCTACATTTATATGCGCGTTCATTACTAGTACCATACAGAGTACACCGGCCAGTGTAATTGTTGGATTTAAAGGAATCATGAATGATTCCAATAACTGGCCCTAAAATGGGCTCAGCTGACTGGCTGGTGTAGTGATGAATGTAAAATGGGGGGATAGATGGGAAAGGGGTGGGGGAGGGAGGTTTTTTGCCAAGAGGGAAATTGTGGTAGCGATGATAAAAGAGAGAAAAAAAGAGAGAAAAAAAAGGGAAAAAAGAATTGAGCTCAGATCATGTGACTAGGTGTACAATTGTCACAGAAAGGGTTTGTAGCTTAAATTTTCATTTAAACCTGGGTGTCTAGTGGCCTGTAGGCAATAGATCCTCTTGGCCTCGACTTGGAGCAGGCGGCGATCAACGTCACCACCTCTCTCGTTGAGAGCAATGTGCTCCAAGGCGAAAAAGCCAAGCATTTTGAGGTTATGATTGTGGAACAGACCCATGTGCCGGCTGATCGGAGTCTCCATCAATTTCTTGGAGATAGCCGACACATGGTCTCGTATCCTACAAAAAAAGTTTATTTTAGTCTTGCCTACGTAAAAGGCCCCACAGTTACACTTCATAAGGTATATGACTCCAACAGTTTGGCAGGTAATTTTATTTTTGGGTGCCCATGTATCGCCATAGGGTAAATTAATGTCCCTGCCCTTCAGAATGTATCGACAATAATTACACCTGCCACAAGGGTAGGTGCCCAATTTGGTGGTTGCAGGGTCAGTATTGGATACATAGTGACTAGACACCATTTTGTCTTTAAATGAATGAGAACGTTTGAATGTTATTTCAGGAAAAGTATTGATGTATTTGCTGATTTTTTCATCAGATGTTAGAAGATACCAGAACTTGTAGATTTTTCGAATGGAGGCATGTTGTCTATTGTATTTTGTGATTATTCGTGTTGACTCTGATTTTTGATTGCTTTTGTTATTATAGATTAGAGTGTTTCTATCTAACACCCTAACCTTGTTGAAAGCTCTACGTAAACAGGTTTTGGTATAACCCCTAGCTCTCAGACGTTGATATAATTGACTTGATTCACGTTTGAAGTCTACTTCAAGGGAGCAATTCCTTCTCAGTCTAAGATACTGACTGTAGGGGATGCTCTTGATGAGTGGTTTGGGGTGTGAGCTGGTGGCATGAAGTAGAGTATTTCCTGCAGTAGGCTTTCTATAGAGTGTAGAACATAGATTGCTTTTGTCGTCAACAAAAAGTTCAACATCTAAAAATGTAATTCTCTCTTGGCTGTAGTTGTGAGTGAATTTTAGATTGTACATATTGTTTTGTAGAGCATTCAAGAACTGTAGAAGTTCTTCGTCGGGTCCTGCCCAGATCATCAGAATATCATCAATATATCGATGCCAACTTACTATGCTGGCAAGATGGGCATCGTCTGCCCCACCCAAAAATAAATCACGCTCCCATCCCCCCAGGTAAAGGTTGGCGTAGGAGGGGGCGCACCCTGCCCCCATAGCCACCCCCTGCACCTGGAGGTAATGGGAGCGTTTGAACAAAAAGATATTGTGGGTCAAAATGAAGTCGAGCAGTTCAATTATGAAGTTGTTATATTTGCGACGATCGTTGACGCGTTCATTGAGGAAGCTGCGTACTACTTGTACTCCTAATGAGTGGGGGACAGAGTTATATAATGCTTCTATATCAATAGAAACGAGCCAAGCATTGGCTGGTATGGATAACCCATCAGTAGTTTTTAGTAATTCTATGGTATCTTTCACGTGTGAGAATAAACTCTGCACGTGTAGATAAAGATACTCATCAATGATTCTGTTAGCGTTCTCCGTTAAGGAGCCGCAGCTGGAGATAATGGGGCATCCTGGGGGTGGTAGAACCCCTTTATGCACCTTGGGCAGGGCATAAAAGGTAGGAGTGAGTGGATTTTCAATGTTTAAGAACTTGAGAGTATTGTCATCAATGACTCCCGAGCTGTGAGCTTGACTGAGTATTTCTTTATATTTCCTAATACTTTGGGACATAAAAGAGGCAGGTACAGGTCTGTACTATTCTCTATTTTGTAGTATGTCATAACACATCTTCTCATAGCCTTGTCTATTCATGACCACTACGTTCCCTCCTTTGCCTGAAGGCTTGACTACCATATCGTTGTTGCGTATGGTATTGAGGGCAGTTTTTAGGTTGGGACTTAGGTTGGAAGGAGGACCAGATTTCCAATTAGTTGCTTCTATTTCCTTAGTGACCTGCAGAACAAACGCCCAGATGTTGGGGTTGCCCTGCAGGACAGGAAATGAGCGTGACTTGGGTTTGTAGGTTTTAGGGGTGACATAGACAGGTTTGTTGGATCTGGACTGTATCGAGGTACCTGGCATGACCCCAGGTACCTGATAAGTCCAGCCTTCTTCTTCAGGATTACTCTCATCCCACAAGTCCATAAGGTCTTGTAGTGCTTGGAGTTCCTGAAGGGTAACATCTTTGAGAACAGAGTTGTCATTTGCAGTAGTTAAGGTTGTATCTTGATTTTTATCGTAAAGCACCTTATACATAAGGCGTCTGGCAAAGAGGTGTAGGTCTTTGACCAATTCAAATTTGTCGGCTTCTCCATCTGGACAAAATGTGAGTCCCAGGCGCAACACGGTTTCTTGATCTCCTGATAGAGGGAGAGTTTATAAATTGACAATATCCTGCCCGTCCCAGCCTTCATTGTCATAAAAGTCGGGACTGGCTGTTTTGATTCATGTTGTGACATGCGTGATGTTACTGTTGGTATCTTTTTGTCAATGGAAAAAATGGGAGCAGGACGTAAGTCTTGTACTATATTAGGTGCCACAGGAGTAGAGTCACTTATTGATGGTAGGGTGAGTGGTGCTGCTACGTTGGCAATTAAATTAACTCCTGTTACAGGTGATGACAAAGACATAGATGTATTGTTAAGTGCACTGATGGTGCCTGATGTAGATGCTACTGTATGACGGGGTTTGTTGCCCCGTGACCATTTGTCCTTTAATGAAAATTGTGCTCGTGATACACTTTGTAAACTAGTGTCAGTGTAATTTTTCCTCTTTTTGGTGGTATCTCCTTGCTCGGTTCGGCGACCTATGGGTACATAGGAGGCCGATGAGAGGGATGAGGATTCAGATTCACGTCTATCTAGGTTAGTGGGGAAGTCTCTGTTCTCAAAGTTTTTCTTAAATTTGTTACGTTGCGGATTTTGTGAAGTCCATTTATAGGCCTGGCTGTTATCATAGGCTCTTTTGTCACGTTGGAATTTAGCTTCCTTTGTTTTGATCAAGTTAGTTGCATACTTAGTTAAATGCTCTTTTAATTTTTTGTCAGCGACGGAGAAGCCTGAAAAGGTAGTCACATTAGTGTGGCTCTCTTGCCATTCTCGTATTTCTGTGTCGATGTTGCCTATATCTGTATCATATTGGCCGCATAAAATCTGCATAATTTTTATTGAGCAGTTTTGCAAATTAGCTTCCCATGCTTCCCTGAGACTGGTCTCCACCTTGTTGATGTTAGGAAAAATTTGTATTCGTAGTCCCCAGGGGACTATTTTGTTATTAATGTACTGTTCAAAAAAATCCCTATGCCAGAATAAACGGGTCTTTTTTTCAACCAACCCTTGAAGTCCCAAGAAAAACTTGTTGGCATCCTCCTCAGATGCCTCATCTTTTGATCTGGATTTTTTAACATCTGCTACAAAACCCTCCCACTCCCTACCACAATACCCTGCCATATTACTGCAATCATGTATGGTTACCGGAGCGTGCTGAATTTCCCACTAAGGGTACAAGAAAAGAGACAATGAATAAAGGTGCTCATTGTGGATATTAACAAAATAAGTGGAATAGAAAAGTAGAAATCAATAGATATTTATAAAATAATTCTTTATATATTTAATACATGATTTACATCACATAAAAACAATTTAGGAATGAAAATACAACGCAGTGTATTTGTTCCTTGTGCGTCACAAATTGATCGTCCTACATGTTTCGCAAAAAATTATGCTTCTTCAGGGACCTGCGTGACTTTTATCTAAAACAGACATATATGTTTAGAAAAAATATAAACAATATAAACAAAAAGATTGTAGTTGCATTGGCATATTTCGTATTGATTGTAAACAAAAATATAGAAATAAAAACAGATAATTTTCACAGTGGAGACGTGCATGTAATACCTCAAGATTCCTATGGATCCTCATACGGATAAAGTGATGACACCTGATGATGATCAGGGGGCACCAAATAGTGGGGCTGGCATATCCAAATCCATATGCAGCTGTGCACATGCAACAAAGGGTGCGAGAGACAAAACAGATGTCCTAGGTTGGGAATAAGGCAAGGTGTCAATGAGTTTGTAAAGATTAATCTTCATATATATAAAGGAAAAGAGAGGAAAAAAGATATATGTATATAGGGTATGTGGTTAACTTTAACTCACAATCAATTCATAACGTTTTATGACTAACATCAAAAAATATATATAAATAATCAATGTGCTTACTTCTTTATAAGATGTGGACAGTGTGGCCTGGGAACCTAAGGAGCGCCTGACAGCGGGTATTGTTATTGGGTTAGTATGCACCAACCATAGTGTAGTCTGTGGGCAGAAGTTTGCACGTCCATTAGTGTTGCATAAAAATGTAATTAAACAGCAATAGGGTATATATTCATAGAGGGGGTACCTGTGGTTATATACACCAAATTGCGATGTCCAATAACCATGGTGTGTTGTAAAGACTAGCACCAAGCGCAAAATCCCCCACTGTGAAGATCTATATGTGCAAAGAGATCAATCTGATCAAAATGCATGGCTGGAGTATAACAGAGCTACTTGGTGTCTGTGGATTGCAAGGCAACCTGCAGTTTATCGTATAGACATGACTGTCTTACCTGTGTATCGTCAGCGCGACAATAAGGCTCCCAGGGCTGGCCCCATGACGGCCACAAGATCCACAACCTGCCTTTTATATCCCATCCTGGTGATGGAATAAGTGCGCCGCCAATGGCGTGCATGACGTCGGCGGCGTAAGTGCGGGCGCTGGATAATGACTATGCGGTGGATGGAACCACCGTGTGTGTGGCCCCTCCCTGGGAAACGCACGCGCCTGATCCAGCGAGGTGATGACGCGAAGCGTCATCACATCGATCGACAAGGCTGCCGCTGCAAGCTGGGTGGCGCATGCGCCGGGCTGGGCCAGACGACTGTCACCAAGGGTCGGACAATCATAACATCCATGCCTACGTGTGGATTCAGGGGTGGCTGATGACTGCCCCCTAGCGCCCGCATGGACATTGTAATTGCTCTCACATTGCATGTGCACTGAGTGCACAGGACTGGGTATGACAATGAGGTGCTGGATATCCTTTCCTCACAATGGAGGCTGGGATCCCAGATGAATTGTGTATTGAAACACTCATGTCAGTGGTGTTGTTGTTTACATACCCTGCGATGATTGAGGGCATGGTGAGATAGAGGAATCCTAGGGATCGGAGGCATGAGTCAGGTCTCTTAAAAAAAGAAAAATAAACATATCATTAGACATGAAAAACAACCATAAAGAAAGCAAATTATGTTTATTAGGTGCCTAAGAGGTTTTTGCTCAAAGAAACATCATTACAAAACATACCAAAATATAGATATTATATATATATATATATATATATATATATAAATATGTGTGTTAAATTTGGTGTTATCAGTCTCACTCTCTCATACTGGTCACTAGAAGTTCAACATGGCACCTCATGGCAAAGAACTCTCTGAGGATCTGACGAAAAGAATTGTTGCTCTACATAAGGTGGCCTAGGCTATAGGAAGATTGCCAAGACCCTGAAACTGGGGTGTACTCATTTTTATATTGTAGCAAAGTGTCATTTCTACAGTGTTGTCTCATGAAAAGATATAATAAAATATTCACTTTTGTAAGATACTGTAAGTTGCCAATTGGCTTTTAATAAATCCATTTGTTGTACTTAGTCTGGTGTCCCCGTGTGTTCCCTTTCACTTCCTACTGTGGCACACCTAATGGGTCGATTCTGAGCTGCAAAGTCTGTGTCTATTGACATAGACCATGCAGCTTGGCCCCACTCCTTCGTCACAGGATTTGATTGACAGTAGCGGGAGGCAATGGCTAAACACATAATGTTTTTTTACCGTAATGTATATAATGCATTAAGGTAAAAAAACCTTATACCTTTACCACCACTTTAAAGGCTAATTTCACTTTTCCAGAAAATAGCCTATGCAGTCAAGTTGCCACAGTAAGCACTGAAAAAATTGGATTTTATCCCTGTAAAATCCTTTTCTTCAAGTACATCACGGTACACAGAGCTGCATAGTAATAACTGTGGGTTATAGGCCGCCATCAGGTGATGGACACTGGCACACCCAAGACAGGAAGTCCCCTCCCCTATATAACCCCTCCCATACAGGGAGTACCTCAGTTTTTGTAGCAAAGCAATATGTATCCCAAGAAGAGGGGCAGGACCTCTGTGTCCCGTGATGTACTCGAAGAAAAGGATTTTAAATGTAAGCTGTTATAAAAATCCTATTTTCTTTTTCATACATCACGGGACACAGAGCTGCATAGTAATAACTATGTGCAATGTCCCAAAGCAATGCCATTTGAGGGGAGGGAGACACCAAATAAATCAGGGCGCCCTCGGACGTGAGGACCTATACTGCAGCCTGCAGCACACTGCGCCCAAAGGCGATATCCTCATGCCTTTTTACATCCACCTGATAGAATCTAGTGAATGTATGGACTGAAGACCAAGTTGCAGCCTTGCAGATCTGAGCCATGGAGGCTTGGTGATACACCGCCCATGAAGCACTAACTGCTCTGGTAGTGCACTCTGACATGAAAAGGTAGAACTCTGCTTTTCAAACCATAAGTCTGAATAATAGCTTGCCGAATCCATCTTGAAATAGTAGACTTCGATGCTGCCTGCCCCTTCCTGGGGCCTTCTGGCAGTACAAACAAAACATCAGTTTTACGAATCTGAGCAGTCGCCTTCAGGTAGACTTTAACAGCTCTCACTACATCCAGAGAATGTAATGACTTCTCTCTGGCAGAACAAGGTTCTGAAAAAAAAGACAGCAAGACAACATCCTGGTTTAAATGAAACATGATACTACTTTAGGTAGAAAGGTTGGATGAGGACATAACATCACTTTATCCTTGTGAATATTTAAATAGGGCTCTTTACAAAAAAGAGCAGCCAACTCTGATACCCTTCTTGCAGACGATATAGCTACCAGAAAAAATGATTTCCTTGTAAAAAAGGACTAAGGGAATATGTTGTAATGGCACAAAAGGCTGTTTTTGCAATACTGACAAAATCGAACTCAGGTTCCATGGGCACAAGGGTGACCTAACTGGCGGATTAATATGCGTTACCCCTTGCATAAAGGCCCGGACCAAAGAATGCGTGGCAATCGGTCTCTGAAACAATACTGATAAGGCCGAGACCTGACCCTTGATAGTACTCAAGGCCAGCTTAATTTCTACCCCCACTTGCAGAAAGGAAAGAATTCTACCTGTGATATACTTCCGTGGATGCCAACCCTTGGATTCACATCTAGAAACGTATGCCTTTTAGACTCTATAATATATGATTCTGGAAGCTGGTTTCCTTGCATTAAACAGGGTTGATACCACCAACCCTGAAAGCCCCCGATTCTTTAGAATGTGGTCTTCAATAGCCAAACCGTTAAATTTAGAGTTTATAAGGAAGGGTGGAACACTGGTCCCTGCGAGAGCAGGTCTGGACGTGGTGGAAGGGTCCATGGGTCCCCTACTGCCATATTTACGATCTCTGCATACCAGATCTTCTGGGCCATGCCGGAGCTACAAGAACCACCGGCTTCCCTTCCTCCTTGATCCTGCGAAGAAGCCGCGGTAGCAGCTGAACAGGGGGGAATGCATAAATCAGAGAAAACTGATCCCAAGGGGTTACCAACGCATCTGTCCCGAATGCGGGTAGATCCATTGTCCTTGACACAAAATTGCCTAATTTCTTGTTGAACCTGCACGCCAACAGATCTACGTCTGATGTCCCCCATCTTTGGCGTATAGCCAGAAAGATGTCGGGGAGTAGAGACCACTCCCCCGGAGACAACTGCTGGCAACTCAAGAAGTCCGTCTGCCAATTCTCTATTCCTGGGATGAAAACAGCCGATAGGCAAGGTACATGCCTCTCTGCCCAAGCCAGGATATGGTTCACTTCCCTCTGGGCTGCGTGACTCTTGGTGCTCCCTTGGTGAATGATATAGGCCACTGCTGTGGCATTGTCGGATTGAATCCTGACAGGACAATGCTGCAACCTGAACGTCCAGGCCCTCAGAGCCGAATTTCTAGGACGTTGATGGGCAAGGTCCTCTCGGTTTTGGACCACTTCCCCTGGACCGAGGTCTCCTCCAGGACTGCTCCCCAACCTGAAAGGCTGGCATCTGTTGTTACCACCTTCCAGGTAACTGGTAAGAAGGATTTCCCCTTTTGTAGATTTTTGGACACCAACCACCAACTGAGGCTCTGGCGCACCCTTGGGGTCAGAGACATTGGGAAGTCCAGAGCTTGGACTTTCTTGTTCCAAGCGGATAGGATACTGTTCTGCAACACTCTTGAATTAAATTGGGCATAGAGAACAGCTTCGAATGAAGCCACCATCTTCCCTAGCAACCTCATGCAAAGGTGGATGGAGGGATTTTTCTTCATCTTGACTACCTGGACCAGTTCTCTTATGGCACTGACCTTTGCCTGGGGTAAAAACACTCTCTTCTGGGCTGTGTCTATGACCAGACCTAAGTACTCCAGCCTTTTTACTGGCCGCAGGGATGACTTCTCTGGGTTTAGAATCTATGACAGGGGTCATTTTGGGCACAGGGTGAGCAAGAATATAATGAACATTAAGAATATGTCTTGGATTGCTTTAAAATGGGACAGTGATATTTTTCCACAATATTCCCCAGGATATCTGTAAATAACTATTTACTGTTTGATTATAAACTCAACAGGTTAACTGAAAAGTGACTCCTTCATGATGTTGGGACACATACTGTTAGATGCTAATGTCACCACCTCCAGCCCTCTGCCTGTGTGATGTAAATGAATCTAGGATGGCTTCTGAGGATCTTTCATTGTGATAATTAACTCTGTACTTGTGTGTATTGTAAAATAACAGACAGACAGTCTGGGGAACATAAAGGTTATGCATAGTCATTTAAGATGTAAAGGGATTAGCTAATGAACTCACCTGTTGTCTCCTAAGATGTCAGATGTGTATTGGGAGACAGTGAGGCTAGCCTAAAGGTCATGTGTCTGAGTCATCAGCTGTAGTTAATTAGCTCATGTAAATTAGGTCTGATCAAAGGTGTATTGTGGGAAGAAAATGAGGAGAATGTAAGAACCTCCTCTCTGTGTGTATAAAACTTGGAGTTTGTCATTAAAGTTTGTCAGATTTTGGAAACCTAAACAGAGTGGTTGTCTCGTCTGTGGAGGGAGAAGTATTTGTATGGGGTCTTATTCGGCTGGTTGGAGTGTGTGGTGGCTGTCGTGTGGTTGGAATGGGAATATCCTAGCGGCGTTAACCCCTTTCATACTTGGGGTGCCGTTACAGAATCCAACCCAGGTATTCCAGATAGTTGACTGTGCTGACCACGCTTTTGTCCAAGCGGGCCACGGACTGATCTATCAGCAGCAGATCGTCCAGGTATGCCATTACTGTTATACCTTGAGCCCCTAGTCTGGCCTGAAGTGGGACCAAAACCTTTGTAAACACACGGGGGGCCGTAGCCAAACCGAAGGGTAGGGCTACAAACTGGAAATGGTGCCTCTCTACTTCAAACTGTAGAAATTTCTGGTATACAGGAAAAATAGGCACATGCAGATATGCATCTTCGATGTCGATTGACGCTAGAAGTTCTTCCCCCCATAGGGCGGAGACTACTGCCTGGATTGACTCCATTCGAAAGGAGCAGATATTTAGAAATTGATTTAGACCCTTGAGATCTAGAATGGGTCTGACATCCCCATTTGGTTTCGGTACCGTGAAGAGATTTGAGTAAAACCCCATGTCCTGCTCTTCTGGAGGGATCTCTATGATCAACCCTTGAGACACCAACCGGTCTAGCGCCTGAAACAAAGACTTTCTTTTCTCGGGATCCTTGGGAACGCTTGGCCTCAGAAACCGAGGCGGAGGAAACTCTCGAAACTCTAGTTTGTAGCCTAGAAATACTGTGGAAATTACCCATCTGTCCTGGATCTCTTCCCGCCAAGTGCCTGAGAACTGCAAAAGCCTTCCCCCCACCCGAGCGAGACTGGGCGCTCCTTCATAAGGAGGCCTTGGAACTCTGTTTAGTAGGTTTACCCCCCCCAGGAATTCTTTTGTCCCTGGGCTTGACTTTGAGGTTTACCTCTTGACCCTGACGGCGGAGGCCACCGTGACTGCTTAGAGGCTGTAGCCCCTGGCCCAGGAGAGGAAGCACGCTTAAATGAAGTACGTCTACTCCTTTTTTTTTTTTTTCCAAATATAAATTTTTATTCGTTTTATTTTTTTCCAAAAAGAAATACAGAAAAGGTACAGAGCAACTGTGGTCACAATAGACCATATTACAAGCTCGCAGGCTGTGCAATGAGAGTCACATTCCTATCTGTAACATAAAACATACAAGTCTACTCCTTCTTTTAACTGGTAAAATAGTACTTTTCCCACTAGAGATCTATTGGATGTATTTATCCAAATCACCCCCAAACAGTCGTTCCCCGTGAAACGGAAAACCAGCTAAAAGTTTTTTGCATGGCGCCTCGGCTGACCAGTTCTTCAACCACAGGATCCTACGTATATGTACCAGCAGGAGCGCAAGGCGAGATGCCCTTAATAGCGTCAACTGCAAAACATAATGCCCTAGGTAGCTCAGCTAAGTCCCGGGCCTTCTGGGCAGGAACAACCTTGAGAACCTGCTTCACCTGAGCCTTTAGGGATTGACAAATGGCTATTGCTGCTACTGTAGGCTGAGTTACTGCACCTGCCATAGTAAAAGAGGTTTTTAGCAAAGATTTCAGCCTTTTATCCGTTGAATCCCTAAACATCTGAACATTGTCCACTGGACAAGTTAGACTTTTATTCACACAGGAGATAGTAGCGTCAACTGCCGGCACACTCCACTTCTTGGTGAATTTTTCTTCCATGGGAGCCGAAAACTTTTTAGGAGGGAGAAAATGCTTATCTGGGTGATCCCAATCAGCATATATAAGCTGCCCCAGCAATGGATGGACAGGAAAGGCATGTAGAGCCTGCGGGGGTTTTAGAGAAGAAGAAATGGGGCTTGCGGCCAATTCAGTTGAGGGCAACTTAAACGCAGAACGTACCATTTCTGTAAAGTGATTGTACCAGCAACTTTTCAGATTGCGAGGCTGAAAAGGGTTCCTCTGCAGTTGATTCCTCAGAAGAGGAATCATCAGTCTGTCCCTCATCCTGGTCCCCTGAGGGTAACTCATCCTCTTCTGGCCACTGCGGCTCCCTTGCTTGAGTGCCCGGGGCGGGGAGGGAGATCTGCCGCGCTTCCGCCCACTCTGGAGAGAAGATGCGATCAAGGCAGTTAATCTGCCTTCCAACCCCACCAGAACTGAAGAAAAAACGTATTCAGTAACATAGACAGGGGCTGGAGGGTGGGAGGCGGATGTAGCACCTGACAGCCCCAATGGCTCACCCTGACCGGCCACATCTAGTCTCTCTGGGGAGGATGGCACAGTTGAGGCATGACTAGGATCCTCAGAGCCTGATGGTGATGCCTTTGGAGCCCTTTTTGGAGGTTTTGTCCCCGAATTCCTGAAAGGCATAGTCCTAAGCACAAAAGCAGAGGTACTAAAAAACAAACGCATCCACTGCTGAACTATAGTCCAGCAATCTAATGCTGCTATCAGTTGTTCAGCCTGATGCTGAGTCAATGTGTCATTGGGAGTGCCTGTATCACCGGCCACATGTCCTTACACTGCTCATGTGTCCCTCTGACAGCCAGAGCCTGTTAGCTAGATAAAGCTTTATAGGGTAGGCAGTCCTGCGCCGTGTAAAAAACGTGGACGCCGAACCACACACATGGTGCCGCTCTAAACCACGCCCCCTCTCCCCTCCCCGGAATACCCTCCGGATTTTAAAGGCTGATCCGGCGTGAGGAGAGGGGAGGAAAGAGGAGAAAAGGATCTCTCCAAAAAAAAAGCAAAGAGCGCGCACCGCAGCCACGAGAACCGGGATATCGCCTGATTGGGGGGGGACCGCATACCGAAGCCCTCTGTACCATCAATCCCCCCTTCAACATTATCCCCAATGGCTAAAACTGCACCCAGGAGGAAGCCTGCACACAAGCTGGCTGAGTTTCAAGCGACACACTGAGGAGCATGGTACAGGTTTGTTGCTTCCACACCATCTAGTGGCGAAAATTAGGCATGACACACTTACTCATAGAAGAAATCCATAAGTGAACTTAAAGTTCCTTAGGAATCTTCACTTGCCTCTCACACCGCAGGATTCTGCTGACAAACAGCCAGACCCAATCTTCACCCATCACGGCGGGCCGTGTCAAAAGACCTTCAAGGACCGGGTCCCTTTTTAATAGGGGTTCCACTCCCCTGGACCTGTACCGCACCCTGCCAGAAACAACTTTGGTATCTAATGCTTAACCAAAGGACTGTTTTTTTCAGGGTCCAGCCCTCCTGAGAGAATCATTACAGGCAAAACCTTGTTCTTCTTCTCCGAGGCCCGGGTACCATCTACTTTGGCCTCAATGGCACTTTGGATGAGTCCGGTTGCATAGCTTGCTTGATCCAGAAGGATCTTTCCAGCGGAGCTCTTCATAGCACTTCTTTAACCGTGACCAACACCTTAGACACTGGGGAAAAAACTAAGGTACTCCCTGTATGGGAGGGGTTATATAGGGGAGGGGACTTCCTGTCTTGGGTGTGCCAGTGTCCATCACCTGAAGGTGGCCTATGACCCACTTAGTTATTACTATGTAGCTCTGTGTCCCATGATGTACGAAAAATAAAATTGTACAGCTTTACCGAATGCTATTTGCTAACTAAGAATTCTTTGGCCAGGTTTCCGATGGCCTGTAGGTATGGCAATAAAATTAATGCACATTTTACAAAGCTGCACAGTTTAACATCTAATGGGGCCCCTTGACTGCATAGGCTGTTTTCCAGAAGAGGTAAACCCTGCCTTTTAATATCATAAAAATGTAAGTAAAAAAAAAAAAAACATATAAAAGCACATCATTGCATTAGAAGCATATTAAATAAACAAGGGGGGGGGCTCTCTAAGTGTAGTATTAAAACAGTAACATTTATTGAACAAGATTAAAAACACTTACAAGATATAAGTGGGAGTCATTCTCATCATAAGTATGTAGTCCTGGCAGTTCTACTGCGTCCCACAGGCTCCTCGCACAATCCGGGTAGCTGGGAAAGGTTCTGGTGTGTGTATTTTTATTTTATTTTTTCTTAATTCTTCCAAAACAATGATGATAATTTTACAAAATAAAACTTCAAAAAAACTTGCCATGTCTCTTACTAAATACCTTGGACTGTCTGCTTTACAAAAAGGGGCAATTTGGGGGTATTTGTACTGTCCAGACATTTTTGGGCCTCAAGAAATTAGATAGGGTGACTGATCCATTTTCAGATATAAACTATAGTTTGAGGACTCCATATTTTTCCTACAGGCTAATTAATAAACACTGAATTGGGTTATTTTCACCGAAGCATGGTAGTGGAATACATTTTAACCTAAGGCTCCATTCACACTGGGGCGGCACGACTTGGGGTGGGGACTCGGCAAGGCGACCTGGACGCGACCTGAGTGCGCACCACAGCGTGACTTGGAGCGACTTAGAAGGTGACTTCAAGTCGCCTCCAGGACAGGCGACTTTCCAGTGGCCAATCAAAGTACAATCAGCTCTGTGGGAGGGAGGGGTTTGCCTGAGAAATGTATGTTCTCTTCCTGTATTGTTGCTTCTGTTAAGACAGTGATCTGACTTCTGAGGCAACTCCCATTGAATCAATGGGTACAAGTCACCTAGAAGTCAGATTGAAGTAGTACATGAACCTTTTCTAAAGTCAAAGCGACATCAGTAGTGTGCATTAAGACGGCTCCATTCTCTCAACAGGGCGACTTCAAGTCGGATCCAAAGTCGCCCCTGTGTGAATGGGCTCTTATATGAAGAAAGATTTATTTTCAAAATTTTATAACAGAAACAAAGAAAAAAAGTTTTTTTCTACATTTTTTGTCTTTTTACTTTTATTTAGCAAAAAAAAAAAACCCCATTAAATACCACAAAAAAAGCTCTATTTGTGTGAACAAAATTATAACAATTTAATTTGGGTACAGTGTTGCATAACCGTGCAATGGTCATTCAAAATGCGACAGTGCTGAAAGCTGAAAATTGGCCTTAGCAGCAAGGTAGTAAAGTGCCGGTATTGAAGTGGTTATTTTCAAAATGAAGTGCTCACATCCTATTTTCAAGATTATTTATTAGTAAATATAATGACAATGTAACATTTTTGCGGTTTTAATATTTGTTTGAAAACAATTAACTAAGTGAAGAGAAATCATGTTACAGGTTTAAAGCAATAGCCTAGTGCTTCTATAGATGGCAATGTTATGACTAAAAAAAAGTGTATGTACATACTATGCCAATTAACCTTTTTTAAGCGAATAAAATATGTTGCCAGTGTAGCGGGTACTTGAAATTAAGGGAGGCATCTGGGTGGTAGTGTAACCCAGATGCACAGATTGCTAGGGTATCCGAGACCTTTTTCTTGTTCTTGGAGGACTCTGGTGGTGTGGGGTTCCTTGCGGCCCGCGGGTGGCGCTGTTGCCCTGGGCCGGGGCTGGGCTCACACTGCAAGACTGTACCTTTTTGTCCTCCCCTGGAGCTGGTACAGCGGGGCGGGGAACCCGCTGTGACGCAAAGGGAGAGGGGATGGAAGGGGCGGACGCCCTTACCACGGGGTTGGTTCAGGGCTCAGAGTCCAGAGTTTGGAGTTGGAGGACGCGGCCGCACCCAGACCTGGCCGGAGCGAGGATGGTGTCCATCCCAGGCACCTTTAGCCTGGGGTGAGGTACTATGGCGGAGGCCTGGGGCTCAGTACCTTCGACTGAGTTCCGCGAGGGTGGAGGAATCCGGGGGGGGGGGGCCCTAATTCCTTGGGTGCCCGTGTCTGAGTTCATGAGGACTGGTGTGCGGAACTTCTCTGGAGAGTCCGGCGCAGCATCGCTGGTGACAGAGAGGCCTCCTGTTTCTCCCTTGGACGGATCTCCTTCCCCTGACAGGGGCCGTGCTAGCGAAGGTAATTCCCGTTCTACTCAACATAGTCAGTGGCAGTGTGGGGGGCGTGGCCGGATGCAGGAGGGAGAGAGAGTGTTTGAGCATGTGAGCGTGTGAAGCTCCGCTCCATACCCCCCCTCAGACTAAAAAGCATGCCCAGTTGACCTAACCACAAAGTGCCCTGCTAACCCCGATTCTCCCGCTACCTCTGCGGTGTCCTCCATGCCAGGATGGCCGTGTGCGGCTTTGCTTCGGCTCCCCCTCGTCCTCCTCCTCACCTATGCTGATGCTTACGCTGACATGGATGTGTGCTGTGATGCTGACACGCTGTAAGGGGGAGACCAGTAGCCGGGAACGCCAGAGACACGAAATCCCGCGAGATTGTGTGCGGGAGCGAGAGAGGACCAGCAGAGCGAGAGCAGAGTGAGAGGAGCAAATTGAGGAGGGGAGAGAGTAGAGTAGAGAAGAAAGGAGCCTAGCGTGCCGGAAAAACAAGCCAACAAGCCTGCAACACCAGAAGGGATCCACAAAGAAGCTGGGATTGACTGGAAGACACCCCGGGGACCGTCTAAGGGTATGTGCTACCTAAGAGGTATAATTAATGAACTGTGGGGGTGCAAACAGGCGGGATATGAATAGCACAACAGGACATGCAGTAGCAGGACCGGAGTGGAGTGAGAACTTTACCCTGTAAGACAAGACTGCCATATAAGAATATTAACAGGCGAGGCACTGGTACAATTGCTCCTGTGAAAACCCCCTTACTCTCTCTTTTAATTAAAAAGGAGACCCCTCATGCGCTGGCATTTCTACTGGCATTTCTACTGTCTGATTTGGCTTGGTTTGTCTCGTCTGGCATGTAGAGTTGTGAGAGCTGGAACATGATGGGACAACAGTAACAAACCGGAAGCCTGAAAAACCCCGATAAACCCGGCCAAAGAACCTCTCTGAAATTGACTGCATACTGAACATTTGAAATAGTCTTACCTTCCCATTCAACTGGAGTCAGTATAGTCTAAATGTGGCTGGCCTGGCAGGGCTGGTGGGGGGGGGTGGTAAAACAGGAGGAATAGAAAAGCGTAAGAAGCAAAGTGTAAACACCTAACTGACAAGCTATTATTCAGGGTGGTTTCTCAGTGATTAGTGATCAGTCACCACCTTGGGGTGGGGATAGATCCTATATAAAAAATCTTTTTTATTTTATTTATTTTTTGGCGCGGTCCCAGAAGCGGCCTTGGAGTGGGGTGGAGGGCCCAACAAGCTTAAGGATTAATTTCTCACCAAGCAACCCAAAAGTTGGGACATTCTATCATATCCGGAAAGCGGGGAGCAGAGGAGCAGACAAACCAACAGCAGGAAGGAGCTCAGATTACACGCTCTGCAAAGAGCCAAGCGAATCAAGCAAAGGCTGCAGCGGTAGCAGCAGCAGCAGCAAAGTTGGAGCGATTCGCGCGAAACACCATCTCACCAGCAAAACCCCAACACCTAGCCCAAGCAGGAACCTCGGCGGCCAGGAAAAGTCTAGGCAGTGGCCAGGTATCGATACCAGTGAACCAGGCAGTAACATCAAACACAAAAGTAACAAGTAGTAAAGAGCAGGGGGCAGGAAAGGTAAATGCAACGAACGTAGCTGTAAAGGCATCAAGTAACACTAATATAGTAGAGCCGAATATGGTGGAAGGTACAGGAGGAAGTGAGGCAGAGCCCACAATGAGAGACCTCCTGCATGCAATCAACGCCTGCAGGGAGTCAGTAACCGGCTTGGAGGTACAACTGAAAGGAATAAAAGAGGAGTTGGTTGCAATGGGGAGCAAGTTAAAAGAAACAATCAAAAGAACCACGGAACTAGAAGAAAGGCTAAGCGCAGTTGAAGACGTACTACACCCTCTTAGGCAAGACATAGGGGAGATGAAAAAGAAAATGGACTGGCAGGCCACTAAAATTTATGAACTAGAAAATAGGAATCGGAGAAGTAACATCAGAATAGTAGGCATGCCCGAACGAAGTGAGGGAGTTGACCCCATATCATTCCTGGAGGGTTGGTTCAAAGAGACATTTGGGGCGACCTTTTTTTCACCTTTTTTTGGCATTGAACGTGCCCAACGTGTCCCTTTTAAACCCCGCCAGGGAAGTGAGCACCTAAGACCGAGACCATTAATTCTAAAAATGATCAACTATAGGGATAAAGAGATTATACTTCGGAAGGCCAGAGAAATGGGGGAAGTCCAATATAAGGGGACAAGAAACTCATTCTATCAAGACTTCTCCCCAGAACTTCAAAGAAAGCGGCCGGCCTTTACGCCGATTAAGCGGGTATTGCAGGAACACAATTTGGACTATGCACTTCTCTACCCTGCCCGCCTATGGGTATCAGCGCTGAATGACATACACTTCTTTGACTCTCCAATGAGTGTAAAGAGGTGGCTGGAAGATAATGGGAAGCCTCCACAGAAGACGGCAGGACAAGAGATAAGAGACTAAGGGGACGTTGAGGGGGCCTTCACCCCTTTCACCCCCCCCCCTTTTTTTTTTTTCCCTTTCCTTAATTTTTTTTCCTCATGTTGTTCTTGGGAAGGGGGGAAAAGGGGAGGAAAAGAGAAAATATATATATATAAGTTTTTTTTTTTTTTTTCTGCACTTAGATAGGAAATACGAGAGGAGAGAGAGGGGAGGGAATGGGGGAGGGGAGGAGGGGGGAGAGGAGGGAAAGAAAAGAGAAAATGGGAAAAAAGCACTAGTAATAAACACCAGTCAATGGGAGGGAAGGGAGAGGGGAAGGGAAAGAGAAGGGAGAATATTTCTGGGATGAAACGGGGTAGTATGGATAAAATTAACACAACAAAGGGCACAAACACAAAAACACTGGAAAAAAATATATTGTATATATATATAAAAAAAAGAGATAAAAAGTTTGAGGGGGGAGGGGGCGAGAGATTAGTAGAGTAGGGGCATAGAGAGATGTATGAAAGAGGGGTGGTGAGAGGGGATGAGTGTAGAGAGGAGGCCATAGGCAAAACCCCAGGGGTAGGCCCAGCAGGGCAGGGAGAGGGGGGAGGGAGGGGAGGGTGGGAGGGGGGAGGAAGAGGCTAAAAGGGGAGGGGGGACAGGGAAGGGGGGTAAAGGGAAGAAAGGGAGGGGAGGGAGAGGGAGCTACATCACACAGGAATATGGGAAAATATTACCAAAAAATAACACAAAAAAGACCGCAAACACAAGACTCACTATACAGATCACATAAAGATAAGGGAATTTTTATAGAAGTACACTTCGAAGTACACTTAGGCACTGGGTAGATTATTAGTATTTCGCAAGGGACAGACTAAAATTAGAAGGGTAAAATGAAGTGGGAACTTTCATTATTATTTCCTTTTTTTATTTTTTTCCTATTTTATATATATATATATATATATATATATATATATATATATATGTTTATCGTCTAAGTATGCACAAAGGTTAATATGAACAATAAGGGTATAGTTATAATGACTTGGAATGTCAGGGGTCTGGGGGAAAAGACTAAAAGAAATGCACTGTTTAAATACTTTGATAGAATGAAACCCCAGATAATCTGTCTACAGGAAACACACACGCAACCCCACTGTGTCCACCTGTTGCAGTCACGCAGATACCCGATTCAATTCCATTCGATGTACACCTCATACTCCAGGGGAGTGAGTGTAATGGTCTCTGTGGATATCTCTTCTGAATGTATCCAGCAGAGGGTGGACAGAGAGGGTAGATACGTTTTTTTGCTTTGTAAGCTTAATGGGCTAGTATGTATCATTGCCTCGATCTATGTTCCTCCACCGTTTTCGATGACCCCTCTTAGAAGCCTAGCACAATTTATGGCCCTGTCTCCAGATGTTCCGGTACTGGCATTGGGGGATTTCAACAATACGTTGGATAACTCCCTGGACAGAATGTCCTTAGCCCCGAGGGGGGCGAGGCGGATGCCTGGAAGGACGGCCTTTGCCTCGCTACTCTCGGAGCTGGGACTCCGAGATGTCTGGCGAGAGAGGCATGCAGAGAACAGAAGCTATTCATGCCACTCAGCCACACACGACGGACTCTCACGTATTGATATGGGCCTAGGGAATGATGCACTCATGGAGCGGGTGAGGGAATCAGCATACGAGCCACGGGTATTGTCGGATCACTCCCCATTTTGGGTACGGCTGGATGATATGGTGATGTCAGACCGTTTACCATGGAAAGTGAACCCTTTTTGGCTAACTCTGATTCCTTCACCGGATAAAACTAAGAGGGCAATACGGGAATTTTTGGACTTTAATAGGGGGTCGGCTAGCGCAGCGACGGTATGGGATATACTTAAGGCCTTCCTAAGGGGGTGCCTAATTGCAGAGATATCGGGAATTAAAACCCGCGCCAGGGAATGGGAAAACAGGGTACGGGAAGAAATGAAAAGGAGAGAACGGGCCCTGATAGCGGACCCATCTCAGTCTAACCAGGATTCCTGGAAGGAGGCGCAATCTATGTATAACTCGGTTCTGTTGACGGCGGCGGAGAAAAGGAGTTATTTTCAGCAACAGAGTTACTTTGAGGAGGGGGAAAAAACTGGTCGACTCCTAGCTCTTATAGCGAGGGAGCAGCGGGAATCCGCCAGTATCTTAGCGATAAAAACAGAAGACGGGGAGACACATACCCTTAGTACTGACATTTTAGATAACTTCCAGAGGTTTTATAAGGACTTATACTCGTCTAAAACTAGTTATACTCCAACAGACCTGGCTATGTTTTTACAAACATGCTCAATTCCACAGCTATCTGAGGCTGATAGGGAAATGCTAAACTCCCCAATAACAGTGAAAGAACTTTCAGAGGCATTGGAGGGGACACCACACCATAAGTCACCAGGACCGGACGGGTTGCCGGTTGAGATGTACTTACACTATGGGGAGGAACTTCTCCCCCCTCTGCTACAAGCGATAAAGGAGGCGATGGAAGTGGGCTCCTTGCCAGACAGTATGCAGGAGACAATAATAATAGTACTCCCAAAACCGGGGAAGGACAAGCTTTTGTTGGACTCATACCGCCCAATCTCTCTATTGAATGTAGATGTGAAGCTTCTGGCCGGCATTTTGGCTAAGAGGCTATCTCTGGTAATTGGCAAACTGGTACACTATGACCAGTCTGGTTTTATACCCACACGTTCCACTGCGGATAATATCAGGCGATTATATATGAATCTACAGACGCCGGTGGACAATCCGGGGGGTAGGGCCATTCTGTCACTGGACGCCGCAAAGGCGTTTGACAGTGTGGAATGGCCCTACCTACTGGAGATCCTGGATAGATTTGGACTGGGGGACGGGTTCATAAAATGGGTAAAGGTGCTATACTCCAGACCCAGGGCTAGAATCCGAATTAACAACAAAATATCCCCCCCATTTGAGTTAGATAGAGGTACCCGTCAGGGGTGCCCATTGTCCCCACTGCTGTTCGCCTTGGCGGTAGAACCTTTGGCTATATTGATCTGCAATGATCCGGAAGTGATAGGATTCCGTAGGGGCCAGAGGGAAGAAAAAATATCCCTATATGCGGACGATGCGCTTATTTATTTAGGAGACACTGCCGCCTCTTCGCGAGCAGCGATGCGGACAATCGAGGACTTCGGAGGCTTTTCAGGGTTCACCATCAACTGGTCAAAATCAATTTTAATGCCTATAGATCAGGGGGTGGAGCAGTTGCCAGAGGGGGCGGAACAAATAGTCATAGCAAAAAGCTTTAAATACCTGGGAGTGGTGGTAACACCGGAACCAGCGGAGTATATTCAGTTAAATTTGGGCCCACTGTTGGAAAGACAGAAAGTGAAATGCAATAGTTGGTGTAAGCTTCCACTGTCAGTAGTGGGACGGGGAAACTTAATAAAAATGGTGTGGGCCCCGCAGTTATTGTATGTATTCCACAACTCCCCCATGTGGATCACTAATAAGTGGTTCAAAAAGATTGACACATTGATGAGGGAGCTAATATGGAAAAAAAAAACAGCCAGGATTAGCCTAGCTACCCTGCAATACGGGAAGGAGAGAGAAGGATTGGCAATACCCCACTCCAAAATGTACTTTCTGGCCTCACAGCTCCAGCAGTTGACAGGATGGGGACGGGTGGGGAAGGAAGACCCGATTAGCAAAATGGTGACTGCCTCGGACCCAACATTGGTAGTGGCCTCCCATATGGAAATGGATCTGCCGAGTATACCGGACTCGGCACCCATATGTGTTCTTCTTAAAAGAGTGTGGGGGGAGACCCGAAAAGCCATGAAGATAAAAGGCGTGCTGCCCTTCACCCCAATATGGTGCAATCAGAGATACCCAGAGGTGCAGAAATTACAGGGATTCACCCCATGGAGAGAGAGAGGGATTCGGTTCTTTACACAACTATATGAAGGGGGGAAGATGAAGACCTATGAACAGCTGAGTCAGGAATTTCAGTTAAGCCCCAAGGGATTTTATCAATTTCTCCAGTTGCGCCATGCCCTACAGATACAACAAACAACACAATCTATGATAGTGGAATCATCATCTATGCTGCGGGAAGTCCTTGGGGCAGACACCCGGAAGGGATTAATCTCTAAAATATACGGGGAATTGTTGTCCTCTGTCCAGGACCACACCTCATTGAGAAGCCGAAGTAAATGGGTAGAAGACATCGGGGACATAGACGGGAATCAGTGGGAAATGGCACTCAACTCCATCCCAGTGGTATCGGTATCGGCATCACAGAGACTATCACAACTATTTATCCTGCACAGGGCATACAGAACAACAGAGCAGCTATATAGATGGGGAGGAAGAGATTCCCCTCTGTGCCCGAAATGTAAAGTACAGAGGGGGGATTTCATACATCTAATATGGAAATGCCCAAAACTCCATAGGTATTGGGAGGAAGTTTCCCAATGCATTACGAGAGTAGCTCAGGTACCCGTGCCCTTAAACCCCCTAGTATATTTGTTGGGAGCCATTGATACAGAAATGTTCCAAAGAGGAACATACTGTATGCTGACCAGACTAATGTATATGGCTAGAAAAATCATTGCAAAATACTGGATGGCCCCAGAGGTGCCCACGAGGAAGCAGTGGATTTCAGCTGTAAATTCAACGCTCCTAAAGGAACGGTTGTCGTACAGTCGAAGGGGAGAAGTGGGCAAATTCGATACTATATGGAAAACATGGCTGGGGGACATCAACCTAGCGCCACCTCAACTAGTTGTGGAAAGACTCCAGATATAAAAAATAGAGGGGTGGCAAGAGAAGAGGGAAGGGGTAAAAGAAAAAAAGGGAAGGGAGAAAGAGAAAGAGGAAAGGAAATGAACGTTGGTAACGGTGGAGGAAATGTGCTGAGAAGAGCAGATACAAGGCGGAAAGGGGTAAAGATGTAGCGGGGGGGTGTGGGGGATGGGAAAAAGGGAAAAAAAAGAAAGAATATAGTAAAGAGCTACAGAAGTTACAATAGTATTTATATGTGGATAGGCAACTAAAGGAAAGAGGAAGGAAAACAAGGAGAAAAAGAAAATTGTATTATGTCTCACCGGATAAAATGTAATAAGTGTTTGTAATGTATGAATAACTTTTTTTTTTCTAAATAAAAAGAAGCAAATAAAAAACATAGTCAGTGGCAGTGACTATCCGCCACTGGTGATATCACAGTGGTTAGCATCAGAAGGGATAGGATTGTGCCTCGATCTATTCCCCATTATAACTCAGTAGAAGAAACTGTTTATTGTTTGGCAAGAAGAATAAAACTGAGTTGGACCTATTCACTGTGTGGAACTCTGGTTACTAGGAGCAAAGGAGTCAGGAACGAAGTACTGGACTTGACTCTAGGACACCTGCACAGGGCCCAATTTTCTGGCCTTCACCTCTTAGCTATGGAGGACATGGGCCGTGGTGTATCTCATCTCTCCCTCCCAGAGACCCCTAGACAACAGCCACATAACCGATAAAGCAAGAGAGAGAGAGGGTCGCTACACGTGGGGGCATCGTATTCGGGATGTGTATGGTGTCTGAATTTGAACTTTGCTGCCCGGAGGAGTTCCGAGTAGGTCGGCCATATTGGCCAACGCACCACGAGGCAACCCATAGCTGCGTAATTCGTGGGCGGGGAAAGAGGAAAGGTCGCGAACAAGTGCAGAAGGTGGGAGGAGTCTGGCCATGTTGACGTACGCACGTGGAGATTCCGGCGCGAGTGGGTCAGTGCGCAATGGAGCAGCGAATAGAGAAGATGACTTTAACCACTCCATGGATTTCAGCTTCTTCTTGCATGGACATGACTTCTCTGGCTGCTCCGCTTATGGAAACGGGGATAAGACTAGGGCCCTGGGGGCGATTGGCTCTGTACACCTGCAGAGACATGGAGGCCCTCGGTGTGATCTGTCCCGGCTGTTCAGGACTGGTGGTCCAGCTGAAGCCATTCGGGCGATGTGAGGTCTGCAACGAGTTTCTTTCCGAGGTGGAACCATCCACAGAAAAGCCTCGTGCTTTCCACCTCAACTACCTCACAGGGACTGCCACTCCGGAAGGAGAGATCGATGCTGGTGCGTTCCCTGTGCTCACTGATCCGGGCGAAGTGACTGCCCAAGCGGAGATGAAAAGAGAAAAATCCGAGGATGCTGCCTCGGTCACCAGCAGCTCCCTGCTCCGACCACCGAAGAGGAAAGTCGGCCTAGTGATGGCCTCGTGTGGTCGTGGAAGAGCTTCGACCCGCCGCTTGCCTGGCCTGGATGGATCCGGTAGGAAGATTCCTGGACATCCCTGTTCTTCTGAAGGCCCAGATGAGCCAGGGGTTGGGACTGTCTGTGTGGTTACAAGTGGCGGAAGCCCACAGTCGGTGGAGGCCGTCAAGGGGGATAGTTCCGTGACTGGGAACTATCTGCACGCTGAATGCTACGACACCTCTGACCTGGATTCATTGTCTGACAATGGCGATGATGGGGGGATAGACGAAATCTTCCACCGAAAGGGATGGGACAAGATGAAGCTACCCTCGTCCTGTGTTACAAGGGACCTGCCCATGTCTACTGGAGATAGTACACCTCGGGTGGAAGCCTCGGCGCCTAGGGAAGAATCTGGTCCTCTGTCCGAAGTTCCTCTTCTGGACTCAACATCCATTTCACCTGTTCCTGTTGCGGGAGTGCAACGCCAGTCATTGCGGGCTCCTAGGCGCAGATCTACTGAGGTGGTGAACGCACCTCGCCACCCAGAAGCGATTGTTCGGCCTAGAGAAGGAGACCGGGCCACCATGCCACCTTTACCAAGGCTGCAGCGGCTCTTCGGCCAGAAGGTTGCTCAGGAGTATGGGTGGGAATACCCGTACCTGCCTCGAGAACTACTTTATGAGGTGGAAGTTTTTCGCCAAAGGTGGTATGATACCTTTGTGTGGGACAAACTTAAAGTACAGCAAGCACGGCGGTACCTTTCTTGTTCTCCAACGGTCACCAAGAAGTTCCAGGACTGTAAAGCTAAGTGGATGCTGGGAAGGCATATCCATGCGGACAGAGCGGTGATTTGCCGCAAGGAAGGAGGAAATGCTGAGTACCATGTGGAGGTTTTGGACAGACATTTGAAGCCTGTGTTCCTACCGCATCCAAGATTTTACCTTTAGGAGAAAAAGAAAGACTCCTGTGTGTACTGTTTGCTGTTCATTGCTGAACTTTCCAGAGTGTTTTCACCGGAACACAGGGACTGTGCCTTAGTTTTTTTTTGCATTTGGGCAGTTCTACTCTTCGGAGAAATGGGAGCTGTTTTTGTTTTGTTCTCCCTCCTTCTCCTTGCACTTCAGAGAAAGCAGTGACTTTGGGTTTTAGTTAGTGTAGAATCACAGAGAAATGATGAAGAGAAAAGTTCACCTGGAAGTGATGAGTGTCTTGACCACGGCATTGTCACTAGGTGGCAGTGTTGCGCAACGATTGTTTGTTTTTTTGACATTATGCAGCACTTATTGGAGTGAATGGGTTTCTTCTCGGATAGACTCATTCATTCCAAGAAAGCACACATATTTTGGTAGGATGTATGTTTCTTTTCTTTCCCTCTGCAGGAGACTCGTCTATCAAGTCTGCTGAGAATGGGTGGTCCTTAGATAGCCAGGAGGAGGGAAGAATGTAAATGTGTGAGATATTTACAGTGTTTTATTGAAAAAGTTTTAAAGTTATATTGTTTTAAGTTTCCCCTTTCCCATTCAGGTCTTGGCACAATTCAGGGCTAAATTGTGTAGTTTGGTTTCTGGGCTGAACTTATGTCACCACCCTTGTGGGATGTGAGTTTGTACCAGACACTGGGGACCAGTGTCAAATCACCAGGGGGAGAGTGTAGCGGGTACTTGAAATTAAGGGAGGCATCTGGGTGGTAGTGTAACCCAGATGCACAGATTGCTAGGGTATCCAAGACCTTTTTCTGGTTCTTGGAGGACTCTGGTGGTGTGGGGTTCCTTGCGGCCCGCGGGTGGCGCTGTTGCCCTGGGCCGGGGCTGGGCTCACATCGCAAAACTGTACCTTTTTGTCCTCCCCTGGAGCTGTTACAGCGGGGTGTGAAACCCACTGTGACGCAAAGGGAGAGGGGATGGAAGGGGCGGACGCCCTTACCACGGGGTTGGTTCAGGATTCAGAGTCCAGAGTTTGGAGTTGGAGGACGCGGCCGCACCCAGTGCCAGTGCTCCGGGCCTAGGTGCCCTTGACCTGGTCTGAGCGAGGATGGAGTCCATCCCAGGCACCTTTAGCCTGGGGTGAGGTACTATGGCGGAGGCCTGGGGCTCAGTACCTTCGACCTTCGACTGAGTTTGGCGAGGGTGGAGGAATCCGAGGGGGGCCCTAATTCCTTGGGTGCCCGTGTCTGAGTTTGTAAGGACTGGTGTGCAGAACTTCTCTGGAGAGTCCGGCGCAGCATCGCTGGTGACAGAGAGGCCTCCTGTTTCTCCCTTGGACGGATCTCCTTCCCCTGACAGGGGCCGTGCTAGCGAAGCTAATTCCCGTTCTACTCAACATAGTCAGTGGCGATCGTTGCATCATCACCTGAGGGGGGCGTGACCGTATGTAGAGGGGTGAGGTGAGGTGAGAGGCCGAAGCAGCACGGACCGCACACCCGCTCCCATGCCACTCGTTGTCTGAGCCGTCTTTACTACCTTGTGTGGAGGAGGAGGGAGAGCTGAGGGAAGGTGGAGATGCCGGACATATAGCTACTGCGATCCCGAAGCCAATCCGAGCCGCCTGAGCTGCCGCCGCCTGAGCTGCCTGAACTGCTCTACATGGAGGAGGTAGGAAGGTGGTAACGTCCGGATGTCCAGCCGCCGCAACACCGCAACCCTGTAACCCCATAACGCCGCAAACAGTGCACACTGCCGGTAGCATTTGAGCCGCCCTGCATGGAGGAGGAGGAGGGGAAGCCCTAGGGTGGATACTCCGGAGATCACGGGCGTGACAGCCTTACAGCATACACGGTAAGGCAGTTTATGCGGTGGATATAATATATACACCTCTTTTTTTTTCCAAAAAATACAATAGACTGTCCCTTGAGATCACTATTTTTACGGAGGAGCGGGCAGCCGGGGACTGTGGAGATGGTGGTGAATATAAGGTAGCCTCTCCAGCTGGTCCGCCCTGTTTTTGCAAAAAAAAAAGGGAGAAGAAATTTTTTATTTTTTTTCCTCTCTCCCCCTGCCTGTGATTTATTCTTTTTTTCCGCACTATTGGGTGTATGGCTCTTTGTGTCAGCCGGAGTACAAGCAAGGTTAGGTATCCGGGACACTAAAAGGAAGAACTGTGGGGTATTGTGAGACATTGTGAAGCATCATGAACAGGGGTCAGATTCAGTGTAACTCAGCGTAAACCCTGTGCAAACCCTGTGCTTATAGATACTCTGTATGCTAATCTGTATTGGGGTCGCCGCAGGGATTGGTGGAATAATGACACGGAGACAGGAAGAGACGATATAAAGACCTCTTAGATGCACTATACCTGGTACAGACCCCCCACAGGGACCCGCTACATTGGCACCTTGCACCTTGCATTCTAAAATACATACCCTGTCTCCTGAGATTTGTGATAAAGGAGACTAGGGGGCAGAGCTATATAGCTGTATGGCTTGGACGCCGGGAGAATTGTAGGAACAAGATTGCCTGACTACAGAAGAAGTAAAAGCTATAGAGCCGTACAGCCCCATAACTCCACAGTTCTAATAAAAACTGAAGGACAACGCCGGATACCTTGTCAGTAATGACAAAGAAAAAAGGTGTGGAAGTTAACTCTCAGGAAAGAACCAGCTCAGGTGGCAGGGAACAGATGTATGTACAGTCGCAGCCAATGTCACAGATACACACAACGCGAGGAACCAAGGCAAGTCAGGCCGTAGCGGCGGCTGCGGCAGCCAAGTTGGAGAGATTTGCACATACGGCAGGCCATACACCGAGCCAGACACCCAAAAAAACACAGGGGGAGCAACAACCCACTTCTCTGAGGAGAAGTCAGAGAAAGACATTGACAATGGACATATCAGCAGTTGCGGCCGGCAATACGGGGGCAAAAAAAAAGACACAGAAGGAAAATGCAGAACCGATTGCAGAACAGGCGAAAGAGGGTGAACCATCTATGAGAGAGATTCTCCAAGCAGTGAATAACTGCAAGTCTTCATTAACCGATATATTTGGTCAACTAAAAGTTATAAGAGAAGACATGTCAGCGCTTAAGCAAGATGTGCAGGGGATTGGGGAACGGACATCTGTATTAGAGGGGAGACTTAGTCAGGTAGAAGACGATGTGGACCCATTAAAAAATTAGATAAAAGTAATGCGGGAACAGCTAAATATATGAATGATAAGATGGATGATATGGAGAATAGATTACGCAGGAAAAATATTAGGGTACTAGGTCTCCCCGAAAAAAGTGAAGGTAACAATCCCACAGAGATTATGGAAGACTGGCTTGGAGAAATGCTTGGTAAAGATTGCTTGTCAAAATTCTTCACAATTGAACGAGCCCACAGAGTGCCATCTAGGAACCTCGCTACTGGAGGCCAGCCTAGGCCCCTCCTCATTAAACTGCTCCATTTTAGGGACAAGGTTGCAATTTTGCGAAAGGCAAGAGAAATGGGGGAGATACAATATAAAGGTGTGAGAATTTCAATCTATCCAGATTTCTCCCCGGAACTACAGAGACAAAGGGCAAAATTTTCGGATTGTAAGCGTAGGCTGCAACATAATAAATTGAAATATGCAATGTTCTACCCAGCGCGCCTACGGATAACGGATAATGGGGAACATACCTTCTTTTCTACACCTGCAGAAGTGACACTGTGGTTGGACGGGAGGGATGGGAGGGAACGGGGTGGAGGGGAGGAGGGTAGGGGATAGAAGGAATAGGAGGGTAAAGGATAAAGTTTTTGTCCCTTTTTTCACCCACCGCCTTGTTTTTTCCTCCCCTCCCTCCTCCCCTTTCTTCTTCTTCTTTTTTTTTTTTTTTTTTAAATTCTTTGACGGTTAGGACATGGGGAAGCAGGGAAAAGGGTGGGGTGGGGAAGTGTTGTAATATGGCCAATCTGAAATGTGTATGTGTTTTGCTAATTTTTTGTTTGGTACCATGTGTGAAGGGGAAAAGGAAGTATACAAATATAAATGGTTGAAACTGGAAAAATTGGGAATATGGGGAAACACAGCGAAAGATAAAATAGCACTAAGCACCTTAAAGGGAACACTCGGTCACTTTAGAAGCCCTGAATATAGGCCCAAAGGAGGTTAGGGAAGGGGAGGGGGAGGGGAGAGAGAGCAAGGGTGGGATGAAGATATGAGTGAGGAGTATGAATGGGTGAATCCACTAAACATAAAACACGATTTTTGGAAAGGATTTAAAAACAAAGACATGAAAATTAAAAGGAACGCATGTTTGAGGCACAAATGTTTGAGACACAGAATTACAATATGGGAAGTACACTGATAAATTTGAATAATGGTAGTTAACAGACAGGATAAAGGGGTATTCCTAGGACAGACTAAAAGTATTAGGGTATGTTCCTGGAATGTTCGTGGGGTAAGAGAACCAGTCAAAAGAAGCATAATTTACTCGATGGCAGAGCTGGATATAATTGGGATACTGTCTCTGCAGGAGACACATCTGGAAAAGGAAACCATCAGTACACTAAAACATGGAAAATATCAAGTACAATACCATGCCACGCATACCTCATACTCAAGGGGTGTCAGTGTGCTGGTCGATTCTGGAATAGTGTTGTCCTGCAGGCAGAGTAAAGTGGATGATAAAGGGCGGTTTATATTCCTTTTTTGTCAGATAGAGACAAGGGAATATGTGCTGGCTAACGTCTATATCCCACCACCCTTTAGTACCGAAATTTTAGAGGAGTTAATAAAGTTTTCTATGGACAAGGAAGGGGTGCCAGTTATAGTGACAGGAGATTTTAATATGACTATGAATAAAAAGGTGGATAGGTTCCCCCCTGGGGTCTCCCCCAGTGGCACGCCTGGCAGTCCCCTCCTCCAATTTTGTGGAGAGACGGGACTGGTGGACGTGTGGAGGTTGAGACACCCGGAGGAAAAACAGTTTTCTTGTCACTCAAAAACGCATGCGACCTTGTCCAGAATAGATTTGGTGCTTTGTAGTGAGGATGCCCTGAGGGAGGTGGGGGAAGTGAAATATGAACCGAGAAGTATTTCAGACCATGCTGCAGTAATTTTTGAAATAAATACAAGTAGGAAACTTAGTAAAGGGGATTGGAAGTTGAATCCATTCTGGCTAGAAATAATTAACGATGTGGGGGGAGTCTGTGCCAGCCTGGAAGAATTTATAAAACTAAATGAAGGATCAGCATCTAAAGGAACTATTTGGGATGCCCTGAAAGCCTTCCTTCGGGGAGTCTTAATACAAAAAATTTCATATGTAAAAAAACAAACACAAGCTAAGGAAGTTACAGCAAGGGAAAAGGTGAGGAGGTCTGAAGTAAAATATGTGGAAAGTCCAACAACAGAGAAACATAAAGAATGGGTAAAAAGTCAGGAAGAATATAAAGACTTGTTACTAAAAAAGGCAGAAAATAAAATGCTGTTTCAAAAACAGACCTTCTTTGGGGAGGGAGAAAGAGTGGGGAGGATGCTGTCCCTGATTGCTAGGGCCAATGCCCCTTCCTCGGTTATATCGGCTATATGTGATAAAGAAGGGGAAATTAGGAGAGGCACTAGTAAAATAACAGAGGTCTTTAAAAACTACTACCAAAACTTGTACAGTAGTACTCCATCAGAAAACATAGAAAGGGAGATGGGAACCTTTTTTGAGGGGCTACAGGTCCCCCAACTATCAAGGGAAGATAGAGAAGGACTGGAGGCACCACTGACGCTGGAAGAACTACAAAAAGCAACAGCAGATATGGCGAACCAGAAGGCCCCTGGACCTGATGGTCTGCCAATAGAAATATATAAGACTTACAGTAAGGTGCTGCTTCCAAAACTTCTGGAAGTACTTAATTGGGCAGCTGTAGAGGGGAAGTTGCCACTGTCTATGACAGAGGCAACAATTATAGTGCTTCCTAAGGAGGGGAAAAGTCAACTTGATGTAGCATCATATAGGCCAATATCTCTCCTATGTTCGGATGTGAAGATATTGGCTAAAGTACTGGCAACAAGACTTACCGTATATACTCGAGTATAAGCCGAGATTTTCAGCCCTTTTTTTGGGGCTGAAAGTCCCCCCCCTCGGCTTATACTCGAGTCATATACATTTTTACATTGTAAATATTACCTGTAAAGAAGTTGCGGCTGCGGCGTCCATCGTTCAAATTCCGCGGCGTCCATCGTTCAAATTCCGCGGTCTCTTCCTGTTCCTTCCTTGATAGGCGAGTCTCAGCAGACACTCTCCGCCTATCACGAACGTTCTCTCATCCTCAGTTTTCCAGCAGACGTCTGTGATTGGCGGAACACCCAACACAGTGTCTGCTGGGAAAACTAAGGATGAGAGAATGATCGTGATAGGCGGAGAGTGTCTGCTGAGACTTGCCTATCAAGTAAGGAACAGGAAGAGACCGCGGAATTTTGAACGATGGACGCCGCGGAATTCGAACGATGGACGCCGCAGCCGCAACTTCTTTACAGGTAATAATTACAATGTAAAAATTTCTATTTACAGGGAACAGCGAGCTAGGGAACAGTGGGGCATCGGCTTATACTCGAGTCAGTAAGGTTTCCCAGTTTTTTTGGGCAACATTAGGTGCCTCGGCTTATAGTCGAGTCGGCTTATACTCGAGTATATACGGTAATAGGATAGTTGCAAAACTGGTGCACCCGGACCAGACTGGATTTATTCCAGACAGATCTACAAGTATCAATATAAGAAGGACATATCTAAAAATTCAACTGCCAATGGAGAATGAAGGGACAAGAGCTATTATGTCCTTAGACGCAGCCAAGGCGTTTGACAGCCTTGAGTGGCACTTTTTGTGGAGGGTACTGGCTGAGTTTCAGTTTGGTCCGAGATTCATCCAATGGGTCAAGATTCTGTATGAGGGTCCAAGAGCAAAAATAAGAATAAACGGTGAGTGTTCAGAGTGGTTCCAGTTGGCAAGGGGGACAAGGCAGGGGTGTCCGCTGTCGCCCCTGCTGTTCGCCCTCGCAGTGGAGCCTCTGGCCATATCAATAAGGGCATCCCCAGAGGTACATGGATTTAAGAGAAAACTTGGGGAAGAAAAGATTGCCATGTATGCAGATGACATCTTGCTTTTTCTGGGGGATACACAGTCCTCATTAGATGCAGCAATGGGGATAATTGGAGAATATGGGAAAATTTCAGGGTTGAGGATTAATTGGGAAAAATCTGCAGTTTTGCCGATGGACCCAATAACACAGCAGATAACCCAAGTTAAGGTTGTGAGTCAGATGAGGTACTTGGGGATAAATGTAACAAAAGATCCAGGACATTATATAGCCAAAAATCTGGTACCATTAATGACAAGGTTGAGACAGAAGTGTCGCGTGTGGAATAGACTCCCACTTTCGGTGGTCGGACGTTGCAACCTTGTCAAAATGGTTTGGATGCCTCAGATCCTATATGTAATGCATAACTCCCCAGTATGGATTCCAAAGTACTGGTTCAAAAGAATAGACAGTGTATTCAGGGAACTGATATGGAGAAATGGAGCAGCAAGAGTTCGCCTTTGTACTTTACAGCAATCTAGAGAAAGGGGGGGACTGGCAGTGCCCAACCCGAGATACTACTTTCTAGCTGCACAAATGCAGCACATGAGGGGAAGTAACCTACCGGGGAGTAGGGGGGGGGGGGAATAATCTATTATTGAATGATACAAGTCATGATACAGAAGTAGAGGCAGTGGAGGCTGACTCTTTCTGCTCCAGATGTCCAACAGAAAAACTGATGGTAAAATGTTGGAAGACGGTTAAGGAGATATTGGGGTACAGCGGATTCTCAGAATTCTCTCCCATTTGGGACAATAGTAATCTAGAAGAGCTCAAAAAGATGGGAAAAGTTGAAGAATGGGATATATGTGGAGTACACCTCCTGATACAGCTTTCCAAAGAGGGAAGAATAAAAACATTTCAAGAGCTAAGAGAGGAGTACTCAGTCCCCAATAAATCATTCTACAGATACCTACAGGTAAGGCATGCTCTGAATGCACAATTAAGGCAAGAAATACCAGTATGGAATGAAATGACCCAACTCAGTAGGTTAGTGAATGCGGATATATCTAGAGGGATAATATCGGAGATGTATAAATGTATAAGTGAGGTAGATCAGGAAGAGAGACTCGAAAGCAAGGGAAAATGGGAAAGAGATCTGGGCCCAATAACACAAGATCAGTGGAAAAGGATACTAGAGGCAGGTCCGAGAGTTACACTCTCCCCCTCTCAAATGGTTTCACAATTATATTTAGTACACAGAGCATATTATACACCCCGAAGAATGTATCAGTTTGGTGGTAGGAAAGATGCGAAATGCCAGAGATGTAGAACTGAGGAGGGAAATTTAGTGCACATGATGTGGAGATGTCCCAAATTGTATTGGTATTGCAAGGAGATAATAGATAGAATAAACTTTGTATTTGGGACATCTTTACAACCAGAAGCTAAACTATGTGTGCTAGGATTGATAGAAGACAGGGGAATATCAGTAGACACACAAACGGCAATATTAAGGTGCTTGTTCCAAGGTAGGAAGCTTATAGCGCAAAGGTGGCAAGCAAAAGACCCCCCAACAGGGACAGAATGGAGGAAAGTAATAGACTTCTATTAGAAAAGAAGAATTTATATATAATAAGAGGGGAAACAGGAAGAAATTTATGAACATATGGAAACATTGGTTAGAGGTGGAGGCACGGTAGAAAGTGAGGGGTGGAATTTGGGGATGGGAGGGGGAGAGGAGAGGATGTGGGAAAATGGGATGGGGTGGGAGGAGGGGAGAAGGGTACTCTATTATTGTTTGTGTTTATATGATATATATATTGTTTATGGAAGAAAGTATCATACATATATATATATATAAGAATGTTCAGATAAAAAAATAAAAAATAAAGAATATTTGATTTAAAAAAAACATAGTCAGTGGCAGTGACTATCCGCCACTAGTGATATCACAGTGGTTAGCATCAGAAGGGAAAGGATTCTGCCTCGATCTATTCCCCATTATAACTCAGTAGAAGAAACTGTTTATTGTTTGGCAAGAAGAATAAAACTGAGTTGGACCTATTCACTGTGTGGAACTCTGGTTACTAGGAGCAAAGGAGTCAGGAACGAAGTACTGGACCTGACTCTAGGACACCTGCACAGGGCCCAATTTTCTGGCCTTCACCTCTTAGCTATGGAGGACATGGGCCGTGGTGTATCTCATCTCTCCCTCCCAGAGACCCCTAGACAACAGCCACATAACCGATAAAGCAAGAGGGAGAGAGGGTCGCTACACCAGCATACCTTAATAGTCTGCATTAAGAACTGCATTTACAATAGTATTTATGTTAAAGCGGTTGTATACCCACTGACACTTTTTTTTTCCACCACACCTGTAAGGCAAAAGGCATAATGAGCTAGTATGCACCGCATACTAGCTTATTATGAAATACTTACCTTAGAACAAAGCCTCGGTATCTCAGCCAGTCCACGCTGAGGTTGATGACATTTTGCCTCGGCGTGTCTTCCGGGTATCGCGGTTCCAGCGCTGTGAGTGGCTGGAGCCGAGATGTCATCACTCCAGTGCATGCGCGCGGGAGACTTCTTTCCAGCAAGGTCCGGCGTCTGCCGGGCTTTCAGCCGAGAATCCCCGATGCGCATGTGCCGCTGAAGTCAGCGGCTCATTGCAAGGGGAATATCTTCTAAACCGTATAGGTTTAGGAGATATTCTTTTTACCTACAGGTAAGCCTTATTATAGGCTTACCTGTAGGTAGGAATGAGCTTGGTGTTCGAATCGAACGCATGTTCGACTCGAGTATCGCCTGTTCGGCGAAACCAGAACTTTGTGGGCCGTTCGCGCCAAATTCGTGTGACGCGAACGGCCCACAATGCACTGCGCCATCGCACTGCATTGCCGGCGCTGTTATTGGCCAAGCATGCACTGTGACCCCGCATGCTTGGCCAATCACAGCGCCGGCAGCGAGGAGAGCCATAATTGGCCACAGGCAGGATGCCTGTGGCCAATCATAGCTCAGGGGGGTTTAGTACACGCCCCACACTATAAAAGACCACCAGCGCGGCGGCCTTGTGTAGTGTGTTCTGGCGTGCAGGGAAAGAGCTACATAGGCAGGGACAGTGTGTTCTACAGTGTGTTCTTTTCTCAGGCATCTGCAGGAGTTAGTGGGTGTTGTGTGCCTCCAACGCAGTATACACCTGTATCTACCATTTATTGCTGTTCTCTAAGCTAGATAGGCAGGCAGGGACAGTGTGTTCTTTTCTCAGGCATCTGCAGGAGTTAGTGGGTGTTGTGTGCCCCCGCACAGTATACACCTGTATCTACACTTTTTTGCTGTTCTATAATACAGGCATCTGCAGGAGTTAGTGGGTGTTGTGTGCCCCAGCACAGTATACACCTGTATCTACACTTTATTGTTGGTGTTCTCTAATAAAGGCATCTGCAGGAGTTAGTGGGTGTTGTGTGCCCCAGCACAGTATACACCTGTATCTACCCTTTATTGCTGGTGTTCTCTAATAAAGGCATCTGCAGGAGTTAGTGGGTGTTGTGTCCCTCCAGCACAGCACAGTATACACCTGTATCTACCCTTTATTGCTGGTGTTCTCTAATAAAGGCATCTGCAGGAGTTAGTGGGTGTTGTGTCCCTCCAGCACAGCACAGTATACACCTGTATCTACCCTTTATTGCTGGTGTTCTCTAATAAAGACATCTGCAGGAGTTAGTGGGTGTTGTGTGCCTCCAGCACAATATACACTACTCCAATTCCTGGTTTTCCCATCTCCCTGCAGTCCATTACTATGTCTGGAAGGCCAACAAGAAGAGGCAGACAGTCAGGAGCCAATAAAAGAGGGCAAGCAGGCTCTGTGTCTAGAGACAACAGTGCTGGTTGTGGACGCGGTGCATCGTCATCAGCACGTGGCCATGGGACACGCTTGTCCTTATTTTCGGCAGCTGGACGTGTTGAGCCGCATCATGCCAAAGACTTGGTAGAGTGGATGACCAAGCCCTCCTCATCCTCCTCATCCTCTCTCACCCAGGTTCAGGGTACTGGCAAAGCAGCTGCCAAAGCGTCCTCTTCCCTCGTATCAATGTCATCATCAGTCACTCCTTCCCTAGACCCACCATGTCCTCCTGAGGAGTCCCCCGAACTGTTGGAGCACAGTGTTGGGTACATGCTCCAGGAGGATGCCCAGCGTTTTGAAGGGTCTGATGATGATACCCAGCTAGAGGAAGCCAGTAGCGTGAGCGCAGAGAGAGGGGATGCTCAAGAAGGACAGCAATCTGGCAGTCATGTTCCAGCAGCTGCAGCATACTGCCAGATTGGCTCCAGTGATGAGGAGGGAGGGGATGATGAGGTCACTGACTCCACGTGGGTGCCTGATAGGAGAGAGGAGGAGGAGGAGGATGAGGAGGAGGCACATCTCCAACGAGGCAGGATGCCCTCTGGGGGCCAGTGTAAGGGCAGCACACCGACTGAATCACACCGCAGAGCTGCGCCTGTGCAGGGCGCTGCCTCTGCCCGTTATTCCAAAAGTTCTTTGGTGTGGGCCTTTTTTGAGTCGAGTGCATCAGATCGCACCGCTGCTGTTTGCAACATATGTCTCAAGCGTATCTCGCGTGGCCAAAACATCAGCCGCTTGGGCACCACATGCTTGACCAGACATATGTTGACCTGCCATGCAGCTCGTTGGCAAGCGTACCTTAAAGACCCACACCAAAGAACAAAGCGGGCCTCTCCTTGCTCCTCATCAGCTGGGATCTCCAACCCCACTATACCTTCAGTCCTCTCTGAAACCTGCACTGAGAGGAATGAAGGTGTAGAATTAGGTGTGTCACAGCCAAGTACTTGCGGGCACTCTGCTAGCAGTACACCGACGTCCGATTATAGCAGGCAAATTTCCCTGCCCCAGCTGCTGGACCGTCGAAAGAAGTTCACTCCCAGCCATCCACATGCCCAGCGGTTGAATGCTAGCTTGGCTAAATTGTTAGCACTTCAACTGCTGCCTTTTCAGTTGGTAGACTCGGCCCCCTTCCGTGAGTTTGTGCAATGTGCGGTTCCTCAGTGGCAGGTTCCCAAGCGCCACTTTTTCTCACGGAAGGCGATTCCGGCTCTCTACCGGCATGTGGAAGGCAATGTCCATGCCTCGCTGGACAGAGCGGTCAGCGGTAAGGTGCATATTACCGCTGACTCATGGTCCAGCAGGCATGGATAGGGACGTTACCTTTCTTTCATGGCCCATTGGGTCACTCTTTTGGCAGCTGGGAAGGATGCAGGACAAGGTGCAGTAGTGTTGGAGGTTGTTCCGCCACCACACCTCCAAAATGCTACTACTGGTTGTGACACACCTCTCTCCTCCACCCCCTCCTCTTCTTCCTCCATGGCCTCTTCCTGTGCTTTGTCCTCGGAACCAGCGGTGCTCCGTAGGCGTTCAAGGGGCTACGCAAGTACGCAGGCAAAAAGATGCCATGCCGTGCTTGCGCTGGTGTGTTTGGGGGACAGGAGCCACACTGGGGCAGAGGTTCTGTCAGCTCTGCAGGGGCAGGCCGAGAGGTGGTTGACGCCACGCCAGCTTAAGCCAGGAATGGTGGTTTGCGACAATGGCACCAACCTCCTCTCTGCCCTCCGACAGGGACAACTGACCCATGTGCCCTGTGTGGCTCACCTCCTTAACCTGGTGGTGCAGCGGTTCTTGGGCAGGTACCCGGGCTTACAGGATGTCCTGAGGCAGGCCAGGAAAGTCTGTGTGCATTTCCGCAGATCATATAATGCCAGTGCTCGGCTGGCTGAGCTGCAAAAGGAGTTGAACCTGCCCAAGAACCGCCTTATATGTGACATGCCCACCAGGTGGAACTCAACGTGTAGCTAGAAGAAAGAAAAAAGAAGACCACTCGTCCCAGCTCCCACTATCGGCTAGACATCCATGTGACATTTCTAGTGCACTTCAGCCCACTGCTCCCACCTGAGAACCCAGAGGCCGCCCTTTGAGGGATGGCTCCGCGAGCTCCAACAGGGCCACATCCAAGCTGGAGGACACGTGGCCGGGATCCAGGACATGTGCATCCCAGGTCGACCAAGTTGCAGTGAAGCTATCTCGGGTACCCCTGCAGGTGGCAATCCAATCCTCCGCCTCCCTGATGTCTCCTACCTTACGACGCCATTCCTCCCTGCCTGGAATTTGCGGACGCCTCCGGTATATGGGAAGCAATCGCTCAGCTGCGTTCAATAAGTGAGGCAGCACACTTTTCTTGTATCGGCTCACTGGCATGGGAGGAACGTGTAGCAGGAAGTGAACCGGGGAGAGAGGGATGTCCGTACCCGTTATATCTTTGATCTGGGTCCCAATGTCCTCCCAGTAGGGTCTAATCACCGGGCAGTCCCACCAGATGTGCAGAAGGGTGCCCCTGTGACCGCAACCCCTCCAGCATCGATCCGACATGGATGGGTAAATTCTGGCTAGATGCACCGGTACATGGTACCAGTGTAGCAATATTTTGAAATTTGTTTCCTATGTCCTGGAGTCAATAGAACTAGACCGAGTAAGTTGGTAAAGAGAAGACAGTTGGTTAGGTGTAAAGACCGTCTCCAGGTCCTTTTCCCAGGCCCCAATGTATGCAGGTTTCACTACTGAGGCAGTGGAGCCAAGCAGGTGGTAGAGCTCAGAAATCACATGCGGGACCGGTTCTTCTGCTACAAAGAGGTGTTCAAAGGGCGTAAGGGTGGAGATATCTCGTATGGAGTTCCCCTGAGCCATAAAAAAATGGTGGAGTTGTCTATGGCGCCAAAAGTCCATAGGTAAACTCCCCGTACGGTCTCGAAGGGTCGCCAAAGAGAGCAGCTTACCATCCTGCATAAGTTTTCCACAACTGGCGTCACCGTCGTCTACCCAAGAGCCAAAAAAGGCCGTCTGCTCACGCGGTGGGAACCACAGGTAACCTCCCAGTGGCGCCAGCGGGGAGACAGGGGGTGCCATCGGTAGAGTGGCATTGAGGCGATCCCAGGTTCGAAGAGCCTGGACCGTCAGTGGAGAAGCAAAATCAGACAGCCCCCCGTGTTCCCGGGCCAACCACGGGGCATAGGACAAGTTTCTGCCCACCATATATTTTTCTAGGGAGACCCAGAGTTTGGATTTAGTGTGGAAGCGCCAGTTAAGGATCCTCTGGAGGACGATGGCCCTATAATACCTTTGAATGTCCGGCAGGCCTAGACCCCCTGCGTCTCTCGGTCGGCTCAACAGTCTGAGCGCAATTCTTGGCCTCCTATTATTCCACACAAAGGTCGAGATCAGGCTGGACATATGTGTGAAAAAACGCCTAGGCAAGGACATGGGTATCATTTGCAAATAGAACAGTATGCGTGGAAGAATATTCATTTTTATGATATTAAGTCGCCCCATCCAGGTGAATGCTGTCTTAGTCCATAGGGCCAGGTCCTTCTTCACAGTTGTCAGTAAGGAAGGGAAGTTAGTCGCGTACAGGGTGTCAAACCTATCCATCAGCCGTATACCCAAATATTTCAAGGACGATTTAGCCCAGGTGAATGGGAAGGCAGTTTGTAGCCTACCCGTCAGAGAGGGTGATAACTGAATGGGCAATATCTCTGACTTTCCGTAATTGATCTTAAAATTAGAAAGTGACCCGAAATGTCGGAGTTCTCGCATCAGGTTAGGCAAAGAGATCAGGTGGTCCGTCAGGTGGAAGAGCACATCATCGGCGTACGTCGAAAGTTTGTGCTCTGTGTGACCCACCGTCAGTCCTTTGATATCAGTGTTCGCCCGTACAGTGCGTAGAAATGGTTCCAGCACCAGGGCGAACAACAGAGGAGAAAGAGGACACCCCTGCCTCGTACCATTCCTGAACGAGAATCTAGGGGAGAGAAAACCATTGACCTTGACCTGAGCACTCGGATCTGAGTACAAGGCCATGATCCATGCTAACATATGCGTGCGCAAGCCTAGAGCCTCCAGTACAGCACGCAAGTAAGTCCAGTCAACCCGATCAAAGGCCTTCTCTGCGTCGGTTGACAGGATCAGGTAGGGGAGGGGGATCAGGAATAGCACGAGCCCAGTGTATAAGGTGTATAGCCCTGATGGAGTTGTTCCTAGCCTCTCGGCCCGTGACAAACCCCGTCTGGTCCGGGGGGACAATGAGTGGGATTAGGTGTTTTAGCCTAGACGCAAGAATTTTAGCAAGAATTTTTATGTCCACATTAAGAAGGGATATAGGCCTGTAGCTCTGGGGGACGGTGGGGTCCTTCCCCTCCTTGGGAATCACGGTGATGTGGGCTAGCAGGGCCTCGCTAGGGATCGCATTCCTGTTTGCTAAAGAATTAAAGTAGCTGCACATCGACTCCGATAGCAGGGGTAGGAACAGTTTGTAGTAAGCTGTGGTGAACCCGTCAGGACCAGGGCTCTTCCCATTAGGCAAGGACTCCACCGTAGCCCCAAGCCCAACAGGCGTAATAGGGGATTCCAACATGGAACACTGATCGTCCGTCAGCGGGGGAAGGCCAGCTGCGGTCAGGTAAGTTCTTATGTCGTTCAGTCTCTCAGTCTGGGCCTCAGGGGTCCGGGTCGAATCTAGGTTATAGAGGGCGGCATAATATTCTCGGAACCCAGAGGCAATTTGGGAAGATCTGATCGTGAGCTCATCCGAGGGAAGGCGCAGCTTCTGTACATACATGAGCACGCGTTTCTTCCTAAGGGCTCTGGCCAACATGCGGCCACATTTGTTGCCATGTTCATAATATTTATGCGACAGGTAGCGTAGGTGTTTGCGCGCCTGTCGGTCCCATAAGCGTAAAAATAATTCTCTCAACTTCGTCAGTTTCCCAAGAGCCTCCGGGCCCCCGCCCTGCTTATGTTCAAGTTCTGCCTGCTGTAGCGCCTGGAGTAACCTAGTAAAGTCCGCTTGTCGGGGCTTCTTAAGTCTAGCTCCCTGAGAAATCAGTTCTCCCCGCACCACCGCCTTATGTCCTTCCCAGATAACCCCTTTATTCATACCTTCTCATACCTTCTGTGGCATTTTCCTTGAAGTAGTGGGACAGGACGGCCGTGACTCCGGAGACCGCGGCTGCGTCGTCCAACAGGGATTCATTCAGGCGCCATGACCATGCCCTACGGGTGCCCCGAGGCAGGGTCAAAGTGGCCATCACCGGGGCATGGTCAGAGATAGTTATATTCCCGATGGAAGAAGCCTGCAGCAGCTCCAGAGCCAAGTGGTCCACACATATCAGGTCAATACGGGTGTAGACATCATGGACCTTTGAATAATAGCTGTAATCCCTATCTGAGGGATGAAGCAACCGCCAACTATCCAAGAGGCGATGAGACTGCAGGGATTCGCGAAAATGTTTAAGAAAGGCATGAGAGTGGGAGGGGCGTCGGTGCAAGGTGTCGAGTTGGGGGTCAGGCTTACATTAAAGTCACCTCCTATAATCAGAGGACCCTCTCTAAAATCTGTCAGGCTGTCTATAGCACTGTCTAGAAAGGTAAGCTGGTTGGAATTAGGGGCATATATCATAGCCACTGTAAGCTTTTGGGCCGCTATAACCCGCTTTAGGAAAACATACCTCCCCTGAGGGTCAACTTTGCTCTCAATGACCTGGAGGGGGCAAGATTTATGAATGGCGATAGCCATGCCCCTAGATTTTGCAACCGGTGAGTTGCTCAAGAACCACTGGCTATAAAGATGGGGGGGCAATTTGGGGGTTGACTGGGGGGTAAAGTGCGTTTCCTGCAAAAGAATCACATGTGCCCCTGACCGCTTCAGTTCCCACCAGAGCTTACTTCGTTTACAGGGGGAGCAGAGACCGCGCACATTATAAGAAATTACCTTAAGCGATGCCATAGGGAGTCCGTGGGGTAGTCGAGTCGCGTAGCATGGCTGCGGGCGCAGGGCGGGAGATGGAGCCGGAGGCAGTTCCTATAAAGAGGCAAGGAGTAAAAAAAAAAGGAACAGAAGGGAGGGAAGAGAAAACAGCGAGAGGCAGGATAACATACATAAGACACGAAAGACAACAATGGTAACAATACCATGACATAAAATATCTGGGGGGCAGGCGTCGGGCTCAGCCCCACAGGGGAGGAGCGCCCGAGGCCCGTCCCCATCTCCAAACGAGGAAATATACCTAATAAGGTACGGTCTACGTGGGGAACGCGGACCAACACTGGAGGGAAGGGTGTGGGGGTCAGTCCCCGTCCACCGCCATGTACTAACAATTAGGCAACATTCAAGGGGGGAGAAAGTGCTATAAAAATGAAAACCCCTGAGGAGCAAAGCTCTAATTTGAAAGGTAAAAAAGTCAAATTGAAAACGAGTACAAGGTATCCGGGAAATCGGTACGCCGGGCCAGAACCGGGGCCATAGCTTCAAGTCTCTCCCAAAGGACAACAACAGGGGCCTGTGATCAGTCACGGTTATAAAGGCAAATGGTCCAGTAGGAGGGCCAACAAACAGCAACATACTGAGCGGCTAAGTCTCAGATCCAGGCATCGGTGAATTTAGAGGGCCCGGGTCCCACTTAAAGAGCAAGTAGGATACCAGTACTGAAGGAAACAGACTTTCATGAAGGCAACAAACAAGTCAGGGGGAAGGGAGCTGCCATTTAGTGTCACGGCGACACAGGGCCAGAGGGGGAGGCAGAAGTGGGGCGCCTGCGGTTCCTCCTGCGGCTCTTGCGGGTAGCTGGTAGCCAGGGTTAAGGGAGTTGCAGGTCAGGGTGATCTTGCGGGGTCCTCCAGTCCGGGAAGTCGACTGGCTCCAGTCCCAGGGTGCTCAGAAAGTGTGGTAGGTCCTCCTTGGTGCGTAGCGCGGCTTATCTGCCCTCTTTGGACGCCTGCAAATAGAAGGGAAATCCCCAGCGATAAGGCAAGCCTGCCTTTTGGATTGCTTCCAGCAGGGGGCGGAGAGCCCTGCGTTGCATGCGGGTCCTTCTGGAAATGTCCTGGTAGAAGTAAAGGTGGGCCCCATCAAAGTCAAAGTATGGCTTCCCACGCATCTTTTGCATGATCTTATCTTTCAGTGTATACTTGTGGAGCTTACATATGACATCTCTAGGGTTCTCCACATCCTGAGAGGGTGGCCTGAGGGCCCTGTGAGCACGGTCAATCTCTATGGGTGCAGTAGCAGGCAGGCCTAAAATCTCTCTAAATACATCCTCCAGAGTAGGAATAATGTCTTTAGGTGCCGTGGCTTCAGGCAGGCCTCGTATGCGAATGTTTGCTCGCCTGCTACGGTTCTCAAAATCATATAACTGACACAGTAAAGTCTCAATTTTCTGATCCTGGGCACAACATCTGGCTTGAAGCATAGAGATGGCAGGTAGGACCTCATCAAGTTTCTGCTCCACTGTTTCCATCCTAGCCCCCAAGTGGTTAGTGTCAGCCTTAAGCTGGGCAATATCCTCCCTGAAGGCCCTCTCCACCCTGGCTGTAAATTTTTCAAGATCCTCTCGAGTAGGGAGGGACCAAATATGGCGCTTTATATCTCTGTCTCCATCTCCCATGAAATTAGTCACATCAGAGCCCTGATCAGGGGGGGCTGAGGATCCCGGGGAGAGTGGAGGGGCAGTGTCACTCACCATCTGTGAAGAGGGGATCTGGGAGTCCTGGAGCTGTTGCTGCTGCTGGGCCAGCGCTTTCTGAGCAGCCTTAGCTGCCTTGGTTGTTTTTAGCGTCTGCGCCATCTTGGAGGCCTCGTGTCCCAGGCCGCAGGACCCGCTGAAGAAGGCATCCCTGTGAGATGAATGCTGGCGTTCCGGGAGTGATATCTCCCCTCGTTAGTGCTGTAGATGCGGCGGTGTGCAAGGAGCTGAAGAGACACACGTCCTCACTCCTCCGTAGCTAGGCCACGCCCCCCCAGGTACGATATGTAAAAGGAATATTTCACTTTTTTTTTTTCACTTTATGCATCATTAAAATTACTGCTCCCGAAAAACGGCCAATTTTAAAACTTCGTTTTGCATTGATACATGTCCTATGTTAGTTGTTATAATTAGCACTTTAGATTTTGAACGTTCGCGTCCATTGTATTTAATAGGGTTCAAACTTTCGGTCGGTTCGAAGGTTCTGGTGCGAACCGAACCGGGGGTGTTCGGCTCATCCCTAGTGATCTCTGAGCAGGAGGTCGTCCAGATACCTAAGCACCAGAATGCCTTGGGCCCTTTAAAGACCCAGTACTGGAGCTAGGACCTTTGTGAACACCCGGGGGGCTGTAGCAAGGCCTAAGGGTAGAGCCACGAACTAAAAGTGACGTTCCTCTACTGCAAACCACAGGAACCTCTGATGAGTTTGAAAGATAGGTACATGTAGATACGCGCCCTTTATATCGATGGAGGCTAGAAAGTCTCCCATCTGGAGTGAAGCTACTACTGAGCGGACAGACTCCATCCGAAAGGTCTCTTTTCGGAGGATCCTAAGGAATGTTGGATCTGTAAAACCTCTGAGGGGGAACCCCCCGCAACTCCAGCTTGCAACCGCGGGATATAGTTAAGGTGACCCATTCGTCCTGAACTATTGTTCTCCAAATGTCCGCAAAGTGCAGCAGCCTTCCCCCCACCCGATAGAGTGGGGGCGTCCCCTCAAAAGGAGGGCTTGGTACTGTGTTTAGAAGGGTTTTGGAACCAGGTTTTTTTCTGGCCCTGGCCCTGCGGCTTGCCTCTGGCTCTAGCACCTGGTGCTGAGACCTTAGAGCAAGCAGTCCCTGAGGTTTTAACCACTTGACAACTGGGCACATAACCCCCTTCCTGCCCAGGCGAAATTTCAGGTTTCAGCGCTGTCGCGCTTTAACTGACAATTGCGCGGTCGTGCGACATAGCTCCCAAACAAAATTGACGTCCTTTTTTTCCCACAAATAGAGCTTTCTTTTGGTGGTATTTGATCATTTCTGCGGTTTTTATTTTTTGCGCTATAAACAGAAATAGAGCGACAATTTTGAAAAAAAACACAATATTTTTTAATTTTTGCTATAATAAATATCCCAATTTTTTTTATATATAGCGATACCCCCAGTTAAGAGGGCTGCTGGTATTGATTTGGGCCCTGTAGTGCACCGCTGTCAACCCCTGGCAATCGGCTCTAACCTCCCGTGGCACAGCTAGTAATAGTGGGATAAGACCGCATGACCGCAACTCTTGGTGACGCAGTCTTATAGCAAGCATGCACAGCAATATACTTTAAAACTCCTATTAAAGTAACTGAAGCTGACACCAAATGTACTTGACCCAGATATTTTACTGATGCTAATGGGCAAGTAATAAAATAACAGTATAACAAGTTGCAGGTCCCTGCAATAAACAGTATTTAAGATGAACAGAATAACCAGAACAATAATGTATTGCTATGCGACTCTAACGCTGCCCTTTTACAGCTACTTCCCCTCGTGGGCAGACTAACACCCAGCAATGTCTACCTATGCAGTCAGGCCTGACTGATCTAAATGGAAGTTCAGGGTAAACAATCTTCGCTAGCAATCTTTCGGAGGTGCACTTGAAGAACAACTTTGTAATCCAAATGAACAGTGAAGATAAGGTATCTGTCTATGAGCAAGTGCTCTCTCTCACCACCCGACAGTCCAAGTCTGTTTCCTCCGCCGATTCGTCTAGGAACAGGAATCCACCGACATCCAAGCTTTCAGTCTTTCTGGTGTACTGCAGCAAGGAGGAGAAGATGTCTCTCAGGTTCAGCTAGGCTGGCAGAGGGCTCTTTGGAACAGAGCACAAGGCCCAGGCTTCAGGCCTTGTGCACACAGCAGTTCAGCACAGAGATCCTCTTGCTAGGAGAGGGGGTGTCCAAAGAGGAAGAATCAACTCCGCCTCCCCTTTATAAAGTCTCCCCCAGCAGCCCCTGCTCCGTGGCAATGCACCCTGGGTGCTGCAGGATGTACTGGGAAATATAGTCTCTCTGTATTAAAGGGGTATACCCCGCTACACACTCCCCCCACTTTGAATCTTTGGTCCCCAAAGACAGCTTCAACAAAGAGTACCCACTACATTACTCAAGGCTGTTAGAGATGTTGGCAGGGGAAGTTCCCACCAAAAACGAGGAAGGGAATTACCCTGCCCACAGGTCACTTCTGCAAGGGTGGCCTGCCTAACTGTGCCAGGGAGTGAGCTGGGTTTGCCCTCCACCAAATGTACAGTGGAGGGACCAGATGTGGGTATGGTCCTTCTTGCGGTTAGGACTGTGTCTTCGGAACTTTCTCCCAAACATGAGTCTATAGGGGGAATACCCTGTGACATCACTGACAGTGCTGTTGTAGGCATGCACTATTGCTGCTATGTGCTTGCCCCAGTGTTGCTTCTCCTCACTAGACAGGGTTCCCAACATGTTTAGCAATGTCCTATTGAACCTCTCTGGTTGGGCATCCTCTTGAGGGTGGTAGGGAGTAGTGCGAGTCTTCTTTATCCCTAAAGAATCCAGCAACTTCTTGATTAGCCGACTCTCGAAATCCCTCCCTTGGTCTGTGTGAAGGCGTTGAGGCAATCCATAATGTACAAAGTACTTCTCCACCAGGATTTTTGCAACGGTGAAGGCCTTCTGGTCTTTGGTGGGAAATGCCTGGGCATAGCGAGTGAAATGGTCGGGTACCACCAGAACATTTCCATGACCACTCAAGTCAGGTTCAAGACAAAGGAAGTCAATGCATACCAAGTCCAGGGGCCCTTGACTTTCTAGATGGCCCATTGGGGCAGCTTGACGTGGCAGTGTCTTCCTTTGTATGCAGCGAGCACACGAGTGACAGTACTCCTCCACTTCAACCCGCATACAGGGCCAGTAGAACCTACTTCTCACTAGTTGAAAGGTTCTTTCAGCCCCTAAGTGGCCATGATTATCATGCAGGGCAGCTAGGACGGGTTTCCTGTGCTTTTCTGGCAAGAACAGCTGCCACTTCTCTTCCAGGTCATCAGAGGGGCCCCTTCGGTAGACCACCCCTTGATGTACCTGTAACTTGTCCCATTCTTTGTGGATTGATCGGGCCTCCTTTGAGGGGTCATGTAGGAGCCTGCCCGGATCCTGATCCTCCAGAACTTCCAAAGCTAATCTTCCCCAGGGGTCTTCCAACTGATCCCTTTTGAGGTCCTTCTTGGATAGCTTCGGCAAGTCGTCTTCACCAATCTGGGTCACATCACAATAGTACTTGGGTACTCCCACCACAGAAACTCCGACTTCTTCGGCCCTGGATCCTCCACTGGCTTGAAGCTGAGCCCCTTGACATAAGGCCCTCACTCCATCCGGGGTCACTTGGGTCCAAACTTCAATGTGGCAAGTGGGGGCATGTGACCTTCTAGATAAAGCGTCAGCATCTCGGTTCCCCACTCCAGGCCTATACTTCAGACTGAAGTTGAAACTGGAAAGGGTTGCCAACCAACGGTGGCCAGTGGCATTCAACTTGGCTGTAGTGAAGAGATAGGTAAGCGGATTACTGTCATGTCGCGTACACACGATCATGATTCACGGCGGTGAAAACACCGCCGTGAATCACGACAGGAAAAATGAGGGAACGGCTTGTTCCCCCACACACGGCCATTTTTCCCGTCATTTTTCCTCTTGCCGAGAAAAACGACCGTGTGTAGGCTCCGTGGCAGTGTTTCCCTATGGGATAAATGCCGCGGAAAAAAATGACAGGAATCACGACGAGAAAAATTAGAGCATGTTCTAATTTTTCTCGTCGTGATTAATGCCGTTTTTCCCGTCTGGAAAAATGACAAAAAGCCCACAGACGATCGTTTTTCTCGTCCAAAGGAAAAAATTTAATTTTTCCCGACGGGAAAAATTATCGTGTGTACGCGGCATTAGTCTTTACAGTGAATTCGGCCCCATACAGGTAGTCTCTGAGCTTATCCACAACTGCCCACTTTAGGGCCAGGAACTCCAACTTGTGGGTGGGGCAATTCTTCTCCGCTGGTGTTAGGCTTCTACTAACATAGGCGACTGGCCTTAGCTGTCCTTCATACTCCTGGTACAGCACACCTCCCAGGCCATCATGGCTGGCATCCACATGAAGTTCATACGGTTTCTTAGGATCAGCATAGGCCAATACTGGGGCAGTGGTCAGACTCTTCTTCAACATTTGGAAGGCGTCTTCACATCTTTCTGTCCACTGTCCTTCCACAGACTCTCCCGGCTTCCTGGGGCCAGTCTCATCTTCCTCTCCGTCTGTCTTCAACAACTCATTTAGGGGTTTTGCTATTTTTGCGAACCCTTTCACGAATCGACGGTAATAGGAGCAAAATCCAAGGAAGGATCTGAGCTCAGTCACAGTAGTTGGGCGGGGCCAGGAGGTAACTGCTTCAAGCTTGTCAGGGTCGGTAGACACTCCCTCTTCGGACACTATGTGTCCTAGATAGTGTACTGAGGACTGGTAGAACTGACACTTTTCTGGTGAAAGCTTGAGCCCCTTGTCACTGAGTCTCTTCAGGACTTTCTCCAGCCTTTCTTCATGTTCCTCAAGAGTCCTTCCAAAGACAATGATGTCATCTAAGTACACCAGGACTTCACTAAGGTGCATGTCCCCCACCGTCTTCTCCATCAGCCTCTGGAAAGTGGCAGGGGCCCCCAACAGGCCTTGAGGCATTCTGTTGAACTCATAGAACCCTATCGGGGTGATGAAAGCCGTTTTCTCTTGGTCTTCAGGATGCATGGGGATTTGGTAGTACCCACTCTTCAAGTCATAACGCTGAACCACTTGGCTCCTGACAGGCTCTGCAGAGCATCCTCAATCCTGGGAGTGGTGTACTGATCGGGTATGGTCCTTCTATTGAGAGTCCTGTAGTCTATGCACAGTCTCAATGAGCCATTTTTCTTCCGGACTACCACAATAGGGGAGGCATACGGGCTCCTGGATTCTCTAACCACTCCAGTTCTCTTCAGTTCGGCCAACTGCTCACGCATGTCTTCCAGATCAGAGAGAGGAACCCGTCGGACCCTTTCCCGAAAGGGTTTGTCTTCCTGTAGACGGATCCTATGGGTAGCACTCTTTGCACACCCTACATCAAACTTGTCTTTTGAGAAGATGTTTCTCCATCTGGTCAGTTGGGCCTTTGCTCTCTCCTTCCACTTCGGTGGAAAGGTGGTGTCTTCCAGACACAACCCCTCCAGGGTCTCTCCCTCAGCTTGCTTCAATTCTGACATAGCCACTGGAGTAGCTGGGTTTACTCTGCCCAACAATACTCGGGCTGGAATCTTCATAGGAGAACTGGAGGTATTCCTGATGCTCACTTGAATCTGGCTCTTGGACTTCTTCAATGCTCTCAAAAGGGACCACTTCGGAAATCACTTCCAACCCTGGTTGAGTATCCAGGGGGTCTGGTTCCAGGACAACGAAGGGACCAGGTTGCTTCCATGAGAGTTTCACAACAGCCTGAAGGCAGGTTATCTCACCAGGCTGTAATGTTCTCTCTTCTCTTGACAGTCTCCAGACTTTTCCTACCCCTTCTTCTGGGGCCTTTTTCTCCAGAACCAAATTCCGGTAGACCTGTTGCAACATGGGGTGGATCCTGGCGACTGAAGCCCCTTGTTCTTGCACTATGGGGTCCAATAGTCTCCTGACCAGGTCAGTGTTGGTTCCTATGATTAGGGAACTTCTACTGGCTCCTTGTGGGCGAGGACAGACCACTGCAAGAGTGTCGAAAACTTCTGCTTTTCCTGTTACAGAGGGATCGAATGCCAGTCTGATTGAAACGTAGCCGTCATAAGGGAAACTCTGTGTGCCAATTCCCCATATCTCGAGGTCGTCGAGTTTCTGTAGAGGCATGTGGCTCAGGTTTTTTTTATAAAAGTCTCTGTACAAGAGTGTCACTTGGGCTCCCGTGTCCAGGAGGGCTCTGGTGTAAACTCCTTCCACTTGGACAGGGACTAGTGGAGAGGGTCCCACCAGCCTGTCCGGAAAACTCTCCCGAGGCGGCTTCTTCTTTGGACTCTGGGGTTTTTCCTTAGGATTCTTCTTCTTCTTCCACTTGTCTCTGGATCTTAACCCCTTTTGGGCCTGGTATGCATTGATTCCCTGCAGGTTGTTAGACTTTAACTCCTGACAGGGGGTATTGAGTGGTTTTTGGGGGGCTCTGTTCCCCTTTCTCTGTATTATTTTCTCTTTCTGAACCTTAGTGGAGCTTTTTGTGAATAGCGGGCGCCCGGCTGACTCCTTCACCGGGGCCCTCTGAAGTTTTCCGCCGGCTTCGGGTATCTGGATGCAACTTCATTTGGGCTGGGGCATTCTGCTCTGACATGCCCGATTCCCCCACAATTGAAGCATGTTATCAACCTCTTAGGCTTCTGTATTAGTTCCGTATTGGAGCTAGGAGGTTTTTTGGTACCTCTGGCATGTTCTTATTGTGTAGCGCAGAGGCCTGGCTGGTCAGCATGGACACCATTTCTACTAGTTGTGACACCTGGGTCTTTAGGAGTTCAACTTCTGAATCACCTCCTTCTGCACTTAACATTCTGACTCGGGCAGTTGGTTCGGTATGTTGACTCCTCTTTTTGTCTTCCAACATAGCCTCCTCCTCCCTGACTATCCGAATCAAGTCGGGGTATTCCAGGCTGCTCCCGTCCTGCCAGGTGCGTAGCATTAATGCGATGGGGTCTAAGGGTTGAGCTCCCCTCAACACCTGCTGGGCACGGGCCTCATCCACTTTTCTTGGATCGATCCCTTTCTTCAATAGGATCTGATGCAGGATCTTATCCAGACGTCTTATGAATTCTGACAGCTTCTCTCCCTCCTTTTGGTAGCAGTGCTCCAGCTGATAAGTGAGTTCAGTGACCTTTTCCGTCCCGCCGAACACATTCTGCAGAATATCCAGATAATCCTGTGCATTGCAGTCTTTCTTGCTCAGCTTGAGATTACGTATGGCCTCCAGAGCAGGCCCCTTTAAGCTTTCCGCAATTCTTTGTTTTTTTTGTTGTTCTGGGACCTCCCATTCTTCTAGGGCCTGAGTGGCGCCGTCTAGCCACTCTTCAAATCCCTCTTCCACTGAAGGTACAGGTTTCTTTCCAGAAAAAGTCCTGAGTTTCCTGTATCCTGACATCGAGTGGTCTGGAGGGTCCTTTTTACACTTTGCCACAATCTCCCCCAGGACAGCGCATAATTCTGAGCTAAGGGTGGTCAGTGGTGGTGAACCGGGACCCTGTGGTTGGGTGCTTCCTTTTGTGCTGGGGCCTTCTGTAGATGTGGATATAGGGCCATCTTTATTCTCTTCTGGGTGTATCAGGAGGAGTTCTACCTGGTTTGTAGTTTTTATGCTGGCCCCTTTGAAGTAGTCAGATTCCGTTCCTCCACTCACACAATGCATAGGTGTGGGGATTTACAGTATCTGTCTTCATGTCAATCACCCATGGCTTTCTGTCCGTTGACAATGCCCTCAAGACTGGAGTTAGCTGCTCCTCTACCCAGGCCTCTCTCTGGATTTCAACCACCAGGCCATTTCCGGGTAGGATGCCTTCCTCCCTGCACCACCGGGCTACGGCAGCAGGGTCCATGCTGGTACTTCTGACCGGCTTGATTGCAGCGTGCAACATTCTCCGATTCGTCTAGGAACAGGAATCCACCGACATCCAGGCCTTCAGTCCTTCTGGTGTACTGCAGCAAGGAGGAGAAGATGTCTCTCAGGTTCAGCTAGGCTGGCAGAAGGCTCTTTGGAACAGAGCACAAGGCCCAGGCTTCAGGCCTTTTGCACACAGCAGTTCAGCACAGAGATCCTCTTGCTAGGAGAGAGGGTGTCCAAAGAGGAAAAATCAACTCCGCCTCCCCTTTATAAAGTCTGCCCCAGCAGCCCCTGCTCTGTGGCAATGCACCCTGGGTGCTGCAGGATGTACTGGGAAATATAGTCTCTCTGTATTAAAGGGGTATACCCCGCTACATTTAAAAACAATTTTTTTTCTCAGTTTAGGCCGATAGGTATTCTTCTACATATTTTAGGTAAAAAAAAACAAAAAAAAACGCAATAAGCGTATAGTGATTGGTTTGCGCAAAAGTTATAGCGCCCACAAAATAGGGAACAGAATGATTTTTTTTTTATTATTTATTTTTTACTAGTAATGGCGGCGATCTGCGATTTTTATTGTGACTGCGATATTATGGCGGACACATCGGACACTTTTTATGACCATTCACATTTATACAGCGAACAGTGCTATAAATATGCACTGATTACTGTATAAATGTGACTGGCAGTGAAGGGGTTAACCACTAGGGGGCGGGAAGGGGTTAAATATGTTCCCTCATGAGTGATTATTACTGTGGGGGGTGGGGCATGACTGGGGAAGGTGACCGATGGTTGTCCCTATGTACAAGGGACACACCATCAGTCTCCTCTCCCTAGCAGGACGTGGATCTCTGTGTTTACACACAGAGATCCACGTCCCTGGCTCTGTGACAGACGATCGCGGGTACCTGGCGGACATCGCGGCTGCCAGGCACGCGCATCGGCACCCGCCTGCCACGGCGGGCACAGCTCTTCCCCGATGCGCGCCCGCGGCGGCGCGCATCGCGGAAGTAAATAGGAGGACGTCCATGGACGTCCTCTCAGCAATTGAGCGCCGCTTTGCGGACGTCTTTTGCCGATGGCCCGGGCGCGAAGTGGTTAAACGAGGGACGTCTGGTGCTTTTCTTCACAGGAAGTAGAAAACTCTTCCCTCCAGAAATCTTTTGGATATATTTGTCCAAGTGATCGCCAAATAAGCGTTCCCCCTGAAAGGGGAAGCCTGTCAGTAACTTCTTACAAGGAAGCTCGGCTGACCAGTTCTTGAAAGGAACACTAAAGAGAATTTTTTTATTTTTTTTAAATAACAAACATGTTATACTTACCTCCACTGTGCAGCTCGTTTTGCACAGAGTGGCCCTGAACCATAAAAGTCTGCACATATGTACAGACATGAGAGACAAAACGAGAAACCTGCTGTATTGAATCCTTTAAGGCGTCAACAGCAAAACACAGCACTCAAGGAATATCTGCCCTATTTTCAGGCTGATCATTCTCCTGGTTAGGCCTGTCAGGCCATCTGATATAATCCTTTACGGATTGGCAGATACCAATTGCTGCAACAGCTGGCTGAATAGCTAAACTGGCCAAAGAAAAGGAAGCTTTTAATAATGACTCCAATCTCTTATGAACAGGGTGTTTCAAGCCCTGTGCATTATTCACCGGACAAGTTAAATTCTTGTTTTTTTTTTTTGTTTGTTTTTTTTAAATACATTCATACAGATGTTAACAGCAAACAGTAATGTATTTTGACATATCGATTGTTGTGGCAAAAAAACAGTAACCAGATAAAAAGAGAAGAGAGAGTAATATGCAACCTAGTGGATCAGTGGGTGGGTCCCAAGAATGGGATAACAACATGTAGGAGGTATCAACTCCAAAGCTAAACATACCTATGTAAAGGGGGATAACTGAATGGATCTGGAACTAGGGATCCCTATTATTGTTGGGAAGAAAACAAACAAACAAAAAGTCCCAGAAAAGGGGGTATAGGGATGAGGGGGAGGGGGGGATGAGCACCAAGTTCTTGTTGTGAAGGGTAGTGTAGCGGGTGTTTGAATTTAAGGGAGGCATCTGGGTGGTAGTGTAACCCAGATGCACAAATTGCTAGGGGATCCAAGACCTTTTTCTGGTTCTTGGAGGACTCTGGTGGTGTGAGGTTCCTTGCGGTCCATGGGTGGCGCTGTTGCCCTGGGCCAGAGTTGAACTCACACCGCAAGACTGTACCTTTTTGTCCTCCCCTGGAGCTGGTACAGCGGGGCGGGGAACCTGCTGTGACGCAAAGGGAGAGGGGATAAAAGGGGTGGACGCCCTTACCACAGGGTTCAGAGTTCAGAGTCTGGAGGACGTGGCCGCACCCAGGCACCTTCAGCTTGGGTGCTGGCGTTCCAGTGCTCCAGGCCTAGGCGCCCTTGGCCTGGCCTGAGTGAGAATGGAGTCCATCTCAGGCACCTTTAGCCTGGGGTGAGGTACTATGGCAGCTGCCTGGGGCTCAGTACCTTCGACTGAGTTCCGCGAGGGTGGAGGAATCCGAGGGGGCCCTAACTCCTTGGGTGCCTGTGTCTGAGTTCGTGAGATCTGGTGTGCGGAACTTCTCTGGAGAGTCCGGCGCAGCATTGCTGGTGACAGAGAGGCCTCCGGTTTCTCCCTTGGACGGATTTCCTTCCCCTGACAGGGGCTGTGCTAGCGAAGGTAATTCATGTCCTACCTCACATAGTCAGTGGCAGTGACTATTTACCACTGGTGATACCACAGTGGTTAGCAACAGAAGGGAAAGGATTGTGCCTCGATCTATTACTCCTCAGTAGAAGAAACTGTTTGTTGGTTGCCAAGAAGAATAAAACTGAGTTGGACCTATTCACTGTGTGGAACTCTGGTTACTAGGAGCAAAGGAGTCAGGGACGAAGTTCTGGACTTGACTCTAGGACACCTACACAAAACCCAATCTTCTGGCCTTTACCTCTTAGCTATGGAGGACATGGGCTGTGGTGTATCTCATCCCTCCCCCCAGCACTGAGACCCCTAGACGAAGAAAGACAAGCCAAGCATGAGAAGGAGAGAGAGGGGTGAGGCCGCTACAGTAGCAAGAAGGTAGACATCAAAGTTGTGATGGTGGTACTAGGAATGTTGCTCTCTTTCAAGTGTCGGTTGGATGGATAGAGGTTGATGCTTTGTGTTTTGTTGAAGATTGGGTTCATTCGGTGTAGGGGCTTTCCGAGGGAGATGTCAGTACTAGGATCCCTTTAGGACGAAGCACAACTCACCTGACACAGCCTTTGCCTGGGAAACAACAGTGATTGGCCAGCTCACCTTTAAATCACCTGTATCATCATCCAATCAGTGCTCTTGATAGAGTTACCTTTGTGTGCCACTGTTTGATACAGCTGATATCTGCTCTGTGTATTTCGTGTATGACCCGGCTCTTTGACCCTGCTTGCTCGCTTCTGATTCGGTACCGTTTGGACTCTGATCTACCTGTGTATGACACAGCTTGCCTAGACTACGCTTTGCCTGATTCTACTGTAGTACCTTCATCTGTAGCAGTGAACTGCAAACACCAGCCAACCTCCATCTGCAGCGGTGGACTACAAGCACCAGCTAACATCCACCTTCATCTGCAGCGGTGAACTACAAGGTCCAGCCAACATCTACCTTCATCTGCAGCGGTGAACTACAAGTCCCAGCAGACCTGCTCATGGTATGTGCTCTTGTTCTTGAACTCTTTGCATAATCAGCACACCTGCACTGTTACCTGTTACCTACTTCTAGCCTGACATTATCACGAGCCATACATAAAAAGGGAAACCTATCATGGATCCTGAGCAGGCTCAGATGTTTTCGCAGGAACTTTGCCGTTTATCCCATCAAGTTCAGGAAATGGCCACAGAGCTCACCAAGGTGCAATCTCCTTCTACTTCCATTGCTACAAAAACTCTATCTGAACCAAAAATTCCTTTGCCTGACCGGTTTTCTGGTGACCGTAAAGGGTTTTGCAACTTTAAAAACAGCTGCAAATTATATTTCAAGTTAAGGCCATCCTCGTCTGGCTCTGAAATTCAGAGGGTTCAAATCATTATCTCTCTACTACAGGGTGACCCCCAGGCTTGTGGCTTTAACCTGGAACCAAACCATCCAGCCCTGCTAACAGTAGATGCCTTCTTTGAAGCCCTCGGGTTGCTGTATGATGATCCAGATTGCGCTGCTACTGCAGAATCAACCCTGCGTAACTTAAAGCAAGGAACTACCACAGCTGAAATGTATTGCTCAGAGTTTCGCATGTGGGCCGCGGAATCTGGCTGGAATGATGCAGCTCTCCGCAGCCAGTTTAGAATAGGAATTTCAGATGCAATTAAGGATGCTCTGGTCAACTTCTCCTACCCAGCCTCACTGGAGGAGGCTATGTGTCTAGCCATTAAAATTGACCGCCGCCAGCGAGAGAGGAGGCGAGAACAAACTGCGCCTGTGGCAAACTATATACCTCCCTTGCCACCTGACTATTCCACCTCTAGTGCCAGATCTGAGGTAGAACCTATGCAGTTAGGCTCCAGCCGGTTATCTGCTCAGGAACACACATGCCGGCATAACATGGGACTCTGCTTATATTGTGGCCTCAGGGGTCATATGCTCCGTTCGTGCCCTACACGTCCGGGAAACTCCAGGACCTAGGTGATTGTGGGGAGGTCACCTTAGGTCTGCTTTCATCTCCCCAGGGGGACAATCGTATACTTTTACCTGCTGTTATTCACTTTGGGACAGGGACTCATGAACTGCTGGCCTTGGTAGATTCTGGAGCCGCTGAGAATTTTATTGATAAGACTGATTACCTTTTTGTCCCTGGAAACTCATGCGCTAGATTGCCCAGTCCGCCTGATTTCTGTGGATAATCGGCCTTTCTCACAAAATCTAGTGCTCCAATCCACCAACCATTTCCAGTTACAATTGGGTGCCTTGCATTGGGAGAAGATTTCATGTCTTGTCATTGACTTTCCATCAACTCCTTTGATCCTAGGCCTTCCTTCCTTCAGAAGCACAATCCCGTAATTGACTGGCGAACAGGAAATATTCTGGCTTGGTCCAATCAGTGTAAAAAAAAACTGCATCCAGCACCCTGTTCGACTTGCTACCTGTCAAGTGGGAATGGAACAGATTCCGCTTTGTTATAAGGACTTTCAGGATGTGTTTTCTAAAGGGATTGCTCAGCCAGGAAAACCTAGCTAAGGGTTTCATCCGTCCCTCCACTTCTACCGCAGGCGCAGGATGCTTCTTTGTCCTGAAGAAGAATGGGGGACTAAGGCTTTGTGTTGACTACAGAGGTCTAAATAAAATAACTGTTCCCAATCGGTACCCTCTTCCTCTCATCACAGAGTTGTTCTCCCAAATCCAGGGAGCAAAAATCTTCTCCAAACTGGACCTAAGGGGAGCCTATAATCTAGTGCGCATCCGTGCAGGAGATGAATAGAAGACGGCCTTTAACACCCAGGATGGCCATTATGAATGTCTTGTCATGCCTTTCGGTCTCAGGAATGCACCAGCTGTCTTTCAAAACTTTATGAATGACATTTTCCGTGACCTGTTGGGTCGCTTCATGCTTGTATACTTAGATGATATTTTGATATACTCTCCCAATCTTGAAACACATCAGAGGCACGTCTGCTCAGTATTGGCCCGATTAAAGGCTCATTCCCTTTTTGTTAAGCCCGAAAAAAAATTATTTCATGTCAAACAAGTACCTTTCCTGGGCTACCTAATCTCTGACACAGGCCTAACCATGGATCCAGCCAAGATTCAAGCCATTTTAGACTGGGCACCACCTTCAGACCTGAAAACAGTTCAGCGCTTCCTGGGCTTTGCAAATTTCTATCGGAAATTCATTAAAAACTTTTCCACCCTTGCACATCCCATCACCTTTCTCACCAGGAAGACTCAGACTAAGTTTAAATGGACTACTGAAGCCCAGGCGGCCTTCACTCAGTTGAAGAAAGCCTTTACCTCTGCATCAATTCTACGCCATCCTGTTCCTGAGCTTATTGCGGAGGTAGATGCATCTGAAGTAGGGGTGGGGGCACTTCTGTCACAAAAAGATCCTGTAAATGCTGCCGTCCACCCCTGTGCCTTCCTGTCCCGTAAATATTCCCCAGCAGAGCGCAATTATGATATAGGCAACAGAGAACTGTTAGCCATAAAGCTAGCTTTGGAGGAATGGAGACATTGGCTGGAGGGAGCTCGCTATCCATTCATAGTTCTGACTGACCACAAAAACCTTGAATACATCCGTTCTGCTAAAAGACTGAACTCACGTCAAGCCAGGTGGTCATTGTTCTTCTCCAGATTTGACTTTACAATTTCTTATTTACCAGGGCCAAAACACATTAAAGCTGACGCCTTGTCTCGCAGCTTTTAATCAGAGTCTCCACCTCTGCTTCCTCCACAACCCATTATCTCTGAGGATAGGATTTTGACTTTCACCCAGATTGACATCTCTGAGGCCTTGTTACCTGCACAGGCTGAATCCCCTCCCTCCACTCCCTCTGGTATGCTTTTTGTGCCCTTGGCTCTTCGTTTGCAATTATGTGCCATAATTATTTAAAAACCGTGTGTCTCTTTGTATATAAACACCGGAAAAAAGGTAATTTTGGACACAGGGGCAAAGAGTGACCCCTGTGTCCAAAATTACCTTTTTTCCGGTGTTTATATACAAAGAGACACACGGTTTTTAAATAATAACAATTTAGCCTTTGAGGATCTCCTTATGTTGTAATGTGCTTATAGATAAGCAATTGCAGGTGTAGATTTTTATCAACCATAGCCCCAATGACCAACCATTCACGGTCTAGCATGCTGGTGAATTAGTAAGATGAGCGCTGCTACCAATATCACACTGGAGTGGCACTTCATGACATTGCGCATGTCCATTGGATGGTGGTGACCCAGAGTGAGGCTTGGTTGTATTCTATGCACTATAAATAGAGGTGATGCAGTGCGCCGCCCGTGCCCATGGAAGAAGTACGTTTTTTACGAAACGGACGTAGGGCGGAGCGGCGCGCTGACGTCACCTCGAACGGTTCCCAGAGAGACGGGTGTCTGTTGTATGTGCACCGGCCGGCACACCAGACGTTAAGGCTATTAAGAACTGCATAATTGTAAGTGCATTCTTTTATTCAAATAAAACAATTTTAAAAAGTTTAATGCACTGTGGAGTGTATATTATCTCTTCCATATCGTATGCATCTGCTGACACTGTCGGAAGCTGTTGTCTGAAGATAACTTATATGTGGTTACTGGTTTGTGGAAAGAGATGCCTGTTTTCATGCATTCATTGATCCTCTGTCACTGGGGATCGTGACTAGCTGGTAAGGAGGAATTCCTGCTGATTGGTGGTGGAACTTCACATTTTCTTTGGATGCAACCTTTCAATTGTGGATTAATTTTTTCACAGAGCACTGGTGCTGTAATATGGACATTATTTGCACATTTATACATGGACTATATGATTTTTGATTTTTTTATTGTTGCATTTATCAAATTTATTCCTTGAAGTGTGGTTCACAGTCAGTGTGTTCTAAAGGGGAACGAAATTTTTGCACCATCTGAGTCACATTATTAAAGTTCACTTATTCATTTAAATTTAATTTTATGGTTTTACATGACCAATTATCAAGTTTGTTTTCATGGGTCAGCGCGATTTTTCTCCTTTTCCACAACAGTTATTAACACATGAAAACATGGAGAACAAGAGAGGGCTGGCCTCCCACAAAGTATAGTCGAAAGTGGACGGAAGGACCGTTGATACATCTCGCAGCCGGGATGGATCCGCAGGGCCGGCCTAGGTGTGAATATAGCCAAGGCCATGGTAGCAGAATAAGAGCCGGCTCAGCTGAGCGTGGAGCGGCGTTGATCCGGGCCTGAGGACCTGAATCTTTTCGGAAAGTCTTTGCGTGGGCTCCTTTGGTCGAGACCTCGGTTGAGTGGAGCCGTTCTGGATGAGGGGCTGAGGTGTGGACCTGAGTGAAGAGATCAAAGGAAGGCCTTCGCTTCAGATGGGTCTTGGAAGGAGAGCTGGTCCCCATTGGGTGCCTTGAGCCGCAGGGTGGCTGGGAAGGCCAGGGTGAATTTTATTTGTTGCTGGTGTAGCTCTAAACATATTTGCTGAAAAGCCTTCCTTTTTTTGGATACTTCTATAAAGTAGTCCGCGAAAACCAGGATCTTCATTCCGTCGATCTGGAGGGATCTGGATTGCCTGAATTTTTGCAGAATGAAGGCTTTGTCTGAATAGTTCAGATATTTGTCGATAATCGGTCGGGGTGATTTGCGATCTGAGTTAAATGTCCCATGTGGTGTGCCCTTTTCGCAGTGCCGGGGTCGGGGAGGCCTAATGCTTCAGGGATACGCCTCGCGCAGAGGTCTGTGAGGGCTGATGGTTGTATGGATTCTGGGATGCCAATGAAGCGCAAATTGCTCCTTCTGGACCCATTTTCTAAATCGTCCAATTTGTCCAAAATTAATTTATTTGTTCTGTCCTGAGCCTGTTCTAAGGATTGAACCTGGTACAGTTCCTTCTCTATGTTAGAAATGCGGTGTTCAGCTTAATTTAGCCTAGTAGCATGTTCCTCTATCTGGGCCTTAAGCTGCTGCATGCCAGCACTGACTGCCTTCTCCACAGAGGCAACTATCTATGGGGAGAGGAGAGCTTTTAGTGGTGTGATCCCCAGTATGTGGTGGAGGGGGAGAAGGCTGTGAGGAGGAGGGGGCGAATCGCTGCTTATCTCCATTTCAGGCACTGTTTCCAAGGAGGGAGCCGTGTAGGCCGAAGCCAGGGCCTCGATTTGCGGCTGCCAAGAGCAACGTCGCGGCCGCGTACGATCGGATGCCGTTTTTTCCATAAACCAATCCATGGTGTGACCGGGGATGCTTGGGGGGAGAGTGCCGGTGTATAAGGTGGGTTGAGCCGGTTTTACAGGCCGATTTCGGAGTCGAGCTACGGGAGCTGATGAGGAGAGCAGCAACTCCATGCAGCGCCGGAACCGGAAGTCTAAGTTCTTGTTTAAGGAAGAGACAGCTGCATCTACGGCTGGCATGCTCCAGTTCTTAGTGAACTTTTCATCCATGGGATATACAGTAAAAGGGAAAACCTCTTAGGAGGAACAAAAATCCTGTCAGGATGTTCCCAATCATCATACACTGCTTGTTCCAACAGAGGGTGTAGGGGGGAAGCCTGTGTGGCCTTTGGAGGCCTCAGGGATCCCAAAGAGGACCAGGGAGGCTCAGTGACCTCAGTAAGCAGCAACTTAAGGCAGAGCAAACCATTTTGGTAGGAGTTAGGATCAAGAGCCTCTGTGATTAAGAGGCAGATACCAGCTGGATATCCTCTTGTCCAGATTGCTCAGAAGCGGACTCATATGTCGGGCACTCCACTGAATCCTGAGCTTTAAGCTCTTCCCCATCCTCAACCCATTCCTGCTCCAGACATGGAGGCCCTGGGATGGGGGTCTGTCACGCTTCTTGCCACCCTGAGGGATGGAGGCAATCATAGCAGCCATCCTATGCTCTAAGCCGGCTAGGGCTGAGAATAGTTCATCCTTAGTAAAAAAAAGGGTGAGGCAGCAGCGTTGACTGTAGGCACAATACCAGAGAGGCGCAGCGGCTCAGATTGCCCAGAAGCCTCTGGTCTGGTGTCTGGTTAGAGCCTGCTCTGTGTCCAACAGCTGTCGCCTGGAAGCACCACATGTTTGGCCTACACAGCCCTTCCAATCCAGTCTATTGTAAAATGAAGGGTAGAAGCCCTATTATCCTGGGGGGACATCGTATGACATCCTCCCAAGATCGCACTGCAGTGAATTTCCCAGGTGAATGGGTAGGGGTACGATGTACCCCATACTCATTCACATAGGGTGGGGGGCCAGGATCTGGGGGCCCCCTTATTAAAGGGGGCTCCCAGATTCCGATAAGCCTCCCGCCCGCAGACCCCAACAACCAATGGCCAGGGTTGTTAGGAAGAGGCCCTTGTTCTCATCAACATGAGGGCAAGGTGCTTTGGGGTGGGGGGCCCAAAGCACTTACCCCCATGTTGAGGGCATGCGGCCTGGTACGGTTCAGGAGGGGGGGACGCTCGCTCGTCCCCACCCCCTTTCCTGACCGGCCGGGCTGCGTGCTCGGATAAGGGTCTGGTATGGATTTTGGGGGACCCCCACGCCGTTTTTTGGCATAGGGGTTTCCCCTTAAAATCCATACCAGACCGAAGGGCCTGTTATCGTCCAGGGGGGGGGGAACCCCACACCAATTTTTTTTAATTTTGGCGGGGTTCCCCTTCATCCTCAGCACACAAGTCGCACCGCAAGTCGGATAATGATGATCCAACTTCTGGTGCAACTTCTATTCAAATCAATGGGCTCCCATAGGGAACCATTGATTTTGAATAGAGGCAGAGAAACGCGGCTAAAAGCTAGCATTGCTAAACGTGCATTGACGGCAATGCAAAACGCTGATAAAATCGCATTTTTAATGCAGCGTTTTCCTGCCAGCAATCCGACATTCAGAACTACTTTTTTGAGCGTCCTATGTGCATGGAGCCTAAAATGTATACTGCTACATTTCTTAGGGAAACATTGATTTTGAATAGAGGCAGAGAAATGCCTAACGAGGCTTAACGCTCTTTTTACAGTGTTAACCCTCATTTAACACCTTTTACCGGTGTCTGGCGTTTCCAGTACTGCTCTTGAACGCGATTTTATGGCGTTCAGAAAACAGCCCATAAACTCCACTGCTGATAAACGTCCAAAAACGTCCATGTGTGCATGGACACATAGGATAACATAGAGTGGAGTTTATGGGCTTTTAAAAAAAACCCGAACTCCAAAAAACTTCAGTTTATGAGCTCCAGTGTGCATGGAGTCTTAAGCCTCGTACACACGACCGAGAATCTTGTCATGAAAAAACACGTCGTTTTTCTTGACGAGATTCTTGGACAAGAAACTTGTCCCGGTTGAGTGTACACACATGCTCCATTCAAAGAACCCGCGGTTCTTTGAATGGAGCGAACGTGGTGACGTCATCGACTACGATGAGCGTGCGCTTGTCACATTCGATGCCGTCTTGCTACACCCTACCTATGCCTAGGAAGCTACCGCGCATGCGTCAAAGCCAATTCGAGCATGCGCGGGTTTCAACGGCGACAGGTAAGTGTACACACACACACTTTTCTCGTCGAGAAACATGCGAACGAGAATCTCGACGAGAAAATAGAGAGCTTGTTCTTTATTTTTCTCGTCGAGATTCTGGTCAGTTTTCTCGACGAGAAACCATACACACAAATGATTTTCTCTGCAAAAAAGCTATCTCGGCAGTTTTCTTGTTGTTTCTTGCCGAGAGAGATTATTTATTTGCAAACTCTTATAAGCAAAGAAAAACGTGGGGGGGTTTTTGGGGGTCTTTTTTATTTATTTAAAAAAAAAAAACAACCTAGCAGTGATTAAATACCGAAAGTCCATAGGGAACAACAAAGTTCAATTAAGATGCAAAGGAAAAGTCCAATTAAGAACAGCTCCTAAAGCTTGGTGGTGATCCAGGAAGCAAAGATACAAATCTTCCTCCTTTGTTTCCAAGCTGCAAACACAGGATACTAAAAGTGTAAAGTGGCCGCTTACCAGATAGGTTGGATCTCTATAACGGAGATCTTATGGGCTCAGTATCAAAAGATATCCTCCTGGTAACAGCAGCGATCTGGTCAACCTTCCATCACTGAATCCACTGGGTGTGTGTTTAACAAAAAAATCCTTCACCGTCTCAGTGCAGGTGGAATGGTTCATGCAGCAATACAAGGGACCATATGTATGAAGAGGAAAGATAAAAAACACTTCATGGTACACAGGGCCGGTGCTAGACTATTTTGCGCTCTAGGCGAGACCAGCTACTTCAATAATTTTACCACCAGAACTGGTCCAGGTGGACAGGAGAGGGGGTGCAGCCAGGTGGGGGGAAGGATGGAGCCAGGTGGACAGGAGATAGGGGTGCAGCCAGGTGGAGGGATAGAGCCAGGTGGACAGGAGGGGGGTGGTGCAGCCAGGTGGAGGGATGGAGACAGGTGGACAGGAGGGGGTGCAACCAGGTGTAAGGAGGATATAGCCAGGTGGACAGGAGAGGGGGTTCAGCCAGGTGGAGGGAGGATATAGCCAGATGGACAGGAGAGGGGGTGCAGCCAGTTAGAGGGATGGAGCCAGGTGGACAGGAGGGGGGTGCAGCCAGGTGGACAGGAGAGAGGAGATGCAGCCAGGTGGACAAGAGAGGAGAGGTGCAGCCAGGTGGACAAGAGAGGAGAGGTGCAGCCAGGTGGAGGGATGGAGCAGGGTGGACAGGAGGTGGGGTACACCCAGGTGGAGGGATGGAGCCGGGTGGACAGGAGGGGGTGCAACCAGGTGGTAGTAGGATATAGCCAGGTGGACAGGAGAGGGAATGCAGCCAGGTGGAGTGATGATATAGCCAGGTGGACAGGAGGGTGCAGCCAGGTGAAGGAATGGAGTCAGGTGGACAGGAGGGGGGTGCAGCCAGGTGGAGGGAGGATATATCCAGGTGGACAGGAGAGGGGGTGCAGCCAATTGGAGGGAGGATATAGCCAGGTGGACAGGAGGGGGGTTGCAGCCAGTTGGAGGGATGGAGCCAGGTGGAGGGAGGATATAGCCAGGTGGACAGGAGAGGGGGTGCAGCCAGGTGGAGGGAGGATATAGCCAGGTGGACAGGAGAGGGGTTGCAGCCAGTTGGAGGGATGGAGCCAGGTGGACAGGAGGGGGTGCAGCCAGGTGGAGGGAGGATATAGCCAGGTGGACAGGAGAGGGAATGCAGCCAGGTGGAGGGATGATATAGCCAGGTGGACAGGAGGGTGCAGCCAGGTGGAGGGAGAGGGGGTGCAGCCAGGTGGACAGGAGAGGGGAGGTGCAGCCAGGTGGTGGGATGGAGCCAGGTGGACAGGAGGGGTGGTGCAGCCAGGTGGAGGGATGGAGCCAGGTGGACAGGAGGGGGGTGCAACCAGGTGGAAGGAGGATATAGCCAGGTGAACAGGAGAGGGGGTTTAGCCAGGTGGAGGGATTGAGCCAGGTGGACAGGAGGGGGGGTGCAGCCAGGTGGAGGGAGGATATAGCCAGGTGGACAGGAGGGTGCAGCCAGGTGAAGGGATGGAGTCAGGTGGACAGGAGAGGGGGTGCAGCCAGGTGGAGGGAGGATATAGCCAGGTGGACAAGACGGTACATCCAGGTGAAGGGATGGAGTCAGGTGAACAGGAGAGGGGGGTGCAGCCAGGTAGACAGGAGAGTGGGGTGCAGCCAGGTGGACAGGAGAGGGGGTGCAGCCAGGTGGACAGGAGAGGGGGTGCAGCCAGGTGGACAGGAGAGGGGGTGCAGCCAGGTGGACAGGAGAGGGGGTGCAGCCAGGTGGACAGGAGAGGGGGGTGCAGCCAGGTGGACAGGAGAGGGGGTGCAGCCAGGTGGACAGGAGAGGGGGTGCAGCCAGGTGGACAGGAGAGGGGGTGCAGCCAGGTAGACATGAGAGTGGGGTGCAGCCAGGTGGACAGGAGAGGGGGGTGCAGCAAGGTAGACAGGAGAGGGGGTGCAGCCAGGTGGACAGGAGAGGGGGTGCAGCCAGGTGGACAGGAGAGGGGGTGCAGCCAGGTAGACATGAGAGTGGGGTGCAGCCAGGTGGACAGGAGAGGGGGGTGCAGCAAGGTAGACAGGAGAGTGGGGTGCAGCCAGGTGGACAGGAGAGGGGGTGCAGCCAGGTGGAGGGAGGATATAGTCAGGTGGACAAGACGGTACATCCAGGTGAAGGGATGGAGTCAGGTGAACAGGAGAGGGGGGTGCAGCCAGGTGGACAGGAGAGGGGGGTGCAGCCAGGTGGACAGGAGAGGGGGTGCAGCCAGGTGGACAGGAGAGGGGGTGCAGCCAGGTAGACATGAGAGTGGGGTGCAGCCAGGTGGACAGGAGAGGGGGATGCAGCAAGGTAGACAGGAGAGTGGGGTGCAGCCAGGTGGACAGGAGAGGGGGGTGCAGCCAGGTGGACAGGAGAGTGGGGTGCAGACAGGTTGACAGGAGAGGGGGTGCTCCCAGGTGGACAGGAGAGGGGGGTGCAGCCAGGTGGACAGGAGAGTGGGGTGCAGCCAGGTGGACAGGAGAGTGGGGTGCAGCCAGGTGGACAGGAGAGGGGGGTGCAGCCAGGTGGACAGGAGAGGGGGGGTGCAGACAGGTGGAAAGGAGAGGGGAGGTGCAGCCAGGTGGACAGGAGAGTGGGGTGCAGCCAGGTGGACAGGAGCGTGGGGTGCAGCCAGGTGGACAGGAGAGGGGGGTGCACAGCCAGGTGGACAGGAGAGGGAAGGTGCAGCCAGGTGGAAGCCCTCATCCCCAGCGCTTCCCCCACCACGGGACAAGTTCTTACCTTGGGAGACTTCTTTTCATCCCTCCACATGTCAGGCAGCAGGCAGCAGTTAGTGTCACCAGTCACGCACGGGAGACCTCCTCCAGCTCCTCCCGCCTTCAGCTGATCATTCGGTTCCACCCCCGGGCTCCGGCGGGCGGCCGCGGAGAGGCTGGGTAAGCTGCAGGAGCAGCTTTGTATTGGGCTCCTCGCTCCTGCAGGACAAGTGGCCCGGTGGCCTCAGCCCAGCATGTGTCCTATGGCCAGTCCGGACCTGGGTGGATCCTCCTTTCTGGCTGTCTCATTGCACAATGCCGCCCGCCCTGCTCCTCCAATGGCTGCACATCATCCAGGGAGGGGGCGGGCAGAGAGCTGACAACCACGGCTGCTGCTGGACATCAGCATGGTCACCCCTGGCTTAGTCCAGGTAGATTTGCCTGCTCCTTCTCCCCGCCCAGCCACTCTGCAGCCAGCCATATGGAGCCGCCTCCTGCTACACTCCGCATCAGCCACCACCCGCTAGGAGGGGAACCGATCCTCTGGAGGGGACCCAGCGGCTGTGGCTGCGCCCCTAGGCGGCAGTGCGCCCTAGGCGGCTGCCTAGTTCGCCTAGTGGGAGCGCCGGCCCTGATGGTGCAGTACTTTGATAAAAAAGTGTACCCTTTAATCGAATAGCTGGGCAACTGACGTCAAACAAGGTTTTAAAGTGTAGTTTAAAAAACAGACATTCACACAGCCGTGGCTCAGGCTAACACAGCTGTGGGTGTGGTGAAGTCAGGATCTCCGGCTCCACCCGACGCTGCGTTTTTCCGTATGAGGCTTCTACTGGGAAAGGAGGCTGGATCTGGATGCCACCCACCACACATTAAGTATCTGCAGGAGAGAGACACAGGAAGCCTGAAACGGAACACATCCGCCTCTGGGTCACCAGGGTGCATAGCTTATACCTCCTCAGCAATAATCACAATCGCTAAGGGGAAAAAAGCTTGTCATGATCATACTAACAGACATCAAAGCTGATAATAAAAAAGAAGAACCTTTACAACCATTAATAAAAAATTTAAAAATTGATAGGGCCCCCCTCACCCCCCCCCTTTTTCCCCTTTCCTCTCCACTCTGGCCTTTCCCCTTTCCCCCTTCTCTTCTCTCTCTTTCCCTTTTTTTTTTTTTTTCTTCTCTTCTCTTCTCCTATTTATTTTTATTTTATGGAAAGGTGTTGAAGAATCCGTGTTTGTTTTATAGTATTTACAGAGGCTATATTGAATACTTTCCTATGAAGTATTGCATTCCAACGTAAGTCAGGCAGGCCTGTTATGCACTGCAGTATACCTTCTTTAAAAGTCTGTGCCTTACTACTTTAAGTTTTTTTATGTGGCCATTATATTAGCAACCCGTAGAGGCGTCATCTGTGGGTTTCTACTCTCACAAACTTTAAAGTCTATGCCTCCTTCTAGTTGGAACATGTATCTGTATCCTGGTTTTGTGCTTTATGGTACCATTTGTATTACTCATGAAAACTTTCAATAAAAAATTTGTGGAATAAAAAAAAAAAATTTAAAAATTAAAAATTAGACATTAAACATATATATTAAAAACAATAACCATAGAGATCCAACCTATCTGGTAAGCGGCCACTTTGCACTTTTAGTACCCTGTGTTTGCAGCTTGGAAACAAAGGACGAAGATTTGTATCTTTGCTTCCTGGATCACCACCAAGCTTTAGGAGCTGTTCTTAACCACTTGCTTACCGGGCACTTAAAGGGGTTGTAAAGGTTTGTTTTTTATTTTCTAAATAGGTTCCTTTAAGCTAGTGCATTGTTGGTTCACTTACCTTTTCCTTTGATTTACCTTCTAAATGTTTTTTTACTTTGTCTGAATTTCTCACTTCCTGTTTCTCCTCACTAAACTTCACACCATCATCCGAGTGGTGTGGAGTCAGCCAGAACAGCTTACTGAACAGCTCACTGAGGAGGAACAGGAAGTGAGAAATTCAGACAAAGAAAACAAAAAAAAAAAATTTAGAAGGGAAATCTAAGGAAAAGGTAAGTGAACCAACAATGCACTAGCTTAAAGGAACCTATTTAGAAAATAAAAAACAAACCTTTACAACCCCTTTAAACCCCCTTCGTACCCAGACCAATTTTCAGCTTTCAGAGCTGACGCACTTTGAATGACAATTGCGCGGTCATTCAACTCTGTACCCAAATGATATTTTTATAATTTTTTCCCACAAATAGAGCTTTCTTTTGGTGGTATTTAATCACCTCTGCGGTTTTTATTTTTTGCGCTATAAACAAAAAAAGACAGAAAAATTTAAAAAAAGCACAATATTTTTTTACTTTTTGCTATAATAATATCCCAATTTTTTTTTAAAAAAAATATTTTTTTCTCAGTTTAGGCCGATACGTATTCTTCTATATATTTTTGTTAAAAAAAATTGCAATAAGCGTATAGTGATTGGTTTGCGCAAAAGTTATAGCGCCTACAAAATAGGGGATTTTTATTATATATTTTTTTTACTGGTAATGGCGGTTATCTGCGATTTTTGTCAGTCCTGCGATATTGCGGCGGACATATAGGACACTTTTGACACTATTTTGAGACCATTCACATTTATACAGCGAACAGTGCTATAAATATGCATTGATTACTGTATAAATGTGACTGGCAGGGAAGGGGTTAACACTAGGGGGCGATCAAGGGGTTAAATATGTTCCCTGGAAGTGATTCTTACTGTGTGGGGGAGGGAACTGACTGGGGGAGGTGACCAATCTGTGTTCCTATGTACAAGGGACACAGCATCGGTCTCCTCTCTCCCTGACAGGATGTGGATCTCTGTGTTTACACACAGAGATTCACGTCCTGCCTCTGTAACAGCCGATCGCGTGTACCTGGCGGACATCGCGGCCGCCAGGCACGCGCATCGGCATCACGTGACACGGCGGGCACTGCTGTTCCCCGCCGCGCGCCCTCAGTGGCGCGCGCGGGGGGGATGTAAACAGCAGGATGTCCAGGGACGTCCACCTGGCACTTGAGAGCCACACTGCAGACGTCTTTCGTCTATAGCGTGGGTCTCAAGTGGTTCATTGGACTTTTCCTTTGCATCCTAATTGGACTTTGTTGTTCCCTATGGACTTTCAGTATTTAATCACTGCTAGGTTTTTGTTTTTTTCTAAATAATTAATAAAGACCAAAAAAAAACCCCCACGTGTTTCTTTGTTTATAACAGTTTGCAAATAAATAATCTCTCCTCAGAAATTGAGGCTAAAGCCCCGTAAAACACGCTCGGACTTCTATCTGACTTTTCCGTGTTTTTTTGTCCGAACGGAGTTGGTCGGGAACACCCATAGCATACACACGCTCGGACTTTTCTGCAAACTTTCTCAAAACTTTTTGCAACATCACGTGTTTTTTCTGCTCTTTACCGCCACCCTTTGGTCAACTTCTGCTATTGTTGGTTGATTTTAACATTAGTTGTTTTGTCCATCGGACAAAAGTCCGATGGTTTTTTATACACACGGTCGGACTTTGCTCCATCGGACTTTTGTTGGGCAAAAGTTTGTCCATTTGCAGACCCAACTTTTGTCCGATGAAAACAAGAAAAAAGCAAAAAAAGTTTGTCCGATGGAGCGTACACACGGTCGGATTGTTGGTCCAACTTGCTCAAAATGAAGTTTGTTGGCCAAAAGTCCGACCGTGTGTACGGGGCTTTAGGCTCCATGCACACTGGAGCTCATGAACTGAAGTTTTTTGGAGTTTGGGCGTTTTTTTTAAAAGCCCATAAACTCCACTCTATGTTATCCTATGTGTCCATGCACACATGGAAGTTTTTGGACGTTTATCAGCAGTGGAGTTTATGGGCTGTTTTCTGAACGCCATAAAATCACGTTCAAGAGCACTACGCTTAACAAGTGATTAAATACCACCAAAAGAAAGCCCCATTTGTGTGAATTTTTTTTTATAAATTTTTTATGTCATAGTACAGTGTTGCATGGAAATTGGCCTGGGCAGGAAGGAGGTGAAAGTTCCCGGAATTGATTAATAAGAAAGCACAATTTATATTAAGGAACACTCATGATTAGCATCCAAAAAAAACACACACACATACAGTACCTGACCACGATATTGTACATAATCGCGGTCAGGCAGCGCAACATTTGGCCGCCCGCGACCCCCGTCGTGGAAGCCAGCGCCGAGCTCTGTCGCTCCTTCTGCACAGCCTCTCAGCGGCGATATCCAGCGCGATCCCATCGCGCTGGATATACAAAATCGGCGGCACCTACTGTATGTGTGTGTGTGTGAGTATTGTGTCAGGAGGCCAGGAAAAACTGCTGGTTGTGTCCCTGGGTGCGTTCAGGTCTATGCACTTGCACATTGAGAGTAGTGTCTGTGTCCAGGCAGCCGCTAAGTCCCAAATGACATCAGTGGGACTTCCTACACAGGGATTCACAGAAAAACCTTTATCCAAAAAAGGAAAAATACTGTTGTACCTGTTTATAAAGTATTAGCTGGAGTTTGGTTTCAGCTTTTTAGATGTACTAGCAGTATTATATTTAGGCTACTTTCACACAGGGGCGCTTTGCAGGCACTATTGCGCAAAAAATAGCGCCTGCAATGCGCCCTGAAAGAGCCACTCCTTTCTCTCCAGTGTGAAAGCCTGAGGGCTTTCACACTGGAGCGGTGCGCTAGCAGGACGGTAAAAAAAGTCCTGCTGTAGGAGCGGTGTATACACCGCTCCTAAAACGCCCCTGCCCATTAAAATCAATGGCCAGTGCTTTGCGGGCGGTTTTAACCCATTTTCGACTGCTAGCGGGGGTAAAAAGCGCCCCGCTAGCGGGCGAAAATCGCGGCAAAAACAACGGTAAAGAGCCGCTAAAAATAGCTTCACTTTATCGCCAACGCCCGCGACGCCCCAGTTTGAAAGTACCCATATACACTATAAGACTCCATTTTCCCCAGACTGACAATCCTGCTGTCAAAAGGGGTTCCTTCTTGTGTTCCTTCATCCAAATTGGGGACACTCCAATATAGGAGGTGTTGTATTAGGCTCGATTCACATCTATGCATGTTGCTTTTGAGCGTTTCTGCATTGCTTTTTGCGGTGCTTGCCGCGTTTTTCGACACACGTTTTTACTGTGATTTTGCCGCGATTTTGCCGCGATTTGCGTTTTGTGGGGTTTTTTTACACTATATATAGCTGGTTGCTAAGGAGGGGGCTGGGAAGTCGGCCGCTGCGTACTTAACAACCGCTGAATGTAAAAAAAAAAGAATTGCCGGCTAAAAAAAAAAAATAGAGAAAAAAACAGCGTGGGGTCCCCCCCAGGTCCTTGGGTCTAGTATGGATTCGGAGGGGACCCTTATCCGAGCATGCAGCCAGGCAGGTCAGGAAAGGGAGGGGACGAGCGAGCGCCCCCCCTGAACCATACCAGGCCGCATGCCCTCAACTTGGGGGGATGGGTGCTTTGAGGCAGGGGGGGCTCTGCGCCCCCCACAACAAAGCACCTTGCCCCCATGTTGATGGGGATAAGGGCCTTTTCCCGACAACCCTTGCCCGGTGGTTGTCGGGGTCTGCGGGCAGGGGGCTTATCGTAATCTGGAAGCCCCCTTTAACAAGGGGGCCCCCAGATCCCGGCCCCCCTATGTGAATGAGTATCAGCGATCCATGTATAAGGTATGTATCCTATGCCCAGATCCAGTATTTAATGTATATACCTGTAATGCGGTCCTATCTAAACTATTTTCTACCCATATGAAGGGTTCCCTCTCGTCGTGTCCCCCCCCCCCCTCAAGACCAGGGCATGGGGGCTCTACATATGTATTTAAAGTAGAAAAAAAAAGAGAAAAAAAAAACCCAATACAGTGCCGACGACCATCGGGGTGGGTCACCTGCAAGGCGAGGGTGATCTATATAGTGTGTGAGGGAAAAAAAAAAGAGAGGGACTTTGAGAGGAAGTCTCCCCATGTGAAAAGTATAGGAGTACCATCCTGTCCCGGTACTTATGCATCTAAGTGTTGTGCACGATGTTGTAATATTATATATAATAATATATATGTAATATTATATAGGTGTATGTATTATATATTGTGTTATATGTATGGCACAATATATTTGTGTTACATACAGGCATTCTAGTTACGCACATCAAAGGGTGTTGACCAAAAGGGGTTAGTGGCTAAACAAGGTTGACAGATAATGACTCTGATGTGCTAATCTTATGCAAGTCTACCTAGGTGTGTGAGGTGGCCTGTTAACTTAATTGAACAGTTCAAAGGGGACATTGTTTAGATGGTAATTAGACTTGGGGGGGTATTCATGGGAACCCCCCCCCCCAGTGTCAGACCAGTATTTGAGACATTCAAGCTGGCATTCAGTCTGCTCTAGTCTTGTCACTCTGCATGGATAGGAAAGCACAGGTCTAGAATATGATCTAGGAGAAATGGGACTTTGAATCATATATATATATATATACTCTGTTGGGTTTGTTGTCATCTGTGCAAGTATTGGACTTTGTTCTGTACTGGAAGTCAATAAAGTGCATTCTCTGGAGAACTTGGGTGTGATGCTGCGGGAAACATAACTTATATCATCATACTAATACCTAAACATCAATTATCTACTGGAAACCACTATACTATTTCACTACACACGAATATATATATAGTGCTCTAATTCTTACAAATTAATTATATAAATGAGGGTGTTGAAAATGGATGCTCTGTTTAGCATTAAAAAAAAATGGGGGGGGAAACCTCGCCCTGTATTCCGCACACCCCCACTGCCCCCGGCCTCTCTGTCTTTTCCCCGATACCCCCCTCCCTGTTCTCTCTATAGTTATTACCTACGGTGCCAGCCGTAGCTTAATATGAACAAAGCTACATGTTTGTTATGTTATAAAACTCCTCACATTAACTTATGCAAAAGTTTCATCACATTTTCTACTGAGCTTATTCAAGCAGCCAGATCTCATTAAGATTCCTAAAAATGAAATCTTCTATAAAAAAAAAAAACAACATATCACCCATATTCCCTGCATTGTGTCCGGCACGTGCGCCCCCCCCCCCCGCGGCCCCCAGCCCCCTCCAGCGGCCACATATATGCTCTTTTTAACTGTGGTGGTAAAAATCCCCTCCTACAGCGTTGGAGTCATGGCTTTATGTATCGTGGGAGCAAACGCTGTTGCTGTCAAGCTAAATAAATCCGTGCTGCAACTGAATGGCGCACCTGCTAAGCAAATGATGGTTATCATTAAAACAAAGTAACATTACAGTATAACAGTAAGACCTTACCATACCATACCTGCAAAGCACATACCACAAAAAACATAGTAAAAAATAAAACATTTTTTAACGCAACCTGTGCCTAAAATATATATTTGCCGAAGCATGGGGGCATCCTCCCGCAAAAAAGTTATGCCGCGTACACACGGTCGGACTTTTCCACGGGCAAGCCTCCGTCAGAATTTCGACCATATGTACGCGGCATTAGGAGCAAAATCGCTTCTCCGCCCCTGGTGCCCCCATGCTTTGGCATATATGCTCTTTTTTTAAACTGTGGTGGTGAAATCCCCTCCTACAGCGTTGGAGTCACGGCTTTATGTATCGTGGGAGCAAACAATGTTGCTGTCAAGATAAATAAATCCGGGCTGCAGCTGAATGGCGCACCTGAAAACAAAAAAATGGTAAACAATAAAACATTTCAGAATAGAATACAGTAAAAAAACAGCAGAACAATAGAGAAAGAATAGAGAGGGAGAGAACAATAAAATGACAACATTTTTATTTATTTTTTGTGTTTTTTATTTTTTACTCTTTTTATTTTTTTTTAACAGTTTTTTTTGTAACTGTAACTGTTCAACTTTTCGGTTCCAGGTTTGGGTCTCTCAAAATGCGATGGCATCTTGGGAGACCCTGTGTAAGTGTGTCCTATTCTGTGCATTGCTGTACCCTACGGTAATACTGCACTATTTTGTGGTAGCGTTCAAAACATTCACCAATGCAAAGACCAGGATTGTCAGGACAGCGAGCACAATAATAACGGGTGTCACGCCTATATCCGCGCTTTCTACAGACATGACATTTTCTTTGGGGGGCTCGTTGGGTAGGGGTACTCTCGAGGACATATGGAAAATGCCTCTCATGCAGCCGGCTTACTGCATTTCGTTGGGGATGGTGAGGTCCAGAACCGCCTGGATACAGGAGGTCTGTAACAATCTCTTCCTGGGAGTCAAGGAAGGATAAAATCCCGCCTAAAGCTCTGTATAGCACATGAGCTTTCAGCAAAGCCAATTGAAATAAGTATACAGGCACTTTTTTGTACCAGCGTCTGGCCTTATGGGCAATTAGATACGGCGCCAACAACTGGTCGTTGAGGTCCACCCCTCCCATATTTTGGTTATATTCGTGGACACAGAGGGGTTTCTCCACAACACCAGTCGCCATACGAATTTGGACTGTCGTGTCTGCATGAAGGGAGATGAGAACAAAAACATTCTTATTATCCCTCCACTTCATAGCAAGCAAATTATTACACTTTAAGCAGGCTCTCTCCCCCCGCCTAAGACGGGATTCTACAAGCCGCTGGGGAAAGCCCCGGCGATTAGGTCGCACTTTGCCACATGCTCCAATCTGATGATCAAACAAGTGACTAAAAAGTGGCACGCTCGTGTAATAATTGTCCACATACAAGTGGTACCCCTTTCCGAATAAGGGTGACACCAATTCCCACACTATATTGCCAGCGCTCCCTATGTAATCTGGGCAGTTCTCCGGCTCTACGTGACGGTCTTTTCCCTCATAAACCATAAAGCTCCATACATAGCCTGTTGCCCTGTCACAGAACTTATAGAGCTTGACCCCGTATCTGGCACGCTTGCTGGGAAGGTACTGTTTGAAATACAAGCGGACAGAAAATTTAATCAGGGACTCATCAACGCAGACAACTTGATGGGGAGTATACAAGGCTGCAAAACGTTCATTGAAGTGGTTTATGAGGGGCCGAATTTTGTAGAGCCGATCGTATTCAGGGTCTCCACGAGGACGACAAAGTTCATTGTCGTTAAAGTGCATGAACCGCAAGATCTGCTTGTATAGTTTCCTGGACATGGAGGCAGAGAACACGGGCATATGGTCAATTGGGTGCATGGACCAATACGACCGCAACTTCATGAATTTATGTGTGCCCATGTTGAGGGAAAGGCCCAGAAAGATCTTAAATTCGGAAACCGTAACTGGTTTTGATTCTTTGGCAAGGGCGGACTAGGGACAAACGGCGATGAATTGTTGAGCATACAAATTAGTTTGGTCCACAATAGATCTATAGAGATCTTCCGTGAAAAACAGCGATTAAAAATCAAGTGGTGTAAAATCAGCTGTTTCCACCTGAATTCCAGGTTGGCCAGTGAATGGGGGAAGTACGGGTGCTGCAGAGGTGGTGGGAACCCAATCAGGATTGGCGAATGCAGCAGAAAGGGCACTATGGGCACAACGGGCCTGTCTTTGTCTTCTTCTTGGTGGCAGTGGGACACTACTTGTGCTTGCTACCTCGCCAGCTTGAACTGCACTTATGGGACTCGCCACGTCACCAAGTGTTACTGCAGTGCTGGATGTATGTCCAGGGTGTACTAGGCCACTGGTGCTTGCCAGTTCACCAGAAGGAATAGCGGCGCTAGTACTTCTCTGCTCCATAATACGAGAGCCCTGCGGTTCTTGCACCTCAACAACAGCAGAATTGGGTCGGGTACGCCTGACCTTAGCAGGGACCTCACATTTGTCGCCAGAGCTATCTGTCATTGAGCCGCTGTCGTCTACGGGATCGTATTCTGAGCCTGAATCTGACAGATGTGTGACCTCCTCTTCACTATCTGTCATGCTCAGAAACTCGTAGGCCTCTTTACTAGTGTACCTTTGATTTGTCATTTTGGGCTCTAAATTTACTGGTGCACTAGTAAGATTCACAGGTAAAAAAGCACCTGACTGTCAGCGACTGTATAAAACGCTACCAAAAAAACTGTTAGCGATCACAGGGATCAGGCCTGACACTGCGAACGCTGCAGTTATGTGTGTTATGTTTTGTAAGTGACAGTGATTGATCGATACTGCACTTGGGTGGGCTGGGCTGGGCGGAGGGGCAAAACGCAGATGCTAGCAGGTATCTGGGCTGATCCCGCTAACAATCCGTTTTCAGGAACCCTAAACGGCTGGGGATGCTAGTATAGATCTGATCTGATAAGATATTGATCTGTTCAGATACTATACCACTAAGGGAGGTGTATGCTTCGTGCGTGGGTGTTAGCGCTACTGGCACTAACCTGACGCTGCCTGGGGCGATGCAGACCCTATCTGACAATAAAACCTAATTGATATCACCCGCCGGGCGATCAGGGGGTTAAACCTTTATTGGGTTATATACGGCGGGTGCCCTGATGCTATAAAATGCAAACTAACAAACCAGCGTCACCCGTAACACTTATACGGTGATCACTGGTGAAAGGGTTAACTAGGGGCAATCAGGGGATTAAAACCTTTATTAGGTATTATATAGGGGTACCTGACGCTATATAAAAACCTAGCGGTGAACCTAAATAACGAAATAACTAACTGGATAACCAGCATCACCAGTGACACTTATATGGTGATCTCTGGTGAAAGGGTTAACTCTAGGGGCAATCAGGGGGTTAAAACCTTTATTAGGCAATATATGGGGGTACCTGATACTAAAAAAAACTGGCGGTTAACCTAAAAAAAAACTGGCTACCTAGTGGCACCAGCGACACTAATACAGCGATCAGAAAAAATATTGCTTAGTGACACTGGCGATAGGGGGTGAAAGGGTTACCTGGGGGGCGATCAAGGGGTTAAACCTTTATTAGGGGAGGTAGGGGTCTACCCTGGACCTAAAGGGGCCTAACACTAATATCCCTAACGCTTTTTACTGTCACAAATGACACTAAATGCAGTGATCAATAAATAAATGTCCACTGCAATCAGTGACACTGTGACTGGGGGTGCAGGGGGTGATCGGGGGGTGACTGGGGGGGGGTTAAAAGTGTGCCTACGTGTACTGGTGTCAGTGTACTTTTGGTGCACTTACTTGGATGTCTTCTCTCCTCGCTGCTCCGGACGAAAAGACTGCCACGAGGAGAGATGACATCACTTCCTCCTGCCTGTGTTTACATTACACAGGCAGGGGAAGCTTCTCATTCGCCAGGAGTGATCGTGAGGGGGTGGCCAGAAATCAATGGCCGCCCCCTCATCCCGGAACGCTCCTGATGTGAAACGAACCGCCGCAGGCACCGGGGGGGGGTCCGATCGGACCCCCCACCCGCGGGAAGGCAGGGACGTACCTGTACACTCATGTGCCTGTCCGTGCCATTCTGTCGACGTACATCGTCGTGCGGCGGTTCTTAAGTGGTTAATAGCGATTTAACATTTGCTTCCTGGACTGAGATGGTGTCTCAGAGATGACAGTGTCTTTCCTAGATTCTTTGTGTAGCAAGGTCCCAGGCCTCCTTTGATCTAATGAGGATCTCTAGGGCCAGGGACAGCTGACATCCTTCTGTATGTGGTGGGTTGTGAGGCATAGTGGGTGTAAGATGGTTAAAGTTTTTGGGCGCCAGACACTTCTTGGATGCAAAAGAGATTTTATTTCTCTTAACAGTACTTTTTGTATTTTTGGGGGGAGAGAGGGTTAGGGCCAGGACACCCTTATATAGTTGCAAGATTAATTGGCAGACTCCGAGACTTCAATAGGAGGACAGTCATGCAGGGAAGGCATTCAGCAAGATGCCACATCTGCATGTTCAGGAATGTTGTCTCCTATGGCAACAGTCTTTAACAGTTCCTAACACAAAGCGTAACAGTTCTTTCACCTTCACTACAACTTCTCTTTGTAGTTCTTCAATACACTGAGCTCCCGGTCTCTCGCTAGTCCCACTGATTCACTGCCACTGAATCCCTTGAGCTCCTCCAATCTTCACGGTGGTATCTTCCTCAAGCGTCATCTGCTGGGTCCCTAGCTTGGCACTCTAGATACCTCTCAAGCTTCACCCACGCTGGCCTGCTCGGTCCCTAGCTTGACACACAAGGCTGCTCTGCAAGTGTCACCTCCACTGGCTGGTTCCCTGGCTTGATACCCACTGAAGTTTTCCTATTCTTCACCGTCCCCAGTTGGTGAGAATGCTGCTCCGGTACTTGCTTCAGTTACTCACTGTGGTCCCTGGTAATAAGGCGGATAGTCCCTTACCGGCGACAGCTTCCCCTCTACCTCCGACCAGGACAGGCTCCCCGGCTGGCAGAACCGTCACTTTTGGTTGGACTGCAAGCCGCAGTCCCAACCCTGCGCTGCTCTCTTGCTTCTGGATAGGCCCTCAGACAGCCTAGCAGCCAGAAGATGTGCCCAGTCTCCGGCCTAGCAGCCCGGGCAATATGACACGCGTCTACCCAGACAGCCGTCCAGGTGGCACAGAATACAGATCACCTGACCTCACCCGAATATATAAGCTCTCCCAGCAGGCCAAGGGAATCAAGAAAACCCCTGCCCATTGGCTGAGATACCCCATATACCCATAACCATACCTTGCGTTGCCCTTCTCATATCTAGTACCACCAAGTACCCGGCCACCTAGTGTCACGATCAGGCGTCTGGGTTGAAGACCAATTGCAATAGCAGTGGCAGGACAGGCATACAGGCAGTCACTTCTGGTAGATGACACAGGCTAACCTGAGGTGCGGAGTCTAAGTACTAGCTGGTTTTCCCCAGAGCTCCGGGTGGTGGAGATGGATTTGGCTGCAAGCTAGTACCAGGTCGCAGTCCTCAAGTTTGCCCCACCAGGGTGTGAGCAAGCCGGGGTCCAATAGCGGATAAACAGACAAGGATGAAACAGCAATGTGGTCAAAGAACAGGCCGAGGGTCAAACACGGGTAGTTGCAGATTGGGATCAGGCAGTAAAGAAGTCCAGGAACAAGCCAAAGGTCAATCACGAGTGGTTGTAGGTACAGATGGCAACAGGAAAACCAACAGCAAGGCACTGGGAGGGAAGGCACAATAACCTGGCAAAGAGGAAGTGCTGAGACAAGGCTTATATGGGAAGTTCATGGGAGGAGCAAAGAGTTCAAGGTTCATTGGTAATCAAGACTCAAGGCAGGGTTGTCCATTGGATCAGATAGGTTTGTCTAGCAGATCAGGCAAGGAGCTGTCCAGCATCCCAGATAGCTCAGTGGGAAGAGTAAATGCCAGACACGGACGAGGTCCCAGGTTCAAGCCCAGGTCCTGACAGTACTCCCCTCCTCTCAGGACGTCTTAGGGCTGGGTTTGTGAGGTAACCTCTGGTGGAATTCTCTTGTCAATCTAGGGGAGTGAACCTTATCCATCTTTGGGCATCTTTTTCTTTAGAAGTTTCTGCTGGGGAGATTCTCCTCACTTGCAAGGCTTTTTCAAACATCTCCAGCTCCTGCTTACGGATAAGGGTGCTGTCATGTACCTGGGTGCATTTGAACCGGGACCTTCCTGGTGCCCAAAGCTGCAGCCTTACCTGTTGCGCTACTGAGCAGATCTAGACTTTTGGAAATGTCCTCTCAGTATTAAACATTACCTTGGACTCACTAGCCCCACCTACTGCCAGCTGTGGACAATTTTCAATCAAAGCAGCCCTTAAAAAGGAAGTGATGCTATCTCTCAGTGCCCGTTTGTGTGGAATAGCTCCCTGGGTGTTGTGACTGCTTTTTGATCCTGATTTTCGTGTTGAACTTCTGCCTGAATTCCTGACTACTCTCCAGCCTGCTGATTTTGTACTTCACTGCCAGCTCGTGTATGACCTTTGCCTGCCTGACCACTCTCTGGATTTCGATCGTGTACCATTTTGCCTGATCTGTTGCCAACCTAATCTGCCTGACTACGTTTTCGCCTGAATCCTCAGCACACAAGTTCCACTTCGGACACTACCTATCACAGGTACCTTACAGGTGCCATTCGAGGCATACATACAGTCAGGTGGTAGAACTTCTTTGGCAGGACAGGAATTTGTGATGGAGCCAGACTTTACGGAAGTGGTGACGGTATCAAGAACAGGTGTTTTCTTAGGATGTAGCGAAGGCGTCTCTGGAGCAGGAGGTAGTTCTTTGGCAGGACAGGGTGATGTTACTGCATTTACCACTGTGGAACGTGGGATGACTACTGGAACTGGTCTGTTGTCGGGAGGTTGCATAGTTGCCTCTAGGCCAGATGGTAGGAGTTTCACAGGGGTATTGGTTGCGGGTTCAAGAGGGGCACTGGTATCGTTGACCACCGTAGTCTGGGAACCTACTTGTGTCATTGAACATGGACAGGCCTTACGGCAACCTTGGCAGTTCACAGGCAGAACAGCAGCGATAGCAGAATGAATCCCAGTAGTACCCACTTGAAGAACCTTTGGCCGAGGTGGACGAGTTGGGCAGAGAGAGATTAAGTGCCCTCTTTCTCCACAATAGAAACAAAGGCCACAGCCTCTCCTCCGCTCTCTTTCAGCTTTAGACAGCGTGGTCTGGATGACCCCGATCTCCATAGGTTCCACATCTTCCAGGGTAGGTGTGTGTATATCCACAGGAACGTCAAGGCTTTGTGGTGTTAGGGCTTCATGGCTTGGCACGTACTGGGGTGGCTTGAAGTCATACCTGTACAGGGTATTCCTGTCCCTGGGTCCTCGAAGGCCAGATGAGCTAGGAGCAGACTTGGGAACCCTGGTTTTCTTGGAAACTGTACAGTGAGAGTCCAGGGCTAACATAAAAGCTTCCCAGCTGTCCAAGACTGGACTCCTTTCCTGTAATACCTGGTGAGCCCATGTTTTGATGGGTCCAGTGAGCAGGTTGATAGTAGCGAGAACCTTTATATAATCTGTGGCATAGGTCCTAGGCTTAAGAGCAAACAACAGCTCGCAATCCATCTTAAAGGATGAAAGAGATGCACGGCTACCGTCAAACCTCTCGGGCATCACAACAAATGGCTCAGGACAGGCTGGTTCCGGGCCTGGGCGTACTGTACCTTTCAGTAACAGAACTTCTTGCTGCAGGTCTGAGATTTGCTGTCTGACAGGAGTCAGAGCATCTGCTATAGCGGCCTTCATGTTTATGGCCAGGTTATTCTGTCACGATCAGGCGTCTGGGTTGAAGACCAATTGCAATAGCAGTGGCAGGACAGGCATACAGGCAGTCACTTCTGGTAGATGACACAGGCTAACCTGAGGTGCGGAGTCTAAGTACTAGCTGGTTTTCCCCAGAGCTCCGGGTGGTGGAGATGGATTTGGCTGCAAGCTAGTACCAGGTCGCAGTCCTCAAGTTTGCCCCACCAGGGTGTGAGCAAGCCGGGGTCCAATAGCGGATAAACAGACAAGGATGAAACAGCAATGTGGTCAAAGAACAGGCCGAGGGTCAAACACGGGTAGTTGCAGATTGGGATCAGGCAGTAAAGAAGTCCAGGAACAAGCCAAAGGTCAATCACGAGTGGTTGTAGGTACAGATGGCAACAGGAAAACCAACAGCAAGGCACTGGGAGGGAAGGCACAATAACCTGGCAAAGAGGAAGTGCTGAGACAAGGCTTATATAGGAAGTTCATGGGAGGAGCAAGGAGTTCAAGGTTCATCGGTAATCAAGACTCAAGGCAGGGTTGTCCATTGGATCAGATAGGTTTGTCTAGCAGATCAGGCAAGGAGCTGTCCAGCATCCCAGATAGCTCAGTGGGAAGAGTAAATGCCAGACACGGACGAGGTCCCAGGTTCAAGCTCAGGTCCTGACACCTAGTGGTAGTAGAGAGAAGTGCAACAAGGCCAAACTTAGGGAGAAATCAATGGATCTCTAGCAATCAACCAGGATAACTACTCCTGGCAAGTAAATGGGTGTTATATCTGTAGTCCTTGGTTGTGTTTTGCACATGTCTAACACGAATCATCCCACTGTTGCATTCTCTCACCTTTTGACTTACTACAGAGTTACAATTTGTGGCTTGATCACTGGGGTAGAGGAGACTGAAGAAATGTTTTCTGTTGTTTTTCAAGTCTGAGATGCTATCAGTTTGATGCAATGTCACTTGACTGCAGCTCAAGGACTACTTTTTATTGATAGAATAATTTTAAAAATTATACTGTGACATCTGGGGGGTTTATTAATGCAGACATGTAAAAGTTATTTAACCACCTGCCGACCGCGCTCGAGCCAAATGACAGCTACAGCACGGACGGCTAGTTCTGGGAGGCCGTCATATGGCGGCCTCCCGTGATCGCGCCCTCTGCAGGCGTGCTCTGTGATCGCAGTGTCTGGAGGACACTGCTGATCACAGATTAAGGTAAAGAGCCAATCAGCTGCTCTTTACCACGTGATCAGCTGTGTGAATTACAGCTGATCATGGATGTAAATAGATGCCGGTTATCGCCACCCCTTTCCTCATGCTGATAACTGGCTTCTGTACAAGGGACATATACACTGATAATCAGGCCACTGGTTATCAGTGTTTTGATTATCAGTGCAGTCCAAACCGTGCCCACCAGTGTTGCCAATGTGTGCCCACCAGTGCCACCCAAAAGTGACACCTCATCAGTGCGGCCTATCGGTGCCCATTAATGCCCGTCAGTGCAGCCTCATCAGCACACATCAGTGAAGGTGAAAAATTACCTGTTTCCAAAATGTTATAACAAATGATGAAAAGTTTTATTTATTTTTTTCAAAATTTGAAGACTAGTGAAGAACTGGCCCAGGTAAAGACATCACTACACTCCTGGACTGGTATGGATCTTTTTTTGGATTCTGTTTTTTTTTTTTTTTCCTGTAGCTGTTGACTTTTATTTATTTATTTTTATAAATGACCAAAGTTCCTCTTTACATTTTAATTTGATTGGTAGACTGTTTACTCTTGTGTATCCACTTGGTTAAGGACCTGTAATGGGGGTGCTATATAGGTAATCCATTCCTCTAGACTTCTGTCATATCAAACTAATTATAATCTGAAGACATTTTGTTTTTAAATAAGTGTCAGGATTTAAATCAAGAAACTAGCAATTCATGTATGTTACCACCATAAAAACCAGTCTAAAATTTTATCAAACCTTCTGATTAAATATTTTAAAAGTCATGTGGCTTGTTTTGGTTTGGATGACCCAACCATGGGAAATGCCTAGTTTTTTTTTAGTGTCAGGAAACCCATGCATATAAAAAAAATAAATGAACTTTCCTTAGTGAATTCTTGATTAAACACTTCAGTCCCAGAAGATTTTACCCCCTTCCTGACCAAAGCACCATTTACAATTTGCACTGCGTCGCTTTAATTGACAATTGAGCGGTCATGCGACGCTGTACCCAAACTAAATTTGCGTCCTTATTTTTCCCACAAATAGAGCTTTTTTTTGTGGTATTTTTACTATTTGCTATAATAAATATCTCCAATTTCATTGTTTTTAAAAAACAAATGTCTTCATCAGTTTAGGCCGAGCTGTATTCTTCTACATTTTTTTTTTTTTTTTTTTTACCAAAAATATTGCAATAAGCGTATACTGATTGGTTTGCGCAAAAGTTATCTACAAACTATGGGAACGATTTATGGTATTTTTATTTTACTAGTAATGGCGGTGATCTGCGATTTGTAGCGGTATTGCGACTGACAGATCGGACACTTTTGACACATTTTTGGGACCATTGACATCTATACAACGATCAGTGCTATAAATATGCACTGATTACTGTATAAATGTCACTGGCAGGGAAGGGGTTAACACTAGGGGCGATCAAGGGGTTAAATGTGTGTTCACAAACAATATGTCTCCTCTGCCCTTTACACACACAAATCCCTGTTGTCAGGTCACCTGAAGCCAGGTGACAGGTGAACACAGTTGGGGTCAGGAGTGCACCGCTAAGGTAGGTAAGGCAGGTCCACTGGAGCACTAACAGGATCCCACAGGGAGCTAGAGCCTAAGATTCCCCAGGGCGCGGAGTCTGAGATCTAGCAGGTGTTCACCAGAGCCTCTAGTGGTGAGGATGGACTGGGCTGCAACTGGATCCAGGTCGCGGCCCCCAGAGTCCCCCAGCTCACGCTCACAGTAGGCTATAGAGGATAGAGGGGAATCAGCAGCTCAGGATACAAGAGATAGTGAAGGGATAAGCCAAAGGTTGGGGCGACAAGCAGACAAGGATAAACAAGGACACGCCAAAGGTCAAGGTCACAAGCAGACAGGGATAGTCGAGAACAAGCCAAAGATCGGTAAAACAGAGACAAACGTAGCACACGGCAAGCAGGAACCCAAACACACAATAGCTTAACAAACAACGTTGATCAGCACGGCTGGCTTGCAGTGCACAGGTTAATATAGTGTTCCCTGATAAGGCCTGGGGTGGAGTCATGCTTAGAGGAGAGATTACTTAAGCAGCCAGGTGAGAGTGGCTGGCCTCTAAAGCAGGACACATGGAGGAGAGGTAGGCTGAGAGACAAACATTACTGCATAACCATGACACTGTGCATGCGATCGTGCGTGGCCGGCGGTGATCGCGGCCACCGGCCAGCTCATCGGGTCCCCCGCTGTGCAGCGCATGCGTGCGCGCCCTTTGGCGGCCCTTAAAGGGGTGATATTCTGCCCCCGTAAAAAGACGTGAGCTGGTCGGGAACCAGTTAAGCATTTTTTTCCACAAAATGTTTATACAGTATGACATAATGTTATGATGTCACACAAAAAAAAGAAAAAAAAAGTTAATTTAACATGACTAAATCAAAATTTTACTTCCTTTTTATACATGTAGTGAAAAGTACAGTTTAATCTGGAAGTGAAGAGGAAATGAGCTGAGGTTGTAGTTTCTATGGTAACCTGGTTTGAAATGGCTAAGATATAATAAGGAGCTAAAGAGCCTGCAGGTGGAAATGCCACCCGTGATGGTTTGAATTCCACATCTTATAGTATCTTTCTATCTGCATTTTTTTATTGATTGGTTGTTTTGTAAATAATCTTTTAGTTTCTTACCATTTAACCATTTGCCGCCCACCCTATAGCAGATTGACGGGGGCAAAGTGGTTTCAATATCCTGACTGGACGTCATATGACGTCCAGCAGGATATTGAGCCGATGCGCGCCCCCGGGGGCGCGCATTGCGGCGATCGTTGTTGCGGGATGTCAGTCTGACACCCCGCAACACCGATCTAGGTAAAGAGTCTCCGTCGGAGACTCTTTACCACGTGATCAGCCGTGTCCAATCACGGCTGATCACAATGTAAACAGGAAAAGCCGGTCATCGGCTTTTCCTCACTCGTGTCTGTCAGACGCGAGTAGAGGAGAGCCGATCGGCTGCTCCTCTGACAGGGGGGGTTTGTGCTGATCCATTATCAGCGCAGCCCCCCCGAGGATGCCCACGCTGGACCACCAGGGATGCCACCAGGTTATGCCCAGCCCAGCAGGATGCCCAGCTTAAGGTCTGCCACCCTAGACCACCAGGGATGCAAATTAGAAATGGCTAATGGATGCCAATCAGTGCCCGCAATGGATGCCAATCAGTGCCCACAATGGGCACCACTGATTGGCAGGCATTATTGTTTGGCACTGATTGGCATCCATTAGTACAACACATTGCAGTACAGTGCCACCTATCAGTGCCCATCCATGCCACCTATCAGTGTCCATCCATGCCCATCCGTGCCACCTATCAGTGCCCATCCGTGTCGCCTATCCGTGCCGCTTCATGCCGCCTATCTGTGCCCATCCATGCCGCCTATCTGTGCCCATCCGTGCCGCCTACCAGTGCCCACATGCCGCCTATCGGTGCCCATCCGTGCCGCCTATCGGTGCCCATCCGTGCCGCCTATCGGTGCCCATCAGTGCTGCCTCATCGGTGCCCATCAGTGCCACCTTATCAGTGCCCGTCAGTGCAGCCCCATCAGTGCCCATCAGTGAAGGAGAAAACTTACTTATTTACAAAGTTTTGTAACTGAACCAAAAAAAAACGTTTTTTTTTTTCTAAATTTTCGGTCTTTTTTTAAAAAAAATAGCAGAAAATAAAAATCGCAGAGGTGATCAAATATCACCAAAAGAAAGCTCTATTTGTGAGAACAAAATGATAAAAATTTAGCTTGGGTACAATGTAGCATGACCGCGCAATTGTCATTCAAATTGCAACAGTGCAGAAAGCTGAAAATTGGTCTGGGCAGGAAGGTGTATAAGTGCCCAGTATGGAAGTGGTTAAATAGGGTCAGGGCACTAATGCCCCGTACACACGATCAGAAAATCGTACGACAAATCGTCCGACTGTAGTTGCATTAAGTAAATATCGAATACAACAATGCAAAAATGTGCCCTATTAGTTAAGATTTTTGTCGTACGATTCCGAAAAAACCTTCCAGTGTGCGTAGCTACGTATCGGAAATGACGTCAAATACGTGTGTCTGCCACGCCTTTCGGCTATCCCTACATAGCGTACAGGCACATTCGTGTTCTCCGGAACTTTTCTTTACAAACGTGTGTTCTCTGAACGAACAAATGAAAAAAAGTAATGCAGGACCCAGCACTGCCTATTGCCATGTTGGGGATATTGGCTATACATAATGTTATGGGGAAAAAAAAGGAGGACATGGTCCAAGTAATGGCTGCAGGACCGTCAGAAATACTCACATATGTCTCTTCTCAAATAGTTGCAAGAGAACAATCCAGACGATTATAGGAATTTTTCAAAAATGAATGACAACATTTTCCAAAATCTACTGCAAGCTGTCACACCATTGATCATCAAAAAAGATACACCCATGCGGGAATCTATTAGCCCTGAACAAGGGCTAATAACCACGCTCTGTTACTTGGCGACGGGGAGGAGTCTTCAAGACCTGAAAGTTTCAATCAGCATTTCTCCCCAAGCCCTTGGACAAATCATCCCAGAAACCTGCAAGTCTATTATAGTGGCATTAAAGGAAGAATACATTAAGGTACAGTGTATTTTTTTTTTTTATTGTGTTAACATCTCATATGCTCTGTGCACAGTGTTTAAACAGAGTGACCCTGATCCTCCTTGTATGAGGTTTTCCTTGTGTACTCCTGACTCCCTCCTCCTCAATGAGTACACTACTAAGAGCTCCATTACATGTGAGCACATGTGCTGATGTGATTTCAACTTTGCATTTTTTTTCTAGTTAGAAAAAGGGGGGCTTTTGGGGGCTACTTCAGCACAAAAGGTTTATTAATGCATGCAATGAATCAAAGTAGAAAACCTATAGACTTTCCAACTAATTAAAAAAATAATTGTAAATACTGTAGAGTTCCATATTAATATTCGTATTTTGTTAATAGCCTGTGTTTTTTACATTCAGTTTCCCACCAACGCACAGCAGTGGAAGGAGGTTGCCAACAATTTTCTACAACATTGGAACTTTCCCAATTGTCTTGGAGCCATTGATGGGAAACATGCTCGTATCATACCACCTCCAAATTCAGGCTCTTATTACTACATTTACAAGGGCTTTTTCAGTATTGTAATGTTACCAATAGTTGATGCCAACTACGAATTTCTGTACCTAGATATTGGTAAAAACGGGAGGAACTCCGATGGAAGCATTATTGACCAAACTGAGTTCTACAAGCGGCTCAAGGAAGGAACACTCAACCTACTATCCCGTGATGAGAGCGTTGAAGGTATGAACTTTGTATTCATTGCAGATGATGCATTTGTGCTCAGTGAACATATCATGAAACCATCCCCCGTGAGAAGTCTTACAAGAGACCAGAGGATCTTTAATTATAGATTGTCCCGGGCATGCAGGGTGGTTGAAAATGCCTTTGGTATCCTTGCAAATCGTTCAGAATCGTCCTTACCACTATTAATTTAGCTATGTACAAAATAGACTCCCTTGTTCTGTGCTGTTGTGTCCTGCACAACTATCTTAGGAGAAATTCCCATGGATACATGACATCTTTGCCCTTTGAACGAGAGTCAGATAATTCAACAGCAATGCCAGGTAGTAGTCTTCATGGAGACAGTCATGATCATATGGGGATACTCACTCCCCTGAATACTGGACATCCCAGGCTTCCTACTCAAAACGCCCGTCAATGCCGACTGGATTATATGTATTATTTTGTTGGAAGGGAGTCAGTTCCCTGGCAGTATGACAACTAAAGTCACCACTTGGCTACTTTTCCATAAATCTACAATCTCATCCTTCTGTTTTCCTTTAATGAACATAAAGTTTATAAATATTGTTTGTGTTAACGTTCTGTACAATAATTGTAATATTTTCTTCATTCTGAAGTAATAAATAGTAAATTAATGTATAATCCTTTTACCATTATTCACTGGAGTCAAGAAATACACCAAAATTTATTAAATATCTTTGCTTTATTAGAAAGTAGACAATAACATTTAAAGTGCAATTATTGGCAGAACATAGCCAAAGAAATATCATTTTTTTACTTCAGCAGCAGCAATATTAAAAGTTTACAAATTTTCTAGTTTTCTCTTTTTTCAAAATTTGTTATAGTGCAAAATAAAATAATGTCATTTACGGTTACAAAATAATGGCATTATTTTTGCATTTCAGCCATTTTTATTTTTTTCAGGTTGGGTTTCACACTTCACACTTGACACAGTGCCTCCCAGCAGCAGTTAGATCTCTGATCACAAACATCTCATGCTGTGCGCATCATATGTTATGTATCTGCAATACAAGTACAGTCATATAGGCTCGGTTCACAGTGGTGCGATGCAGACATCACATGCGATGCGATTTCAGCCATAAAAATGTATGGGTGAAATTGCAACGCAGTCTAACCAATACATACGCACAGGGCCATTTCTTTTAGTTCAGCACCATAATGGGATTGTATGGGTGTTAACACCTATGTGATCCCATTCATGTCCGAACTGTCATCTCACAGTGCAATATGCGAGCTGCACAGGTTGGGTTAAGATTGATACTCCCCAGCAGTTCGCATATGGCAGTGTGAACTGACGTGTAAGTCTAGTGCGACGCTGAAAACACCAGTGGATTAGCAGGATTCCCGCATAGCAGAAGTGTGCACGGGGCCAAACAGTTGTATGACTTAACCTACATTGTGTTAACATGAAATTAGTATAGATCCTTTTTTTACTAGTACTTGAATATGATCCCATGCGATATGTGAACCAACCTGTGGTAATAATCTGTAATTATACATTATTTGCATACTGTGTAAACTAAGGCAGAAGTTGAAAAAGAAAAAGAGTACCTTTATCTAAAAATAAAAAAAATAAAAACAATATTGAAAACATTAAGCAATGGAACTCATGATACTAGAATTACCGGCATTGATTATTTGTTCAAGGGTTATAAAAAAGAGTGCCCCTAGTCAAAATACGTAGTGAAATCTTTGACCGTATAAAGTCTAATATTGATGTAAAGAGATCGTGATTGGAGGTTTTATTTGAATTTTTGCCATTCCTTGTGTTTTTTTTTAAAGGGGAATAGAAAGGAGTCCCCTCCAAAAAAACAATAGCATAATGAATACCCTGTAATTTTTTAGAACATTATACCACAAAAAACAAAAATGACAACATTATACATATATTTACCAGAATTGTAACAAAAAAAAAGTAGTATAAACAAAATATTGAGTTTAAAACAAATAAGTGCTTAATAATAATGACGTGATTAGCTATCACATCAATGAGGTATTTGCACCTCGGCACAACACTGCAGCAGGTCTCTGGACATCATACCCAATGTTGTAGAATCCAAACTTGAGTCTGTATAAAAAAAATATTTTATTATTCATTATCAAGTAATGCAGTAACATATGTGTACATATCCATGCATGTTACTCACGTGCAGCAGATTCAAAATCCACTAGACTATCATGTTCTACTTCTATATCAAAATGGATATTCAAATTTTCTTCTACAAGTTCAGGTGATTCAGGGTCACAATGATCATTATTGCTGTCCTTTCTAGAATCCTGGAGGTCTCTTAAATTACCTTTGAAAAAAATAAAAATATAAAATCATAATTAAAAGTAAAATAATTATGTATTACCGGAAATAAAATCCAATTATACCATTGTGGAACATTGATCACATAATGAATCTCTAATTTTAACATACATAAAACCCATCAGAACATATATTATGGAATATACATTTTCAATTTTGTTGAATATCCAGCATAGCTACCTGCCTCAGATCAGGTCGCCGTCATTGATCCTAGAGTGCTTTCACATTATATCACCCCGAGCATCGGCGGTAAAGTAGCATTAAAACGCCGCTTTATTTACCTTTGGATTTGCGGCGCATTTGGGCCGCTAGTGGGCACTTTTAACCCCCGCTAGCTGCCGAGAAACGGTTAAAACCGCCAGCAATGCGCCGCTACAGCTGAGTTTTGCCGGCGGTACATCGGACCTGCCCATTTACTTAAATGGCCAGGAGCGCATTAGGAGCGGTGAGTTCACCGCTTCTAATGTGCTTGCGCTACAAAGAGAGGTGCTGGCAGGACTTTTTTTGACGCCCTACCAGCGCAAGTATGAAAGCCCTTTACCTTTCAAATTGGAGTGAATAGAGCAGCTAAGGGCGGATTGCAGGCACTATTTTGAAGGCTATATCGCCTACAAAACCCCCATCTTTGTGAATGGGGTCTTTGACCAAACCGATGATGAGAAAACAGAAAAACACACAATAAAAGAATAACAAAATACAAACCTTTTACAGATTCCGCAGGATCGGACAAATCCTCAAATGTTACCACACCTCTGTCTTCGTCTAGGACATATGCTTGCTCCTTGGTTATATTTTCTGCATTCTGCAAAATGCCTTCCTCACTATCATCTTGCTCTTTTTCAATTAGATTTCTTTCTTTGTCTATTGAAAAAAAAAACAAAAAAAAAAAACATTATGTTTGGTTTAAAGTTCATATTTTTCAAATACTCAAGGCTAATTGAATTTCAAATATGTTTCTGTACCCTGGTAACACATAACAGATCCTGCATTTTTATTTATTGTAAAATCTATTCTAGAATCTAGCTGCTGGATTGCTTTGCCAAGCATTGATTGTGGACATATCCTCCTCCCCTCCCTCCGCCCTCTTCGGATATCTGGAACAAGGATGACACTTATGTGGCACGGATGAGTACTGACGTGACACGGATGAGCACTTATGTGGCACGGATGAGCACTGATGTTGCACGGATGATCACTGATGTTGCACGGATGAGCATGGGTGACCATGGATGAGACATGGCTGGGCACAGATGGGCAAGGCTGAGCATGGATCTGAGCACAGATGAACATGGCTGGGCACGAATGAGCACGGCTGGGCGATGGATGAATGAGCATGGCTGGGCACGGATGAGCATGGATGGATGAGCCAGAAGGGGCACAGATCAGTGCTGTGGACACTTCACATCCATCCCACAAGCGCTGCTGCACCCGGCTCCCTCCGCTCACACTGTACTTATTGGTGCGAGGAGATGGAGGAGCTAAAGCAGACATGTGTCAGTTTGTTGACAAGTGATCGTTCTGTCATCGGATGGAAAAATCACGTGGTAAAGGGCCGCTGTCATTGGCCCTTTACCCCAATCCGTGACGCGCCAGATCTGGAAGACCCAACGGTCCCGGACATTCCCGGGCGCGTGATTCTGGGAGGTCGTCATAGGACGGCCTCCCAGAGTTATCTGACCGTGCTGTAGCCGTCATTCGTCATGGCCCGGTCGGCAACTGGTTAATCAAAACAGCATAGTTGGAAGCAATACAAGAAAAAAAAACGAAATAAACAAAAGCAAAACAAAGGAATCAGAGGGGACCTTATTGAATAGGGTTGTCCCGATACTGATATTTGCAGGAGTACTTGTAAATGCTCCCGATGCCTAGTCCGATACCTGGACACTCAGGAACAATCGGTGTGGTGGCGGGGAAGTTATAATCACTGATCTCCCTGCCGTGGAGGGGAGAGGAGGAGAAGCACACAGGGAGATTGGCGATTATAACTTCCCCTGCCACCACACAGATTGTTCCTGAGTGTCCCCTGTATCCTCCAATGGCTCCCCTCTGGGTCGTCCTCTGTGTTTCTCCGTGGGCTCCTCCGGTCCCCCCTGTCGTCCTCTGTGTCAAGTCTCTGGTGTGAGACCGAATTTCTGAGAGGGCGCCCCTTGCGGCTAAGTGCACCGCACCCCTGGAAATGAGACAGGGAGTGCGGGGCCCAAAGGTGCACGGATTGCCGGTACTGCTGCTGACTGAGCCGATGCAGGCAGAACGTAGCTGGGGTGTGCTGGGAGAGCGGATTTAGTAGCCGTGCAAGGAAGGGTTCTGGTGTGGGGTAATAGGTAAACCACGAACAGAGTCTGTAGCCAGGCCGGGGGTCAAACACAGGAATCAGTCCGAGAGTATTTACAGGAACAAGCCGGGTCATACACGGGAGCAGAAGATAATGGAATAGTCAGCCAAGTCGGGGTCAGATACGAGGAGACAGGCAGGGTCACAGGTCCAGATACAAGCCAAGGGTCAAGCCGGGGATTCAGGATAAACAGGATACAGGAGACACAGGAAGCTGATGATAATCCAGCAACCTGTGTGCGCCAGTGATAGGCGGCGCATCTGCGTGCGCCTGTACGTACAGCGGCGCATCTGCGTGCGCCTGTATGTACCGCGGCGCATCTGCATGCGCGCATGCGCATAGTAGTTAGTCTGGCGCGGCCATGATGAACACTGGCAGGAATGCCAATAACTCGGCCATTTCCCTGACACTCTGGTGTGCTCCTCTGATCCCCCTGTCCTTCTACAGTCCCCTTCTGTGTGCTCCTCCAACCCCCCTCCTTCACTCCCACTCCCAATTATTTTTTTACAATGCTTTATTTCTGCAGTAAGTGTCAGTTTTTATTTTATTTTTACAATTTTACTTTAGAATTATTTATTTATGACTAGGAAGGAGCCGGTAAACAAAAGCAAAACTAAGGAATCAGAGGGGACCTTATTGAATAGGGTTGTCCCGATACTGATACTAGTATCGGTCCCGATACCCTGTATCCCCCCCCATGGCTCCCCTCTGTGTCATCCTCTGTGTTCCTCTGTGGGCTCCTCCGGTCCCCCCTGTTGTCCTCTGGTCCCCCTCTGTGTGCTCCTCTGATCCCTCTCTGTGTGCTCCTCTGATCCCCCTGTCCTTCTACGATCCCCTTCTGTGTGCTCCTCCGCCCCCCTCCTCCGCTCCCACTCCATGTGCTCCTCTAGGCCCCACCTGTCCTCCTCCGGTCCCCTCCCCCCGGTCCCAGATCTGTCAGGATGGAGAGCGGAGGAAGGAGCCGGTAAATCTGTCATTTACCAACTCCTTCCTTCTCCGAATGCACAGTCAGTGATTACTGACTCTGTCCATACATAACTGAGCAACCTAAACTGTGTTTATGATGCTTCAGTTTATGAATGGAGAGGAACCGCTGCCTCCTGTCCATTCATCTTCAGTGCAGCTGAGGCTGCTGAGAAAGGGACTGGGGAATCTCTATCCTCAGTCCCTTTCCATGACTCAAAAGGGAGATGTCAGGGGTCTGTTTAGACCCCTGACATCTCACCAACCCCCCCCCCCCCCCCAACAGGGTTGGAAAAAAAAGGAAACCTAGTCATAAATAAATAATTCTAAAGTAAAATTGTAAAAATAAAATAAACACTGACGCTTACTGCAGAAATAAAGCATTGTAAACAAATAATTATATATATATTAGTTAGTATCTCACAAAAGTAAGTACACCCCTCACATTTTTGTAAATATTTTATTACATCTTTTCATGTGACAACACCGAAGAAATTACCCTTTGCTACAATGTAAAGTAGTGAGTGTACAGCTTGTATAACAGTGTAAATTTGCTGTCCCCCCAAAATAACTCAACACACAGCCATTAATGTCTAAACCACTGGCAACAAAAATGAGTACACCCCATTTGAAAATGTCCACATTGGGCCCAAAGTGTCAATATTTTGTGTGGCCACCATTTTTTTCCAGCACTGCCTTAACCCTCTTGGGCATGGAGCTCACCAGAGCTTCACAGGTTGCCACTGGAGTCCTCTTCCACTCCTCCATGATGACATCACGGAGCTGGTGGATGTTAGAGACCTTGCGCTCTTCCAGCTTCCGTTTGAGGATGCTCCACAGAAGTGTGTTTAGGGTCATTATGTTGGAATACTGCCCTGCGGCCCAGTCTCCGAAAGGAGGGGATTATGCTCTTCTTCAGTATGTCACAGTACATGTTTGCATTCATGGTTCACTCAATTAACTGTAGGTCCCCGGTGCCGGCAGCACTTATTAAGCCCCAGACCATGACACTCCCATCACCATGCTTGACTGTAGGCAAAACACACTTGTCTTTGTACTCCTCACCTGGTTGCCGCCACACACGCTTGACACAATCTGAACCAAATAAGTTTATCTTGGTCTCATCAGACCACAGGACATAGTTGCAGTAATCCATGTCCTTAGTCTGCTTGTGTTCAGCAAACCGTTTGCGGGCTTTCTTGTGCATCATCTTTAGAAGAGGCTTCCTTCTGGGACGACAGCCATGCAGACCAATTTGATGCAGTGTATGGTCTGAGCACTGACAGGCTGACCCCCCACCCCTTCAACCTCTGCAGCATCCTCTGCAGCAAAGACAACCTCTGGATATGACGCTGAGCACGTGCACCCAACTTCTTTGGTCGACCACAGCAAGGCCTCTTCTGAGTGGAACCCGTCCTGTTAAACTTCTGTATGGTCTTGGCCACCATGCTGCAGCTCAGTTTCAGATAAAGAGCCTCATCCACAAATACCACAAAAGACTTCAAGCTATCATTGATGTTAAAGGGGGCAATAAACTATATTAAAAACTGGGGTATGTAAACTTTTTATCAGGGTCATTTGGGAAGTTTCTGTTGTGATTATGATTTAAAAAGGGTAAACACAGTTGATTGATAGTAAATGGCTTCAGCCAAACACTAACCATGAGTGAAGGAAATGTTTGTGTTATCATTCATATTCTCAAAAAGATGGCCAAGAAATCATAAATTCTGCCAGGGTATGTAAACTTTTGAGCACCACTGTATGTATGTGTGGGTATATATATATATATATATATATATATATATATATATTTAAAAAAGCTACTGACACAGTCCACGCCTCATCAGTGCTGCATATTAGTGCCACCATCACATGACATTAAAAAAGTATCAGGAATTGGTATCTGCGAGTACTTGAATAAAAAAGTATAGGTACTTGTACTCGGTCTTAAAAAAAGTGGTATCGGGACAACCCTCTTTTCAATGGAATAAAAAATTACCATGGACACTATGTATTCTGACGAGCAAGTGGTAAAATGTTTTATGGTGAAATTCTGACCGTTATTGCCAGGGAGGGTGGATTTGCCATGAGAAATAAACTGGCATGTTAAACGCCCTCTCTTGCGACACTGGAATATACCCGTCCTCTGATCAAAATAGGACCAGTTATCCATGGATTGAGATTTTATTCTGAGATTTTCATTTTCTCAGGGTAATGGTATTTCTTTTTAAGGGTTTTGGCCCTTCTAAAGGTTGCCCGAGGGACAGATGCTAACATAGGTTGCTAGCTTGGGGTCTAATTGTAAAAATGCCCCAATATTTACGGATTATATGTTTAATCTTCCTATATTTTTAATTGTAGCCTGTGACAAATCGGACAGAATTTTGCTGACTATGTTTGTGAATCTTTTTGGAGATTAAAGATGAAGGAGATGCATAGTTCTGATAGGCATCCCTTAATAATGTTCCAAGCCTTTCTTCAAATTTTTTTTATAAAAATATAACCTTGCCTTTCATAGTCCTCTGCTTTAGTACAATTGCGGCGTAACCTGTGAAACTGTTCTTACACTATGAGGGGTGGTGGCAACTCGAATAGTGTAAGTAGGAGTTGTCACTAGTAGGTTTGCAGTGGTTATTAGAGATAATGTTACTATGTTCGTGTAATATCTCAAGGTCCAAAAAGACTAGATTTGTCCAGAGTCCACAACATGTGTAAACTGCAGACCTAATTGGTTATCATTGCAGCGGGTTACAAAGGAGGAAAATTGTTCCACGCTCCCTTTTCAAATGAGCAGTACATCATCGATATACCTGCCATAGTACACGATGTGTCGGGTAAAGGGGGTTGTGGCTCCGAATATACAATTCCTACATATAAAAATATACATTTCTACCCCTGACACATCCCCACTTACTCTATGGGAGGTGCATAAACCGATTCTTCGAGGGATATGTCCAAGACAAGCTGCACTTTTCAATAGAGTGCAAATGACTGTACAGTAAATTAGAAGCAGACTGCAATACATGTAATATGGCGTTTCAAAAAAAAAAAAACCTCTACTAAGTTAAAACTTAAATTGGATAAAGCAAAACTGGAATTTGATTTATTTCTTACAGAATCAGCTGACAAAACAATTAAAAGATCTCACCATAATTATTACATTAAGGCTAATAAACCAGACACTCTATTGGCCCGTACACTTAAATCCTACCAAAAACACTCTAAGCAAACTTTGCCTGAAAATTTCCAGAGATATTTATTCTAATGACCCTGTGAAATTACCCTGTGAAAATACTACAAAAAAGTCTAAAATTTAGCGACTTTATATTCTCCTGAAAAAGAGCTGGATACCTCTAAGGCAGATGAATTTTTCTCACATATCTCTCTTCCATCTGTATCTCAAATACAAACAGACTTGCTAGAAGATCAAATTGCGGCTAATGAGGTGCTCAATGCCATGAAAACGTTGAAACTCAATAAAAGACCAGGACCTGATGGGTTCTTTGCTCTATATTTTCATGCTTTCGTCGAAATTTTATCTCCTGTATTAGCCAATGCCTTCAATTCCCTTCTCAAAGGTCAGTCTTTTAGACAAGAAACTTTAACAGTGATTATATGCATGCTTCCCAAACCTCACACTGATGCTACAATTTGGTCGAATTATCGCCCCATTTCTCTTTTAAACCTAGACATGAAGATTTTAGCTAAGATTCTTGCTACTAGATTTAATAGATTTATAGGAAATCTTATACTTAGAGACCAAGTAGGCTTCATGCCTGTCCGACAAGCCAGTGATAATATTCGCCGGGCGATCCTCTTATCTCACTTTGCTAAAACACGTCGCATTCCATCTTGTTTTCTCTCCTTGGATATAAAAAAAACCTTTGATGATTCTATATCGTGGTCTTATATGCATTTTACTTTGCAGAAATGGGGCTTTGGCCCTCATTTCCTAAAATGGATCGCTGCGTTATACAATCAACCCAAAGCATATATTAAATATGCAGGATATAAATCTGATGCATTTAGTATAGGGAGGGGTACAAGACAAGGGTGCCCTCTTTCCCCTCTTCTATTTGCCCTGCTTATTGAACCATTAGCCCAGAGAATTAGGACTGAACCGTCCGTTACAGTTATAGAACGTGTTTATTTGCCGATGATATTCTTCTATTCTTATCCTCCCCACACATCTCTTCCCCATATCTTAAACATTTTAAACAAGTTTTCAGATATTTCTGGTCTTAAAGTTAATATGCAGAAATCAACAGCATTGAACATTTCATTATCCGATAAAGAAATTTATACTGTCAAGGAGGCATTTCCTTTTAAATGGGCTACACATAGGGGTTGATTTACTAAATGCAAATCCACTTTGCACTACAAGTGCAAACTACAAGTGTAAAGTGCACTTAAAATTGCACTGAGAGTGCACTTGGACACGGGGGACATGCAAGGAAAATAAAAAACAGCATTTTAGCTTGCACATGATAGGATGATAAAATCAGCAGAGCTTCCCCTCATTTCAGATCTTCCCCTCAGATTTACAGCGACTGCACTTCCAAGTGCACTTTTAGTGCAATTTCAAGTGTACTTTGCACTTGTAGTTTGCACTTGTAGTGCAAAGTGGATTTGCCTTTCATAAGTAACCCCCATAGTCTCTCTTATTTAGGTATCCAGCTCACCGCAAACCACAAAAATCTATTCACCGTAATTTATCCAGCCTTATTGAAACTAACCACGAGTTTATTGTCAAAATGGTCATCTATTCCACTGTCATGGTTTGGGAAAATCAATTAATTCAAAAGGACCATCCTTCCGAAATGTTATGTAGCGGCCTCATCCTCTCTCTCTTCTTTAACGGTTACTTTGGCTTCGGTCTAGGGGTACCTTGAAGGGGAGAGCGAGGTGCGCCACGGCCCATGTCCTCTAGATTACAGCATGTAGAGGTGAAGGCCAGTATCAGATTACATTCGGGCTGTGTATACGCTCAGAGCCAGGTCTGTTCTGCTGATAACCCCCTTTGCTCCCAGTAATTGGAGTACCACACACTGAAAAAGGTCCAACACGTATTTATTCCATAACGGCAAACAAATAGTCCTTTGCGAGCAGACAGTTTGAGACCCATAGAACAGTTCAGTATTGGTGGGGAGTAGGTCAAGGCACAATCCTCAAAGAAACTAAACCGTTGAGGTTTCACCAACGGTTGCTAAGCACAGTGGCTGTTAAATGGACTTTTGGTACAGAGTCTCTTCCAGTGACTCTAGTGAACAGGAACTGGAGTTACCTTCGCTACGTTGCAGCCCCTGTCAGGGGGAAGACGTCCCTCCAAGGGAGTTACCAGAGGCCCCGCCGTCACCGGATTAATGCTGTACCAGGCTATTCGGAAGGGTTACACTCCCCGGCCTCCTCGCCTCAGATACGGGTCCCAACACCTTAGGGCCCCTCGGACCCCTCCACCCTCGCGGAACCCAGTCGAAGTTACTGGGTCCCAGGCCTTGGCCGTAGTACCTCACCCCAGGCTTAAGGTGCCTGGGATGGACTCCATTCCTCGCTCCGGCCAGGTCAAGGGCACCTGGGCCCGGAACTCCGGAACGCCAGCGCCCAGGCTGAAGGTGCCTGGGTGCGGCCGCGTCCTCCAACTCTGAACCCCCGAGGTCAGGGCGTCCGCCCCTTTTATCTCCTCTCCCTTTGCGTCACAGCAGGTTCTCTGCCCCGCTGTACCGGCGCCAGGAAAGGACAAAAAGGTACAGTCTTGCGGTGCATGTTCAACTCCGACCCAGGGCGATAACGCCACCTGCAGGCCACAGGGAACCTTGCACCACCAGAGTCCTCCAAGAACCACAATAGGGATTCTCAGATTCCCTAACAATTAGTACATCTGGGTTAAATAACCCAGATGCCCCCCCCCAAATTTAAATACCCGCTACAGTTATATCTATTTAGAGTTCTCCCCAATATCTATCCCGTCTTATTTTTTAAGAAACATGCAGCAGAGAGCAATACGATTTACTTGGGGACAGATTAAACCAAGACTGCCGAAAGATTCCTTTTATCTTCCCAAATTACGTGGCGGCTTAGGTTTTGGTATTTTTTTTACATATTATAAGGCTGCTCAAGTGGCACAACTGTCAAAATATCAAGCCACTACTGAAACCCCTCTTTGGGTTGCAATAGAAGCAATGGATTGTAACCCCCTTCCCGATATCAAATTTATTATGGTTACATCCAAAGGAACGTAAGTCCCCTTTGAACCCTATCACTAATCATTCTTTATCAATATAGGATAGACACAGAACTATGTACTAGTTACAATCTCTACATGACCCACTCCTCTCATTCAAAAATCCGGCCTTTTATCAGACATTGACTTCCCCTATATTTTTTTGTTATTTGCAAATTACATTTTTTTACACCAGCTTTCTTAATACAAAGATTGCTTTGACAAACCTATCAGTTTTTGAAAACATTTGCTTTAAAGATTCACATTGTAGGGAGAAGGATCTCACTCTACTCCCAAGTGCTCAATAAACCAGATGCATCGCCACGCTCATTTGTGGCCAAATGGGAGAATGATTTGGGTCGTACTATTGATACAGTAGAATAGTCCGAAATATGGTCAATCACAAAATCTTCTTCACTGAATGTAACAGCAGTAGAGACCGTATATAAAGTACTTACACGTTGGTACATAGTCCCTGCTAGAATTTCTAAATATGTTCTGGAATATTTGGCTTCTTGTTTCCGTGGCTGTTCACAGCTGGGCACGCATTTTCATATTTGGTGGAAATGCCCAGTGGTTCAAGAATTTTGGAAATCTATTTTTAGGCTTGCACAATTTTTCCATACCCAGCTATGGCCCTTCTAAACCTAAGGCCGGAATTTATACAAAAGGAAACTGATTAAATTATTAATACAGCTCTTAACAGCTGCTAAACAAACTATAGCTAAAGCTTGGAAAATGCCTACCCTAAATATAGCCTGTCATGAATCTGCAGTAATGTTCATGTCTGTCTGCTTACCTCTATGTTGTGTTCAGCTTAGAGAACCACCCTGTTCACCTGTCTTCTAAAGTAATCTTCCCTCAAGCATTGCTCCACCCCAGCCTCTAACAGGGAACACTATATTAACCTGTGCACTGCAGGCCAAGCCTCACTGGTCAATATTGTGTGTTTGGCTTCCTATGTGCTTCTTGCCATGTGCTCTATGTCTGATTCTGTTTACTGTCCTTGGCGTGTTCTTTGACTATCCCTGTCTGCTCGTTGCCCCAACCTTTTGTTTCATCTCCTGACTATCCCTTGTTGTCCTGGTTTGCTGCTTCCTCTCTATCCTCCAGTAGCCTAATGTGAGCGTGAGCTGAGAGATCCTGGGGGCCGCGACCTGGAGTCAGTTGTGACGTCCATACCCACCATTAGGGGCCCTGATGAACACCTGCTTGCTCTTAGACTCCGCACCCTGGGGAATCTTGTGCTCTAGCTCCCAGTATGATCCGTGTTGGTGCTCCAGAGGACCTGCTTTCCTGAACCACCCAGAGCTCCATCCGCGACAGTCAGCCATAGGGTCCACTACCTTAGTCAATGTCCCCATGTGTGCATTTGTCACCTGGCCTCAGGTGACCTGACAGTTTGATCAGCCATGGACCCGGCTGATGTGCCGCTACCCGCAGATGATCCGTTGCAGGGCATAGTCCACAGACTCGAGACCCTGGAATCTAAGCAGACTCAGGTAATGCGATTCCTCCAGGATTTGGCTTTCCATTTCAAACAGGTTTAGGCCTCCTTAGGAACCCTGATGCAGCTACCTCAATCACAATTGGCATCTGTACCTATACCAGTCGCAGTCACAGGCACACATTCGCTGCAACTGCCAGCTCCGTCCCGGTTCTCTGGGGACTCCAAGGCCTGCAGGGGGTTCCTCAGCCAGTGCACCATTCACTTCAAACTCCAGCCTCAAAACTTCTTGTCTGATCCGGCAAAGGTAGTGTCACGAGGGTACTCACCGAGGCCGAGATGCTGAGAGCGGTTCTCCCTTGCGACTAAGCGCACTCCACCCCTGGTGGTGGAACAGAGGGTGAAGGGCGCGAAGAGGCACGAGGTACCAGCAGGCTGGCAGGTCTGCGTGCAGATGACGTGGAGCTGGAAGCTGTGCAGTACTAGTAGACACTGGAGCCCAACGGGAAGGAAGGCTAGCCAAATCCAACAGCAGGCCGAGGGTCAAACACAGGTGATCAGTAGCAAGTTCCAGGGATAGTGGGTCACCCACAGGAGCTGCCAGAAAAAGTCAGAGAACAGGTAATGGACCCAAAACAGGAGGCAGGAAGCAAGTCCGTGGACAGGCAGAGGGTCAAACACTGGAGATACACAGCAAGTCCGTAATCAGGCCAGGGGTTTGAGCACAGGAGATAATAGCAAAGTCTGTAGGCAGGCTGGAGGTCAAGCACAGGAGACTGGCAGAGTAATCCATAAGCAGGCCGAGGGTCAAACACTGGAGAGAGGTAGCAGAGGTCCAAAAGGCAAGCCAAGGGTCAGGTGCAGGAAGAGATCGGAGCAGGTCAAGGTCAATCCGGGTCACAGCGGTAGTATCAAGGCAGGAACCACAAGCAAGGAACTAGGGAAGCTGAAAGATAAACCAGTAACTTGAACATGGATCCAGGCTGTCTTTTATAGGCAGCTAGGAAGTCATGTGGTGCGTGCAGCTGACAGCTTCCACTGTCAACTTTGCTGCTATCTAGTGTTCAAATGGAAGTATGCTGTGCTTCTTTATAAATGTTTCACTGACCGTTCCCCCCCCCCGAGGGGCAGCCTCTGGACGCCTAAACTGGACATTAATTCTGGGTGTTCCAACTGAAAAGTTCGGATCAAGTGAGGGGCGTGTATGTTCCTTGAGGGTTCCCAAGAATTATTTTCAGGCGGGTACTCCTTCTTTTTTTTCTTTTTTTTTTTTTAATTCTTTATTTTCTTAAAACAGGGTATACAGGTATAACATTGCCATTTAGAAAAAACATCTGGTGCTTCGACCTATCTTTTTATCTTCTGATTGTCGCCATACATAAATCAATAAAGAAAACCTTATTTAAACCATATTATTTCACTTTCGTGATTTTAATATCGTCTTCTGGCCTCTTCGTCCTATTACCCCCTTTTTTTTCCTCTACATCCCTGATCCTCCCCCCATCCCCTCCCTTAGATCCCAATTTCCTCCTTCCTTTATCCCTGCTATACGCAGGGGAACATTAAACAAACAACAGGACGGAAAAAAAAATGCATCAAGGAAGCAGCTGCAGGCGCCCGAATGCACTATGGCCAATAGCCGGATTACCTCTCCCGCTACCTGTAGAGAGACAGGAAGGGTAACATGAGTTTGAGTAGGACCAGCAACTTGATAGTTCATAGCATAATGGTTTGCCTGACTTACTGGGTCTCACGGGGCAGTTACGTAAGTAATGTCCTGCTTCGCTGCAATACAGGCACAGGTTGGCTTGGCGTCTCCACAGTCTCTCATCGGGGGTGAGTGGAGCTCGGACCAAGCCTAGCTGCATGGGTTCACTCTCAGGAGCAGAAACAACAGAAGGAGCCGGGAACGGAGGATGGACTGGAGAAGGCTTGGGTAGCATCCAGGTAGGTCGGGTGGACTGGAAACGCTCGGAGCGCCGTTCCCGCATGCGTCTGTCCAATTTAATGGTCAATTGAATTAAAGCTTCCAAAGTAGTAGGGGTCTCGACCTAGGCCAGTTTGTCTTTAAGGGCTTCGGAAAGACCCTGGTGGTACTAATATTTGAGGGCAGCCTCGTTCCATCCTGTATCAGCTGACCATTTACGGACCATTTATAGTCCTCCACTGGTCTCTTTCCTTGGGTCAGGGCATGTAAGATGGACTCTGCCGTGGCTGTACGCTGAGGGTCATCATACAGTTGAGCCATGGATTCAAAGAAAGTGTCTATAGAGTTCAATATGGGGCTTCTCTGCTCCATGAGACCATGGGCCCAGGCTTGTGGTTCCTCAGATAATAAGGAGATAATGAACCCAACCTTGACAACTTCGGAAGAAAAAGTCCTGGGTTGGAGGGCCAGGTATAGGGAGCAGGCGTTCTTGAAAGCTCTGAATTTCTTTCGGTTGCCCGAAAATCGGTCAGGAATAGGAACCCATGGTTCAGGAATGGCCATAACGACAGCAGGGTTGGACTGAGCTTGAGAAGAGGAGGTCCCAGGAGAAACTGCTGAAGCTGTGGTGGCTGAAGCGGGCGACCTAGATAGGTGCTGAAGACATCCATCCATCTGGACATAACCCTCCTGCAACTTCTGGACTGCCTGCGTGAGGGCTGTGACCTGCTGGCACAAGGCCTCAAGAGAACACGCTCTGTCGGCCTCATACATTTTGGCTGGATTATACTGTCACGAGGGTACTCACCGAGGCCGAGATGCTGAGACCGGTTCTCCCTTGCGACTAAGCGCACTCCACCCCTGGTGGTAGAACAGAGGGTGAAGGGCACGAAGAGGCACGAGGTACCAGCAGGCTGGCATGTCTGCGTGCGGATGATGTGGAGCTGGAAGCTGTGCAGTAGACACTGGAGCCCAACGGGAAGGAAGGGTAGCCAAATCAAACAGCAGGCCGAGGGTCAAACACAGGTGATCAGTAGCAAGTTCCAGGGATAGTGGGTCACCAACAGGAGCTGCCAGTAAAGTCCGAGAACAGGTAATGGACCCAAAACAGGAGGCAGGAAGCAAGTCCGTGGACAGGCAGAGGGTCAAACACTGGAGATACACAGCAAGTCCGTAATCAGGCCAGGGGTTTGAGCACAGGATATAATAGCAAAGTCCGTAGGCAGGCTGGAGGTCAAACACAGGAGACTGGCAGAGTAATCCGTAAGCAGGCCGAGGGTCAAACACTGGAGAGAGGTAGCAGAGGTACAAAAGGCAAGCCAAGGGTCAGGTGCAGGAAGAGATCGGAGCGGGTCAGGGTCAATCCGGGTCACAACGGTAGTATCAAGGCAGGAACTAGGGAAGCTGAAAGATAAACCAGCAACTTGAACATGGATCCAGGCTGTCTTTTATAGGCAGCCAGGAAGTCATGTGGTGGGTGCAGCTGACAGCTTCCAGTCGACTTTGCTGCCATCTAGTGTTCAAATGGAAGTATGCTGTGCTTCTTTATAAATGTTTCACTGACAGGTAGCCTATATTTCCTTTCTCTCCGGTGAGGCTTTAGCCTGGGCTGCCCCCCTGTGGGAGAAGAATGATCCAGTGGTTTCTAGCCTGCCTGACTTCCTGAAGCTCTTTCGGAATATCTTCGAGGAACCAGGTCAGGTTTCTTCAGCAGCCAGTGCCCTTTTACGTCTTTGCCAAAAGTCTTCCATGGGACAGTATGCCCTTCAGTTTCGTATACTTACAGCTGAGTTGAGCTGGAATAATGAGGCCTTAGTTGCAACCTTTTTACATGGCCTCGCTGACCAAGTGAAGGATGACTTGGCTGGAAGAACCATCCCCGCCGGTCTGGACGATGTCATCTCCTTGTGAGACCAGATCGATATTCGCCTTCAGGAGAGGTCCCTAGAAAAAAAAAAGCCGCCAGCCTGAGCTCCCCTCCCTCCATCCCATGGAGCATCTTCTGCCAGCTGAGGAACCTATGCAGTTGGACCAGACCAGGCTTTCCCCTGAAGAACGTGCTAGGCGCAGAACTCTGGGCCTGTGTCTCTTTTGTGGGGGCAAAGGTCATTTTCGTGACTCCTGCTCGCTTCGTCCAGGAAGCGCTCGGGTATAATACATCTGGAAGGTAGAGTATTGGACCCAGAAATATCACCTTCTCGTCTTCTACTTTCTGTGTTCCTTCTTGTAGGCACTTCCTCTAATTTGGTCTTGGCTTATCTGGATTCCGACGCTGCTGGCATTTTTATGGACTGGAGAACTACATCTTCCTTGAAGCTTACCCTTTTGCCCCTCACCACGCCACTGGTGGTCTCAGCAATTAATGGCACTGTTATTCCAGGGGGTCCTATCTGCTTTCAGACTCTCCCTGGTAAGATGTCGGTAGGGATACTCCACCAGGAGTGGAAAGTTTTCCTTATCCTACCCAATGCCTCAACCCCCATCGTATTGGGCCTTCCTTGGTTACAGCTCAATTCTCCCCACGTTGACTGGACTTCTGGGCAGATCCTGGCTTGGGATTCCTCCTGTTTCTCGTCCTGCCTACTCAAGGTTGCCCCAAAGGAGAGACTTCCAGTTGCAACTACATCTGTATCTTCTGCTCTTCCCGATGCATATAGCGATTTCCAGGATATGTTCTGCAAAAAAATCAACTGAGGTGCTTCCTCCTCACAGGCCCTTTGATTGTGCAATTGACTTTGTTCCCAGTGCAACTCTGCCCAGGGGCCGTACCTACTCTCTGTCCGTCCCAGAGACCCAGGCCATGTCTGTCTGAGTATGTCGCTGAAAATCTAGAGAAAGGGTCCATCCAGAAATCCTCGTCGCCTGTGGGAGCAGGGTTTTTTTTCGTTGCCAAAAAGGATGGTACCTTAAGACCCTACATTGACTATCGAGGCTAAAAAAGCGGTGACAATCAAAAATCGATACCCTTTACCTTTAATATCTGAACTTTGACAGGTTGAAAGGTGCCTCCATTTTTACCAAGTTGGATCTCAGAGGTGCATACAATCTGATCCGGATACGGGAAGGTGACGAATGAAAAAACGCTTTTAATGCTAGAGATGGGCATTAGGAATACTTGTTTATGCCTTTTGGTTTGTGTAATGCCCCAGCTGTGTTCCAAAACTTTGTCAACAAAATCTTCAGGGATCTGCTTTATCAATTTGTTGTCATCTATCTGGATGACATTCTCACCTTTTTGGAAAATCTGCTTGTCCACAGAAACCATGTCCGGATTGTACTTCAGCACCTTATACCCTGTACACACGATAGGATTTTCCATCAAAAAAAGTTGGATGTGAGCTTTTGGTCGGATATTCCGACCATGTGTATGCTTCATCCTACATTTTCTGTCAAAATTTCCGCCAGCAAAAGATTGAGAGCAGGTTCTCTATTTTTCAGACGAAAAAAGTTTTTGTCGGAAATTCCGCTGGTCTGTATGCAATTCCGACGCGCAAAAAACAACGCATGCTCAAAATTAAGCAGAAGAGCCAAACTGCCTATTAAACTTCATTGATCTCGGCTCGTCGTACGTCTTGTACGTCACCCCGTTCTTGACGGTCGGAATTTCAGACAAGATTTGTGTGACCGTGTGTATTCAACACAAGTTTGAGCCAACATTTCGTCAGAAATTTTCATGTCGGAATTTCCAATCGTGTGTACGGGGCATTAGAGTAAATAATCTGTATGCCAAGCTGGAGAAATGTTCTTTTGAATGTTCTGAGGTCATGTTTCTGGGATGCTTTGTCTCTAGTTTGGGTCTTCGTATGGATCCTGGAAAGGTCTTGGCCATTACCAACTGGCCTCTTCCTGTCAGCCTCAAGGCCACACAGCGTTTTCTTGGGTTCACAAATTATAGGCAGCTCATTAGGAATTACTCTTCCATTGATGCACCTATTATCGCATTGACCAAGAAGAGTGCAAATGCCAAGGAGTGGTCCCCCGAAGCAGTGTCTGCGCTTAATAATTTGAAACAGGGCTTTGTTTCTGGACCTCTCGAGGAGACCTAATCCTGGGGATCCATTTTTTATTGAAGTGGATGCCTCTTCGATGTGGGTGGGAGCTGTGCTTCTTCAATCCTTTGAGAAGAAACGTCAACCATGTGCGTTTAAAAAAAAAATCGAAGGCAGAGAAAAAATGAAGCTATTGGTGATCGGGGACTTCTTTCAATTAAATTGGCGTTAGAGGAGTGGCGTCATCTCTTGGAGGGTTCCCCTCACTCCATAACAATTTTCACTGATTATAAAAATCTGCAGTACTTACAGAATGCCAAATGACCGTATCCCAGACAGGCCAGGTGGAGCCTTTTCTTTTCCCGTTTTAATTTTACGATTACGTACAAACCTGGTTCCTTTAACAGTCGGGACGATCATTTGAAACATTGGATGAGGAGCCCAGCCCTGAACCTGAGCCGATCATTTCAACCTCATGCATTCTTGCCCATTCTACTACGCTCGAGTCAAATATTCTTCCTGGCAAGACCTTCGTCCCCATTGAGCTAAGAGCTAAGATCCTTTGTTGGGAACATGATTCCAAGGTGGCAGGTCATGCTGGTTTCCTCCGATCCTCCCTGCTCATCATTCGCCACTACTGGTGGCCTACTCTTCGCTCAGATGTCAAAGACTACGTTAAGGCTTGTCATGCCTGTGCTCAGTCTAAATCCTCCACACAAGCTCCTGCTGGTCTTTTCATGCCTCTGCCCATTCCTAAGGAGCCCTGGTCTCACATTGCCATGGATTTTATCACCGATCTCCCACTGTCTGAGAATAATACGGTCATTTGGGTGGTAATCGATCGGTTCTCCAAGATAGCTCATTTTGTTCCTCTTCCTGGTCTCCCTTCTGCTTGTGCTTTGGTTCCCAATTTGGTTTGAGAAATCTTCTGCCTCCATGGGGTTCCTTTTCTTATTGTTTCTGACAGGGGTGTTCAATATACTTCTCGTTGGTAGAGAGCCTTTTGCAAATCCCTCAGTATCATCTTGGATTTTTCCTTTTCTTACCACACTCAATCCAATGGACAGACTGAGAGGCCTTTCTCTGCACCTTAGTCTCTGCTCATCATGAAGATTGGTCCTCTCTACTCCCGTGGGCAGAATTCTCTCACAATAATCATGTAAACACCAGTTCTCAGAAGACACCCTTTTTTGCAGTTTATGGAAGACACCCTCAGCTTCCTCTTCCTATGACCTGTTCTCCAGACATTCCAGCTTTGGCTACGGCTCAGGAATCTTTCAATTTTATTTGGAGTGACATTAAGGATTCCCTCCGGGTAGCTGCTGACAAATTCAAAGTTTTTGCCGACCGTCGCAAGCGTAAACCGCCTTCTCTACAGCCGGGGGACAAAGTCTGGCTTTCCACCAGAAACATCAAGCTCCGGGTTCCTTCTCTGAAGTTTGCCCCAAGATTCATTGGCCCATACTCCAAAACTTCTAAGCTGAACCTGATTTGTTTCAAACTTCAGATTCCTAAAAGCCTCAAAATCTCAAACTCCTTCCACGTTTCCCTTCTGAAGCCTTTGGTTCTCAATAGGTTCTCTCGTCCTCTTCCTACCGCGGCCCCGGTTTCTGAGGATAATCAGGAGTAGGGATGAGCTTCGAGTTCGACTCGAACATTGCCTGTTCGCCGAACAGCGAACAGTTTGGGGTGTTCGCGGCAAGTTCGAAAAGCCGCGGAACACCCTATAAAAGTCTATGGGAGAAATCTAAAGTGCTAATTTTAAAGGCTTATATGCAAGTTATTGTCATAAAAAGTGTTTGGGGACCTGGGCACTGCCCCAGGGGACATGTATCAATGAAAAAACAAAGTTTTAAAAACTGCAGTTTTTTCGGGAGCAGTGATTTTAAGAATGCTTAAAGTGAAACAATAAAAGTGAAATATTCCTTTAAATTTCGTACCTGAGGGGTGTCTATAGTATGCCTGTAAAGCAGCGCTTGTTTCCCGTGCGTAGAACTGTCCCCGCACAAAGTGTCATTTCTGAAGGAAAAAAAGTAATTTAAAAGCACTCGTGGCTATAATGAATTGTCGGCTCCTGGCAATACAGGGAAAAGACATTGATTTAAAAAAAAAATGCGTGGGGGTCCCCCCAAATTCAATTTACCAGGCCCTTCAGGTCTGATATGGATATTAAGGGGAACCCTGCGTCAAATAAAAAAAAATGACGTGAGGTTCCCTCCAAATATCCATACCAGACCCTTCCGGTCTGGTATGGATTTTAAGGGGAACTCCACGCCAAATTAAAAAAAAAATGGCGTGGAGTTCCCCCCCAAAATCCATACCAAACCCTTTATCCGAGCACGCAACCTGGCAGGCTGCAGGAAAAGAGGGGGGGATGAGAGAGCGCCCCCCCTGAATCGTACCAGGCCACATGCCCTCAACATGGGGAGGATGCTTTGGGGGTCTGTGACCCCTCAAAGCACCATGTCCCCATGTTGATGGGGACAAGGGCCTCATCCCCACAACCCTTGCCCGGTGGTTGTGGGGGTCTGCGAGCGGGGGCTTATCGGAATCTGGAAGACCCCTTTAACAAAGGGGACCCCCAGATTCCGCCCCCCCCTATGTGAATTTGTAAGGGGTACATTGTACATTGAACACACAGACACAGTTGGGAAAGTCCTTTATTAAAAATAAAAAAATAAAAAACTTATTGCACCTATGTAATCCAGTGTCCCGTGGTGATCCGATGTCCAGTGCTGCAGCCTCCTCCAGTCTCCACTCCACACGAAACCCCCCACTTCTCGCTTGCCGGGGAATAGCCAATGACGTAGGCGGGATCCCGCCTAAGCCATTGGCTATTCCCCGCAAGCGGGGAAAGCCGGGGCTTACCCCTATGATCTGACAGGTGACTCCGCCCCCTCGTACATCAGACCCTGCCTACGTCATTGGCTGAGCGGACCTGATGGGGAACTTCCTCCGCAGTGTAATAAATGAATAGACGGTGACCCCGCCCCCTACGTTATTGGCTGAGCGGACCTGATGGGGAACGTGAGAAGGGGCAGGGTCTATTCATTTATTACACTGCGGAGGAAGTTCCCTGTAACGGGAGGGCCCATGGTACCCAGAAGTTCTTAGAAAGTATGAGCCAGGAAATAATGGACATTGATAATATATCTTGGACTACCTAAAATGGGATAGTAATATTAATCCACAATATTTACTGGTTGTTTGATTCTGAACTCAACAGGTTAATTGAGAGATGCTGATTTATTCAACTCCAATCACCTGGATGCCTGTTGTAATGTTAATGAATCCAGACTAGCTTCTAAAAGACCTTTTCATTGTTGTTTGTGGTGATGTGGATTGTGATAATTAACTCTGTAATTGTGTGTATTGTAAATTAGCAGACAGACAGTCTGGGAAACGGAAAGGTTATGCATAGTATTAATTTAAGCTGTAAAGGGATTAGCTAATGAACTCACCTGTTGTCTGCTAAGAGATGTCAGAATGTGTATTGGGGGCTCGTTATGTAACCATTGTGTGATGTTGTGGGTGGAGTTGTTCATTTGGACTACAGTATTCTTTTAGTGTATATAAGGGCCTGCTTTTCTCAATAAAGTGTGTCAGACCAGTTGGAAACCTCATACAGAGCGTTTGTCTCGTATTTCTGGGAGAATTATTCCTATGGGTCTCGGTCGCCTGACTGTAGAGTGTTGGTAGCTGATGTGTGTTCGGAAAGGGAATATCCTAAACGGCGTTAACCCCTTTCATACTTGGGGTGCCGTTACAATTGGGGTCAAAGCAGCGGGATGATTCCACAGCCTATAAGGACAGCTACAAGAGGACACAGGACAATGGAAGCACAGTAGGGATGGCTAAAGCTCTCTTCCCTCAAGGACTTACTGGAGAACCGAATGCAGACCGGCCAACAACCGTAAAAAGAGGGACATTAATCGCAGAACGAGTCGAAATGGATGGAGCTGAAAGACCCAACATAACCGAAAGGCCCAGCATAACAGACAGGACACCCAAAGAGGCAAGTTTTGATTGGGCTGTTAACATAAGACTGGCACATTATGGTCCTAACCCTACAGCGGAGATCATAGACCGAGTTATAGCGGCTGTGGATGCAAATTGGCTACAGCAAAGAGGTTCTGCAGCAGCAGAAGTTAGAGTAGCACCAACTGAAAGGAGAAAGATACATTTTGCTGCTTTTAAGAATTTCATTGAAACTGAAGGGGAGATTGATGGGTACCTTGCCGATTTTGAACGGCAATGTGTCCTACACAGGGTGCCCACAGAGGAATGGGTTACCATTTTGTCTGGGAAACTGTCCGGCCGGGCCAGTGAAGCGTTCAGGGCCATCCCAGACAAGGATATTATGAACTATGGACTGGTAAAAGAAGCACTTTTGGCCAGGTATGCCATAACACCGGAGGCATACCGGAGGCGGTTCCGAGAGACAAGCAAGCAGACTGGAGACTCGTATACCGAGTGGGCATGCCGCCTACACCGCACGGCATCCCACTGGGTCGCTGTATGCCAAGCAGAATCCGGGGAAGAGGTGCTGCAGGTGTTCCTGCTGGAGCACTTCTTTGACAAACTGTCCCTGGAAGTCAGAGAGTGGGTCCGGGACCGAAAACCTTTCACCTTGCCTGAAGCAGCTCGCCTGGCGGACGAATACACAGATGCCCGCAAACTGGATAACCCTGTGGTCAAGACAACAGCTCGGGTGGATTATCGATCAGCGGCCACTTATTCTCAGCAGCCCAGGTTCAACACCCAGGGCTACTCACAACCCATCAGGTGTTTCGGGTGTAAACAGCTAGGGCACAAAAAGCCAGACTGTCCATTGAATCCAGCCATCCAGTCCCAGTCATGGAGACATCCAGCAAGGGGGAACCCCCACACACCCATGCCTGCGGCCAACTGCGTTACGGAGGGAGAACATTGGGGCGTCCTGCACGAGGCTGATCCAATACAAGCAGCTAACCGGGACAACAGGTAGCAACACAGGCAGACTGTCTGGGTCAATGGAAAGGTAGCCAAGGGCCTATGTGATACTGGCGTCAACATGACCCTACTACAGAAGAACCTCATCCCAGAGAGCCAACATACCGGAGACACTGTAGTCATAAGAGTAGCAGGAGGCACCGTCTTCCGGCTACCCGTTGCCCGCGTTCACCTGGATTGGGGGGTTGGTTCGGGACACGTGAATGTGGGGGTGATAAAGGATTTGCCAGCGGATGTACTACTGGGGAATGATTTGGCCCCCCCTTGTTTCTGCTTACGCCCCGATGGGCCCCGCTGAAGCCAACCCAGTGACTACCTGTGCCCAGACCCGTGCTGCTGGAACCGACCCGCTTGCTGCTGAGACCCGGGTAAGACTATCTCCCCCGACATGTACCTTAGATCAGGCACAATATCACAGTCTAAAATTGGAATGTGACAAGTTGGCCAGGGAGAAATCGGAGATGCAATGACACTACGTCATGTATTATGAGATGTCCCATGGCTTGAACATTGAAATGCACAAACAGGCTGAAATTGTCAAAAGGTTAGATGGGATTTGCACCCAGGTTTTGCCTCACCTCTCACAAGAGCATCAGCAACAAGTTTTGGGAGCCATTGAGAGACCAGAACTGAATTCCATTATTCGCCCTGCAACCTTACAACTTCACCATCAGCTACCGACCCGGTAAGCAAAATGGCAATGCTGATGGGTTGTCCAGGCATTAGAGGAATGGCACTATGGACTAACTTCGGAGTCAACCCGTCTGGGGTCTCCTCCTGTGTTAGTCTCCTGCCGAAAGGGGAGAGATGTAACGGGAGGGCCCGTGGTACCCAGAAGTTCTTAGAAAGTATGAGCCAGGAAATAATGGACATTGAAAATATATCTTGGACTACCTAAAATGGGATAGTAATATTAATCCACAATATTTACTGGTTGTTTGATTCTGAACTCAACAGGTTAATTGAGAGATGCTGATTTCTTCAACTCCAATCACCTGGATGCCTGTTGTAATGTTAATGAATCCAGACTAGCTTCCAAAAGACCTTTTCATTGTTGTTTGTGGTGATGTGGATTGTGATAATTAACTCTGTAATTGTGTGTATTGTTAATTAGCAGACAGACAGTCTGGGAAATTGAAAGGTCATGCATAGTATTCATTTAAGCTGTAAAGGGATTAGCTAATGAACTCACCTGTTGTCTGCTAAGAGATGTCAGAATGTGTATTGGGGGCTCGTTATGTAACCATTGTGTGATGTTGTGGGTGGAGTTGTTCATTTGGACTACAGTATTCTTTTAGTGTATATAAGGGCCTGCTTTTCTCAATAAAGTGTGTCAGACCAGTTGGAAACCTCATACAGAGCGTTTGTCTCGCATTTCTGGGAGAATTATTCCTATGGGTCTCAGTCGCCTGACTGTGGAGTGTCGGTAGCTGATGTGTGTTCGGAAAGGGAATATCCTAAACGGCGTTAACCCCTTTCATACTTGGGGTGCCGTTACATTCCCCATCAGGTCCGCCCAGCCAAAGACGTAGGCGGGGTCTGATGTACGAGGGGGCGGGGTCACCCATCAGATCATAGGGGTAAGCCCCGGCTTTCCCCGCTTGCGGGGAATAGCCAATCACGTAGGCGGGATCTCGCCTACGTCATCGGCTATTCCCTGGAAAGCGGGAAAAGCTGGGACTTACCCTATGATGTGACGGGTGACCCCCGCCCCCTCGTACGTCATGGGGGTTTCGTGTGGAGTGGAGACTGCAGCGCTGGTCAACGGATCACCGCGAGACACTGGATTACATCGCTGGAATGGGTTTTTTATTTTTTTATTTTTAATAAAGGACTTTGCCAACTGTGTCTGTGTGTTTTTGTTTTTTTTTACACTTTCTTTGTGAAATGGTAGGGGTACAATGTACCCCTTACCAATTCACATAGGGGGGGCCGGGATCTGGGGGTCCCCTTTGTTAAAGGGGTCTTACAGATTCCGATAAGCCCCTCACCCGCAGACCCCCACAACCACTGGCCAAGGGTTGTGGGGATGAGGCCCTTGTCCCCCAAAGCATCCTCCCCATGTTGAGGGCATGTGGCCTGGTACGGTTCAGGAGGGGGGCACTCTCTCTTCCCCCCCTATTTTCCTGGGGCCTGTCAGGTTGCGTGCTCGGATAAAGGGTCTGGTATGGATTTTAAGGGGAACTCCACGGCAAATTAAAAAAAAAATGGCGTGGAGTTCTCCCCAAAGTTCTCCCCAAAAATCCATACCAGACCCTTTATCCGAGCACGCAACCTGGAAGGCTGCAGGAAAAGAGGGGGGATGAGAGAGCGCCCCCCCTGAATCGTACCAGGCCACATGCCCTCAACATGGGGAGGATGCTTTGGGGGTCTGTGACCCCTCAAAGCACCATGTCCCCATGTTGATGGGGACAAGGGCCTCATCCCCACAACCCTTGCCCGGTGGTTGTGGGGGTCTGCGAGCGGGGGCTTATCGGAATCTGGAAGACCCCTTTAACAAAGGGGACCCCCAGATCCCGGCCCCCCCTATGTGAATTGGTAAGGGGTACATTGTACCCCTACCATTTCACAAAGAAATCTAAAAAATTGTAAAAAGAACACACAGACACAGTTGGGAAAGTCCTTTATTAAAAATAAAAAAATAAAAAACTCATTCCAGCAATGTAATCCAGTGTCCCGTGGTGATCCGATGTCCAGCGCTGCAGCCTCCTCCAGTCTCCACTCCACACGAAACCCCCCACTTCCCGCTTGCCGGGGAATAGCCAATGACGTAGGCGGGATCCCGCCTAAGCCATTGGCTATTCCCCGCAAGCGGGGAAAGCCGGGGCTTACCCCTATGATCTGATGGGTGACTCTGCCCCCTCGTACGTCAGACCCCGCCTACGTCATTGGCTGAGCGGACCTGATGGGGAACTTCCTCCGCAGTATAATAAATGAATAGACAGTGACCCCGCCCCCTACGTCTTTGGCTGAGCGGACCTGATGGGGAACGTGAGAAGGGGCAGGGTCTATTCATTTATTACACTGCGGAGGAAGTTCCCTGTAACGGGAGGGCCCGTGGTACCCAGAAGTTCTTAGAAAGTATGAGCCAGGAAATAATGGACATTGAAAATATATCTTGGACTACCTAAAATGGGATAGTAATATTATTCCACAATATTTACTGGTTGTTTGATTCTGAACTCAACAGGTTAATTGAGAGATGCTGATTTCTTCAACTCCAATCACCTGGATGCCTGTTGTAATGTTAATGAATCCAGACTAGCTTCCAAAACACCTTTTCATTGTTGTTTGTGGTGATGTGGATTGTGATAATTAACTCTGTAATTGTGTGTATTGTTAATTAGCAGACAGACAGTCTGGGAAACGGAAAGGTTATGCATAGTATTAATTTAAGCTGTAAAGGGATTAGCTAATGAACTCACCTGTTGTCTGCTAAGAGATGTCAGAATGTGTATTGGGGGCTCGTTATGTAACCATTGTGTGATGTTGTGGGTGGAGTTGTTCATTTGGACTACAGTATTCTTTTAGTGTATATAAGGGCCTGCTTTTCTCAATAAAGTGTGTCAGACCAGTTGGACCCCCGCCCCCTCGTACGTCATGGGGGTTTCGTGTGGAGTGGAGACTGCAGCGCTGGTCAACGGATCACTGCGGGACACTGGATTACATCGCTGGAATGGTTTTTTTATTTTTTTATTTTTAATAAAGGACTTTGCCAACTGTGTCTGTGTGTTTGTTTGTTTTGACACTTTCTCTGTGAAATGGTAGGGGTACAATGTACCCCTTACCAATTCACATGGGGGGGCGGGATCTGGGCGTCCCCTTTGTTAAAGGGGTCTTCCAGATTCCGATAAGCCCCTCACCAGCAGACCCCCACAACCACTGGCCAAGGGTTGTGGGGATGAGGCCCTTGTCCCCCAAAGTATCCTCCCCATGTTGAGGGCATGTGGCCTGGTAGGGTTCAGGAGGGGGGGCACTCTCTCTTCCCCCCCTATTTTCCTGGGGCCTGTCAGATTGCGTGCTCGGATAAAGGGTCTGGTATGGATTTTTGGGGGGAACTCCACAACATTTTTTTTTTAAATTTGGAGTGGAGTTCCCCTTAAAATCCATACCAGACCTGAAGGGCCTGGTAATGGAATTTGGGGGGACCCCCACGTCATTTTTTTTTAAATTTGACGCAGGGTTCCCCTTAACCACTTCAATACAGTGCTTTTTATACCACTTCCATACCGAGTCTATTCTAGCACTTCTCTCCTACATGTACAAATCATCATTCTTTTGCTAGAAAATTACTCAGAACCCCGAAACATTATATATGTTTTTTTAGCAGACACCCTAGGGAATAAAATGACGGTCATTGCAACTTTTTTTCTTGCACGGTATTTGCGCAAAAATTTTTCAAACGCCTTTTTAAAAAAAAAATGGTTTCATGAATTAAAAAATAACAAAACAGTAAAGTTAAGCCTCGTACACACGACCGAGTTTCTCGTCCAAAACCGGCAAGAAAAGTGCCGCGAAAGCTTTCTTGTCGAGAAAACCGTTCGTGTGTATGGTTTTACGACGATAAAACTGCCGTGAATCTCGACGAGATAATAGAGAACCTGCTCTCTATTTTCTCGTCAGGATTCAAGATTTCCTCGTCGTGTTTCTCGTCGGCCTGTTTTGTGACAAGAAAATGGTTCGTGTGTATGCTTTTACGACTCTTCCAAAAGCGCGCATGCTCAGAATCAAGTATGAGACGGGAGCGCATCTTCAGCTAAATCAAGCCTTCGTAATGGAGATAGCACATTCGTCACGCTCTAAATTATTGCATCGTTTAAATGTTGTGCATTGAAATCTTCTTTAGAATGTTACATTAATCAAAACGAATGAACTTCTTTTGCTGCTGATATTCACACAGAGTTATGACTATATTTTTTTAACCTTTTTCATGCTGCTCTTAAGAAGATTTAGGTGTATTATATCGTGCAAGATCTTCTGAATATTTTACTGTTTTAGATTTTTCTAACAGATGTTAATTTTAATTTGGCAATGTTTTGCTAGTGATCTCCCATTGTATATTTTAATTTTTTTATTGTAAATTTTACACCCTATATTTTTTACATTATTATTTTCTTGTTTTTTGGGGGGTTGTTATCTGTCCCTTTTTTTGGCTGTCAAATGTATCTGCTTACTCCAAAGCTAAATTAAAAAATTGTAAAAATAAACATAGTCAAGTATGAACTTAAACAAAAATAACATTTATTCATGTTTAAAAAAAAAAAAAGAGAAGGCAGCGCTGGAGAACCTGCTGCCATTTGTGCATCCCAGGGACCCCAGAGCACACATCAACCCTGTGTGGACACTAAAATTGGGAGCTTGAGAAGGCCAACAGTTCTGAGCACAATCTGATGCTGGCCTCCCAGAGGTCAGGAACAGCAGCAGGTGATATATATGTCCCAAGTGTGTGGTACTACAACAGGCTGCCTTCTGTCCGACCACAATGAAGCAAGGCCATCACTTCCTCGTCTTCTTGGCAGCCTTCCCTGCAGCCTTCCCTGAAGCCTTCCCTGCAGCCTTCCTTCTTCATGTGGCTGGAGGCTGGGCCACTGGAGGGGTACTCCTGTCAGGAGGAGGAGGAGGTGGAGGAGAAAAGGGTGGCGCAGAAGAAGAAGGTGGAGGTGGAGGAGGAGGTGGAGGAGAAGGGGGTGGGGCAGAAGAAGAAGGTGGAGGAGGAGGTGGAGGAGAAGGGGGTGGGGCAGAAGAAGAAGGTGGAGGAGGAGGAGGAGGTTGAGGTTGGGATAGTTGTGCCACCTCACATATGGCCGTATTGGGGGTAATTTTCTCCATCACCCCCTTGTTCAGCAAGGTGATGAGCAGGGGCTCGCATAGGAGGCGTTGCTCCATGCTCATCACCTTGAACTTGGCCTCCACTAGGCCGGCAATGGCCTCTTCAGGGGATGTGGGCTCCTAGAGGGTGGTATGGGCCTCTCGAATAAGGGCCATTGCTGCCTCACTCGTGGTCCTGTCCCTCCTGCTTCTTTTGGGAAGTCGGATGGGAGGCACCTGTGATCTTGTGGTTCTCCTCGGGCCGGCCACCTCCTGTCTGCCACTGGGCCCTGCCACCTCCTGTCTGCCACTGGGCCCTGCCACCTCCTGGCTGCCACTGGGCCCTGCCACCTCCTGGCTGCCACTGGGCCCTGCCTCCTCCTGCCTGACAGTTTCCTGACCCTCCTCCTGGCTGATTTCATCCTGTGTATGAAAAAGGGACATAGTTTAATATTTTGGTTTATTAGTTTCATACAACTTTCAGATCCAGATTGTAGCAATTTGAATGTAAATCAAGAATACATTTCCAAACATTTACAACTACATCAGATTGACTATTTAGCACCCAATTTAGGCAAGACTAATGTCTAGAGATCTTGATTTTACGTGTGGAACACAAAATAGTTTATGTTTGTCATCTTGACATATTTTTCAAACATTAGGTTTATCCCAATACATTATCTATAAATACTATACCTGGCTCCAGATGGCCAAATCAGGTTCATCCAGGATGGCTGCCTCCTCTTGCTCCAGAGAAGGCTCAGGTTGGCTGCAGGGAAGTCTGGGGGGAAGAGTGGACAGTGATGGCCTTGCCTCAATGTGGTCACCCAGAAAGGACATCCTGCTGTAGTACCACAAATTCGGGACATACACATCATCTGCTGCTGCTCCTGACCTCTGAGAAGCCAGGACCTTAGAGCGTTCAGTCCTGTATGTGCCTCTCAAGCTCCCAATTTTAGTGTCCACCTGTGTTGCTGTGGCTGTGGGCACCTTGGTATGCACAAATGGGAGCAGGGTCTCCAGCGCTGCTTTTCTCACCCCTTTTTTTTATGTATGGGGTTTTTGGTTTCCCACAGAGCGGGCAACTCCCTTACCCGGTCTATAAATTCCGCAAGGAATTCTTTGTCACTAATAAAGACATTCATATTGGCTCTGCAAGTAAAATAAAAATTATATAACTAATGTGAGGCACACAGTCTAACCTCCTTAAAATCTTATTCACCATATATATCCTCCAACATTCTCAAGACAGTATAGGGCAACAATTTTTCAAAGTCACAAATTCACATACCTTCGTTCGCACGTCCGTCACTTGAACTCCTCTCTCCGCACACCGAACGTAGTATAGTCACATGTGTGTTTGCTATATATACACCACGCATGCGTCAAACTACGCACACGTCGCTCCGCACACGTCGCCCGCCCATGACGTTCTAACATCTTTTCCCTGCCCCTTCTCTTTCGGCGCGCAGACAGATATGGCGGATTTACAGCAGGTGTCTGATAATTCCTCAAATAACGAGGAGGAGACAAGCCCGGAGACTGAGGAAACGTCACGATCAAGGAGGAGATTCAAGGCATCTAATATGTCTTATGCGGAGATGGCGGAGATGGTGGACATATTGCTAAAGTCGGATTATGACGCAAAGCATGGGCCGTATAGCAAACCTAATAGAAGGAAGGCCAAAATCATGAAGAAAGTCGTGAAGAGTCTGAAGAAGAATTTTGGGGTGAAACGCTCAAATGAGCAGCTCAGAAAGAGGTGGTCAGACCTCAAACTGAGGGAGCCGGAGCAGTTAAGGAGCATTAAGAGAATGCTAGCAAAAAGTAAGTACCGTATTTATCGGCGTATAACACGCACTTTTTTCCCCTTAAAATCAGGGGAAAATTGTGGGTGCGTGTTATACGCCGATACTCACCTATCCCCGTCGAATCTCCGCTGACTGAGCGGAGCGCAGCGATCGCCGCCGAGATACACATAGCCGAGTGTACTCGGCTTTTCTCGGCTCCGCTCACAGTCACGCCCAGTCCCGCCATTGGACCTGTGTTATGTCCATCATAGGGCGAGACTCGGCGTGACTGTGAGCGGAGCCGAGAAGAGCTGACTAGAGCCGAGTGCACTCAGCTATGTGTATCTCTCCGCCCAGTCCCTGCGTTCGCCCCGCTCCGCCCAGTATCTGCGGCGATCTCGGCGGCGCCATTTTTGAAATTCGGGCAAGGCTGTACTGGGCACTGAGGCAAGGCTGCAATGGACACTGCTGGAAAGGCTGCAATGGACACTGCTGGAAAGGCTGCACTGGACACTGGGGAAAGGCTGCACTGGACACTGGGGAAAGGCTGCAATGGACACTGAGGAAAGGCTGCAATGGACACTGCTGGAAAGGCTGCACTGGACACTATGGAAAGGCTGCACTGGACACTGCTGGCAAGACTGACAAGGCTGCAATGGACACTGGTAAGGCTGCATTTAAATGTTAGTTTAAATGTAAGTTTTTTTTTCCTCAAACTTCCCTCCTAAAAGTTTTTTTCCCTAAAATTCCCTCCTAAACTTGGGGTGCGTGTTATACGCCGATAAATACGGTACTTTGGAAACTTTTATGCTATTAATGTATTTCTCAACTTACATGTTGCTCCAAGTTTATTTTTTTTACAAGTGTACTCCCTTCCAAAATGTCATATTTTGAACTTGGTTGGGCACAGTAAGCGTTCGTTACAGACACATCGTTCGGTCACTATCCTCGTTTTTTGATTATTTTTCAGGCTCAAATTTAATTAGACATCTGCCTGTTTTGATAAAATTGTTGTTCTTACATTGTTGGCTAGATGATGTGTTTGTAAAGAGAATGAAATGCAAACTTTAATCAGTGTAAAGGAGAGGACACTCAGCAGCTGGTTCCACATCTGTACTTTTGAGCACTATAGTGTGGCCCACCAGAACCGCCTTTTTTGGGGGTCCCACACAGGTGCATCAGTGAAATTTTGTGGTGCCTCCATGTCTCAAAATTGACAGCCAAAGGTGAATACTAAACATATTTTTTAGACAAAATAATGTCTTCATGTGGAAATTCTGCACAAACAGACACTTGTACCCCACTTCCAAGCAATTTAGCCTGTTTTAATTTTTTAGAGAAAATTTCTGTGTGATAACTAGACCTTTTGTTTGATTCTCATAGGGGAGAGAAGACTGGGAGGAGAACACTCCAGGGAGCACATGAAACACACAGCTTCGAAACAACCCCAACCTCACCAAGACCCACAACCTGAGGGTGTTGAGGAAGTTGAAGAGGTGGAGGAAGGAGAAGTGCAGGAAGGAGAAGTGGATGACGTGGTGGAACTGGTCACCACAACAGGTCAGTATCTGTCACCACAGCTTCAGGTAAGAGATGTAGGCCTGCAGAGTTATAATACCTTTTTTTTTTTATATTTTAGGGGATGTAAATGTTGTGGTGAAAGATAGTACACGTTTCTCTGCTGACAGTGCCCTACGAATAATACAGCAAGTGATGGAATGTAGCACAGAACTGGACAGAATTAAACAAAGAATTCATGTGATGGATCAAACCTTTAAAGACATTCTAGATGTTTTGGGGAGAATTGAATAAGGCCTCAAAACCCCCATTTTTGTTTTCAGTTTGTTATTAACCCTTTTAATGTATTTTTGACAATCAAACCAGCCAAAAATTGAATATGCACACAGTGTGTCAACATGTGCCATCTGCCATCAGGGGATATCCATGTACGCCTTTTGGGGGTGCAACCCCTTCCTCGTATCTAAAGTAGGTGAACTGAAGAAGGGGTTGCACCCACAAAACACGTCCATTGATCACCCCTGATGGCAGATGGCACATGTTGTCAATAGGGATCAGGAGTCTAAACTCCCTATTGGAAATTACTTCAAAATGTGTGCATATTCAATTTTTGGCTGGGCAAGGGGTGCCAATACCCCATATTAGGACGGGCACATAGAGACATAGTTTGTGTAAGTGAATGTCTCATATTGCTCAGAGGTATCCAATGTTGTACTTTTTGGAATGCAACTAATGGTTTTGTATTTTCATAAGAAAACAATTGCCGGTTTGTGGCCAGCCAAAAAAACAAAAACAAAAATAATAATTTACCATGTGTGTGAATGTGCACAGAGTAAAATGTTTGAACACAAACAACGTGTAGCTTCTTTTTCAAATACGCTCTAACCTTATTTGTGTATTTTTTTGGGTTGCATAGTGAAATGGTTGTTTTTTACTAAAGGAAAAAACAATTGCCACTACAAATGCACTAAGACAAACTAGGAGACAGGAAACAAACAAAGTTACCAGATTAAAAAAGAATTTTAATGAGTTTTTTATGCACAATTCTTTAGTCATGGCCTGGCATAGGAATTGCCCCCCTACCCGTGAAATAGTCCATATATTTCTCCCGAACCTCACGGGCATTTTGGGGGGGCAAGCCAGGACGGGCAGATTCGAGGCCCGGCAGGGGATTGGCATGGGAAAGTCCAGCCTCAGGCAATACTGAGGCCATATAAGTACTTGATTTTCGGCACAGAAAATTATGGAGCACACAGCAGCATAAAACGACATAGTTTATCTTGTACTCTGCCAAGTGGATGGGAGTCATGAAAAGGCGGAACCGGCTGGCCGGTAATTGAATACCCTCTTCTCTGGGGTCAGGGTCCTCTGTGGAAATGGCCTCATGAGGTGCGGTCCAAGTCCGAAGGCTTCATCAGCCAAAAAAACAAAGGGGAGTCCTTCAACATTCCCTGCATCCGGTGGCAATGCAAGGTCGTCACTCTGGAGACGGAGGGCAAACTCCGTCTGGATGAAGGATCCCCCATCGGACATCCGGCCATTCTTCCCTACATCAACATAGAGGAATTCATACCGTGCTGACACCACCGCCATCAGCACAATGCTATGAAACCCCTTGTAATTGAAGTAGTAGGACCCAGAATGGGGTGGCGGCACAATGCGGACGTGCTTCCCGTCTATGGCACCACCGCAGTTGGGGAAGTCCCACCGCGTGGCAAACTCCGATGCCACAGTCTGCCATTCCTGTGGCGTGGAAGGTAGCTGGGGAGTCAAACAAGATGAAAAAAAAATAGAAATTTTAAATAGAACATTGCAAGCAGATTATAAGAAAATACATTAGAGGCAATAAAAATCTCAGTTTAAGGTGTTTTTAATAAGTATAATGGAAGGCTGATGTTTCATATTCATCACCCCCTCTAATGGTCCATTCTAACAAAATTTGGGGGGGGGTAGATGTGTTTGGCCACAGGATAGCATTGCAGTGGCGGGGCGTCCAGAGTGGGCGCTGGAGCACTGCCCCCTCTCACCTGTGCCCGTCAATCAGAACAATACATAGGTTCATGCCTTGCATTAACCTATGTATTGTCAATGCCGCCCACTATTCAGGTGGATGGCCCCCTGTTGAGCGACGGCCATATGAATAACTGCGGCATTTAGGGGGTGAAAATTGCATATCAGAAACAGGGGGCAAATAGGCTTGCAAAATCCAGCCTGAGGGATGTAATTGGCTTGATAAAAGTAAAATAGGGGACGCAGGGGGACGGGGACATTCCTTGGGTAAACACTGACAGGCTGCTCTGCCAATCATGTTCACCAAGTCTGTTTTACGGTTACATGATTGGCTGATGCAACATCGAGGGCAGGAAAAGACATCAAGGACAGAAGAAGGATGGCGCTGACCAGAAGAAGGTAAGTGCAGGGCTGGGGGGAAACTGGCTGCATTGGAGGGGACAAAATGGCTGCATTGGAGGGGACAAAATGGCTGCATTGGAAGGGGCAACTGGTGGCGTTTAATAGGCACAGTCGCTAAAAAGGAGGAAGTTTAGTTCCTAAAATTGGGGTTGGACGCCCAAACATTTGGAGCAACAGACGCCCCTGCTGGAAAGGTTAGTGAAGGGAAATATGCATGGAGGAGAAAAAAGGGGCATTTAAAAGCTTCCAGCATGCATGAGGACAAAGGGGACATTCTCAGCATATTACAATCATGGTAATTAGGGAAGGATGAAAGAAATACAATACATTATCATACATGAAATACATAAAATGTGATGTTAATGGAGAAAACTTACCCTAATATAGTCCTCCTGCAGGACTTGGATAATGGCAGAACAGGTGTCTGGGATTATGAGGCCCAGAGCCTGGGGGGAGATGCCTGTCGTGAACTTCAAGTCCTGCAGACTTCTCCCTGTCGCCAGGTAACGTAAGGTGGCGATGAGCCTCTGCTCAGCACTGATGGCTTCCCGCATAACGGTGTCCTTCCTGGTAATATTGGGGGACACCAAAGCCAACAGATGCTGAAAAACGGGGTCAGACATCCGCAGAAAATTCCTGTAGTCCTCAGGATTATTCTCGACGATCTCCCGCAGCAGAGGCATATGGCAGAATTGGTCCCGCTGGAGCAACCAATTCTTGGTCCATGAACTCCTCCTCACACCGTTCATGGACTGGTCTTGGTCCAAAACAAGCAGACCAACACCAAGCGCACGCACAGCACGAACTCGACGACGAGAACGTACAGGCGACATGGCTAGGAAACGGTCGTCTTATCAGAACGTACAGAACAGAACGCACTTTAGAACAGCAAGGCCTATGAATAACGAACTGAAAATCAGAAACGAACGGGCAAGAACGCACTGTAAAACAGATACGACCTTTCTAGACGCCCTGAAAGACAAGATACGAACCCACAAGCACAAACTGAACCGCAGAAAACGAACTGAAAAGCACGAAGACTGAAAAGAGCGAATCGTCTCTTCCCAAACTTTTACTTCACACGCGGTAACACGAGATCAGCAAAAGCAGCCCAAGGGGTGGCGCCAGGGAAATCGATCTTCCCCTTTATAGTGCCGTCGTACGTGCTGGACGTGACCACGGAGAACAATGAGGAAATTGGGAAATGTCAGTGTGTACGCATGGAAAGCTTGACGAGTAAATCGTCAAGGTTAACAAGAATCTCGTCGAAAAAAACGACGTGTTTTTTACGACGAGAAAATCGGCCGTGTGTACGAGGCTTTAGTCCAATTTTTGGAGAAAATATGAAAGATGATGTTACGCCGAGTAAATAGATACCTAACATGTCACGCTTTAAAATTGCGCACACTCATGGAATGGCGCCAAACTTCGGTACTTAAAAATCTCCATAGGCGACGCTTAAATTTTTTCTACAGGTCACCAGGTTAGAATTACAGAGGAGGTCTAGTGCTAGAATTGATGCACGTGCTCTAATGCACATGGCGATACCTCACATATGTGGTTTAAATGGCGTTTACATATGTGGGCGACTTACGTGTGCATTCGCTTCTGATCGCGAGCTACCGGGGACAGTGGCGTTTTAATTTTTTTTTTACTTATTTTTTTTTTTTTTTACAATTATTTAACTTTTTTTTTTTTTTTATCACTTTTATTCCTATTACAAGGAATGTAAACATCCCTTGTAATAGGAATGTGTGTGACAGGTCCTCTTTATTGAGAGATGCGGGGTCAATAAGACCCCACATCTCTCCTCCAGGCTGGAAAGCATGAGATCAGTGAAAATGTTTTCACTGATCTCATACTTACTAGCCGCAATGGCGGCTTTGTTTACATTTGAGGACCCGGGCATGACGTCATCACATCGCGCCCAGGCCTCCGACGATCATAGAGATGACTGGTGACCATCTGGTCACCAATCATCTCTATGCTCGTCACGTGACCCACCAACGCCGCCGGAAGATTCTCTCCGGGTCCCCGATCGCACGGGAGAGCCCAGAGAAGCACCGGATAGCGGCGGGAGGGGGGGATGTCCCCTCCCACCGCCTATAAGAACGATCAAGCGGCGGAACTGCCGCTATGATCATTCTTATGGTGCACAGAATCGCCGGCATGTCAAAAGGATATCTGAATGATGCCTCTAGCTGCAGGCATCATTCAGATATCCCCCTACAAAGCCAGGACGTCATATGACGTCCACCCAGGATGGGAGATCCCATCTGTGGACGTCATTTGACTATGGCTGGGTAGGGAAGTGGTTAATATCCATACCAGACCTGAGGGGCCTGGTAATGGAATTTGGGGGGACCCCCACGCATTTTTTTTTTTTTTTTTATCAATTACTTTTCTCTGTATTGCCGGGAGCCGACAATTCATTATAGCCGCGAGTGCTTTTAAATGACTTTATTTCCTTCAGAAATGACACTTTGTGCAGGGACAGTTCTAAGCACGGGAAACAAGCGCTTCTTTACAGGCATACTATACCCCCCCCCCCCCCCCAGGTATGAAATTTAAAGGAATATTTCACTTTTATTGTTTCACTTTAAGCATTATTAAAATCACTGCTCCCGAAAAAACTGCAGTTTTTAAAACTTTTTTTTGCATTGATACATGTCCCCTGGGGCAGGACCCGGGTCCCCAAACCCTTTTTAGGACAATAACTTGCATATTAACCTTGATAATTAGCACTTTTGATTTCGAACGTTCGAGTCCATTGTATTTAATAGGGTTCTAAAGTTTGCGCAAACTTTAGGTCTGTTCTCAGGTTCTGGTGCGAACCGAACGGGGGGGTGTTCAGCTCATCCCTAATCAGGAGTAGGAGGTTAGTCAAATTCTGGATTCCTGGCTATGTAAAGGCATTTATCAACACCTCGTGCATTGGAAAGGGTTTGGTCTCGAGGAGAGGTCTTGGATCACTGCATCTGATGTCTTTGTGCCTCGTTTTTTCAGGAGGTTTCATCTGAGGTTTCCCTCCAGACCTGGGCCCAAGTGGGGGAGGAGGAGGCCTCGACAGAGGGGGGTATTGTCATGAATCTGCAGTAATGTTCATGTCTGTCTGCTTACCTCTCTGTTGTGTTAAGCCTAGAGACCGACCCCTATTCACCTGTCTGCTTAAGAAATCTTTCCTCAAGAATGGCTCCACCCCAGCCTCTAACAGGGAACACTTAATTAACCTGTGCACTGCAAGCCAAGCCTCGCTGATCAATATTGTGTGTTTTGCTTCCTGTGTGCTTCTTGCCATGTGCTCTACTTTTGATTCTGTTTATCCTTCCTTGGCTTGTTCTGGACTATCCTTGTCTGCTTCATACCCTGACCTTTGGCATGTTCTTTGACTATCCCTGTCTGCTCGTTGCCCCGACCTATTGTTTCATCTCCTGACTATCCCTTGTTGTCCCGGTCTGCTGCTTCCTCTGTCCTCCAATAGCCTACCGTGAGCATGAGCTGGGAGCCCCTGGGGGCCTCGACCTGGAGCCAGTTGCAGCGAAGTCCATGCCCACCATTAGGGGCCCTGGTGAACACCTGCTGGCTCTTGCAGACTCTGCACCCTGGGGAATCTTGTGCTCTAGCTCTCAGTGTGATCTGTGTTGGTGCTCCAAAGGACCTGCTTTCCTGAACCACCCAGAGCTCCATCTGCTGCAGTCAGCCGTACGGTCCACGACCTTAGTAGTGCACTCCTGACCCCAATGGTGTGCATTTGTCACCTGGCCTTAGGTGACCTGACAAAGCCAAAACCAAACATAGAATGAACCAATCCCTGTTATACGCAAAGATGGAAGCTTTCAATAAAAACTGTTTAACAAAGTTTAATAGTCTATGGAAACCATGGATTAAACACCGGACTTCGAAGATCAAGTACTTTTACCATGGTAGTCGAAGTTACACCGTGTAGATATACAATTACCCTCTGGGAGTAGCCTATTTTCAGGTCACCCTATCTTCTTTTCCTCCTACCTGTTTTCTCTCTCTCGCTATTATTGTGAACCCTTCCCCCCCTCCTTCTCCATACTACATTTTTAATTTAAGGTAAAATCCACTAAAGTAGGTTGACATACCATAATAATATGCCGATAATGGACCCCACATCAGCGGTAGATTAATCATGATCTTTTCCTATTTAATGTATTGTAGCGATCATACATAAACCTTAAATATAAGGTAGACTTTTGCTTAGATAAGATTGGTATTTATCTACTGCAGGGGTCTTCAAACTACGGCCCTCCAGGTGTTCAGGAACTACAATTCCCATCATGCCTAGTCATGTCTGTGAATGTCAGAGTTTTACAATGCCTCATGGGATTTGTAGTTCCACAACAGCTGGAGGGCCGTGGTTTGAGGATCCCTGATCTACTGCATGGTTATGTTTCGTTTCCATATTTAACTATACAATTTTATTGTGTCATTTATGACAAGTAATATAGCTTCCTGTAATATGATTATCTTAATGTAACAATGTAAAACTTTTCTCTTCACACATTTTATTCAATGTTTTCTGACAATCTTTAACAAAATACTTGAACAAGGCAAATTTACAATTCCTCCCAATAGCCCATTGCAATATTGGCATAACATGGTGAAAAATGTGCCCCCATAGTCGTGCCTTGTAATTGGAGATAGAATTGCTGTGGAAAGGATTGAACCCCCTCAATAAAAAAGTGTGCCTGCCGAGAGTTTACCAAAAGATCCTTATATAGAAAATATTGTAAGGCTCTCAGACCTACTGAGTGAAGAATTGACGTGTAAAATCCTCACATAGTAGGTCTGAGAGCCTTACAATGTTTTCTGTATAAGGATCTTTCGGTAAAATCTCGGCAGATTTTTGCCTTGTGAGTTGAAGACAATTGTGCTATAGCCCCGTCTTCCACCCTCTCAGACCTTCGTGGACCAAGTAATGTGTCCTTGTACCTGTGTACAGGCTTAACCCTTTCACTGCCAGATCCATACTGTTGTGAGTGTGGTATGGAATCTTAATAATAATAAATATGGGGAATTTCAATTACATAGAATTTAGTGTTTTGCGCTACTATAAGTACAGTGTTTTTTTTTTTCAGTGCCTCCAGCCTTACGGCAATTAAAAATGTGAACTTTGTTCAGACAATCAGTAATATACCACATTAATTTCTTGAGTTCGTTAATCTATGGGGAATTCTTACCAACTGTGAGGGGGTTAGCTCGGCAGCGGGTGTGTGTGACCCCCGGGATGGGCTCCCCAGACAAAAACAGGCCCAGCAAACGGAGGTTGTGGTTTTCAAAATCAAAAAGGTGCGGTTTATTTTCTATTTACAGTGACAAAACACAGCAAAGCAAAAGAAACATAAATAAAATAAATCCTGGTCAACTTGACCTCTGACTAAACATACAGGTTTCCTAACTAACAACTGGGATCAGCCTAGTGCTGTCCTAGTCCCTAAGTCCCTGGTTTTAAATGTCCAAGCAAATAGCCACACAGGCTTTGTCTCACCGCACAGGGGTTCACTCTCCCTAGACAGTCCACACAGGTCTGGTTCCAGGCATGAGCTAACATCTAATGAAGCTGGGAGTTCTTATAGAGGCCTAAATGAGCTGACAAGCTTCAGCTGGTCTCATCAACTCCCTGTCTGCACGACGCCCCACACTCTCCCTAGAGGTATGAGTCATCCATGAGCCCACTAGCCTTATACAACTCTCCACCTAGTTGTATAAGTCGGCATAAAGCCTGAATCTGGGCGAAATATATCTACCCCCCTGGATGCAACCAGGTGACTTTACCTTCCTGCTGTCACATACCCCCCCCCTCTTGTTTTAACCTCGGGGTTGGAACACCAGCAATCAGGCATTCATGTACTCGAGACAAAGCATCCACATTCCCCATTTGAACGCCAGGGCGATGCTTTACTGTGAAGTTGAATTCCTGGAGGGCCAGGAACCACCTATTCACTCTTCTATTTGTTTCCTTGTTTTGAGCCATCCACTTTAACGGAGCGTGATCCGTAACCATGTCAAAGTGCCTACCTAGCAGGTAGTACCGAAGGGAATCTAGAGCCCACTTCACCGCTAAACACTCCTTTTCAACGGTGGCGTAATTTACCTCATGGGACTTCAACTTCCTGCTGAGGTAAATGACTGGGTGCTCTTCCCCGTTCCAGACCTGGGACAATACTGCTCCTAACCCCACATCTGACGCATCACTTTGTACGACAAAGTCTTTAGAGAAGTCGGGTGAGTACAACACTGGCTGGCTACATAAGGCTTGTTTCAAGAATTGGAATGCTGCTTCAGCCTCGGGGGTCCATTTAATCATGACCGACCCTTTCCCCTTCGTCAGGTTGGTTAGGGGCACAGCCTTAGAAGCAAAGTGGGGAATGAATCGCCGATAATACCCAGCGATTCCCAGAAAGGCTCGTACCTGCTTCTTGCTGTTGGGACGTGGCCAACTCTGGATGGCCTCGACTTTGTTGAGTTGGGGTTTTATTACTCCCCTCCCAATGGTGTACCCAAGATATTTGGCCTCCTCCTGCCCAATGGTACACTTCTTGGGGTTAGCCGTAAACCCCGCTTCCCGAACAGAGTCCAGGACTGCTTGCACTTTTGGCAGATGTGAGGCCCAATCTGTGCTATGGACAATTACGTCATCCAGGTAAGCCGCAGCATACTTCCGATGGGGCCTCAGCATCTGGTCCATTTTCCGCTGGAATGTGGCCGGCGCATTCTGTAACCCGAACGGCATTCTTTTATATTGGAACGCCCCGTCTGGGGTTACAAATGCGGTTTTCTCTTTGGCCGACTTGGCCAGGGGGATTTGCCAATACCCTTTTGTGAGGTCAAGAGTCGTCATGTATCGGGCTGTTCCCAGCCGGTCGATCAACTCATCTATACGTGGCATGGGGTAGGTGTCAAATTTTGTAACTTTGTTCAACTGACGAAAATCGTTACAAAATCGCCAGCTCCCATCCGGTTTAGGCACCAACACAATGGGACTAGACCAATCACTTTGGGACTCCTCTATCACCCCTAAGTTCAGCATTTTCTGTACTTCCTCCCGTATTGCCTCCCGTCGGGCCTCTGGGATCCGATAGGGTTTTAACTTCACCCTTTCACCGGGCGGGGTAATGATGTCATGCTCTACCCCAGATGTTTGTCCCGGCAGCTCAGAGAATACCTCCTTGTTGCGAAGCACAAACTCCTTAACCTCCTGTTGTTGGGGTTGTGACAAGGTGGCTGCTATTCCAACCTCAGGAATCACGCAACCAGTTTGAGCTGGTGACCAAGTGTCTGCGACTAGGGACTCTCTATCCCTCCAGGCTTTCAACAGATTAACGTGATAGATCTGTTCGGGCTTTCGCCTTCCTGGTTGTCTGACCTTGTAATTCACTTCGCTCACTTTTTCCATTATCTCATAGGGGCCTTGCCATTTGGCAAGGAATTTACTTTCAACCGTAGGGACAAGTACCAGTATCCTATCCCCCGGGGAAAAGGTACGGGTCTTGGCTCCACGGTTGTACACTCTCTGCTGTGCTAACTGCGCTTGGGCCAAATGTTCCTTCACGATGGGCATTACCTGTGCAATTCGGTCTTGCATCAGGGCGACATGCTCAATCACACTCCTGTGGGGAGAACTCTCACTTTCCCAAGTTTCCTTGGCAATATCCAACAGCCCTCTTGGGTGTCTCCCATACAGTAACTCAAAGGGGGAGAATCCCATAGAGGATTGGGGCACCTCCCTAATAGCAAACATCAGATAAGGAAGTAGACAGTCCCAATCCTTTCCATCTCTATCCACCACTTTCTTCAACATTTGTTTTAGGGTTTTGTTGAATCTTTCAACCAGCCCATCGGTTTGGGGGTGATACACAGATGTACGTAATTGCGTCACTTTGAACAATTTACACAGCTCCTTCATAACCCGGGACATAAAGGGTGTACCTTGGTCCGTAAGCAGTTCTTTACAAATACCCACCCGGCTAAACACAAGAGATAGCTCTTTGGCTATGGTTTTGGCCGAGGTATTTCAGAGAGGGATCGCTTCTGGATAACGGGTGGCATAGTCCATTATAACTAATATGTACTGGTGCCCCCTAGCGGACTTGATTATAGGCCCTACCAAATCCATGGCGATCCTCTCAAACGGGACCTCAATGATGGGTAGAGGGACCAGCGGGCTACGGAAATGTGGCATCGGGGCCGACCTCTGACACACAGGGCAGGAGGAACAATAATTTTCTATGTCCTTCATCACCCCCGGCCAATAGAATCTCTGTAATACCCTCTCTCGGGTTTTCTCTGTCCCCAGATGACCTCCAAGAATGTGCCCATGGGCCAACTCCAACACCAACTTCCTGTAAGGTTTGGGCACCACAAGCTGCTCAACGGTTTCTTCTGCCCTTTTTGCCACCCGATACAGTAGGTCCTTCTCTACGCTGAAGTATGGGTAAGTGCAGGTATTATCTGGGTTCACTAACTCGCCATCTATTTTCACTACGTTTTCCCGTGCCTTTATTAGGGCGGGGTCTTTCAACTGTTCTGTGGCAAAGTTTTCCCTGTGAACCTCAAGATCAGAAAACTCCACAGACGGTAGGTTTTCGTCTGAGGAGGTGGGCTCCTCTCCAGTTTCTTGAGTCTCCCCTGCCAATACTGATAAGGGAAATTCCGGAGAGTCCTCACCACTCTCAGGGGAGTTCTGGCTATCACATTCCTGGTACATAGGGGCACCAGTGGGGGGCTCAGGATCATCCCACAGTTCCCAGAACTTCGGAAAATCCCTTCCCACAATGGCGTCATGCGGTAACTGAGATACTAAGCCCACTGGATGAGAGAGGGTACCTTTGGGGGTCTCGAAACACACTGTAGTCACTGGATACTCTCGGGTGTCCCCATGCACACAAATAACAGCTACCTTGCTATTCCCAAAGACCTCTGTTTTAACTAACTCAGCCTTTATCAGGGTCACAAGGCTACCTGAATCCAGCAATACCACAACATTTCTACCATTAACACACATTTTGCATAAATGTTTCTCAGTTCCTCGAATGGCAGTGCATGCGACTGTCGCACACAGCGACTGACGTCTGCCCGTCAGAAAGTCACACTGCATGGGTTCCTCCACAACCGGGCAATTGGCTGCAATATGTCCCGCTTGCCGGCAGCGGTAGCAAACGATCCTTCTTGCCGCCTCTTGAGCCGCTGATTTCCCAGGCTGTTCTCGCCAAACTTGGGGTAGAGCTCCCACCCTCTCACTCTCTCCACCCTCACCCCTTGGAATCCTCTTATCCGCCCCTGGGGATGGTCTGGTCTTAGGGTGGAAAGTCCGAGTGTCTCTGGAAGAGGCCGTCAGGTTCTCTGTAGCCAAGTATTTCTCCACACGATCCACAAGACCATCGGCCGTCTCTGGGTCTCCATGGCTTACCCACTTTTGGATGGCAGTAGGAAGAGCTCTCAAAAACCGATCCATTACAACACGTTCCACAATCTTTGGTGCGGACAAAGTCTCTGGCTGTAGCCACTTTCTGCTCAGGTGAATGAGATCATACATTTGAGACCTGGGGGGTTTTCCAAGCTGGAAAGTCCAGTTATGCACACGCTGAGCCCGGACAGCCTGGGTGACACCCAGCCTTGCCAAAATTTCAGCTTTTAGCATCACATAGTCTTTTGCTTGGTTAGGCTCTAGGTCATAGTAAGCTTTCTGTGATTCACCAGTTAACAGAGGAGCCACCAGTCCAGCCCACTGCTCCTCAGGCCACTTTTCTCTTTCAGCGGTCCTTTCAAATGTGGTCAAAAATACCTCTGGATCATCCTCTCCAGTCATTTTTGTCAATAAACGACTCACCCCAAAGGACGCGGTATTAGTGGGACGGCTTTCCTCACTGGTCTGCGGACGTTGCTGCATTACTGCTTCCATTTGTTGTAGTCTCTGCTCTTGCTTCTGTAACAGGTCTATGAAGCGGGCCTCAGATTGCTGCTGGGCTTGTTGCTGAGCTTCCAGACTCTGTTGGTGAGCTTGCTGCTGGGCTGCAAGGCTCTGTTGATGAGCTTGCTGCTGGGCTGCAAGGCTCCTTTGCAAACCTGCATTTGTCTGCTGTTGATTGGCATTTGCTAGAGCCAGCTGTTTCAGTATCTCCTCCATGCTGGCTTAAAAAAAAACTGCCACTGGTTCTCCACCAACTGTGAGGGGGTTAGCTCGGCAGCGGGTGTGTGTGACCCCCGGGATGGGCTCCCCAGACAAAAACAGGCCCAGCAAACGGAGGTTGTGGTTTTCAAAATCAAAAAGGTGCGGTTTATTTTCTATTTACAGTGACAAAACACAGCAAAGCAAAAGAAACATAAATAAAATAAATCCTGGTCAACTTGACCTCTGACTAAACATACAGGTTTCCTAACTAACAACTGGGATCAGCCTAGTGCTGTCCTAGTCCCTAAGTCCCTGGTTTTAAATGTCCAAGCAAATAGCCACACAGGCTTTGTCTCACCGCACAGGGGTTCACTCTCCCTAGACAGTCCACACAGGTCTGGTTCCAGGCATGAGCTAACATCTAATGAAGCTGGGAGTTCTTATAGAGGCCTAAATGAGCTGACAAGCTTCAGCTGGTCTCATCAACTCCCTGTCTGTACGACGCCCCACACTCTCCCTAGAGGTATGAGTCATCCATGAGCCCACTAGCCTTATACAACTCTCCACCTAGTTGTATAAGTCGGCGTAAAGCCTGAATCTGGGCGAAATATATCTACCCCCCTGGATGCAACCAGGTGACTTTACCTTCCTGCTGTCACACAACATATAAATATCTTCCAATAAAATTATTGAGTAAATAAATTTTATTAATTTACAAGTATAATCATACAACTTCATACAAAACCGGAATTTCTGGTGATTAATATTTCATACATTAAGACATCAACGCGACAATAAAACAATTTTCCTTAATATTTGACAAATAACCCAAGGGTAGCCCCAATGACTATGTTCAAAAACACAGTATCTCTTGGCGCTTGGAAAAACAATTTTCAGAATTTCAGAATTTCTCCGGCCGGAAGGAATTCAAAATATATGTCTTGCGGAGTCAACAGATAGATATTAGCAATTTGAAGGAAATATTAATTTAACAGGGCTATCAGATTGAATTGGGCGATAAATAATTTCCCTGGAAACCACAATAGCCAAATTTGTTGATCTTAATTTCACCCACACACGGCTTCAACACACAAGACCAATAACGTGGGACAATTATTAACCACTTAAGCCCGGGACCATTTGGTAGCTAAAGGACCAGAGGTGATTTCAGAATTTTGCACTGCGCTCCTTTAACTGTAAATTGTGCGGACATGCAATGTTGTACCCAAACGAAATTTGCGTCCTTTTCTTCCCACAAATAGAGCTTTCTTTTAATGGTATTTGATTGCCTCTGCGATTTTAATTTTTTGCGATATAAACGGAAAAAGACCGAAAATTTTGAAAAAAAATTATATTTTCTACTTTTTGTTATAAGTAAAATCGAATAAACTAAATTTTAGTCATACATTTAGGCCAAAATGTATTCAGCCACATGTCTTTAGTAAAAAAAATGTCAATAAGCGTATATTTATTGGTTTGCGCAAAAGTTATAGCGTCTACAACTAGGGTACATTTTCTGGAATTTACACAGCTTTTAATTTATGACTGCCTATCTTATTTCTTGAGGTGCTAAAATGGCAGGGCCGTACAAAACCCCCCCCAAATGACCCCATTTTGGAAAGTAGACATCCCAAGGAAATTGCTGAGAGGCATGTTGAGCCCATTGAATATTTTTTGTCTCAAGTGATTGAATAATGACAAAAAAAAAAAATTACAAAAAGTTGTCACTAAATGATATATTGCTCGCACATGCCATGGTTATATGTGGAATTGCACCCCAAAATACATTTTGCTGCTTCTCCTGAGTACGGGGATACCACATGTGTGGGACTTTTTAGGAGCCTAGCCGCGTACGGGACCCCGAAAACCAAGCACCGCCTTCAGGATTTCTAGGCACAAATTTTTGATTTCACTCCTCACTACCTATCACAGTTTTGAAGGCCATAAAATGCCAAAATAGCACAAAACCCCCCCAAATTACCCCATTTTGGAAAGTAGACACCCCAAGCTATTTGCTGAGAGGCATGGTGAGTATTTTACAGCTCTCATTTGTTTTTGAAAATGAAGAAAGAAAATATATATATATTTTTTTTTTTTCAATTTTCAAAACTTTGTGACAAAAAGCGAGATCTGCAAAATACTCACAATACCTCTCAGCAAATAGCTTGGGGTGTCTACTTTCCAAAATGGGGTCATTTGGGGGGGTTTTGTGCCATCTGGGCATTCCATGGCCTCCGAAACTGTGATAGGCAGTGAGAAGTGAAATCAAAAATTTACACCCTTAGAAAGCCTGAAGGCGGTGCTTGGTTTTTGGGGTCCCGTACGCGGCTAGGCTCCCAAAAAGTCTCACACATGTGGTATCCTCGTACTCAGGAGAAGCAACAGAATGTATTTTGGGGTGTAATTCCACATGTGCCCATGGCATGTTTGAGCAATATATCATTTAGTGACAACTTTGTGCAAAAAAAAAAAGAAATTGTCTTTTTTCCGCAACTTGTGTCAACATATAAAATATTCCATGGACTCAACATGCCTCTCAGTATATAGCTTGGGGTGTCTACTTTCCAAAATGGGGTCATTTGGGGGGTTTTGAACTGTTCTGCCATTTTATACACAACATTAGGAAGCTTACATCCACTCTTCTAACCACTTGAAGACAAAGCCCTTTTTGACACTTTTTGTTTACATGAAAACATTTATTTTTTTGCAAGAAAATTATGTTGAACCCCCAAACATTATATATATTTTTAAATCAAATGCCCTACAGATTAAAATGGTGGGTGTTGCATTTCTTTTTCTACACAGTATTTGCGCAGCGATTTTTCAAACGCATTTTTTTGGGAAAAAATACACTTTTTTTTAATTTTAATGCACTAAAACACACTATATTGCCCAAATGTTTGATGAAACATAGATACCAAGCACGACATGCTTTAAAATTTCGCACAAACGCGCATTGGCGACAAACTACATACATTTTTAAAAGCCTTTACAGGTTACCCCGTAAGATTTACAGAGGAGGTCTACTGCTAAAATTACTGCCCTCGATCTGACCTTTGCGGTGATACCTCACATGCATGGAGCAATTGCTGTTTACATATGACGCCAGACCGACGCTTGCGTTCGCCATTGGGCAAGAGCAGGGCAGGACAGGGGTGCTTTTTTATTTTTTTTATTTATTAATTTTGCTTTTTTATTTTATTTTTAAATTGTTCCTTCCATATTTTATTTTTATTTTTTATCATTTTTATTGTTATCTCAGGGAATGTAAATATCCCCTATGATAGCAATAGGTAGTGACAGGTACTCTTTTTTTGAAAAAACTGGGGTCTTCTAGACCCTAGATCTTTCCTCTGCCCTCAAAGCATCTGACCACACCAAGATCGGTGTGATAAAATGCTTTCCCAATTTCCCAATGGCGCTTTTTATATCCGGGGGGGGGGACATTCCCTCCCACTGCTTGTAAAAGCAGTCCAGAGGCTAATTAGCCACTAGGATTGCTTTTACATGAAAGCCAGCCGCTGGCTGAAAAGAATGATACCAAGATGATACCTAAACCCGCAGGCATCATTCTGGTATAAACATTAAAAGTCCAGCAACATACCAGTACGTTGCTGGTCCTTGTTGGACATGTATTGTAATCTTTTTTTTTCATGCAGCCAGTTGGCTGAACGAAAAAAGAGATTGATAGGTGGGTATGCCCACCATTAGAATACCGCCCTTCATCCACCCACTTCTAATGATGGGCATACATGCACCATTTATATATGCCGAAGCATGGGGGCATCCTCCCGCAAAAAAGTTATGCCGCACACACATGGTCGGACTTTTCCACGGGCAAGCCTCCGTCGGAATTTCGACCATATGTACGCGGCATTAGGAGCAAAATTGTTCCTCCGCCCCTGCTTCCCCAATGCTTCGGCATATATGCTTTTTTTTTTTAACTGTGGTGGTGAATTTACCTCCTACAGCACTGGAGTCGCAGGGATCAGGCCTGTCTCTGCGAACGTTGCAGTTATGTGTGTTGTGTTTTGTAAGTGACAGTGATCGATCGATACTGCACTTGGGTGGCCTGGGCTGGACGGAGGGGCAAAACGCAGGTGCTAGCAGGTATCTGGGCTGATCCCGCTAACACTGCGTTTTTGGGAACCCTAAACTGCTGGGGACGCTAGTATAGATCTGATCTGATCAGATCAGATATTGATCTGTTCAGATACTATACCACTAAGGGAGGTGTATGCTTCACGCGTGGGTGTTAGCGTTACTGGCACTAACCTGACGCTGCCTGGGGTGTGACGCAGACCCTCTCTGACGCTAAAACCTAATTGATATCACCCGCCGGGCGATCAGGGGGTTAAACCTTTATTGGGTTATATATATGGCGGGTGCCCTGACACTATAAAAAGCAAACTAACTAACCAGCGTCACCCGTAACACTTATATGGTGATCACTGTTGAAAGGGTTAACTGGGGGCAATTAGGGGGTTAAAACCTTTATTAGATAATATATGGGGGTACCTGACGCTATAAAAACCTGCGGCGAACCTAAAAAAAATTACTGGCTACCGATCGGCATCACCGACACTAAGACAGCAATCAGAAAAACGATTGCTTAGCGACAGTGGTGATAGGGGGTGAAAGGGTTACCTGGGGGGGCGATCAAGGGGATTAAACCTTTATTAGATAATATATGGGGGTACCTGACGCTATGAAAACCTGCGGCGAACCTAAAAAAAATTACTGGCTACCGATCTGCATCACCGACACTAAGACAGCGATCAGAAAAACGATCGCTTAGCGACAGTGGTGATAGGGGGTGAAAGGGTTACCTGGGGGGCGATCAAGGGGGTTAAACCTTTATTAGATAGCTTATGGGGGTACCTGACGCTATAAAAACCTGCGGCGAACCTAAAAAAAATTACTGGCTACCGATCTGCATCACAGACGCTAAGACAGCGATCAGAAAAATGATCGCTTAGCGACAGTGGTGATAGGGGGTGAAAGGGTTACCTGGGGGGCGATCAAGGGGGTTAAACCTTTTTTAGATCATTTATGGGGGTACCTGACGCTATAAAAACCTGTGGCGAACCTAAAAAAATTTACTGGCTACCGATCTGCATCACCGACGCTAAGACAGCGATCAGAAAAATGATCGCTTAGCGACGGCGGTGCTAGGGGGTGAAAGGGTTACCTGGGGGGTGATCAGGGGGTTAAACCTTTATTAGGTAATATATGGAGGTACCTGACGCTATAAAAACCTGCGGCGAACCTAAAAAAAAATTACTGGCTACCGATCTGCATCACAGACGCTAAGACAGCAATCAGAAAAATGATCGCTTAGCAACAGTGGTGATAGGGGGTGAAAGGGTTACCTGGGGGCCGATCAAGGGGGTTAAACCTTTATTAGGTAATATATGGAGGTACCTGACGCTATAAAAACCTGCGGCGAACCTAAAAAAAATTACTGGCTACCAATCTGCATCACCGACGCTAAGACAGCGATCAGAAAAATGATCGCTTAGCGACGGCGGTGCTAGGGGGTGAAAGGGTTATCTGGGGGATGATCAGGGGGTGAAACCTTTATTAGGGGGGTTAGGGGGCTACACTGGACCTAAAACTAACTTTAGTAACACTTTTACAGTCACAAATGTCACTGCAATCAGTGACACTGTGACTGGGGGCTGGGGGGTGATCTGGGGGGTTATCTGGGGGTGTCTGGGGGGCCTGGGGGGGCGATTTGTGTGCCTATGTGTCCTGGTGTCAGTGTAGTGTTTTGTGCACTAACCTGGCATCTTCTCTTGAGCGGCGCTCGGTATATGTGAGCGCCGCATGAGAGATGACATCACTTTCTCCTGCTTCCTCTGCCTGTGTTTACATTACACGGACAGAGGAAGCATTTTCATTCGCCGGGAGCGATCGCAGGGGGGTGGCCGGAATCGAACGGCCGTCCCCTCATCTTGGATCGTTCCCCAATGAATACCGACCGCTCACTGTATAGGAGGGGGGTCCGATCGGACCCCCCAACTGTACAAAGGCAATCATGTACACTGTACGTGATTGTGCCTGTCGGTGCTATTCTGCCGACGTACATATACAGTGAGCGGTCGTTAAGTGGTTAAATACTAAGCAACCCTTCACACAGTACTTGATAAGATTAAAATATAAACAATAAAATATGATTCCTATAATTTTGGGAAGAAAAATGTTATCAATATTTATATGGTCAGTATCCACTTTTTAAAGGGAAAGGATGTATATTCGATTCGTCCTAACAGCAACATCCAGCGAAATAGGGAGTGGACGCTTTTTATCAAACTTGTGTTCGTCCAGAGAGTGTATGTCAGCGTGTGGGTCTGTGGTCCTCTCTCCTTGATTCATGTGTGTGTGTCTCCTTTCATATGGTGCAAATTCTTGGATGGTTACCTCCTTCACTTTGTTTACCATCTCGTAATTGGTTGGTTCCAAATATGGGAGGTAACTGCCCTGATTCTCACCCGCCCATTTGTGACAATGGTTAAGGTGTAATCAGAATATGATGTATAGTGTTATTATGAAATGTGTTTTAACATGTTTCATGTAAATATAATATGGTAATCGCTTGTCTTCTTTTTTTTTGCCTGTCATTTGTTGTCCCCATCTCGTGTACTTTACTGGCTATAAAAAATCTCTACCTAACCAAATACAGTATCTCACAAAAGTGAGTAAACCCCTGACATTTTTGAAAATATTTCATTGTATCTTTTCATGTGACAAGAAGAAATGTGTGAAGAAATTACACTTTGCTACTATGTAAAGTAGTGAGTGTACAGCTTGTATAACAGTGTAAATTTGCTGTTCCCTCAAAATAACTCAACACACAGCCATTAATGTCTAAACCGATGGCAACAAAAGTGAGTACACCCCTAAGTGAAAATGTCCAAATTGGGCCCAATTAGCTATTTTCCCTCCCTGGTGTCATGTGACTCGTTAGTGTTACAAGGTCTCAGGTGTGAATGGGAAGCAGGTGTGGTAAATTCGCTCTCACTCTCTCATACTGGTCACTGGAATTTGGACATGGCACCTTATGGCAAAGTACTCTCTGAGGATCTGAAAAAAAAAGAATTGTTGCTCTACCTAAAGATGGCCTAGGCTATAAGAAAATTGCCAAGACCCTGAAACTGAGCTGCAGCACAGTGGCCAAGACCATACAGCGGTTTACCAGGACAGGTTCCACTCAGAACAGGCCTTGCCATGGTCGACCAAAGAAGTTGAGTGAACGTGCTTAGCGTCATATCCAGGGGTTGTCTTTGGGAGATTGACGTATGAGTGCTGCTAGCATTGCTGCAGAGGTTGGAGGGGTGGGGGGTCAGCCTGTCAGTGCTCAGACCATACGCCGCACGCTGCATCAAATTGGTCTGCACGGCTGTCGTCCCAGAGGGAAGCCTCTTCTAAAGATGATGCACAAGAAAGCCCACAAACAGTTTGCTGAAGACAAACAGACTAAGGACATGAATTACTGGAACCAAGTCCTGTGGTCTGATGAGACCAAGATAAACTTTTTTGGTTCAGATGATGTCAAGCATGTGTGGCGGCAACCAGGTGAGGAGTACAAAGACAAGTGTGTCTTGCCTACAGTCAAGCATGGTGGTGGGCGTGTCATGGTCTGGGGCTGCATGTGTGCTGCCAGCACTGGGGAGGTACAGTTCATTGAGGGAACCATGAATGCCAACATGTACTGTGACATACTGAAGCAGAGCATGATCCACTCCCTTCAGAGACCGGGCCACAGGGCAATATTCCAACATGATAACGACCCCAAAAATACCTCCAAGATGACCACTGCCTTGCTAAAGAAGCTGAGGGTAAAGGTGATGGACTGGCCAAGCATGTCTCCAGACCTAAACCCTATTGAGCATTTGTGGGGCATCCTCAAACAGAAGGTGGAGGAGCGCAAGGTCTCTAACATCCACCAGCTCCGTGATTTTGTCATGGAGTAGTGGAAGAGGACTCCAGTGTTAACCTGTGAAGCTCTGGTGAACTCCATGCCCTCTTGGGTTAAGGCAGTGCAGGAAAATAATGGTGGCCACACAAAATATTGACACTTTGGGCCCAATTTGGACATTTTCACTTAGGGGTGTACTCACTTTTGTTGCCAGTGGTTTAGACATTAATGGCTGTGTGTTGAGTTATTTTGAGGGGACAGCAAATTTACACTGTTATACAAGCTGTACACTCACTAATTTACATGGTAGCAAAGTGTCATTTCTTCAGAGTTGTCACATGAAAAGATAGAATAAAATATTTACAAAAATGTGAGGGGTGTACTCACTTTTGTGAGATACTGTATATTTAGATTGACAGAGTTTCATGGAATCAAACAACATCACCTTTTAACAATAACCGACTGATGCCAATCCCTGTCAAATACAGTGCCTTGCAAATGTTTTCACCCCCCTTGGCATTTTTCGTGTTTTGTTGCCTCATAACCTGGAATTAACATGGATTGTTTGAGGATTTGCATAATTTAATTTACAGAACATGCCCACAACTTTGAAGAGGTTTTTTTTTTTTTTTTTATTGTGAAGCAAACAACAAATAGGACAAAATAACAGAAAAAGTCACTGTGCATAACTATTTACCCCCCTAAAGTCAATTCTTTGTAGAGCCACCTTTTGTGGCTGTCACAGCTCTTTTTTTTTAAATCCTTGTATTTTTCATTTGCTCAATCAATACATGTGATTTGTGCATTTAGTCTTACACATTGATATATAAACAAAAGCATATTAAAATTCCTGTCCATACAAAAAAAAAAAAACCTGATCAATTTACAGTACAACAGTGAAATTTTAATTTTTCCCATTTACTTCCCCGCCCAACCCTTTGAATCTTAACAACCTGGGTCTTTTCTCCTGTTCGCAAACTCTCCCAAATCTAATGCATTGTCATTAGCGCATTTAACTTATAATCCCCCCCCCCCAACCGCCCCATAGGTTTCTACATCAGGAGCCTATCCTTTACGAGTTGTAATGACACAAGGCTAGGATCCTCCAGCCATGGTTGCCATATAAGATTGAATTTATCCACTGCCTTTCTACGTCTGTAGGCGAGCCGTTCTCTGAAAAGCAAGGAATTGACATACGCAATCCACTGCTTCCCTGTGGGAACCGTCTCTGCCATCCAATATCGTGCTATTAGCTTTCTAGCCAAGTACATCAGTCTTATTATCATATAGTACCTTCCTTGTGGGAACTTTTCAGCTTCAATCGCCCCAAGCAGGTACACCAAAGGGTCCAAGGGTATAGGTACCTGGGCCACTCTTGTGATGTTCTGGGAAACCTCCTCCCAGTATCTGTGGAGTTTTGGACACCTCCAAATTAGATGTATAAAGTCCCCTTGCTGTACTTTGCACTTTGGGCACAAGGGGGAGTCCCTTCCTCCCCACTTGTAAAGCTGTACAGGTGTTCTATAGGCCCTATGCAGAATAAATAATTGTGATAATTTGTGGGACGCTGATACAGATACCGCCGGAATAGAGTCCAACGCCATATCTAACTGGTCCCCATCTATATCTCCAATGTCTTCTGCCCATTTACTACGACATCTAAGGGAGGCATAGTCCTGTATTGAGGATAGTAATTCTGCATATGTTTTTGATATTAGTCCTCTCCGGGTATCCGCCTGGAGGACCTCCATTAGCAGACGTGACGATGATATTACTAAGGATTGTGTCATTTGCTGTGCCTGCAGAGCATGCAGAAGCTGAAGATATTGATAAAAGCCCCTTGGGGCTAACTGGAATTCCTGGCACATCTGTTTGTATGTTTTTAACACTTCTCCCTCGTACAGTTGCGAAAAAAAACAAATCCCTCTCTCTTTCCAGGAGGTAAAGCCGTCTAGGTCCTGTAACTCTGGGTATCTAGGGTTTTGCCATATCGGGGTAAAGGGCAGTGGGCCCCTTAACCTCAAAGCCTTCCGGATCTCCCCCCAGACCTTTTTAAGGAGAATACCCGTAGGTGCAGAGTGTGGTATACTAGGTAAGTCCATCTCCAAATGAGATGCTGCCTTTAGTGTAGGAGCCACCGTAGTCACCAGGATACTTGTAGGATCCTCTTTTTCTTCCCTGCCCCATCCCGCCAACTGCTGGAACTGTGAGGCCAGAAAATAAATTTTGGGGTGGGGTACTGCCAATCCCCCCCTGTCCTTACTATATTGCAGGGTGGTTAAGCTTATCCTGGCTATCTTTTTTTTCCATATCAAATCCCGCATCAGGGTATCTATTCGTTTGAACCATTTATTTGGGATCCACATAAGGGAGTTGTGAAAAACATATAATAACTGTGGGGCCCATACCATTTTTATTAAATTCGCCCTTCCCACCACTGACAGAGGGAGCCTGCACCAGCTATTGCATTCCCCCCTCTGTCTTTCCAGTAGTGGGCCCAGATTCAGCTGAAGATATTCCGCTGGATCCGGGGATACCACTACCCCCAAATATTTAAAGTTCTTGGTTATGGCAATCTGCTCTGCACTGGCTGGTAGTGGCTCTGTCAACGGATCTATGGGCATTATTGTTGATTTAGACCAGTTTATAGTGAAACCTGAAAAACCTCCGAAATCTCCTATGATACCCATCACTGTTTGCAACGATGCAGCCGTATCCCCCAGATAAATAAGTGCATCATCCGCATATAAGGAGATTTTTTCTTCCCTTTGACCCCTACGAAATCCGACCACCTCCGACGCAGTACGAATCAAGATAGCCAGGGGTTCGACCGCCAAAGCAAACAGCAGTGGGGATAACGGACACCCCTGCCTGGTACCTCTATGTACCTCAAATGAGGAAGAAAGATTGTTATTGATACGGTGTCTGGCTCTCGGTTTGGAGTAAAGCACCTTCACCGATGTTATGAATTTCTTCCCCAATCCAAATCTCGTCAGGATTTCCAGGAGGTAGGGCCACTCCACACTATCGAATGCTTTAGCAGCATCCAGCGACAGAATGGCCCTACCCCCCGGGTTATCCACCGGCACCTCTAAATTCAAGTACAGCCGTCGTATATTATCTGCCGTTGAACGTGTTGGTATAAATCCAGATTGATCTCTATGGATCAGCCTATCAATCACCTTGGATAGTCTCATAGCCAGAACTCTAGCCAAAAGCTTGACATCCGTATTCAATAAAGAGATCGGGCGATAAGAGTCTAGCTGGAGCTTGTCTTTGCCTGGCTTGGGGAGTACTATTATTATAGCTTCTTGCATTCTATCTGGCAGGCTACCTGTCTCCGCTGCCTCTGATATGGCCTCCAGTAAGTGTGGAAGAAGAATCTCTCCATACTGGGAGTACACCTCCGCCGGTAATCCATCCGAGCCTGGGGACTTATGGTGCGGGGCTTCATCTAGGGAATCTTTCAATTCTGTCAATGTAATAGGGAGGTTTAACATCTCCCTATCTACCTCTGACAGCTGGGGGAACGGGCAAGTTTGCAAAAACCAGGCCAGTTCTGACTCCGTATAATTAGTTTTAGAGGAATATAAATCCCTATAAAACTGATGGAAGTCATCTAAGATTTCAGAGCCAAGAGTGTGTGTTTCCCCAGACCCCACTCTTATAGCCTGAATGCCAGAAGAGTCCCGCTGTTCCCTAGCCACCAAGGCAAGAAGATGACCCGTTTTTTCCCCTTCCTCAAAATAACTCTGCTGATGGAAATATCTCCTCTTCTCTGCTGCTGTTAACAAAACAGAGTTGTATAAAGATTGCACCTCATTCCAGGAGTCATGATTAGCTTGGGAGGGGTCTGCTACCAGTGCCTGTTCTCTAGCTTTCATTTCATCTCGTACTTTGTTCTCCCATTTCCTAGAGCCTTTTTTAATAGCTGTAATTTCTCTAATGAGACGTCCCCTCAAGAAAGCTTTAAGTGAGTCCCATACAACCGCTGCACTAGCCGATCCCGTTAAACTATAAGAATTCCTGCAATGCCCCCACGGTCTCATCTGGGGACGGGAACAGGGTCAGCCAAAAAGGGTTCACTTTCCACAGTGGGTCGGCCCGATGTAGCAGTAATATCTAGCTGTACCCAAAATGGAGAGTGATCTGACAATAATCTTGGCTCATAGGCGGAGTCCCTTACCCTCTGCATTAAAAACTTGTTTCCTAGACCCATGTCGATCCGGGAGAGTCCACCATGTGAAGCGGAAAGGCACGAATAGCATCTCTCCCCATCATGTCTCTCCCGCCAGACATCGTGTAGTCCCAATTCAGAGAGCAAGGAGGCAAAGGCTGTCCTACCGACTGTGGACCTTGCCCCTCTAGAAACCAGTTGCATTCTATCCAGTCCTGGATCTAGGGTATTATTATAATCCCCCAACGCTAACACCGGGACCTCTGGGAATAATGCCATAAGTTGCGCCAACTTTCTAAGAGGCGCCTCCGAAAATGGTGGAGGAATATAAATCGCAGCAACAATACATAGTAACCTGTTAAGCTTACACAGCAAAAAAACGTATCTGCCCTCTCTGTCCACCTGTTGTTGAATGCATTCAAAGGGGACATTAACAGACACCAGAATACTGACTCCCCTGGAATAAGAGGAGTACATGGAATGATATTGTGTTGGGTATTTTCGTGAACGCAACAGGTAGACAGATTCTGGTCGCTTGTGTGTTTCCTGGAGACAAATTATCTGCGGTTGCAATCTACCGAAGTATTTAAACATTGCATCTCTCTTGACCTTATCCCCCAACCCCCTGACATTCCATGTCATAAGTAATATGCCCATTCTATTTACGTTGGCCATTGAGAAAAACGAGGTAGTACTTGTGCAAATAAAAAAAATAAAAAAAATACTCCTCTAAATAAATTACCATCAGAATATATATACCTATATAAAATTAACCTAATATTGTCAGTGTTACCCAAAAGCTTACAAATAGTGTTTTTATACCATCTAGTGTATTTGAAAAACATATATGTCCATGCTTGTGTTTGTAGTTGTGAATCATATCTCCTGATTTTTGATTATAATGTGTCTCCCCTCCCCTCCCTTATCCTGCTTCCCCCTATTCCTTCCCCCTCCCCTATCCCACCTCTCCCCCACCTACCCCCCTTTACTTCCCTCCCCCTCTCCTTCCTCCCCCACCCTCTCCCACTTTGCCCAGCTGGGCCTACCCTAGGGGCTGTACCAGTGACCTCCACTCTACACACATCCCCTCTCCTCACCCGCTCAGCGTACATCTATACCCTTATAGATGTCCACCTCCCCCTCCCACCCCCCTCCTTAGTGATCACACCGTGTCTCTTTCCCTCGTGTTTTTGAAGTGCTATTTAAAGTGTTTTTAAATTTCTCTCTATTTTCTCTCCACCTTGTGTTATGTTTGTCAAATCAAATCTTCCCCAAATCTTCCCCATATATTATAAACCAATTATTTCAATTAAGGTGCTTTTCTGTTTATCACAGTGTTTTTTAGATGTGAAGAAGAAGAAAAAAAAAATATATATATATATATATATATATATATATATATAGGGGTTCATAAATGCAAAAATCCTTTCCTCCATTTTTCACTTGTCGTTTGTCTCATGCTGCCATAAGCGCTATAGGTCTTTTTTATTGTCCTCCAACCACTTCTCCACGCTTGTCGGGGAATCAAAAAGATGTGTGCCTCCCATCGCTGTCACTCGCAGACACAGCTCTAAGTCACTTTGGATAAGTCTCTATGAGCTTGCCACATCTTACCACTGGGATTTTTGCTTATTCCTCCTTGCAAAACTGCTCCAGCTCCTTCAAGTTGGATGGTTTGCGCTTGTGAACAGCAATCTTTAAAGGGGTTGTAAAGCTTTGTGTTTTTTCACCTTAATGCATCCTATGCATTAAGGTGAAAAAACACCTTGCAGTGTCCGGCCCCCCCCGAGCCCCCGTTTTACTTACCTGAGCCCCGAACTTCCGAGGGCGCGATCCAACGTCGTTCTCCCCATGGCTGATTGGCTCTTCATTGGATAGATTGATAACAGCGCAGCCATTGGCTCCCGTTGCTGTTAATCAAATCCAATGACGCAGTCGCCGGGGGCGAGTCATACAATCTGCGGCTATGGACGCCGATTGTATGACACGGGAGCGCGCCCGCAAGATAACCCCCTTGGGAGAGAGCTTCCCAGAGGGGGTTAGCTCTTGCGGGGAGGAGCCGCGAGAGCCCCCGTGGGACCCCAGAAGAGGACAAATCGGGGCCACTCTGTGCAAAACAAACTGCACAGTAGAGGTAAGTATGACATGTTTGTTTTTTGTTTTTTTTAAAGTGAACCTTTAGTGTCACTTTAAGTCTGACCACAGATTTTCTATTGAATTGAGGTCTGGGCTTTGACTGGGCCCTTCCAACACATTTACGTTTCCCCTTAAACCACTCACGTGTTGCTTTAGTAGTGTGTTTGGGGTCATTGTCCTGCTGGAAGGTGAACCTCCGTCCTAGCCTCAAATCACACACAGAGTGGTACAGGTTTTGCTCAAGAATATCCCTGTATTTAGCGCCATCCATCTTTCCCTCAACTCTGACCAGTTTTGCAGTCCTGACTGCTGAAATGGTGTTCTTTGGGTTATGTGATGTGATGTTTTGGGTTTGCGCCAGACATAGCATTTTCTTTGATGGCCAAAAAGTTAAATTTTAGTCTCATCAGACCAGAGCACCTTCTTTCATACATTTTGAGAGTCTCCCACTTGCCTTTTTGCAAACTCAAAACATGCCATTTTGTTTTTTGCTGAAAGTAATGCCTTTCTTCTGGCCACTCTGCCATAAAGCCCAACTCTATGGAGCGTATGGCTTATTGTCGTCCTATGTACATATACTCCAGTCTCTGCTGTGAAACGCTGCAGCTCCTCCAGGGTTACCTTAGGTCTCTGTGCTGCCTCTCAGATTAATGCCCTCCTTGCCCGGTCCGTGAGTTTTGGTGTGCGGCCGTCTCTTGGCAGGTTTGCTGTTGTGCCATGTTCTTTCCATTTGGTTATGATAGATTTGATGGTGCTCCTAGGGATCATCAAAGATTTGGATATTTGTTTTATAACCTAACCCTAACTTGTACTTCTCAACAACAGTGTCCCTTACTTGTTTGGAGAGTTCCTTGGTCTTCATGGCAGTGTTCGGTTAGTGGTGCCTCTTGCTTAGGTGTTGCAGCCCCTTGGGCCTTTCAAAAAGGTGTGTATATATGTAATGACAGATCATGTGACACTTGGATTGCACACAGGTGGACATCATTTCACTAATTATGTGACTTTTGAAGGTAATTGGTTGCACCAGAGCTTTTTATGGGCTTCATAACAAAAAGGGGGTGAATATATACGCACATGCCAATTATCATTTTTTTATTTCTGAAAAATAGTTTTATGTAGATATTTTTCTAATTTTACTTCACCAACTTAGACTATTGTGTTCTGATCCATCACATATAATTCAGATTAAAAACACATTGAACTAAAGGCTGTAATGTAACAAAATATGTAAAAAGCCAAGGGGGGTGAATACTTTTGCAAGACACTGTACATGGATGACTACAGTACACATTGATTCTTACAAAATGAGTTGCAACATTATTATTTATCATATTATATAGCCATATCTATATGGATACATATATCTCTATACATATACTCTTGGTTCTGTTTCAACTTCTGACTGGTGTCCTTCTGCCATTGTATAGGGAAAAGCTGAGTCAACACTGGGTTCTCACTAAGGAGACTGTGACAAGAGTCACCTTGGGTCGGGGGTTTGTGCGGCTCAGCTTGCCCTGAAGAGTGCTGGAGGTTCCTTGTCCAGCTTCCCCGTCGCCTCTTATGTGTAGATCACCCTGTATCTCTAATAGGGGCACAGGGTGAATGAGAACCCCAGTCTGGTCTGTGCTAGGCAGATTCAATGCTGTATACATTGTATATGTTGTGTGTATATTGTGTGTTGGCTGTTGTGTACTATTTGCTGTGATGGGGTGGGGTGTGACTATTCTATTGTCTATTGTGGCTGGATGCATCAACTATTATGGGATGTGGAAGTGTCTTGCTGGGAGGAAAAAGGGAGGGAGGATTCCTCCAACCCCCCTGCTGATAAGACTGTGTACTGAAAAGTTGGAACACACCTGACCTGTATAACAATTGTCATTGGACAGTTTAACCCGCCCTGTTTCCCAAGGGTGGGGGGAGTGTTTTTGAAGAGAGATATCTGTGAACATGTGCTTGAATAAACTGTTTTTCCTGTTTGACCCTCAAGACAGAGCTGTGTGTCGTTTGTGGGGGGGGGGAGAATTATTCTTATGGGTCTGGTTCGCCTGACTGGAGTGTGCCTTGTGTTCGTGAATGGAATATCCTAAACAACGTTAAACCCTCTCATACTTGGGGTGTCATTACAGAGACAATCTCACCCTTTGAAACAATGGGGATATTTACCCTGACTTTTCCTTAATATCTAAAACTCAAAATACCAGTTGGCCATTGTCCATTGGGTTTGAGTAGTTACTTAAATTAGCACTATCTTTGCATTGATTAACTTTTGGTCAACTTGATTGTCTGTAGAACCAGTTTCTCTCTATTCTTGTTTTAAGTGGTTTCAGGAGGAGAAGAATTAAATTATTGCGAAATCATATTTTATTGGTTTTGTAATTTCATATAGAAATATCTTGACAGTACAGTGTATAGACCTACAGCACTGCTTCCAGCTGGCCAGGTCCGTATGGACCTACATTCCTTCTCTGCTATAAGCTCATGGTCACTTCAGTGACCATAAACTTATATCAGAAATGTTCAGCGGACGCTGCTGAACAAACCGATAGCTCTGGTCAGTGGATGATCAGCCACTGATCAGAGATATTTACCTGAAATGTCACCCTACCCCTCGCCGCCTCTTCACTGTGCCGTGTAACCCACCGCTCCACTTGCCTTTGATGAGTAAAGGGAGGTTACCGCTCCAGATGGATGCAATGGGCAATCAATGTCTTCTCATAAACCACGGGTGCTGGCAATGCACGAAGCAAAAATAAGACAGATATATGGACAGCCGCACTCCAAACTAAAATTAAACTATAGTGTGAAATGCGTTAGCTGTACCCCATTGTCTGCTGTGATTTGTAGTGCTCCACGGTTTTTACCAATAAAAGGCAACCTAAACGGTCTTTTTGGAGTGGGGCTGTCCATATATCTGTCTTATTTCCACTTGCCTTTGATGTCATCTAAATTGCCCTTCTACCCCCCTCTAACTCTCCCCTTACCTGCCACTTCACCCCCTACTCTGATATCCTCCCACCCAGTACTGATCCACCCCCCCCCCCTCATAAACCCGATCCCCATGCGGCTGCCTTGTAGCTGTCGGCTTCCCTCCTTTGCCCTCCAGCCTGCTTTCCGTGCTGGAAGGGAGCCACAGAGGGATCGATTTTATTTTATTTTTTTAACCCCCTGGCTTACTGGATACCAGTCTAAATAGTGCACACAACAATGGAGTATGTTATATAAATGCTATCAGAATAAAACTGTACATTTAGGGTTGTGCAACGGTAAAGGCCAAGAATACACAATTTTAGCATGAATACATTTCTAAGCGCAAACCTATTTTCCAAATCACATTGATAATTCAGGTCCCTGACCGTCTCAGAAACTGATGGTGCTGTGGAGGAGTAATATGGAGTTTTGCTGCTTGAAGTAGATAGACAATAAAACTTCTAGATTTAGTTGGGAAGTTTTCTAAGCCTACAAGAAGTAAAACTATTTTGGGATTAGGGCTAATCGGCCTGTCAATGATCTCAGAGATCATCTTGTTGCAATAGGATTTAGGTGATTTGCAGGCCCACATAATGTGTAACAATGATCCAGGGTCACCACATTGGTGCCAGCATTGGAATGGCTGGATAGGGTAAATCTTTGAGTCTCACAGGTGTTAGGTACCAGTGGTAGAGGAGTTTTGGTTATGATTCCTAGTGATGAAAGAACATCTGATGGGACGGTTCGCGAACGCGCGCAAATGTTTGCGAACCGCAGGTTCGCGGCGGGTCCCATTCATTTTAATGGCAGGCGAACATGAAAAACCTCCAGGTCATATTTGCAGCCACAAAATACTTACTAGCTGTGCACACATAGTCCCACAACATGGACACTGACATACCAGAAGTATTAAGCGAATCTGCGATCGACAAGCATTCTTTTTTTACCTGCGAAATTTCGTCAATTCAGGAGCGCATGAAGGCAGGGCCGATCCTAGGGTCACAAACGCCTGGGTGCAGAAATATTTCTGGCGCCCCCACATGGGCGTGGTCATCTTGCTAACTCCTCCCCATTACAAATGTTTCTATGGCAACGACTCACCGAGATGCTCCCCTAAGGAGTCTTCGTTACCCTGGGATCCTCCCACAATCTCTTAACAATAAACAAAATACAGGAATAGAAACAGAGTACTCCAATGGGACCTGGAGGGGGGTCTCTCTAATGGACACAGAGAGGGCCTCTGTTACAGTCTGTTAGAAAGAGCCCCCAGACATACTGCAGACATACTACATGAGATGGTCAGAGACTGTGGAAATTATACAAGAGATCAATGCAGCCTCATCAGTGCCCATTAAATGTAGCTTATCAGTGCCCATAGAATGCAGCCTACTAGTGCCCATCAATTGTGGCCCACCAGTGCCCACCAATTGCAGCCTACCAGTGCTGGTGCTGCCCAGCAATTGCAGCCTACCAGTGGATCACACAGAGCAGCGATCTCCTGCTGTCACGGAGCTTGGATTCAAACTCGCGGGCTCCTATGATACACGTTACACTGATTCAATTTTACGGCATTGGATCAGTGTGCCATCTATTACAGGAGCCCGGTCTAGGAGGCGGAACTTTGTTACAGTGCCGCCGGGCATTTTAAAAAGTTCAGTGCGGTATGTGTGACCAGGGCTGGTGCAAGGATTTTTGTCTACACAGGCAAAGGTGTATTTTGGTCTCCCCCACTGTACTCCCACCACACCCTCCCTTTGAAAATGAAATTTCCCTTTACATCAAAGTTCCTAACATTTCTGCCTTACAATCAGGGTTCTCAGTGCCCCTCTTACATCAGAGTCAGCAGAGTTCACAGATCGCAGTAAAGGGCCAATCACTGCTGCCCTTTCCCATGTGATCAGCTGTGTTCAATCACCCCATCAGTACCCATCAATGCTGCCTCATCAATGCCACCTATCACAATCAGTGCCCATCAGTGCAGCCACATCAGTGAAGGAGAAAAATTACTTTTTTTCTACATTTTATAATAGAAACTAAGAAACTTTTTAAAAAAAAAAAAACACATTCAGCTTGTTTTTCATTTGTTTAAAAAACAAAAACAAAACAAAAAACAGTGGTAATCAAATACCACCAAAAGAAAGCTGTATTTGTGTGAAAAAAAAAAAGATAACAATTTTATATGGGTACAGTGTTGCAATTTTCAGTCAAAGTGATAGCGCTGAAATCTGAAAATTGGCCTGGGCAGGAAGGGGGTGTAAGTGCCCGGTATTAAAGTGGTTAATACATGTACTTTCCACAGTCCTAGCACAATAAATAATATGCATAAAACATTTTATACATAAAATTCAATAAAATCATGCCATGATAAACTTGTGCAGATCCACTGCAAGCTGTTTGCATTGACTTCAGTGTACCATCACCAAGACAGAGCACATACCATCTGCTTACCACAAAACATGACATCTTAAACTTATGAGGTGATAAGCGTTTGTCATCTGCTGAATAAGTATAGCCACTTTGCTCAAAGAGCAACACTGCAGGTAGAGTAACTTTCACCACTTCGTCTGCTCCGATAATAGGTATAGGTACTCCGCACGCAGCTCCACCTGGTCTGGTACCAGGTACCCCCACATGCCCGGTCTGGTATAGTTCATTACCTGGACAATTAAACAATTTGTCGCTTTAGCCTAGTAAAATTTGATGTCGGTACATTACTTTTAAAGAAGCAGCGCAGAATGCCCTATAGTGTGCTTTATCAGATTTAGTGTGAACGGGGGGCTAAGAGGTACATTTTTTGGTAAGCAGATGGTATGTCTTGGTAATGGTACCACGCTGATCCCACTCCTGTGCCTGCTGGTACCTCCCCCTGGTCTTACTGGGCTCCTCCCCCTCATCCCACATGCCACCAGTTCAGCTGCAATTGTCATCTTTGTGCTGGACTGGTGGATGGGAACAGTTGTTAATTGCAGGGGGCTGGAGCCTACTGTCTGGAGGGAGAGAAGCAGTGGAAAAAAAGGAAGTCTTATGCCCTTTACTTGGGGAGGAGGAGGAGTAACAGCCGGAAGAGCAGATGCAGAGGCGTAACTATAACCTTCAGGGCCCCAGTGCAAGAAACCATGAAGGGCCCCTGAACCATAGTATGATGGGGGGAAGTGTGACGGGGTATTTTGACAGGAGGGGGCAGTGTGACAAAAGAAGGGTATCTGTAAAGTGTGACCGGAGGGGGGAGTGTGAAAGAAGGGGGGCAGTGTGATAAGAAGGAGCAGTATGACAGTGGGATATTGTGACAAGAGGGGGGCAGTGTGACAGGAAAAGGATACCTGGAATGTATGACAGAAGGGGGCAGTGTAACGAGGGAGCACTGTGAAAGGAGGGGGTTGTGTAACAAGAGGGGGCAGGAGGGGGGTAAATATGACTGAAGGGGGCAGTGTGACGAGGGAGCAGAATGATGGAGGGGCAGTGTTACAGGAGGGGGGCAGTATGACAGGGGGGTATTGTGCCAAGGGGACAGTGTGACAGGTGGGGGGGCCAGTGTTACAGGTGGGGGGGTAGTGTCAGGCTTACCTTGCATGAGAAGTCCATACAGCAGCCCATGTACATGCTTCCTTGTGATATCTGCAGGATGTCCCTCCAGCCAGCACAGTTCACTTCCCCAGTGTCAGTGTATACAATGGAGGGGGGAGGGGCCTCTGACCCGAGCATGTATTAGCAAGAATCAGAGTGTACAAGCAGAGGGACAAACTTGTGCACTGAATCTGGTGCCTGCTCGGGTCAGAGGCCCCTCCCCTCTCCATTGTATACACTGACACTGGGGAAGTGAACTGTGCTGGCTGGAGGGACATCACAGAGCTGTCGATCGCCCCCCCCTCCCCTGTATAGTTAGAGATGCCAGCCGGCCCGTAGGTACAGGGTGAGGTGTGGGGTCTTGAGGGAGGGAATTTAGGGAAGAGAGAGAGGGGAGAGATCACTCACCCAGGCTGCATTGGATTTGGAAGCACAGGCAGCATCATCAGGACAGTGTCACTGGTCTGGCTGCTTTGAAATCTCCCGCCCACATCCCTTTCCAGTCACAGATTGGCTGCACAAGGGGTTGTGGGTGGGCACAGGGGGGACAAGGGGCGGACCTAACTTACCTTCTATTTCCTCCTTGTATGGACACAGGGGGCGCCAGGCGGGGGATGTGTAAACTGCTGCGGGCGGGTCAGTGGGCGGCGGAGGTGCACTGGGGGGCAATGAACAAGGTCACGGCGCCCTCGCTGACATGCGCTCGTGACAAGTGCAGCTGCTGCGGGAAAGCACAATCATGCCAACTCGATGGTAACACACTCGGGACCAACGGTGCTCCTGAAACTTTGGCGCCCCCTCCCCTCTGGCGCCTGGGTTCAGAGCACCCTGTGCACCCCGTCTCGGACCGGCCCTGCATGAAGGCCATGGAGGAGAGGCAAGGCCAAGCTATGAAGGGGGTGCAGGAGATGATCTTGCTATAGGAAAAGTTGCCATCATTTTTTTTTTTTATAAGTTATATAAACCATTTTTTTACGCTCGAACATTTGGCCCACGGAAACCTGCCTTTTTCCAGAAAAACGTGAGGACAGCATGATGGAAGGTGGAGTGGAGGACAATTGTGAGGAGAGAGGAGAAGGAGAAGGAGAAGTAGAAGAGGCTGGACGGTGAGAGCCTGGAGTGTGGCTTTGTGGGTTCTGACAGCGTTGCTCCCACTGGGCTCGGTGATGGGAGTTCATGTTCCTTCTTAAGGTGGTCGTCCCTAGGTGAGTGTTGGGCTTACCGCGACTTATGCGTTGACTGCAAAGGCTGCAGATGGCAACACTATTGTCAGCAGCGGACACATTAAAAAAAGCCCACACTGCAGAGCCATGTGCCGGCGTCCTGGGAGCGCCAGATGTGACCGTACATGGTTGATGGCTCGCTCCTGATACATTAGCAGTCTGGTTTGTCCCTCCTGTGCAATGTAAGTTCGGCCTGCTTCTCCTCCCTATCTGCTGGTCCATCTCTCTCTCTGAACTCCCCTCCTCTTCCTCTCTTGTGGGCACACACGTGACGTCCCTAGACACGTCATCATCAACGTCACCTTCCCTACCACTAACATTAGAGATCTCGGAGTAGGCAGCAACAGCGGGGACCAACCTCCTTGGGCTGATCTGGGTACTGTCGTCAGACTGCTGAGTGGCGGTTGTTGCTACCTCCTCTTCCTGATCCAATGCCAAGAATGCCTGCGCATCGGAAATGTCTTGTGATGGATAGGAAAATAATTCCTGTGACTCAAGCGGAGGGTACAGTGGGGCAAAAAAGTATTTAGTCAGCCACCAATTGTGCAAGTTCTCCCACTTAAAAAGATGAGAGAGGCCTGTAATTGTCATCATAGGTATACCTCAACTATGAGAAACAAAATGTGGAAACAAATCCAGACAATCATATTGTCTGATTTGGAAATAATTTTTTTTGCAAATGATGGTGGAAAATAAGTATTTGGTCACCTGCAAACAAGTAAGATTTCTGGCTCTCACAGACCTGTATCTTCTTCTTTAAGAGGTTCCTCTGTCCTCCACCCATTACCTGTATTAATGGCACCTGCTTGAACTTGTTATCAGTATAAAAGACACCTGTCCACAACCTCAAACAGTCACACTCCAAACTCCACTATGGTGAAGACCAAAGAGCTGTCGAAGGACACCATAAACAAAATTGTATACCTGCACCAGGCTGGGAAGACTGAATCTGCAATAGGCAAGCAGCTTGATGTATAGAAATCAACTGTAGGAGAAATAATTAGAAAATGGAAGACATACAAGACCACTGATAATCTCCCTCGATCTGGGGCTCCACGCAAGATCTCACCCCGTGGGGTCAAAATGATCACAAGAACGGTGAGAAAAAATCCCAGAACCACACGGGGGGACCTAGTGAATGACCTGCAGAGAGCTGGGACCAACGTAACAAAGGCTACCATCAGTAACACACAACGCCACCAGGGACACAGATCCTGCAGTGCCAGACGTGTCCCCCTGCTTAAGCCAGTACATGTCCGGGCTCGTCTGAGGTTTGCTAGAGAGCATTTGGATGATTTAGAAGAGGATTGGGAGAATGTCATATGGTCAGATGAAACCAAAGTAGAACTGTTTGGTAGAAACACAACTCGTCGTGTTTGGATGAGAGAGAATGCCGAGTTGCAACCAAAGAACACCATACCTACTGTGAAGCATGGGGGTGGCAACATCATGCTTTGGGGCTATTTCTCTGCAAAGGGAACAGGACGACTGATCCGTGTACATGAAAGAATGAATGGGGCCATGTATCGTGAGATTTTGAGTGCAAACCTTCTCCCATCAGCAAGGGTATTGAAGATGAAACGTGGCTGGGTCTTTCAGCATGATAATGATCCCAAACACACCGCCCGGGCAACGAAGGAGTGGCTTCGTAAGAAGCATTTCAAGGTCCTGGAGTGGCCTAGCCAGTCTCCAGATCTCAACCCCATAGAAAACCTTTGGAGGGAGTAGGGATGAGCTTCGAGTTCGAGTCGAACTCATGTTCGACTCGAACATTGCCTGTTCGCCCGTTCGCCGAACAACGAACAAATTGGGGTGTTCGCGGCAAATTCGAAAAATCTATGGGAGAAATCTAAAGTGCTAATTATAAAGGCTAATATGCAAGTTATTGTCCTAAAAAGTGTTTGGGGACCCGGGTCCTGCCCCAGGGGACATGTATCAATGCAAAAAGAAGTTTTAAAAACGGCCGTTTTTTCGGGAGCAGTGATTTTAATAATGCTTAAAATGAAAAAATAAAAGTGAAATATTCCTTTAAATTTCGTACCTGGGGGGTGTGTATGATATGCATGTAAAGTGGCGCATGTTTCCCGTGCTTAGAACTGTCCCTGCAAAAAGTGTCATTTTTGAAAGAAAAAAATGCATTTAAAACTGACTCGCGGCTATTAATGAATTGTCGGCTCCCGGCAATACATACAAAAGTCATTGATAAAAAAAAAAAAAAAAAGCGTGGGGGTTCCCCAGAATTCAATTACCAGGCCCTTCAGGTCTGGAATGGATATTAAGGGGAACCCCGCCGCAAATAAAAAAAAAATTGACGTGGGGTTCCCCAAATATCCATTCCAGGCCCTTCAGATCTGGCATGGATTTTAAGGGGAACTCCACCCCAAATTTTAAAAAAAAATGGCGTGGAGTCCCCCTAAAAATCCATACCAGACCCCTTATCCGAGCACGCAACCTGGCCGGCCGCAGGGGAAAAGGGGGGGACGAGAGAGCGGCCCCCCCTCCCTCCTGAACCGTACCAAGCCACATGCCCTCAACATGGGGAGGATGTCCCCATGTTGATGGGGACAAGGGCCTCATCCCCACAACCCTTGCCCGGTGGTTGTGGGGGTCTGCGGGCGGGGGGCTTATCGGAATCTGGAAGACCCCTTTAACAAAGAGGACCCCCAGATCCCGGCCCCCCCCTATGTGAATTGGTAAGGGGTACATTGTACCCCTACCATTTCACGAAGAAAGCGTAAAAAAATGTTTAAAAAAACACACAAACACCTTGAAAAAGTCCTTTATTAAGAAAAAAAAAAAAAAAAACATTCCAGCGGTGAAATCCAGTGTCCCGCGGCGATCCCGATGTCCAGCGCTGTCCGTCATTGGTTGTGCCTGAGCGGACCTGATGGGGAACTCCCTCTCAGTATTTTAAATGTATAGACCCGCCCCTTCTAAAGTTCCCCATCAGGTCCGCTCAGCGGACCAGATGCGGAACATGAGAAGGGGCGGGTCTATACATGTATTACCAAAGTGAGAGCAGTTCCCCATCAGGTCCGCCTCCTCGGTATGTCGGACCCGCCTACGTCATTGGCTTGAGCGGGCAACTTCCTTCACTGTGTAATTTAAATTTACATAGTGAAGGAAGTTCCCCGCTCAAGCCAATGACGTAGGCGGGTCCGACATACCGAGGGGGCGGACCTGATGGGGAACTGCTCTCACTTTGGTAATACATGTATAAACCCGCCCCTTCTCATGTTCTGCATCTCGCCCGCTGAGCGGACCTGATGGGGAACATTAGAAGGGGCGGGTCTATACATTTAAAATACTGAGAGGGAGTTCCCCATCAGGTCCGCTCAGGCACAACCAATGAAGGACAGCGCTGGACATCGGGATCGCCGCGGGACACTGGATTTCACCGCTGGAATGTTTATTTATTTATTTTTTTAAATAAAGGACTTTTTCAAGGTGTTTGTGTGTTTTTTTAAACATTTTTTTACGCTTTCTTCGTGAAATGGTAGGGGTACAATGTACCCGTTACCAATTCACATAGGGGGGGGCGGGATCTGGGGGTCCCCTTTGTTAAAGGGGTCTTCCAGATTCCGATAAGCCCCCCGCCCGCAGACCCCCACAACCACCGGGCAAGGGTTGTGGGGATGAGGCCCTTGTCCCCATCAACATGGGGACATCCTCCCCATGTTGAGGGCATGTGGCCTGGTACGGTTCAGGAGGGAGGGGGGGCCGCTCTCTCGTCCCCCCCTTTTCCCCTGCGGCCGGCCAGGTTGCGTGCTCGGATAAGGGGTCTGGTATGGATTTTTAGGGGGACTCCACGCCATTTTTTTTTTAAACTTGGGGTGGAGTTCCCCTTAAAATCCATGCCAGACCTGAAGGGCCTGGTAATTGAATTCTGGGGAACCCCCACGCTTTTTTTTTTTTTTTTTTTTATCAATGACTTTTGTATGTATTGCCGGGAGCCGACAATTCATTAATAGCCGCGAGTCAGTTTTAAATGCATTTTTTTTCTTAAATGACCCTGTGACAAAAGTCTCTAGAGAAGTGCAGTATATGTGGAAGAAGGTATATACTGTAACACCCCGCTTCAATCTGTCGTTTTGGGGGGCCACTGGTCTATCACACCAGTTATAATACTTTTTTCTAATTGCGTTTGTCACTGTTTGTAGTTGTAGTATCGCTGCAGAACCGCTCAGCAGTCACAATGCTGCACAATAGAAATGCACTATAATATGCTTTCTATATTTGAAAGTATATTATAAGTGTATTACACCCCTATATACTGCACAGTGCACACCAAACAATAGTACACATATACTAGTCCTTAAAAGGACTTTTGTGGACCTATATTAGTTAGCGATTTGTGTCACTACAGTCTGTCCCTGCTCCACACAGCAACCTCTCCCTACACTGACAAAAGACAGCTTTAGAAATGCACTATAATATGTGTAGCGCACAGACCCCTTTCTTTACCTGCATTAACTTTGGCTCCTCGCAGAAAGAGAGAGGCACACCGCACTAACAGCCCGTATCCTCCTGTGCAAAGAGGTTGATCAGTGTTGTTGTTGGGTCTTCCATGGTCAGAACATGAAAACCTCCAGAGTCTGATGCTCACCTCTATGTTAACTAGAGACAAGTCCTTGACTTCCCATTAAAGTGAATGTCCACACAAGCTGAAACTCCAACTCAGAGTTTATTTTCTCTTAGCAATAACACAGTCTCTGATAGAAGAAAGGTTGGAGCAAGAAACAGAACAGCACAAGGTGTGGATGAGGTCCAGGCACAAACGTTACGGATGTTCGCTCAGCTTATCGAGCAAAGTTAACTAGGCGCACAGTCTCTGCCACAGACTGTGAGGTTGGTCTCTGCCACAGACCTGGTGAAAACTGATTCCCTTCTTTAGCTATGGCCCTTGTTTAGGAGAAGACATCCCTCCGGAGAGTTACCGGGCCCCTACCGTCACCATGACACTGCGCTGGGTCTTCGGAGAGTTCCTTCTCAGCCTCCTCATCCTAGATACGGGTCCCTTCACAAGGCGGCACCCTGAGATTCCTCGATCCCCGGCGGACCCCAGCCGAAAGTGCCGAAGGAACCGGAACACTCCCTGGGAGTAGGACTCCCAACAACCAAACCAACGACAACCCGCCCCCGGGCCAAAGGTGCCCAGGGCGGACAAGAACAACACCTGGGGTAGAACCCCGCTGACCGAAGAAGAACCCCAAACAGGCAGCGTCTGCCCCTTTTATATACTCTCCCAGCATGCCCAGCAGGTAGAACACACCCACCGTATGGCTGCCGAGAGGGGACACACAGGGCACAGCACTGTATCAGTGGTTCAACCCTAGCCTACTATGGCAGCGCCACCTGTAGGCCACAGGGAACTACACATCGACACTCTCCCTGTGGATAGAAATGGTTGTAAAAACCCTGACAAATTAGGGTGTTTGAGCTGACTACCTCTCAAACACTTCCCTTAAATTGAGGACCCTGCTACATACTCCCCCTACTAATGGACACTGGTCCCCAGTGTCTGGATCAAAACTATGCCTCTCAATCCTGAGTCAACATAGACTTACTCCAGAGACTATCTAAAAACAACAATTTGGAAAAAAAAATGTTTGTTTGTGCCGGAACCTAAACATGGGGAAAAGATAGTTAAAAACAGAGATTAACCCCTTCCTTACTGGGCACATATACCCCCTTCCTGCCCAGGCGAAATTTCAGCTTTCAGCACTGTCACGCTTTGAATGACAATTGCGCGGTCGTGCGACGTGGCTCCCAAACAAAATTGACGTCCTTTTTTTCGCACAAATAGAGCTTTCTTTTGGTGGTATTTGATCACCTCAGCGGTTTTTATTTTTTGCGCTATAAACAAAAATATTTTTTGATTTTTGCTATAATAAATATCCCAATTTTTATTTTTTTATTTTTTTATTTTTTTCCTCAGTTTAGGCCGATACATATTCTTCTACATATTTTTGGTAAAAAAAAATCGCAATCAGCGTTTATTGATTGGTTTGCGCAAAAGTTATAGCGTTTACAAAATAGGGGGATAGTTTTATGGCATTTTTATATATTTTTTTTTTTTATTAGTAATGGCGACGATCAGTGATTTTTTTTGTGACTGCGACATTATGGCGGACACATCGGACACTTTTGACACTAATTTGGGACCATTCACATTTATACAGCGAACAGTGCTATAAATATGCACTGATTACTGTATAAATGTGACTGGCAGGGAAGGGGTTAACACTAGGGGGCGCTGAAGGGGTTAAATGTGTTCCCTGGGAGTGATTGTTACTGTGGGGGGAGGGGACTGACTGGGGGAGGTGACCGATCTGTGTCCCTATGTACAAGGGACACAGCATCGGTCTCCTCTCCCTGACAGGACATGGATCTGTGTGTTTACACACACAGATCCATGTCCTTGTCTCTGTAACCGCCGATCGGGGGTGCCTGGCGGACATCGCGGCCGCCAGGCACGCGCATCGGCATTGCAGTGAAGCGCCGGGCACGTGCGCGCGCCGGCGGCGGCGTTTGCGCGCCCCCCAGTGGCCAAATAGCGGAGGCCGTATAATAACGGCCTCCCGGCATTTGACAACCACCTTGCGGCCGTATATTCTCGTACGGCGGGCGCGAGGTGGTTATAGAAACATATTTGTACATCACATTCTCAATGACACAATAAACCACATTTATAATTTACATTTCCCTCCCGACTACCATAGCTAAGCCACCCTTTCTCAATGACTTGCTCGACATCCACCTGTAGAGAAGGAAAAACACAACCAATATGCACATTCTAACTTTGGAACATTTAGAATGAAAAGATTTTCCCCGAGGGAAAAACCCCTTCCTTCTAGAAAGTAAACACATTCAAACAAACTACAATGTAAAAGTTATGTAACACCGCCACCTAGTGGAAGTGCTACCGTCAAGACACCCGTCCCCAAAAAAACTTTTATTTTCCTGAGGGGTAAATCTTCCTTCTTCTTCTCTGGCCCTGCTCTGAACTACTTTTACCCCAAAAGTCAATGTCTTTCAGGTGCTGTGAGCAAAGGAAAAAAACTGCTCCCGCTTGTAGCAAAGTAGACTACCTCTTTGGTGAAGGCAAAGTTCTTGGGCTCCAGGAGAGTACACTCCGGAATGAATAAAAGTAAACAAAAAAAAGTCCAGTCTCTTAGAGGTAGTACTGCAGGTCTGGCAACACAAGTGGTTTCCAATGTTTGTCAAAGGTGTCTATGTGGTATTCAACATTGTCTTTATCTTTCCTACAAATGACCACTCTGTCCGCATGTATATGTCTACCAAGCATCCAGGACTTTACAGTCTTTAAACCTCTTAGTAGCAGCAATGGAACAAGAGTAGTACCTACGGGTCTCAGGTACCTTCAAATGAGTCCAGACAAAGTCTGCGTACCACTGACATCTATAAACTTCCACTTCAAACAAAAGTTCCTTGGGCAGGTATGGATATTCCCACCCATATTCGCTGGCCACTCTCTGATTGAACAACCGTTGCAGCCGAGACAATGGTGGCATGGTTGCTCGATCTCCCACACCTGGCAGAACGATGGCATCCGGGTGTCGAGGCACTTTCACTGCCTCTGGGCCAGACACAGGGGTCCACAATGACACTCTCGATACCACACTAGCAGGTGCAGATTTAACAAGGGGTGGAAGGGCAGGCGGTGAGACAGATCCCTCCTCAGGCTCCGGGGCCTCCACTTGGGGTGTAGTATCCCCAGTAAGCATGGGTGAGTCTCTCCTCCTACGGGAAGAGGACAGGGGTACCTTATCCCAACCCTTCTTCTCAAACACCTCATCAATAGCAGCATCATCTCCTGCATCGGAGACTGACTCCAGGTCGGAGGTATCACATTCCTCCGCTGGCAGGTAACTCCGGGTAGACGACGAGTCACCGCCATGAACAAGTTCAATAACTCTGGGATCCCCGACACTTTGGACCTTGTCCAAGGCCCCTTTCCTTGGCTTACCTCGGCTTGTAGCTGAAGCAGGACGTCCGGAACTTTTTCCCACGGAAGCATCCGATCTGAGCAAGCGCTGGGGTGTAACTCCACCACGACCGCAGGAAGCTTTTACGAAGCCAATCTTCCTCTTGGGCGGCGGAAACGAGGATCCAGTGGCTACCGAAGCAACATCCTCCGGTCTCTCCAACTCCGGTTCCTCAATCACTGGAACATTCACGGTTGCGACTTCCTCCGAAATCCCGACAGTATGCGTAGGGGTGGCCGCAGAAGCTCTGGTTTCTTCTTCTTCCAACGTGGTGGCGCCTGTAAGGCAGTTCAAATGAAAGGCCCAAGGTTTTTCCGTAGGCTGCTCCACCTCGAACAGGAACTCCTTGCACCGTTCACATCTTCCGAATGGCCTAATGCCCCATACACACGATCGTTTTTCTTGCCATTTTTTTTCTTGCCGTTTTTCACGTCGTTTTTTTTCATGTTTCCTCTCAAGCCTGTCTTGCGTACACACGATCATTTAAAAAAACGATCAAGCAAAGCGCAGTGACGTACAACACGTACGACGGCACTATAAAGGGGAAGTTCCGTTCGAATGGCGCCACCCTTCATGTTAGTAAAGTTTGTTGAGCGACGATTCGCTCTTTTCAGTCTCGTGCTTTTCAGTCCGTGACTGCGTGACGAATGTGCTATCTCCATTACGAACGCTAGTTTTACCAGAACGAGCGCTCCTGTCTCATGCGCGTTTTTTTTCACGTCGTTAAAGCATACACACTATCGTTTTTCACGTCGTTAAAAAAAACGACATGAAAAACGACGTGAAAAAAGAGAGCATGTTCGAAATTTTTAATGCCCGTTTTTCACGTCGTTAAAAATGCTCTGGAGCCTACACACGATCATTTTTAATGGCCTTTTTTTTTAATGGCATTTTTAACGGCATGAAAAACGATCGTGTGTATGGGGCATAAGATGCACCACCAGTCCCTGGCATCCAGGACAAACCACTCCAAGGGCCTCCGTCTCTTTGCAGACAAAAAGAGCGAAGCGACCCCGAGGCTTCAGCCGAATCCCTGTGTCAGTCACAGAAGCGGCAAACGAGGTCACATTCATGGTAGAAGTAGCCGGAACCCATGAAGCATCAGACGCCATGCTACCCACTTGCCGAACATGTCGCACTGTCCCTTTGGCACCAAAGCCACCACATGCAACTCCTCACATGGCATGGCTCCTCCGATCTCTCTGCAATGTTCGCAGGCCTTTTTTCTGTAGACACGCCCACTAACTACTCAGCACGGGTTCTCCTCGTGGCGCAGACACTTTCCTCTCAATATGGCCGACCTCCACCAAACTTCACAGGGGAATACATTTCGAACTCTGGGGGGGTTTCCAACACCTTTTTACACTTTTCTGCCGTAGAAAATCCCGGACTCGAGCCTCCACGTGTAGCGCACAGACCCCTTTCTTTACCGCTCAGCAGTCACAATGCTGCACAATAGAAATGCACTATAATATGTGTAGCGCACAGACCCCTTTCTTTACCTGCATTAACTTTGGCGCCTCGCAGGAAGAGAGAGGCACACCGCACTAACAGCCCGTATCCTCCTGTGCAAAGAGGTTGAGCGGTGTTGTTGTTGGGTTTTCCACGGTCAGAACATGAAAACCTCCCGAGTCTGATGCTCACCTCTATGTTAACTAGAGACAAGTCCTTGACTTCCCATTAAAGTGAATGTCCACACAAGCTGAAACTCCAACTCAGAGTTTATTTTCTCTTAGCAATAACACAGTCTCTGATAAAGGAAAGGTTGGAGCAAGAAACAGAACAGCAGAAGGTGTGGATGAGGTCCAGGCACAAACGTTACGGATGTTCGCTTAGCTTATCGAGCAAAGTTAACTAGGCGCACAGTCTCTGCCACAGACTGTGAGGTTGGTCTCTGCCACAGACCTGGTGAAAACTGATTCCCTTCTTTAGCTATGGCTCTTGTTTAGGAGTAGACATCCCTCCGGAGAGTTACCGGGCCCCTACCATCACCATGACACTGCACTGGGTCTTCGGAGAGTTCCTTCCCGGCCTCCTCATCCTAGATACGGGTCCCCTCGCAAGGCGGCACCCTGAGATTCCTCGATCCCTGGCGGACCCCAGCCGAAGGTGCTGGGCCCCAGGCCTCCACTGTGGTTCCTGGGCTTACATGCCCAGGGCGGACAGGAACATCACGATAGTACCTCACCCTGGGCTAAAGGTGCCCAGGATGGAACCGGAACACTCCCTGAGAGTAGGACTCCCAGCAACTGAACCAACGACAACCCGCCCCCGGGCCAAAGGTGCCCGGGGCGGACAGGAACAACACCTGGGGTAGGACCCCACTGACCAAAGAAGAACCCCGAACAGGCAGCGTCTGCCCCTATTATATCCTCTCCCAGCATGCCCAGCAGGTAGAACACACCCACCATATGTCTGCCGAGAGGGGACAAACAAGGCACAGCACTATATCAGTGGTTCAACCCTAGCCTACTATGGCAGCGCCACCTGTAGGCCACAGGGAAATACACACTGACACTCTCCTGTGGATAGAAGGGACTTTTGTGGACCTATATTAGTTAGCGATTTGTGTCACTACAGTCTGTCCCTGCTCCACACAGCAACTTCTCCCTACACTGACAAAAGACAGCTGCAGAACCGCTCAGCAGTCACAATGCTGTACAATAGGAATGAACTATAATATGCTTTCTATATGTAGCGGGGTGTTAAATTTAGGGGAAGTGTGTGAGTGGTAATTAGGCTCAGACACACTGATTGTTGGGATTAATGGACCATTTCTGTTCATGGGAGATGGTGTTGGTGTGCAGTTCCCTGTGGCCTACGGGTGGCGCTGTTGCCGTGGGCCAGGGTTGAACCGCTGATACAAGGCTGTGCCTTTTTTGTCCCCTCTCGGCAGTAGTACGGCGGGGCGGGGAACCTGCTGTGCCTGTCGGGAGAGGGTATAAAAAGGGGCGGCCATCTTCCATTGAGGGTCTTCGTCCACGCCCAGGCACCTTCGGCCTGGGTGTGTGTGTTATCGCTGGGTGCCCTAGGCCCAGAGGCCTGGTTCCTGTTCCATCCCAGACACCTTCAGTCTGGGGTGAGGTACTATTTTCAAAGGCCCGGAGCCCAGCAACCTTCGGCTGGGGTCCGCTAGGGATCGAGAGCTCCCAGGGTGCCACCTTGCGAGGGGACCCGTATCTGAGATGAGGAGGCCAGGGAGGTAACCCTTTCCGAAGACCCAGCGCAGAGTCGTGGTGACGGTGAGGGCCTCTGGTAACTCTCCGGAGGGATGGTTTTCTCCTTTACATGGGCCAAATATTTCAAGAAGGTAGTTCACCAAGTCAGTGGCAGTGACTTCATAGGGCAAGGCCTTATTCACCAAGTCAGTGGCAGTGACTTCATAGGGCAAGGCCCTATTCACCAAGTCAGTGGCAGTGACTTCATAGGGCAAGGCCTTATTCAGCAAGTCAGTGGCAGTGACTTCATAGGGCAAGGCCCTATTCACCAAGTCAGTGGCAGTGACTTCATAGGGCAAGGCTCTATTCACCAAGTCAGTGGCAGTGACTTCTATTTACCAGGTCTGTGGCAGAGACCAACCCCACGGTCTGTGGCAGAGATCGTGCGCCAAAACTGTTCGTGAAACCTGAACAGTAGGGATGAGCTTCGAGTTCGCGTCGAACACACGTTCGACTCGAACATCGGCCGTTCAATCGTTCGCCGAACAACGAACGTTACCGTCTGTTCGCGCTAAATTCGTGTTGCGCGACGCGGCCCATAATTCACTGCGGCATCGCAGTGCATTGCTGGCTGATGATTGGCCAAGCATGCACTATGACCCGCATGCTTGGCGAATCACAGCGCGGAAAAAACGGACAGCCGTAATTGGCCAAAGCCAGGGTGGCTTTGGCCAATTATGGCTCGGGGTTTAGTACACGCCCCACACTATATAAGGCCGCCTGGAAGTCGGCCTTGTGTAGTGTGTTGGCGTTTGTGTAAGAGGCAGTGTCAGAGAGAGAGACAGTGTCATTTATATTGAGTTAGATAGAGCAGGCAGGCGAGTCAGTTAGCTGCTGTTACAGTGTGTAGATGATATATATGCATCCTAGGTGTTGTATATATATTTATACACTGTATTGAGTTTAGCTAGATCCGTTCCTGTTAGTCTCTATACTGTGACAGGCAGGCAGGTGATTGTGCTAGCTGCAGACAGTCAGTGTTTCACTTAGGGCTCTTTCACACGGACGGACCGTTCAGGTCTGCCTGTCAGTTTTTTAGGCGGACCTGAACGGATGCTCCATGTACCCCTATGGAGCCACGGATGTCAGCGGTGACATGTCCGCTGACATCCGCCCCGCTCCGATCCGCCAAAGTGTGACGGAGGAAAACCCTACTTTTCCATCCGTCTGTGGATCGGATCGGATGACAACGGACTCTACGGTCTGTCGTCATTCGATCCCCCATAGGGGAGAGCGGCGCTCTGACAGGTCGGTCCCTGCACAGTGTGCGGAGACAGACCTGTCATCTGCTTGCTCAGCGGGGATCGACTGAGTGATCCTCGCTGAACAAAGCGGAGCCCGCACACAGACACGGATCGTGTGAAAGGGGCCTTAGTGTACTACTGTGTGCTTTGCATAGCGATCACCTAAAGCTCACCTGGATACAGTTATTCTCTATAATTTGACAGGCAGGCCAGTGATTGTGCTAGCTGCAGACAGTCAGTGTTTCACTTAGTGTACTACTGTGTGCTTTGCATAGCATTCACCTAAAGCCTAAATTTTTGATGCATTACTTTGCAACAGGGCTCATTGCTGCGCTCTTAGTACAGTATCTGTGAAGGGTTGCAGTGTTGTGGCACCAGCACCAGTGCCTAAGGCCCAGTTTTTCAGCCCCTGTTTAACAGGGGCATGCAATTACAATTCTTGATCTAATAATTCACAGCAGGGCCCATTCCTGCACCCACCAAGAGTAACTGTGAGGTAAGGTGAACAGATTTTTAAAATGAAATCCGGGGACATACTTTTTTTTACTAGTAATGGCGGCAATCAGCGACTCTCTGCCCGTCGCCGCCGCCGCCCGCCTCACAGCCTGTCGAGTCTTACGCTCCGGGCCCCGGCTACTACTGGGTGGGGAGCGAAGGAAGATCACTCTGCCAGGGAAGGCAAGGAGATAAGCAGGCAGGCGGCTGGCCGGGACCTGAGCCAAGGCAGAATAACATGCGAGCGGAGCTCCAAACAGCACATGATCATCAGAAAGGGGCACAGATAATGGAGCGGGAGCGGGGGGTGTAATTCAGATTTTTTTTATCAATTCTGCACTGACTGTCTTTGAAATTGCCCCAGCTCCTGTTCAAATCCAATCCGGGGACAAAACAGGGGACAGACTTGGTCTGGGGACAGTGTCCTCAATCCGGTGACTGTCTTCGGAAACCGGGGATGTCTGGTCACCCTACTGTGAGGGCTTACAGTGTTGTGACACCAACACCACCACCAAAGGCCTAATTTTTCCTACCACTGTTCAACAGTGGCATGTAAATACAATTCCTGATATAATAGTTGACAGAAGGGCGTTCCAGCACCCACCAAGAGTAACTGTGAGGGCTTACAGTGTTGTGGCAACACCAACACCTAAGGGGCAAATTTCTACAGAGTATATATGGCAGGCCCCTACTTTCAAACATCTAACTTAGAAACGACTCCTACTTGCAAACGGAAGGAGACAACAGGAAGTGAGAGGAAATCTACCCCTAGGAAGGCAAATTCTCTCCTGTAAGAGTTAATATGTGAAAAAGGTGTCTCCTCTCCACTGATGCTTTATCACCAATCCTTGTTTCAATAAAAACCCCAAATTTTCCAAAAACATTTGTCATTGGGACGGAAAGTGAGGTGAAATGTTCTGAACAGGTGCACAGACAGCAAAACAAATGTTACAGGGGTGATAACCCTTCCCTATGTTCTCCAAAAAGCTTAAAAATAGATTTTGTGGCTAGAGCTACACTTAAAAAATGTACCTGTTCCAAATTACAAACAGATTGTACTTAAGAACAAGTGTTAAGGCTGGCCGCAGGCTAGCCTGTATTTGTGGGAGGAGGCTGAGAGGACTACTTAAGCCTCCTCCCTTGCCAAGTCCCGCGTCGGCGTCTTTTCAGGGGTCGTCACTTCCGGTTTCACAGGGCTTCCGCGTCACTTCCGGTTTTTACGTTCCAGCAGAGCGGCAGCATGGTTCCCCGGCAGGAGGCTCCTCTTCATCCCATCTCCCGGGGCTTGTGGTTCTGGTAGGGGGGCGGAGGGCTTCAACAGGGGGTCCGCTCGGTTGCCAGTCGTCATTCACGTGCCGGGGGGGGTGTCATGCACTAGCTGTCTTTCCGCCCACGGCTTACCTTTACCGGGAGGGTAGCCTTGCTGAGTGAGCGGGGGTCGGAGTAACCTGCTCTGTCGCTGGGGGTAGGGAGACGCGTGCGGGCAGTCATGGGTCACTCACCTCCCGACTTCACGTGGGGGACTCCCGCACGCCTCCCTTCCTGCTCCGGGTTCCATGCAGGGGAGGGGGGGCGTTCGCTTGCTCATCCCGGTCTACCTGCTCATCAGGGGGAGGGGAGCCGCTCACCGCCCGGTTCTCACGCCGGCTTCATGGGGGGGGTGGGGGTTTCCGCACGCCTCCCTTCCTTCTCCGGGTACTTGCAGGCATCCGAGAGAGGGGGCGCTCGCCGTCTGCCAGGCGCACGCCGAGCTCCATGGGAGGGGGCACTCACCCATCTTCTCTGGGTGTCCACTCACTCCTCCTCCCGGTGCCTGGTTCTCGGGAGGGGGGGGTGCTGCACTGCGCTGCACCCGTCCATCCATCTATCCTCTTCTCCCAGGCCATGTTGGATTCATGTTAGGGGACATCCATTTACTCCTCCCGGACCACGCTGGCAGCTGGGGGGGTGTTCAGCTCACCGCTGCAGGGGGTCACACGCTGGCAGTTGGGGGGGGTGCTGTCCACCCGCATCTCCAGGGCATGGGGGGGGCAGTGCACCCACGGGTCACGCTGGCAGTATTTCCTTGCGTTTCATGCATTTGTCTTTGCTTCCTGTTCAGCATTTTCATGCACCTGGCGTTTTTGTTTGGCGTTTCTGTCCCGGCATTTTTTGCTTTTCGGCCGCTGGGTTTCTGTCATCACATTTCTGCCCCAGGGCCGTTCTGTCAGTACGTTTTCTGTCTCAGCAGTTCAGTCTCAGCGTTTCTGCCCCAGGTTTCTCTGTCATTGCTTTTCCGCCGCAGCGGTTCACTCTCAGCGTTCTGTCATAGCGTTTCTTTCTGCCCAGGGTTTTCTGTCTTTGTGTTTCTGTTTCAGCATTTCAGACGCAGAGTTTCTCTCATAGCATTTCTGCCCCAGGGGTTCTGGCATCGCATTCTGCCATGGCTTTCAGTCTCAGCGTTTCTGCCCCAGATTTCTGTCATTGCATTTTCAGTCTTACGTTCTGTCATAGCGTTCTGCCCCAGGTTTCTGTCATTGCATTTTTTCAGTCATGTTCTGTCTTAGCATTCTGCCCCAAGTTTCTGTCATTGCATTTTCAGTCACGTTCTGTCATAGCGTTCTGCCCCAGGTTTCTGTCATTGCATTTTTTCAGTCATGTTCTGTCATAGCATTCTGCCCCAAGTTTCTGTCATTTTCATTTTCGGTCACGTTCTGTCATAGCGTCCTGCCCCAGGTTTCTGTTATTGCATTTTTTCAGTCATGTTCTGTCATAGCATTCTGCCCCAAGTGTCTGTCATTGCATTTTCAGTCACGTTCTGTCATAGCGTTCTGCCCCAGGTTTCTGTCATTGCATTAATTCCACACCGATATCAACTGTCTTGCACTCGTTCCATCAGTCCTACTGTTGATAGGGTCGGACTATTGTGCATTCAGGACTCATCATCGGGTCATGCTTCTGCCTGGGATCTGCCGGCCGAGTCCGTCAGGTGGGTCCGGTGTTTCTGTGTGTCTGGCTTTTTCCATGTTCAACGATGCTGGTTGCCTCAGCGCATTGGCCTTTTCTACCTGCTCCTCCAGGTATCCAGCACTTCAGACTCCTGCCAGGTTGTCCTTTTGCAACTCACCCTCTCACTTCCCATATCTAGGGTGGGTAGGCCAGTGGTTTGGGGGGTTTCTTCACAGAGCACTTCATGGGTGTCCGTTGAGGCATTTCATTCTGCTTGGCCTTGTTGCAGGGGCCCCTCGGGCCAGCCTTGCTTCGGCTTCCCTCTCGTATCCTCTCATCAGCACTTCAGTCTCATGTCTGGGTTATTTCGGGTGTTAGGCTCTATCCAACCTTCTCGGGGTGTTCAGTCGACTTCTGGGCTGCTTCGCAGGTTCGATAGATGGAACCGCCTACCTTAAGTCGATGGGTTTCTCCAGTCTTGCCGGGACCAGACATTACATTAAAGCCGCAAGCAGTTTTAAATGGCTTTTTTTCCTTTAGAAATTTCATTTTGTGCAGGGACAGTTCGAAACACGGGAAACACGTGCCACTTCACAGGCATACTTTAGACACCCCCCAGGTACGATATTTAAAGGAATATTTCACTTTTTTTTTCACTTTATGCATCATTAAAATGACTGCTCCCGAAAAACTGCCCTTTTTAAAACTTTGTTTTGCATTGATACATGTCCCCTGGGGCAGAACCCGGGTCCCCAAACCCAGGACAATAACATGCATATTAGTCGTTATAATTAGCACTTTAGATTTCGAACGTTCGCGTCCATTGTATTTAATAGGTTCTAAAGTTCGTGCGAACGTTCGGTCCGTTCGAAGGTTCTGGTGCGAACCGAACGGGGGGGGGTGTTCGGCTCATCCCTACTGAACAGTCTGAGAAAATCATTTGAGTTTGTGCTTGGACCTCCTCCCACCTAAGCTGTCCTGTGTCTTGTCCAACCTGTCTGCTGTTAAAGAGACTATTTGTTATCCAGTGTGAAATAAATATAGAAGTTGGACTTTCAGTTGGTGTGGACAGTTACATTACTGGGGAGAAATAAAAACTTGCATCTATTCAAGGTAGAGGTGAGAATCATCCTCGGGAGGATTCAACTCCAGCCGCAGGCAGGCCCGAAACTAACACCGCTCAACCTCCTCACACAGGAGGGTACTGGCTTGTGGTGCGGTGTGCCTCTCTCTGCCTGCGAGGAGCCTAATTAAATGCAGGTAAAGACAGGGGTTTGTGCGCTACATATATTTGAAAGTATATTATAAGTGTATTACACCCCTATATACTGCACAGTGCACACCAAACAATAGTACACCTATACCAGTCCTTAAAAGGACTTTTGTGGACCTATATTAGTTAGCGATTTGTGTCACTACAGTCTGTCCCTGCTCCACACAGCAACCTCTCCCTACACTGACAAAAGACAGCTGCAGAACCGCTCAGCAGTCACAATACTGCACAATAGAAATGCACTATAATATGCTTTCTATATTTGAAAGTATATTATTATTATATTTTTGGCATTAATATAAGTAGTGTCATTCACATGTTCCGAGATTCTAACTCTCAACATATTGCAAATTACAGGCACTGCATTGAAGTACATAAACCACCGATTTAGACCCCTTTCACACTGAGGGCGTTTTGCAGGCGCTAAAAATAGCGCCTGCAATCCGCCCTAAAGCCCGAGGGCTTTCACAATAGAGCGGTGCGCTGGCAGGGCGTCAGAAAAAGTCCTGGCAGCAGCTTCTTTGGAGCGCATTAGGAGCGGTGAACTCACTGCTCCTAATGCGCTCCTGCCCATTGAAATCAATGAGCAGCGCCACCGTACCGCCGGAAATTTGCCACTGTAGCGGGCAGTTTTAACCCTTTCTCGACTGCTAGCGGGGGTTAAAAGCGCCCCGCTAGCGGCCGAAATATGCCACAAATCAGACGGTAAAGCGCCACTAAAAATAGCGGCGTTTTACCGCCGATGCTATAGGCGCCACAGTGTGAAAGGGGTCTTAGAGTTAGTTAATATATTGTTTAATGTAGTAACAAAGTTAACTTTATTTTTGTTATAATTGCTACAATGTTTATGTTTCTTTATAATTATATTCTGAATCATCTCCGCCCAATCCTTATGAAGAGCTATATTTTTGCTTCTAGCTATTGTTGGTATACTATAGCCCCTTTCTTTGAGTCGCTTTTGGATTACTGTACATTCTTGAAGAAAATCCTCTTTTGTCGAACAGTTCCTTCTGGCCCTGATACAGTAAATTCGCCAGTGGACAAAGATTTAATGGTATGACTGGGGTGACATCCTTTGGCCAGTGAGAGGGAATTTCCTGCACAGTTCTAGAAGTCACTGGGGCTGATTTACAAAACGTTTGCGCCATGAGTATCGGCGCATATGCGCGCGCAATGGCTGTTTTGGTATTTACAAAACATTAGCGCCTGTAGCGCAGCCCTATTTGCCATTTACTATAGTGTTGTCGGCGGACGGGAGGAGGCGCTCAGTGCGCCACTATGGACCTGGCGCACAGCATGTTAAAATCTAAATATAAAGAAGCTGGAAGTGAGAATATAATGGGGGTGATGTGGGGTGATGTGAGGAAGTGTAGTGACACCTGCCCAAATAACTAATATGCCCAAAATAGAGTGAGAAAGTAACTTTTTCAAAACCAGCCCGCTGCGCCGGCAAGTACGATTAGAGCTGCGGGAGGTTTTTTTGAGCTCAGCGTGGCAATTTTCCTTGTTTTCTTGCGCCAAGACACTGCGCCGGCAAAATCTTAGTAAATGTCAAGTCACGTAAACCAATTTGCATAAGTTGAACAGGCGCAGCTCTTAATTTCCCAGTGCGCCAGCAAAATGACATTTCTAAAGGAAAAAAAAAAGGCATTTAAATGCACCCGCGGCTATAATGAATTGTCTGCTCCCGGCAATGAAGAGAAAAGTCATTGAAAGTCTTTGATAAAAAAAAAAAAAGCGTGGGGGTCCCCCAGAATTCAATTACCAGGCCCTTCAGGTCTGGTATAGATATTAAGGGGAACCCCGCCGCAAATAAAAAAAAAAGGGGGGTTCCCCCAAATATCCATACCAGACCCTTCAGATCTGGTGTGGATTTTAAGGGGAACTCCACCCCAATTTTTTTTTTAAATGGCGTGGAGTCCCCCCAAAAATCCACACCAGACCCTTATCCGAGCACGCAACCTGGCAGGCCGCAGGAAAAGAGGGGGGGACGAGAAAGCGCCCCCCCTCCCTCCTGAACCGTACCAGGCCACATGCCCTCAACATGGGGAGGATGTCCCCATGTTGATGGGGACAAGGGCCTCATCCCCACAACCCTTGCCTGGTGGTTGTGGGGGTCTGCGGGCAGGGGGCTTATCGGAATCTGGAAGACCCCTTTAACAAAGGGGACCCCCAGATCCCGGCCCTCCACCTGTGTGAAATGGTACATTTGTACCCCATTACCATTTCACACAGGGGGGGCCGGGATCTGGGGGTCCCCTTTGTTAAAGGGGTCTTCCAGATTCCGATAAGCCCCCCCACCCGCAGACCCCCACAACCACCGAGCAAGGGTTGTTGGGATGAGGCCCTTGTCCCCATCAACATGGGGACATCCTCCCCATGTTGAGGGCATGTGGCCTGGTACGGTTCAGGAGGGGGGGGGCGCTCTCTCATCCCCCCCTCTTTTCCTGCGGCCTGCCAGGTTGCGTGCTCGGATAAAGGGTCTGGTATGGATTTTTGGGGGGACTCCATGCCATTTTTTTTTATTTGGGGTGGAGTTCCCCTTAAAATCCATGCCAGATCTGAAGGGCCTGGTATGGATATTTGGGGGGACCGCACGCATTTTTTTTTAAATTTGCGGCAGAGTTCCCCTTAATATCCATTCCAGACCTGAAGGGCCTGGTAATTGAATTTGGGGGACCCCCACGCTTTTTTTTTTGTGTTATCAAAGACTTTCAATGACTTTTATCTGTATTGACGGGAACCAGCAATTCATTACAGCCGCGAGGACTTTTAAATAACTATTATTTTATTTTTTGCTCTCGAACTGTTATAAACATGGAAAACATGCACTACTTTACAGGCATACTATAGACACCCCCCAGGTATGATATTTAGGGCCAGTTCACACCGGATGCAGTGCAGTGCATTTTTTTGATGCATGAAAAACGCAAAGAAAGTTGATCACATTAATGCCAATGGCATAGGTCACACCACTGCAGTCCGTTCCAGTGCGTTTCATAAAGGAAAAAAAAATTGGTCATGCTGCATTTTTTAGGTACAGAACTGTACTGGACCGCAGTAAAACACATCAAAAACGCAACGGAACGTACCAAAAACGCACTGGACCGCACCTAAATGCACCAAAGACGCACTGCAACACACTTGTCCTAAGTGAAAAGAGGGGGGAAAAAACACTGGACTGCATCAAAAACACATCAAAAATGCACTGGAACACACTTGTCCTTCTCTTTGGTTAATAAAAAAGAGGGGTGAAAAAAAAGCACTGGACTGCATCAAAAACGTAAAAAAAATGCACTGGAACGTGTCAAAAACGTGCATGCAGAAAAGCACCTGGAACGCATCCAGACTGCGTTTCTATGGTGTGAACTAGGGCCAGTTCACACCATAGAAATGCAATACGGATGCGTTCCAGGTGCTTTTCTGCATGCACGTTTTTGATGCGTTCCAGGTGCTTTTCTGCATGCACGTTTTTGATGCGTTCCAGTGCATTTTTGTTAAGTTTTTGATGCAGTCCAGTGCTTTTTTTTCACCCCTCTTTTTTATTAACCAAAGAGAAGGACAAGTGTGTTCCAGTGCGTTTTTGGTGCATTTAGGTGTGTTCCGGTGCGATCCAGTGCATTTATGATGAGTTTTGCTGCGTTCCAGTACAGTCCAGTGCAGGTAAAATGCAGCATGTTCTACTTTTTTGGGGGAACTGGAACGCACTGGAACAAACACTGCCATTTAGAACCATATAACCAACTTTCCATGCATTTTTGATGCATAAAAACGCAATGGACTGCATGTGGTGTGAAATGGCCCTTAAGCAATTTGGCATATTTAAAGGCACTTCTCTTTGTTTTGTTTTTGGTGTTGTCCAAATTGGTGACATTGATATATGTCCCTTAGGGTGGGACCTGGGCCCCCATTTTAAGGCCAATAACTATTAGAAAAGCTAGCCAAGTGGGGACTAGCAAAATTAACAAGTCAGTTCCCATAGACTGCAATGGTATTTGTTGGTAAGGGGGGGGGGGGGGGTGATTGTCCCATCCCTAATTTTGTAGCATGCTGGATGATGTGCTTAATTTTGGACAGGGGGGGTTATTTTCTGATAGCTGCATTTGTGTTGTTATGCGCATGCCCAGGGACTTAGTTTTTTTTTTGGTGCTTTTTGTGTGTGAACAGCACCTGGATATTTCGGGGCATGTTCAGAGATTGTTTTTATGGGTTAGTAATTGAAGGACATCCTTAACAGGTGTAGCCACTTTGAAGTTCAGTCTCTACATTGGGTGAACTTGCATTTTGGGTGTTTCATGGACTGTGCATGTGTTTTCAATTGCCTCATTAGCTCACAAACATAGGTTATATAAAGCTCACAGTTAGGATTCCCTCCCTTGCCCTGAAAAGAGGCAAGTGTGTGTGTGTCCGGCAAAATGTACATTTTGGTGTCCTTATCGAGTTTGTAACACATGCATTTTATTTGTTATGTCTTTGCAAAACAGGTGTTTGGTTTATTTTGTGGATTGTATTTTTTTGTGTGGGGGAAATGTTCCCCTGAAATAATTTTGATGTTGTTAATGTTTGTCGTTTGTTCACTTTGATTTAATTGTCTGTGCTGCACTATTTAGCCAAATCTTTATCAAGATGTTGTGAGTCTGTAGCTGTTTCAAATTGACCCTGTTTTTAAATTTTTTATTTATTTTTTATTATTCTTTGTTTTTTGTTGACCAATAAATTTGATGCAAAGTTTTGAGGTTTGTTTTACGTTTTCTTTGCAACAAATGTGACAGCTGATTGGCATGTCAAAACAACAGGTGTGTTTTGTCTACCCTGGTGACTTCATGCTAGCATATGCATGAATTGTGTGCTGCCATGGAGAGTCACCAGGAAATGAAAAATACAGAGCAGTAAGTATTCAATTTTCCTTTTTTACTGCAGTGGTTCTCAGCCTCCGTCCTCAAGTACCCCCAACAGGACATGTTTTGTGACTTTATCTCATGGAGAATTGCTGTCCAAAATACCAAACCATTGACTGTGATTTAAAGCGCATGTGCAAGATGAAGGAAAACCTGCAAAAATGGCATGTTGGAGGTACTTGAGAAGCACTGATTTATAGCACTGCACTTAAAAATGGCTCAAGGCAATACAATTCTAATTGTGGGCATTTTGAGGGAAACAAAGTAAGTGTTAGAACCCCTGCTTGTGGTTTTATTTAATTTTTTTTAAAGGTTGGGCTTTGTGTCCCCTTGTAGTAAAATTGGCTTCACTTCCTGTCACACAGCTTAACAGGAAGTGAACGTAAAACCCTACCAATGTCTTTTCTTGGGGACACACAGATCAATCTAACTAGTGTCCCCATTAAGCAAATTGCACTCTAGGACTTTGTTGTGTACACCCCAAATCATTGGGTAGTTTGGGGTTTAGTAAAGACAAATCCACTCTGCAGTAAAAGTGTAGCTGCTGAAAATCTGAGGGATCACTGGTGATTGTAACATCCAATCATGTAAAAGCAAAGATGGTGTTTTTTTTGTTTGCTTGCATTTCCCTTTCGGATATCCAGCAAGTGCACTTGTAGTGCAAAGTAGATTTGCCTTTATTAAATAAACCCCAAAGTCCAAAAAACCTAATAATTTGGGGTGTAACCCCCAAAATGCTGGAGTGCAATGTACATAATGGGGAAAGTATTTAGATTGACCTGTGTGTCCCCAAGGCAAGACATTGGTAGGGATTTCCCCTCACTTCCTGTGTGGCTATGTGACAGGAAGTGAATTATTTGGAAGGATAAAGTGGCCAAATTTGGGAGTTGTCTTCACCCTATCAGGGGTGCAGACATCCCCAAAAACTGTCTAGACTTGTAATCCCTCTGCACTCTATCCCCAAGCAAAAATAAGAAAGGATTTCATTTAGTTTAACTTTGCAAAGACACATTCCTAAGTTGAATTGTGATGCATGTCAATGGCCCATTTAGACCCTCTTTAATCACTTGAGATCAGCGCTACAACTGATCGCCAGCCACAGCACGGTCCTCAATTGCCGGGAGTCCGTCAATAAACGTCGTCCCCTTCGCGCGCGCGCGCGCTGTGGTCACTGAGACTCGGGTGATGACAGATCCAAGTAAGGGGCCGATACCTGCCCTTTACCATGTGATCAGCTGTCAGCCAATGACAGCTGATCACATGATGTAAACAAAAGCTGGGTAATGGTTTTTGTTTTCTCCTTGTGCTGACAGCGTGAGCATAAAAAAAGGCAATCACCGGCTTATGTGCAAGGGACATCGGGCCCGAAGAGGAAGAGGCAATTCTGCGTCATCTGTGACAATCAATAGCCCCTGCCAGTGCCACCTATCAATGCCCACCACTGCTGCCAATCAGTGCCACCTAGCAGTGCCCATCACTGCCAACTATCATTGCCACCTAGCAGTGCCACTTCTTAATGCCCACCAGTGCCAACTAGCAATGCCACCTCTCAGTGCCCACCCTTGCCAACTTATCGGTGCCCATCAGTGCAGTCTCATCAGTGTACATCAATGAAGGAGTAAAATTACCTTTTGTCTAAATTTTCGAAATATTAACCACTTTCCTACCGCCCACCGTCAAATGACGTCCTTGGCTTTGTGCAGTGACATCTGAATGATGCCTGCAGTTGCAGGCATCATTCAGATGTCATTCTTTTCAGCCGGCGATTCTGTGCACGATAAAAATTATCATAGCGTCAGTTCCACCGTTTGATCGTTCTTATAGGCGGTGGGAGGGGACGTCCCCCCCTCCCGCCGCCATCCGGTGCTTCTCCGGGCTCTCCCGTGCCATCTTGGGCTCGGAGAACGATTTGGCCGGCGCCGGATGGGAAGCATAGCGATGAATGGGGACCAGATGGTCACCAGTCATCTCTATGACCGTCGGAGGCCAGGGCGCGACGTTATGACATCACGCAGGGTTCCCGTATGTAATCCAAGCCGTGATCTCGGCTGTCAGCATGAGATTGGTGAATTTTTTTGACCGATCTCATGCTTTCCAGCCTGGAGGAGAGATGTGGGGTCTAATTGACCCTGCATCTCTCCATAAAGAGGACCTGTCACAATAGATTCCTATTACAAGGGATGTTTACATTCATTGTAATAGGAAAAAAAGTGATCCAAAAAACAAAAAAGGTAAAAAAAGAGTAAGAAATACAAAAAAGGAAAAAACAAAAATGTCCCCGGTAGCTCGCGCTCATAAGCGAACACACGCGTAAGTCCCGCCCACATATGTAAACGCCGTTCAAACCACACATGTGAGGTATTGCTGCGTGCGTTAGAACGAGTGCAACAATTCTAGCACTAGACCTCCTCTGTAATGCCAAAATGGTAACGTGTAAAAAAATTTAAAGCATTGCCTACGGAGATTTTTAAGTACTGAAGTTTGGTGTTATTCCATGAGTGTGCGCAATTTTAAACCGTGACATGTTAGGTATCTCTTTACTCAGCATAACAACGTCTTTCACATTATCCCCAAAAATTGGGCTAACTTTACTGTTTTGTAATTTCCTGACGGCTCCATGTCAGCACAGCTGGGTGAGGCCCCGCCCACCCCCTACGTAATCAGGACTTTAACTATAAATTTTTTGCCCACCGCAGCCTCAGTGTTCCTTTTTCTTCCTCCTAGGTCAGGACTAGCGGTGTCTCCCCTCCTAGCTGGTATAAATTACTGGCGGTCCGTCCGGATGTGTCTGCTGCCAGATGCAGTCCCTGCGGTATAAGGTACCAACGGTAGCTTGGTCAGGGAACCCCGCTGCTGATCCTCGGGGTGGCTTTATGCAGCCTTAAATAGGCGGCTTGGGGGAGCTGGTGGTGTGGCCTGTCTCTCATCTTGGATATTCTTATGGTGCCTGTTAAGGGCGGGCCGCGCTCTCTCTCTGCCTTTTATGTGGAAGCCGACTCTGAACATGTGCTCTCAGCCAATTAGGAGTGGAGGGGGTGGAGTAAGCTCTTAAAGAGCCACATTTTGAAAGTCTGCTGTTCAGTTTAAACCTGGCTGTTGCAGTGTGCAGCGCTTTGTGTGCTAAGCTGCCTGCGTGTACACACCCTCTCCTCAGGTATGACTTGTAAAGGACAGGATTTACTTCTACACACCACCTGCTTGAATATGGATGCTGGACATAACATATGTTGTATTTTTTCTACAGAACCAAAATGCCTACCCCCTCTAAAGATCAGCGATCACAAAGAAGTTAGGGGAGACACCGATGTTTATATGCATCTTTATAATGTTGCATCTAGCAGACTAATTTTGCCTCACGCCTGTCTGTGCTGCTCCAGCTCCTCAGGTCATGGTCATGGCTCTTCACGACGCTCAGAGGATGAAGTGTCACGCTCTCACTCTCCTTCAAGACATCACCAATCTCCATCACGTCACCGCCAGGATTCACATCATGATCAACCCAGGCCATGAGGCTGCTGGGCCTGCCCCAAAAAGGCATTGGCCAGGAAGACGGCTTGTGCGGATTGCTTCAAGGAAGCGACAAAGGGCCATGAATCAGATAAAGCGGAGCTAGTGTCATTAATAAAAAAGGGGCATTTGAGGATACACTGCAGACGTTTGCAACGCAGACGCAAGTGTCAACTGCCCCAGTTCCTTCCACCTCCTGTTCCCTGTCACCCCAAGAACATCCAACGGTTCAAAATAATCCAATGACTGAAGCTCAAGCACGAGCACAAGATTCGGATGCATCCTCTGCAGAAGAAGAGGATGACCAGTATGATGGGTTTGATTCCACCTTAGTTCCATCCTTGGTGAAAGAAGTTAGACAGGCCTTGCGGTGGCAAGATGAGGCAGTAGAACCTCAACAGAAACAAAGGAAGTTATTTGCCAACATGAAACGGGAGACAGTAAATTTTCCCTTTGTTGAGGAAATTTAAGACATAATCACTGGCGAATGGGAAAACTCAGACAAGAAAGGCTTTTACAAAAATCGATTTGCAAAAATGTACCCATTTCAGACAGAAAAGGTGAAGGTTCTGGAAGAGCCCCCTGTAGTGGACACGGCACTCATGCGCCTCGCTAGGCATGTGACCCTGCCACTGGACGACGTAGTGACCTTCAAAGACGTTCTAGACAGGAGGGTGGATATAGATCTTAAAAAGATCTACACTCTGGCCGGCGGAATATGTAAACCAACGATGGCTTTGGCCACCATCTCTAAGGCCATGGAGATCTGGGTGCAGAATGTCGAAGGGGCGGTAGAAGATGACCTATGCAAAGCTGAAGTCTCAGCCCCGTTAGCAAATTTGAAGCTAACAGCTGCATTTATGGCTGAAGCATCCATTGACATAATCAAAATTCTGGCCAGAGTCATGCTAAATGCGGTGACGTCCAGGAGAGCCCTATGGCTGAGGCCCTGGGTGGCGGATCCTGCATCCAAACAAGGATGGTGCAGAATACCTTTCGAAGGTCACTCCCTGTTTGGGAATAAGCTTGATACAGCTATCTCCAAAGCGACAGGTGGAAGATCGGGTTTCATCCCACAGGATCAGATGCTGCTTAAGAATAAAACGACCTTCAGAGGCACAGCGAGACCCAGAGGCAGGGCCACCAGGTCCTACAAGCCAGGAAGGGAATTTCACAGACGATGGCCGAACTCGGCGACAAGCCGCAAATCTGGAAGACCAGCCTCCTCCGTGGGACAACAGGCCCGGAAGTCTTTTTGACTATACACCGGCCCACACTTGCCGGGTAGGAGCCAGGCTGTTCAAGTTCCGTCAACTGTGGGCAGAAAAGATAAAGGAGCCATGGGTGGTGTCGACCATCAAGTATGGACACATACAAGTATGGAAATTCCTCAACCGACCCCACAGAGTCTTTGTCTCAACAAAAATGCCCCCAGAAAAAGAAAAACGGGAAGTCTTTTGGAATTACATCCAGACCCTCCTGGATCAGGAGGCAATAATTGCAGTTCCTCAGCGGGAGCGTTTTTCCGGAGTCTACTCGCCTCTATTCTTGGTTCAAAAAAAGTCGGGAAAGTGGAGGCCAGTAATAGACCTCAGCGTTTTGGATGTAATAGAATTCAATGGACCCGCATCCAAAACGCAAGTACCGCGAATTTGCGGCAATTTTTTTTTAACCTGCTTATAGCTGGTTGTTAAAGGAAATGTAAAAAAACTAAACATTGCCGGCTCTAAAAAAAAAAAAAAAACAGCGTGGGGTCCCCCCCCCCAGGTCCATACCAGGCCCTTGGGTCTAGTATGGATTCAAAGGGGACCCCCCCCCACCAAAATGATTCTGGTCTGGTATGGATTTTAAGGAGAACCCCCGCCAAACTTAAAAAAAAAATAGCGTGGGGGTCCCCCTATAAATCCATACCAGGCCCTTCAGGTCTGGTATGGATTTTAAGGGGAACCCCGCCAAATTAAAAAAAAATAGCGTGGGGTCCCCTAAAAATCCACACCAGACCCCTTATCCGAGCACGCAACCTGGCAGGCCGCAGGGGAAGAGGTGGGGACGAGAGAGCGGCACGTCACAGTCCCATCATTCCTCGGGACTGTGACATCATACGGGGGCGGGGTCAGCGGTGGCATCACCTGGTGACCACGCCCATGCCAATATAAGTGGGCGCGCTCCGCTGCCAGAGCATTGTAGTGGCGGACAGCGACAAGGCAACATCGGGATAAGAGAAAAGGGAAGAAGGCGACGATGAAGACCGGCCCCCGCTAGCAAAAGAGCTGGAAGAAGATAGCGGGGCGCCCGGCAGAAGGCAGAAAGAACCGGAGATCGTGGAGAAGGCACCGGAGAGCGGGAGAAGAACCGGAGATCGTGGAGAAGGCACCGGAGAGCGGTAGAAGAACCGGAGAGCGCGGAGACGACACCGGAGAACAGAACAAGAGACCCCGAAGTCGGAAGAAGGCGACGACGAAGCCCGGGACCCCGCTAGCAAAAGAGCTGGAAGAAGATAGCGGGGCGCCCGGCAGGAAGACCCCCGAAGACGACGAGGAAGCCCGGGACCCCGCTAGCAAAAGAGCTGGAAGAAGATAGCAGGGCGCCCGGCAGGAAGACCCCCGAAGACGACAAGGAAGCCCGGTACCCGCTAGCAAAAGAGCTGGAAGAAGATAGCGGGGCGCCCGGCAGGAAGACCCCCGGAGCTGCCTAATAAATTACTTTAAAAACCTGTGTTGTGTTTTTTATTAACTTTTTTTGCCACCAGGTGAATGGGGGGGCGGTATCTGGGGGCCCCCTTATTAAAGGGGGCTCCCGGATTCCGAAAAGGCCGCCGCCCGCAGACCCCGACAACCAACGGCCAGGGTTGTCGGGAAGAGGCCCTTGTCTCCATCAACATGGGGGCAAGGTGCTTTGGGGTGGGGGGGCCGCAGGTCACCCCCCTGCCCCAAAGCACTCACCCCCCCATGTTGAGGGCATGCGGCCTGGTACGGTTCAGGAGGGAGGGGGGGCGCTCTCATCCCCCCCCTCTTCCCCTGCGGCCTGCCAGGTTGCTTGCTCGAATAAGGGTCTGGTATGGATTTTGGGGGGACCCCCACGCCGTTTTTTCGGCTTAGGGGGTTTCCCTTTAAATCCATACCAGACCTAAGGGCCTGGTATGGATCTTGGGGGAACCCCCACGCCGTTTTTTTGGCTTAGGGGGTTCCCCTTAAAATCCATACCAGACCTAAGGGCCTGGTATGCTCCTGAAGGGGAACCTATGCCGTTTTTTTCATTAAAATTTGGCGTGGAGTTCCCTTTCATGATTCATACCAAACACGGGACAGCGAGGCTGCCGAGAACCAGCGCAATGCCATTGCGCTGGAGACATTCTCGGCCAGCTAGTCGCCTCTAGTACACGACTTGAGCGGCTGCTTCACGCTCAGGTCGTGTCCAAGTTGCCTCGCAAAGTCGCGCTGTCCCTGTGTCAGCCGGCACACGAGTCGCCCCGCGACTTGGATCCGCTTCATCCGACTTCCCGGGTAACCTCTATTCAAATCAGTGGGCTCCCATAGGGAACCATTCATTTTCAATAGAGCGCCGCTGACATTTGTATTTACTATAACAGTGCGCTGCTGTGCGCCGCTGGTTCCTGCGCCAAGTGAAGGAGTTATCCGGCGCACCAATTAAGGTTAGAACCAGCGCAGCGCACTGTTATTAGTAAATCAGCTCCACTGTGTTACTATCTGAATGCCCCATCAGAGTCAGGTCCAAATAGTCTATTTGGATGGTGCACACAGGTGAACTCTAAATTTAAAGAATTATTATTAAGATATTTCATGAATTTACCTATGGCATTACCCTTTCCATGCCATGCTACAATCAGATCATCAATGTAGCGTCCATACCCAGCGATGTTGGTTTTAAATGGATTACTTTGGGTAAATAAACAAATAAAAAATTCTTCCCACCAGCCTATATAAAGGTTTGCCAGGGAGGGAGAAAATGTTGCCCCCATGGACACACCTTGACATTAAAAAAATTGTGTGTCAAAAGGAATTTTACTGCTATACAAATAAACTCCTGTACGTTAGGACTGTCAACACTGATTGATGTTTACCAATCCTTCACAATCCCTTCATACAACACGCTCTATCCTAAACCCCACTCTCTTGCACTGCTAGCAATTAAAAATCATCTCTTGTGCAAGAGATGATTTTTAATTGCTAGCAGTGCAAGAGAGTGGGGTTTAGGATAGAGCGTGTTGTATGAAGGGATTGTGAAGGATTGGTAAACATCAATATAATGTCGTCTGCAAAGAGACATAATGCTTAGTTCCGTGTTAAGGGATGCCAGATATTAAGGGTTCTTCTCTAATTTTAGTGGCTAGGGGTTCAATGAGGAGTGCGAATATGATGGGGGATAAGGGACACCCCAGTCTGGTGCTATTAGTGATGTCAAAAGGCTTGGACAGTACTCCATCATTTAGTACTCTAGCAGAAGGGGATGAGTAAAGGTACATTATAGCAGTTTGCAGCCAGCCTGTAATACCATAATTCTGTAGCATGGCCTACAAGAATCCCCAATGTACATGGTCAAACGCCTTCACTGCATCTAAGGATAGAAACAGTTTCTAGGCTATAGATTAGCGAGATTAATCTTCTGGTGGCAGCAGGAGCTTGTCGGTCAGGAATGAATGGCACCTGGTCGGGGTGGATCAGGGAGGGAAGAGATGGAAGCAATCCACAAGCTATCAATTTGGCATATAGTTTCACATCAGTGTTTATGAGAGAGATATAGGCTTGTAATTTTGTACCAATTGGGGATCCTTTTCTGGTTTAGGTATTGTCGTTATAACAGATTGTAACATCTCTTTGGGTAAGGGGCCAAAGGAGGCAGCATGATTGAAGAGGTCAGACAGGTGTGGAGAGAGATCGGAAACAAATTGTTTCTAGTACTCATTGATATACCCGTCTCCTCTAGGGGATTTATTAAAGACAGGGGCGTACCTAGAGCATTTGGCACCCGGGGCGGATCCAATATCTGGCACCCCCCACGGAAAAATGTAAAAACACCCCACTGTGCGCCCTGCATCCTTCAATATCTTTGTCACTACTGTGTACCTCCTCTTCACAACTGCACCACTGGACCCCTTTACATTACACAGCACCCTGCACCACTTGACCCCTTTACATTACACAGCACCCCACAGCTCTGGACCCCTTTACATTACACAGCACCCCACAGCTCTAGATCCATTTACATTACACAACACCCTGCACCACTGGACCCCTTTACATTACACAGCACCCTGCATCACTGGACCCATTTACATTACACAGCACCCTGCACCACTGGACCCCTTTACATTACACTGCACCTCTGGACCTCTTTACATTACACAGCACCTTGGACCTCTGGACCCCTTTACATTACACAGCACCTCTGGACTCCTTTACATTACACTGCACCCCTTTACATTAGACTGCACCTCTGGACCCCTTTACATTACACAGCACCCTGCACCTCTGGACCCCTTTACATTACACAGCACCCTGCACCTCTGGACCCCTTTACATTACACAGCACCCTGCACCTCTGGAACCCTTTACATTACACAGCACTCTGCATCTCTGGACCCCTTTACATTACACAGCACCCTGCACCACTGGACCCCTTTACATTACACAGCACCCTGCATCACTGGACCCCTTTACATTACACAGCACCCTGCATCTCTGGACCCCTTTTACATTACACAGCACCCTGCACCACTGGACCCCTTTACATTACACAGCACCCTGCATCTCTGGACCACTTTTACATTACACAGCACCTCTGGACCCCTTTACATTACACTGCACCCCTTTACATTAGTGAAAAATTCATGAATAATTTATTAGGTATCAAAAAATATTGATGGTCACATACAAAAATTGAATATAAAAAGCTCCCTATTGGAGCCAATAAAGATCAGTGCAATATAATAGCAAAATGATATTCCGCCCAAGGTGGAAGTAGAGATCTTGGGTGTACCAACATGTAGCCACAAAAACACAAGGACAAACAAAAAACCAAAAAAACCAAAAAACAAATAACAAAAAAGTCCGGACGCTAATGATGTCATATGTGTTTAAGATAGTCCTGCAGGAAATCCCGCTCAAAAATATTAAATCCAAAGTTGGTGATAGTGTAGTGGGCTAATCACAAACACATATGACCCCCCAGGGGATAGATTTGGAAATAGCAGGTGTGAATTGAAAAATACCTAGCCCAAATTAGGTTGCCGACATCTGTATTGACCAACACTGTGAATTGTATTGTTGCAGAGAGACGGATACTAGGAAAAGCACATAGACCAGCTGAGAAAAATGAGGGTGATTGCTGGTTTAAAGAAAGTTCCCAAAAGTTCATTTGGGTAAGCGCAGGGCCGATCCTAGGGTCACAGACGCCTGGGTGCAGAAATATTTCTGGCGCCCCCACATGGGCGTGGTCATTTTGCTAACTCCTCCCCTTTACAAATGTTTCTATGGCAACGACTCACCGAGATGCTCCCCTAAGGAGTCTTCGTTACCCTGGGATCCTCCCAAAATCTCTTAACAATAAACAAAATACAGGAATAGAAACAGAGTACTCCAATGGGACCTGGAGGGGGGTCTCTCTAATAGACACAGAGAGGGCCTCTGTTACAGTCTGTTAGAAAGAGCCCCCAGACATACTGCAGACATACTACAGGAGATGGTCAGAGACTGTGGAAATTATACAAGAGATCAATGCAGCCTCATCAGTGCCCATCAAATGTAGCTTATCAGTGCCCATAGAATGCAGCCTACTAGTGCCCATCAATTGCAGCCTACCAGTGCCCACCAATTACAGCCTACCAGTGCCCACCAATTGCAGCCTACCAGTGGATCACACAGAGCAGCGATCTCCTGCTGTCACGGAGCTTGGATTCAAACTCGCGGGCTCCTATGATACACGTCACACTGATTCAATTTCACGGCATTGGATCAGTGTGCCATCTATTACAGGAGCCCGGTCTAGGAGGCGGAACTTTGTTACAGTGCCGCCGGGCGTTTTAAAAAGTTCAGTGCGGTATGTGTGACCAGGGCAGGTGCAAGGATTTTTGTCTACACAGGCAAAGGTGTATTTTGGTCTCCCCCACTGTACTCCCACCACACCCTCCCTTTGAAAATGAAATTTCCCTTTACATCAAAGTTCCTAACATTTCTGCCTTACAATCAGGGTTCTCAGTGCCCCTCTTACATCAGAGTCAGCAGAGTTCACAGATCGCAGTAAAGGGCCAATCACTGCTGCCCTTTCCCATGTGATCAGCTGTGTTCAATCACCCCATCAGTACCCATCAATACTGCCTCATCAATGCCACCTATCACAATCAGTGCCCATCAGTACAGCCACATCAGTGAAGGAGAAAAATTACTTATTTGCTAAATTTTATAATAGAAACTAAGAAACTTTTTTTTTTTAAACATTCAGCTTTTTTTTCATTTGTTTTAAAAAAAAAAACAGTGGTTATCAAATACCACCAAAAGAAAGCTCTATTTGTGTGAAAAAAAAAAGATAACAATTTTATATGGGTACAGTGTTGGAATTTTCAGTCAAAGTGATAGCGCTGAAATCTGAAAATTGGCCTGGGCAGGAAGGGGGTGTAAGTGCCCGGTATTAAAGTGGTTAATACATGTACTTTCCACAGTCCTAGCACAATAAATAATATGCATAAAACATTTTATACATAAAATTCAATAAAATCATGCCATGATAAACTTGTGCAGATCCACTGCAAGCTGTTTGCATTGACTTCAGTGTACCATCACCAAGACAGAGCACATACCATCTGCTTACCACAAAACATGACATCTTAAACTTATGAGGTGATATGCGTTTGTCATCTGCTGAATATGTATAGCCACTTTGCTCGAAGAGCAACACTGCAGGTAGAGTAACTTTCACCACTTCGTCTGCTCCGATAATAGGTATAGGTACTCCGCACGCAGCTCCACCTGGTCTGGTACCAGGTACCCCCACATGCCCGGTCTGGTATAGTTCATTACCTGGACAATTAAACAATTTGTCGCTTTAGCCTAGTAAAATTTGATGTCGGTACATTACTTTTAAAGAAGCAGCGCAGAATGCCCTATAGTGTGCTTTATCAGATTTAGTGTGAACGGGGGGCTAAGAGATACATTTTTTGGTAAGCAGATGGTATGTCTTGGTAATGGTACCACGCTGATCCCACTTCTGTGCCTGCTGATACCTCCCCCTGGTCTTACTGGGCTCCTCCCCCTCATCCCACATGCCACCAGTTCAGCTGCGATTGTCATCTTTGTGCTGGACTGGTGGATGGGAACAGTTGTTAATTGCAGGGGGCTGGAGCCTACTGTCTGGAGGGAGAGAAGCAGTGGAAAAAAAGGCAGTCTTATGCCCTTTACTTGGGGAGGAGGAGGAGTAACAGCCGGAAGAGCAGATGCAGAGGCGTAACTATAACCTTCAGGGCCCCAGTGCAAGAAACCATGAAGGGCCCCTGAACCGTAGTATGATGGGGGGGAAGTGTGACAGGGTATTTTGACAGGAGGGGGCAGTGTGACAAAAGAAGGGTATCTGGAAAGTGTGACCGGAGGGGGGAGTGTGAAAGAAGGGGGGCAGTGTGATAAAAGGAGCAGTATGACAGTGGGATATTGTGACAAGAGGGGGGCAGTGTGACAGGAAAAGGATACCTGGAAAGTATGACAGAAGGGGGCAGTGTAACGAGGGAGCACTGTGAAAGGAGGGGCTGTGTAACAAGAGGGGGCAGAAGGGGGGGTAAATATGACTGAAGGGGGCAGTGTGACGAGGGAGCAGAATGATGGAGGGGCAGTGTTACAGGAGGGGGGCAGTATGACAGGGGGGTATTGTGCCAAGGGGACAGTGTGACAGGTGGGGGGGCCAGTGTTACAGGTGGGGGGGCCAATGTCATAGGTGGGGGGGTAGTGTCAGGCTTACCTTGCATGAAAAATCCATACAGCAGCCCATGTACATGCTTCCTTGTGATATCTGCAGGATGTCCCTCCAGCCAGCACAGTTCACTTCCCCAGTGTCAGTGTATACAATGGAGGGGGGAGGGGCCTCTGACCCGAGCATGTATTAGCAAGACTCAGAGTGTACAAGCAGAGGGACAAACTTGTGCACTGAATCTGGTGCCTGTTTGGGTCAGGGGCCCCTCCCCTCTCCATTGTATACACTGACACTGGAGAAGTGAACTGTGCTGGCTGGAGGGACATCACAGAGCTGTCAATCGCCCCCCCTCCCCTGTATAGTTAGAGATGCCAGCCGGCCCGTAGGTACAGGGGGAGGTGCAGGGTCTTGAGGGAAGGGATTTAGGGAAGAGAGAGAGGGGAGAAATCACTCACCCAGGCTGCATTGGATTTGGAAGCACAGGCAGCGTCATCAGGACAGTGTCACTGGTCTGGCTGCTTGGAAATCTCCCGCCCACACCCCTTTCCAGTCACAGATTGGCTGCACAAGGGGTTGTGGGCGGGCACAGGGGGGACAAGGGGCGGACCTAACTTACCTTCTCTTTCCTCCTTGTATGGACACAGCGGGCGCCGGGCGGGGGATGTGTACACTGCTGCGGGCGGGTCAGTGGGCGGCGGAGGTGCACTGGGGGGCAATGAACGAGGTCATGGCGCCCTCGCTGACATGCGCTCGTGACAAGTGCAGCTGCTGTGGGAAAGCACAATCATGCTGTAACGGCACCCCAAGTATGAAAGGGGTTAACACCGTTAGGATATTCCCTTTTCAACCACACGACAGCCACCAGACACTCCAACCAGCCGAATAAGACCCCATACGAATGATTCTCCCCCCAGATACGAGACAACGCTCTGTATTCAAGTTCCCAAACAGGGAATGACTTTATTTTCAAAACACATGGTAACACATTTCTCTTCAAAACCCTTCCCTCCCATCCTTGGGGAACAGGGCGGGTTAAACTGTCCAATGACAATGGTGATACAGGTCAGGTGTGTTCAAACTTCTCCTTCAGTAAACAGTCTTAGCAGGAGGGGTGATTCCCCCCCCCCTCCTCACAGAAGACACTTCAACATCCCATAATATGCAGTCAGACAGTCGACCAGCTCCAATCCACATCGTCACAGTAGCAGACTTAATTCATAATAGACAATAGAATGCAAATCACCTTTACACCTCACAGCAATGATTACACAACCCCCCCCCCCCCCTCACAGTACACATCCAATCTAGATACAATGTATGTGCAGCATTGAATATGGCTATCATAGACCATATTGGGGTTTTCATTCACCCTGTGCCCCTAATAGAGACACAGGGTGGTTGACACATAAGAGGCATTGGGGGAGCTGAAGCAAGGGTATCTCATACTTTCTAAGCGATTCTTAGTTCCCCGGGCCTTCCCGTTACATCTCTCCCCTTTCGGCAGGAGACTAACAGAGGAGGGGACCCCAGACGGGTTGACTCCGAAGTTAGTCCATAGGTCCCTTCTTCTAATGCCGGTATCCACACCGTACCCCAAATAAATTGCTCCAAACAGAGCATCACTTACCCAGCCAACCTCTGCCTCTCTCAGAGAACATACCCGCCGCTGGGGAGAAGACAGGGTGACTGGGCTCAGTCTTTCATGCCGCTGGGGATCCGGGCCGACTGCCCAGCATCCCCGAGGTACACAAGTGGAGACCAAAGTCCCATCCACTTGTGGTAGGTGAAAATCCCCCAGTGCTTGCAAAGCAAGGCTGACATCCTCCTGTCCCAGTGTCACACCATTTTCTGGGGTTGTGTCAGTGAGGACCGAAGTCCCATCCAGTACCACAGGAACTCCCTCTTCTGTCAGTTGAGAGCAGAGTCCCGCGGCACTCTGCTCTGTTGCCAGCTCTTCCGCTGGGTTGCTGTGAGTGGAGACCGCAGTCCCATCCACCAATATCAGCTCAAGTTGCAGTTGTGTGCAGAGGCCAGTAGCATTCTGCCCTGCTGCCAGTGATTCAGCTGGGGGTAAAAGCTTTACCACCTCAGCTTGTTGCTGGAGAGATGGGCCAACTGCCCCGGCTCCCTGAAACTCCACAGTTGTTTCCGGTGCTGGGCAGAGGTTGCTAGCACAATGCCCTGTTGCCAGCACTTCTGCTGGGGACTCCACCCCATCTGCTCTGGCTAACTGTTGGGGACGGAAAAGGGCTGCTTCTCCCCCCTGCATTTCTGAAATTCCCTGGGAAAGAGGAACCATCACCTTCTCATCTCGGGCATCCAAAACTGCCATGGGTGTAGAGCAGGGGTCTGCAGTACTCTGTCCTGCTGCCAGTACTTGGGCAGGCGATGCATAATCCATAACATCCTCTGAACAGTCCCTTAAGTCCATACCTTCTGTAATCTGTAGCTGGGAAGATGAGCCAACTCCCCTAGCTCCCTGGAATTCCATATCATCCACTTCAGCTTTAGGGATGGCAATCTTCAGATTTTCCACTGCCGATTATTCAGCCAGGCTAGCTCCCTGGAACTCCATATCATCCACTTCGGCTTTAGGGATGGCAATCTTCAGATTTTCCACTGCCGATTCTTCAGCCAGGCTAGCTCCCTGGAACTCCATATCATCCACTTCGGCTTTAGGGATGGCAATCTTCAGATTTTCCACTGCCGATTCTTCAGCCAGGATTTCATAGTTGTCAACTGGTATTTCCTGATAGTCCCAGGCAAAGGGGGCCCCACCCTGCTGCTGAGTAGAGTCTAGCAGCTGTTTGTAGGCAATCTCCAGCTCCCATTCCTGAACGGCCAGAAACTCCAAATCTTCCTGTGCCCAGTGCCCTTCCGAGACATTCAGTCTTTGCTCTCTGTGCTCCATTATTTCCTCCAAACGCCACTCCTGATCACTCCCAAAGTCAGGGTCACTGGACAGCCTCCAATACAACAATCCCAGGCCATCATAGTCAAAGCCTTCCGTGGGGCTGTCATCCGCTGACCATGGGCACTCTTGGGCTACATACCACCGGAGGGCTCTGTAGCTCTCGTCCAACCGCATCTCTGCCCGGATCAGCCTGCTTAACTCAGTTGTCCACTCCTGCTTTGGTTGTTCCCCCAATAACGGCATTCGTACATCATACTGCGACCAGTACCTTACATAGATGGAGGGGAGAACCTTTCCCTGGTGTTGCTGCTCGAGAGCTAGCGCTTTCTTCCAGAGTTCGCAGCGGATCGAATCAGACCATCCCAGCAGGACCTCCTCTGATACTGGTCCTCTATGCTGTATCTGCATCTCTTGTAACCTCCTTCTGACTTCCTCTTCCATGGCGGTTGGTACCTGTACCTCTCCTCTCCTTGCAGTTGGTGCTGCTGTGACTTCTGCTGCTGCAGCACCTTTTTGATGTAGCCAATTTGCGTCCACAGCCGTTATAACTAGGTCTATGATCTCCGCTGGAGGGTTAGGACCATAATGTGCCAGTCTTATGTTAACAGCCCGATCAAAACTTGCCTCTTCGGGTGTCCTGTCTGTTACGCTGGGCCTTTCTGTTATGTTGGGTCTTTCAGCTCCATCCATTTTGACTCGTTCTGCGATTAATGTCCCTCTTTTTAAGGTTGTTAGCCGGTCTGCCCCGGTTCTCCAGTAAGTCCTTGAGGGAAGAGAGCTTTAGCCGTCCCTACTGTGCTTCCATTGTCCTGTGTCCCCTTGTAGCTGTCCTTATAGGCTGTGGAATCATCCCACTGCTTGCCAACAATTGTAACGGCACCCCAAGTATGAAAGGGGTTAACACCGTTAGGATATTCCCTTTCCAACCACACGACAGCCACCAGACACTCCAACCAGCCGAATAAGACCCCATACGAATGATTCTCCCCCCAGATACGAGACAACGCTCTGTATTCAAGTTCCAAAACAGGGAATTACTTTATTTTCAAAACACATGGTAACACATTTCTCTTCAAAACCCTTCCCTCCCATCCTTGGGGAACAGGGCGGGTTAAACTGTCCAATGACAATGGTGATACAGGTCAGGTGTGTTCAAACTTCTCCTTCAGTAAACAGTCTTAGCAGGAGGGGTGATTCCTCCCCCTCCTCACAGAAGACACTTCAACATCCCATAATATGCAGTCAGACAGTCGACCAGCTCCAATCCACATCGTCACAGTAGCAGACTTAATTCATAATAGACAATAGAATGCAAATCACCTTAACACCTCACAGCAATGATTACACAACCCCCCCCCCCCCTCACAGTACACATCCAATCTAGATACAATGTATGTGCAGCATTGAATATGGCTATCATAGACCATATTGGGGTTTTCATTCACCCTGTGCCCCTAATAGAGACACAGGGTGGTTGACACATGAGAGGCATTGGGGGAGCTGAAGCAAGGGTATCTCATACTTTCTAAGCGATTCTTAGTTCCCCGGGCCTTCCCGTTACACATGCCAACTCGATGGTAACACACTCGGGACCAACGGTGCTCCTGAAACTTTGGCGCCCCCTCCCCTCTGGCGCCTGGGTTCAGAGCATCCCTGTGCACCCCGTCTCGGACCGGCCCTGGGTAAGCGTATGGAAAAAATATATCAATATAACCAATGAAACGCACAGATCACTGTGTTGTTCGTATACTGTTTATCTTAGTTAGTCCGCTTTGTTCATTAGTGATCTGACAAAAGCTAAGTATGCTCCATCGCTGAAAAGAAAGATCTTTTTCCCTTTTACACCTTTCTTCTCTCCCCTTCTCTGCTGTACTCTGATTGCAGTTCATTCCTCTTTGCTGGTAGTGAGACCAGGGTATATATAAATAATGTGAGGCACTGAAATATAAGTAGACAGGAGGATTTATACCTTACCGTCCTAAGCGGTGGTACAGAGGTCAACGGTCTTCAGTTAAATTTTCAGTGTATTTCAGTAAGGAGTACTTGCGCTTATCTTGTCTTTGATGTGTGCACACATATGATGAAAGGAGTTGAATGAAGCTGACCTGAGTAGATCCTTGCAAGTGTCTCCAGTATTGAAAGCAATCCTCTCGTGGGCAATTTCCAAGCTCGCTCCTGCAATGACAGCTGAAATAACAGCTGATCGTGGTTGAGTGTGGTATCTTGAGCTAGGCGATCCCTGCTTATCCTCTTCCCTTAGATTGGGAGATCAAACAAACAGCGTCACGGACCACTGAACGTCGTCGACATGTTTCGCAACTAGAATGTCAGGTTGCTTCTTCTGGACGAATGAGGAAGTGGCTAACACAGCCCCCTTTTATATGTCTCGGGTGAAGCCGCTTCTCTTAATTAAAATATTCTTCCGTGGCGGAAGGAATAAACAGGGGAGACAAAAATACTTTTTGCCTTTTTTTCTTTTTTTTTCTTTTTTTGTGTGCCAGTCACTGCTGTTTCTTGCGTTTACTATTGGAATGTTATTTCCCTTCAGAGAGAACTACGGTATAGATTTTGTCCTTATTAGTCTATGGTGTCATTTCCTTATTTGTCCTCATGATTTAGACCAAGATATGTTTGGTCTATTTATCATCTAGTTACATTGTTCCCATTGTTCTAATATGCAACAAGGAGGAAAATAAGCACCATGAAGTCAGAAAAACATAAAAAATGCTACACCGCTTCGGAAAGCCACCGGACCCACCCAGAACACACAGAGGGTCAGAGGGCCGCAGTCAGCAGCCTAGCAGGGGCTTTGTGACACCGGATACGAGCCCGGAAGACGCGATCAACACCGACTTCTACAGCAACCGATCGGCTGCTACATCCACGGGCCTGAGCGGGTGAGTGCCTGGGGGAGTGGGGACCAGTAAGAGATACCGCTAGATGAATCCCCTGCCTACCTATCACCCCACCCTGCCATCACCTTCCCCCAGAGCACTCCCAAAAGATGGCAGTAGGCCCCAGGCGGAGTCAGGAGAGCCAAACCAACCTACCACGCGTCTGGACGCTGTGACTAGGAAAGTCTGCGGCTTCGGCCTTCTTCCAGAGCGCGGCGGCCATCTTGCTACACCTACTACATCCAGCCCTGCTTGCAATCCCTAGTAACCTGGATTTAGCTATTCCTTTCTCGCCTACTGCCCAGAATTACAGCCACCACCCTCTGCTACCATACCACCATTGACCAGAAAGATTGTATGTCTGACATGGGCCCGAACAACCACATGTCCCATACTACGCTGTACACATGCTGTTAAGCGAATGTGACTGAGGGGTGCTCCACTCAGCATTCAGCTCCGAAGCTCCAACTATGCCAGCAAAGACACCCAAAACCCACTCTACAATTTCCAAGAAATACAGTAAAGGAACAGCGATTAACCAAGCTGTCACCGGCTCCATACAACGTTTCCTGGTTGCCAGTGGAACCGGCCCCGGCGCATGCAGCAGTCAAGCCAGATCCACGAGACACAGCGCATCTCTCGCTTCATTAGAAACCTCTGTGAGAGAAAGTTCACCTGCATCATCTTACTGCTCAGACCTCATGGAAGAACCCGGGTCTCCCACAGGCTCAGACATGTCGTCTCTGCTGAGCGGCATTAAAAAAGAGTTAGCCGGGATGTTCCATGGACTTGAAAAATCAATAAAAAAGGAAATAACGGGGGTAAGAACAGATATGGCGCACATTCTTGATAGGGTGGAGGGCACAGAACAGAGATAAGACACTCATGAAACGGCTATAAGAGAACTACAAGAGACTGTCACACAGCTAGCCTTTGCTCACCGTGCCTCACTATATAAGCTTGAGGACCTCGAGAATAGAAATCACAGAAACAACTTGCGAATTATAGGTCTGCCCGAACCGACTGGTGATAATGAATTGGAGCCGTCGATCAGCGGTATATTTAACTCAGTGTTGGGAAATTCACCTACTGATCCGCTGCGTTTTGACCGAGTTCATCGGGCTCTCAGGCCTCGCAACATCACTACTGAGCAACCCAGAGACGTAATATGCCGTCTGCACTACTTCACAGATAAGAACGCCATCATGGTCAAGTTGAGGAGCACCCCCAACATTGACTTTGACGGAGCGACTCTTAATATTTTTTCTGACCTGTCCAAAGAAACCTTGGATCGCTGCAGAGCCCTTAAACCACTTTTGGAGTATTTACGCTCCAATGGGATCACCTATAGATGGGGTTTCCCGGCGTGCCTCATTGCCACCAAAAATGGTCGCTCCCACACCCTCCGGTTCCCCGAGGAATTGTCACAATTTCTAAAGGACCTCAATCTGCCTCCAGTGGATCTCCCGGGCTGGCACGACCCGGTCCCTAAGTTCTCGCAGGACTCCCATTGGCAAAAATCTCCTACTAAAAAAGGGCGCTCTTCTGCGTCAGGCCCTGCACAACAACATGGATGAGCATAGGGTGATTATGCCTATGTGCTTTTCTCTCTGTGGTTGAGTATGCCTACTATATTTAATGTGATGTGACTCGGCCGTTAAAGTATATTTGTTCTAAAAATGTTTATTGTTTATTGTTGGAGCAAAAAGTATTCTCTCGCACATTATCTGATGCACAGCTGAATGCTGGTGGAGCATAATGCTCCCATGTGCCTTCTACACGGCACGTTCCCCTCCCCTTTTTTCCTTCTGGGGTTGGTGAGAGCGGTTAGCCCTCGAGTTTTCTTATCCGTTCTCCTACGGGAGTTCTGGATGGCTGCCTGTTCTCTCTCCCCCACAGGGACCACCGCAAAAATCTGCGGGACAAGTTAAGGTCTCCCACATGTGTCCGGATGGACGTTTTTGTCTCTTTTATCTTCTCAATACTTACCCGCTTCTTTCTTACCTTACTTCTCCCACCAAGGTTGGCATGCATGGCTATGTAGGCTTAAGGGTCACGCTCCACTGCGATAATGGCCACACTTAAAATCACCTCCTATAATGTTAGGGGTCTAAACGTCGCGGCTAAACGGCATCAGGTCACCCGTGAATTACGGAAACTTGCCTCCTCCATTGTGTTTCTTCAGGAAACACATCTAACCCATACTACGCAGGTCAAATTGACCTCGCCTCACTTCCCCCAGTGGTACTATAGCCTCTCAGATACGAATAAAGCTAAAGGTGTGGCCATTGGTTTTAGTGGTAGTGTACCCTTTCGTCTTTTAGATATGCAAGCGGATGACCATGGTCGTTTTCTCTTCTTAAAGGGCTTTCTAGGTATCACCCAATGTACTCTAACAAACGTATACTGCCCGAACCAAAATCAACCTACTGTTGTGCTTTTAAGGGACAGTTTTGCCCGCACAATATCAATTTTAAGTTCTTTTTAACGAAAGATATTTTTGAATACAAGTCAATCTATATGATACAGTCTATAATATGAAACTTATTCACGGAGACGTGTGATCATACAAAATAGCTACATTTATTGGTTGACAAAAGCAAATATTTACATGAAATTAAAATACCAATTCTGTTACATGAACGACTTCAAAATCAATAAAATTACCCGCAAAATGGGCATACAGTCCCTTAGACATAATGCTGTCATGATAAATTCTCAATAGGTTCAACAACCTTGTATAATTGACAATGAAACAGAACGTCTGTATTTCACACATCTAACCGTTACTATACTGCAGGTAAGTATGTGGTTAACAATGTGAAATAAATTGGACCTCTGTTTTGTCACTAAGATTGGAACTATGCAAAAAAGAAAAATATAATGAAAAATGGAATCTTTACAAAAACATCTACCAGTTGTTGATTAATGAGAATAAATCATAATTGCAGAATATTCAATACTTCAATATTATTGAGAACAACAATGAATTCAAGATAAAATCAAAAATGGCATAATTACCCATTCCACAATCGCAATTTTCTACTGGCAAGTGACCAGAGTTAAGATGGCTGCCATGGCTTTCAGGATTCGGGTGTCTAGGAATCTTCATGAGTGTAAGAATATGTCTTCATGCATGGTGCATGGGTGTCAGTCTGTCTGAGCATGTGGATCTCCCAGTGTGCCCCTCAGGGTGGGTCCCTGAGTGTCTCTCCCCGGCCGGTGGGAGTGACTGGCTGTCTGGGAGTCCTCGGTGAGTGATGTCAGTTCCCCGGTAAATGTTTTCTTTCATCTAATTTTTCTTCCCTTAAATATTGTCTCTGGACAATAAGATTATAAAAATTATCCTAAGTTCTTCCCAAAGGAGGTGGTTCTTCCACTCATTGGTGGCTGCAGTTAGGGGCGTTACTGTCCAAAAATCTCTGGTTTCTATAGGTTGGTAATTTAATAATTAACTGTTCTCTGAATTTTTGGGAACCTCAAGTAATACCACTTTCAGCCACTGGAGCATCTATTTTTTAAATTTATATATTCTATTCTTAAAATGTGTATAATTTGTAAAGAATATATGTGGGTTTTAATCTTCTGGTAATCCGGTATATATAACATACTTCTAATATACTTCTTGATTCATTCACATAACATAATTTGTTTTATATTCCTGTCCAAAAATATATCTATAAGCTGGTTTTTCTAGACAGGGTATAGATTATATGTCAATCAATATAACATTCAATATTTACCTATATGTTTTGAATATGTGGTCATTTCTAAACGTAGGCTCCTTTTTATATTCTATAATCACAATTCAACGTATTTCATAAGGCTAATTAACTCTTTAAAACACTTCTATATATAACATCACACTAATATCTATATTTCTTCTTCGAACACAGTCCCTAGGTCAACAGATACTAAAATCATATTTTTCCCTATGACCTAAAATGTCATTGATAATCTAAACATCATTCTTATTTATTACATATCAAAATATGTTCTTACTTTGAATATCATGCATATTTCTAATGTAACATGCATCCAGGTGTTTTCTTAAAATGTCTGAGGAGTGGCATATGCATCACTTATGATTAGGATATTTATGTCCACATATATATGAGGTAAAGGAAAAGAAATGAAAAATATATATGTATGAAAGTTCCTCTTGGGGGTCAGCTCTGGACTTTAAACTGAGAATTGGGTGAACCGTTCAGCTGTCCAAACAGATCCTTCTTATCAATACTTCTTAGTCAATATAGCTCTATACATTTGATTGTCCAGTTTTTTGGGTGCCATATACCTTACAACATATTCATTGTCTCTCTACGTCTAGTATCAGCTTAGCTGTTTACTAAAGTCTTTCTCTTACAAAGGATTTGTTTGCTCTTTTAAAACTGGGACAACATCCCTTTTGTCTTGTGACGAAAGTCACCATTGTTTCTGAAGTCTCAGAGCAGGCTCGTAAATGTTGGAGATGACTCATCCATTGACAATGGGAAAAACATGTGTTTTGCTCTGAAAGGTCTTTTTACAAGCTACAGTCCAATAATGGTGCATCAACTTCTGAGGCCTAAGTGGACTTTCAAATCTCTGCCCGTAAATATTAAGATTATTATTATTATTAATATTATTATTAAGGAAACCCACAACATACCTTTTTTCTCAAATCCTTACTGACTTATCACACTTCGCTGAGGGTTTAATCATACTGGCAGGGGACATAAATATGCCTCTAGATCCTGTTTTGGACACATCCCATGGTCGCTCTAACATTTCTTTTAAGCGCCTGTCCTTTGTTAAAAAGAGACTCATAGACCGGCAATTGATAGATGCATGGCAGCTTAATGTCAGCGTTTTCTACTTTTCAGACACTTTCCAACTTTAAAATTAACTTTTCTAAGTTTTCTACACCCAAAAGAAAAAGATTTCTCCCACTTTTCAAAGACCCATCAGTCCTACTCCCGTATAGATAATATTTTCTTAGACCACCATCACCTCCCACTATTACAATCTGCGAATATAGGTACTGCAACATTATCAGATCATGCACCTGTGTCGATGAGTATGACCATGCCCACTTTGGCTCATCGCTCCAATAATTGGAAACTCAATGACTCTCTCCTTTCTATGAATAAGCACTAGCATAGTGCGAAACATGTCAGCCATATTTTTTTGACCTGTGCACCGTTGTACAGTGTGTATTTTGGATTCCTTATTTTAAAATAAAGGCTTTTATTTTTGAGTGCTGCAGTCCAGAAGACTTTTTCGTTCCCGTTTGCTGTCAATAGCAATGCTTGCACCTTTGTCTGCTGGGAGGAGGTGGTTTGAAGGATTCCCACACCTGAGCGGCTCCCTTTCTCTTGCTTCTCTCCTTTCTAACCCAACAGAAGTTTCTATGTTTGCCTCTCATATATCGCAATATTTTAAAGACAACAAACCTTCTGAGACATCCCCTGCTATTGTATGGGAAGCTCACAAGGCAACTATGAGAGGCCGATTTATTGAACTCGGGGCAAGGAAAAAAAGAGAGCATGGTCAACAACTTGAGCAGGTCCTTTACCAAATAACAGAACTTGATAAACAACATAAACTCACCCTACACACATCCCACCTAGAAGCTCTCACGTTGAAACGAGAAGAACTAAAAAATCTTCTTAATCTCGATACTGCTTGGAAATTCCAACGTTACTCGCAAAAACTCTACGAGTGGGGGGACAAACCTAGCAGACAATTAGCAAGATCCCTTAAAGAAAAACAGACTAGATCGTTTATTCCCAAAATAAAACTATCCAACGGAAACCTAGTTCAAGCGACTCCTCACATTGCTAAAGCTTTCAGGGATTATTATGCAGATTTGTACAAAGTGCAGTGTGACTCCCCGTCTCTGACTGTGAAGGAGAGACGTAGCCTCATGCTCACATACCTAAAAGAAGCTAACTTGCCCAAACTTTCAAACTCGACTCTTAGGGAACTTGAATCGGAACTTTCAGTTGAGGAATTTCAGGTAGCCCTGAAATCTTCACGGACAGGTAAAGCCCCTGGACCGGATGGTTACACTAGCCTGTACTACAAAACATTTAGTGATGTTCTCCTGCCCCGTCTTATGGCTTATGCCAATTCAATCTCACAGACCTCGGGACTACGCCCGGAATCTCTTACAGCCCACATTTCAGTTATCCCCAAAGCGGAGAAGGACCCCACCCAATGCAGTAGCTACAGGCCAATTTCCCTATTAAATGTCAATATTAAATTATATTCTAAGGTAATGGCTAACAGACTACTCCCTCTTATACCCAGTTGGGTTTCTACGGATCAGACGGGCTTTATGCCACACAGAAAAGCCAAGGATAATTCTCTCCGGGCGATATCTCTTATACAACACGCTCAAAGGTCTTCCCAGTCCACCCTACTCGTATCCACAGATGCTGAAAAAGCGTTCGACAGGGTGGACTGGGACTACTTAAAACTGACCCTGCGACACCTCGGGCTGGGACCCAAAATGTTCTATCACATTACTTCCCTTTATTCTAATCCCATGTCCCATGGCACAAATTTGCATAAACGGCACTCTGAGTGACTCATTCCAACTATTTAATGGGACCAGACAGGGCTGCCCCCTTTCCCCCCTCTTATTCGCCCTTACCCTCGAACCCTTTCTGGCAACTATAAGACGTAACTTTAATATACATGGGATTCGAGTAGGCAATAAAACTCACAAATATGCGGCGTATTTTTTATCCAGCAGCCCCGTATCTCGCTTCTTAACTTAATGTCAGCGTTTTCTACTTTTTAGACACTTTCCAACTTTAAAATTTACTTTTCTAAGTCTGAAATCCTAAATATTAATCTACCTGGAAGGGAGGTGGAAAGTTTAAAACCTCTCTTCCCCTTTAGATGGGTTCAACGAAGCATGAAATATTTGGGAGTGAATTTTACGCCTCATACTCATTCCCTTTTTAAACATAACTACATCCCATTATTGAATAATATCAGAAAGGATCTACAAAAGTGGAACACGCTGACACACTCCTGGCTGGGTAAAGTGAGTATAGTTAAAATGAACATTCTGCCTAGAGTTCTCTTTTTCTTTCAAATGATCCCATTGGGTGTGCCTATAGGGTTCTACTCCCTACTACAGACCATGGTCTCCCGCTTCGTTTGGAGGAACAGCCACCCCAGAGTATCTAAGGAAGTACTATTTCGCTCCAAGGATGCTGGGGGACTGGCCCTCCCAAATTTTAAGGCTTATTATAACGCTGTGATTCTATCTAGAATTTCCAAATGGAAATATGCCGCTAACTCCAAACTTTGGGTGAGCCTAGAACATGCCCTTAGTAACACAGACCTAGCAGCTACACCCTGGTTGCCACGCTTACACAGACACCTCGCCCCAAGTACCTCCACTCTAACCACTTCCACCCTTGATGTATGGGATGCTTTACATAGGAAGTTCTCGTGGTCATATGCTTCTCCTCTGTTACCGCTTCTTGACCACGATTATTTCTTACCTGGTCTATTAGACCCTGGATACAGGACGTGGTTGCCAGAAGGACCCCTCCTACTACATCATGTTCTCCGAGCAAATGCTCTCAAGCCTCTTAAGGAAATTCTCAGCCCCAAGCCAATTATGTTTCTTGACAAATGGAGATATAACCAATTGCAAGGTTTCCTCAGAACTCTGCCTCAGCCGCTCAGAGGGATACAGGATTTAAACAGTATTGAGGACGTTTTTAATCCAACGGATCCACCTGAACATCGCATCTCGGTATTCTACAAATCACTCATCAAGCTCCAAGGAGATACTTATCCTCCCTTCCTCGCTAAGTGGGAGGCAGACCTGGAATCCTGCCTTTCAGACAGCCAAAAAGATAAAGTCCTACAGCTGACTCACATCTCTTTAATTGCATCAAAGATGGCTGAGGTCAATTACAAACTGCTAACCAGATGGCACTATACCCCATCAAAGCTTCATCAGATGTCCCCCGCCAATTCCCCGTTGTGTTGGAGGAATTGTGGGAACAGAGCAACCCACGCTCACATATGGTGGTCGTGCCCACTCATTCGCCCCTTCTGGTTTAGCATTATCCGAATCATTCAACAAATATCCAATATTAATCTCTCTGTTGATGCATGGACCATTCTCTTCCATGCTACCAAGGAACCTGTCGGAAAATACAAATGCTCTTTAGTCCCACACCTGCTCAACACGGCTAAAGCACTTATACCTACCCTTTGGGGTCAGCCTGAGACTCCATCCGTGAAAAAGTGGTTTCAAAAAATCTCAGAGGTCCATCTCATGGAAGATATAACTCATCGTAACAAGGACACTTTTCAACGACACACCCTAACTTGGACTCCGTGGATGGAGTTCAAGGACACCACAACCTATAGGGAGATACTTGTACAATCCCACTGAGACCCAGACCCAGTCCACATCTATTGAATAAGTCATCTATATCTTCAGGTTGATCCCTTGTGGTTATTGTTTGGCTCATCCCTCAAGAGACTAAAATGTACTGTGACATATATTCTACTGGATACCATGCATGCCGGCCTTCTCCCCCTTTCCCTCTTTACTCCCCTATCTCTTTTTCTTTCTCCCTTCAGAGAGAGTGAGGGATGGGGATTAGATCTGTTCTTCTCGGGCCCCCCCCTTTTTTTTTTCTCTCTCTCTCTTTATACATACACTAAGATAGGGATCTTAATGAACTTAGGATAAATTATCCACGATGGGCACTAGCACCAGAGTTTACCAATTATGCGATAAGAGACACATACTGTAAAATTAACACATAGAGGGGATGGGGATTTTTCCCTCTCCCCCCCCCTTTTTTTTTTTACACCTAGGTGAGGCCACTTTCCCTTTCACTTTTCTCTCTACATGCATGTTTTGTCCCTCCACCAATACAGCCACTCGCAAACCCATCCCCCAGTTCTCTATACAGTTCACTTTTATATTTTAACACTAGTTTTTCAGTTTGCAGCAGCTTCCTTGAAATCACTTTTTGTCACCCCTCATCATGCACTTTCACCTTAAAGGGCACCAACACTAGAGTGCTAGCACATAATACACCTGGAGGAGAGTATGGGGGACTTTATTCCCCCATCCCCCCCCTCAATTCTTCCCCTTTTTTTTTTTTGTCTTTTTCTTCTCTCTCTCTCTCTCTCCCCCATCTCGCTCTCTCTCCCTCCTTTTTCTTCCTCCTCTGTGCACTTCTCTCCCTCCTTTCCGCCCAGCCCTGACTCTCCTAGTCACTGGTATACGGATTGGGGGGTTTCATGGTTGGGCTTTTCATATGGGAGTGTAGACCATCGATTATTATTAATATCATTATTACTCTTTTTTATTTTTCTGTAATGGGATATATTGAGACTGTATATGTGTTTATTGTAATGTGTGTTATATGTTGTTGGAAAATTAATAAAAAAGATAATAAAAAAAAAAAACATAAAAAATAATGATGATAATAAAAAAAGGTAAAAATAATAAACAAAAGCACTAGGCTGAATGAAAGGTGCAGACTGGAATAAACACCTGCTATTTCCATGATTGGTAGAGACCTCAAAACTTGTGTTTGTTGCCACATTTGTTAATGCTTCTTTGTTAATCATAGTATGGAATTTATAAAGTATTCTTTACTTAGATTTTCCTAATGGCATACACATAGATTATGTGCCCACAGACATACAGACAGAAACATAGAAGACACCACCCAAGACATAATGGAGAAATAATTATTAATAAAATAATTAATAATAAAATCTATAATGCTCAATCAAGTACAAGAGGGGGTCAAGTCGTCTAGAGAACACACATTAGGACCTAGATGTGCCAGGCTAAATAAACCTAGTGATGGAAATATATCAAACTAGAGCTACAAAATGAGAATATTTTATTGGCCTAGAAAAGACTGTAGATTGCATTCTGTGTTCATACCTAGAGGTACGAGGGATCTCAAGGTATAAATCCACCATTTCTCTTTTTGTAGTAGAATTCTATCAAAATCGCCCCTTCTAGTTGGAAGTTTAAGGGCATAGATCCCCTTAACTGTTAGGCCTTCAATTTTGCCTTGATGATGTTGCGCAAAATGTTTAGCCACCGGCCTTTCCTGTTCTTTTTCTGGGTCTCTTTCTTTTTCTTTTTTGATATCTCTCAAGTGTTCCCCTTATTTTTAGGCTCCTCTTTGTTTTGCCAATATATATTTTCAGACAGGGACAGGTGATCATATATATCATAAAATAGGAAAAATACTGCGCCAACCTTCAAATTTCTAGCAGCCTACACGACAACTTGACAATAGTGTAAAGGAAAAATAATAAATAAAGTGTGGCGCTATGTGCAAACAGAAAAATATATATATATAAAATGTCTGGTTGGCAATTGGTCTATATAAAGACCCGTATATCGTGTTGAACCTGATGGTGGTTCTGTACACTTATGTGAAAAAGTGCATATACCCTGCAAAAATTCAATATGTGCAATGGTGTGAAATGAATCACAAAAAATATATAGATTAATTTAAATATGTAAATTAACCTAACACTGAAAAAATATAAAATGACATGAATATCATATGTGAAAGTGATCCACAATATATATTAGTGTCCAATTTTCTGTGAAAAAAAGAGAAAGTCTCTCGATGAATGTGTGATCTGATACCAACATCAACACTGCATCAACACCACGTCAGGTGTGTAATGAATGGTAGGTACAGTCCAGACCAGTTCCTTGGATTTATGCGTTTTCTATGTTGCAACACTTAAAGGTGATATATGCCATTGGAAAGTGAGTAAAGGGTATATACTCTTACCGGATGTTGTAGATCCAACTCGCCGTACGGCGGTGGATCAATCGAGCTTGTGTCCACGCCCGGGACTGATGGATGTATATCCTGGGGACAGTCTTTCCTCAGCGTCCTTACGACGTTCCAGAGAGTATATCCCGAGGCTTTTCCAACGTAACTCTCACTTCCAATGCGATAAGTCAAAATATGACACCAGAATTTCACCATGTAGTGTCACCATGCAACAAATGAGAAAAGAATTCTCCACATAGTGTAAATCCAAGATGGGATTTTATTTATCAAAGAATAAAAACACCCAATAAAAGGTCTCACTGAACAATAAAACAGTCCAAAGCAAACTCCTTTAAAAACTTTGAAACTTCTCAGGGAAAAAAAAGCCAAAACAAACAAACCAACAAATCCCAAAAATAAATCAGCAGCTCTGTATTACAAAAATGCGTGGAGTAAGCACCAAGGCTGGCATGTAAACCCGACGCGTTTCGTCTAATGAGACATCAACTGGGGTACACGCCATCCTGGTGACCCCCACGCTATATATAGGAAGAGAAATTACCTTAATTCGGCGCCCCTGTGTGCGAATGTGCCTCACACTTCCGGGATCGGAGCGTCTCCGTGTCACATGACCGGGTTTCTGCATCACATGGCCGGGTCATGTGTATCTTTTCACCGAATCAACAGATCTAATGGTTCTAATGCGCCCTCGATGTGACTAACAGCGTCATCGCGTCATCGGCACGCATGTCCTCCGACGTGCATGTGCGCAAGGCATCCTGGGGGTTGTAGTTGCGACGCAACTAAGCAAAGCAACACAAACCAGCCGGCGTGTCTCCCATCTCCATCATTGATCGCAGACGTCATATGGATACGATCACCCACAACCTCACGTGGGTGTCTCCATGTACGCCATGATTGCAAGCAAGGAGGATTGGGAATTGTAGTCGTGACGCAATAAAGCGGAACGACTCCACATCGCCAGCCTGTCTCCCAATATATGCCAGCAAACAACCACCGCACTCGGGAAAAACAGCACACACCATATCAGAGTGATGCATATGGAAATCCGACCATGAGGAGTCGCTTTCCTGATGTGATTATAGAATCACACAAATTTAATAAAATAATACTACATTTAGATTTGTAATGTGGATGTCAATGTATTATATCCCAGAAGGCGGGCACATTCTAAGCATAGACATATATATGAATAACATCCATACAACTATATCACTTATACGGACTATATCAAATCCACAATATAATTTAAGATGACATATGAAACATATTAAACCTGAATCAACAAAGGTCACTCGTATAGAGGCTATATACTGGCTATTTTATGTTATGTTAGAATTAAAAATAATTAAAAATATTTAAAAATATATAGGGGGTGGAGCAATAAATTATAAACTAAAAAAGGGGAATAAATGATGATAAAAATCCGAGACCAAGGGGGGGGGCGGATTAACAGAGGATTAATTATTCACATTATGCTTGGTTAATAAACGCATTAATGTCCCAATCAATGTTGAGTCCATAAGGCCTATAACATTTTAATTGGTAAATCCAGTAAGTCTCAAGTCTAGAGACCCCTCTAACCCCAGACTCCCCCCTCCAATGGGGAACAAATTTGTCTATGATCACAAACGTGGTCCCTCTAGGATCTTTATTATGTGATTCCAAATAGTGTCTCGGGACACTATGATTGGTTTTTCCTTTCCGGATACTGGTAAGGTGTTCACCCACCCTGATTGAAAACGTGCGAATCGTACGCCCTACGTATTGCTTCCCGCAGGGGCAGGTAAGCAAATATACGATGAATCGGGTCGCACATGTGGTAAAGTGCTTCATCTTGTATTCTATTCCTGTTGAAGTGGAACAGAAGGAATCACTTTTCTGTCTGCCACACCGATTAACTAGGCACACTTTGCATTTCTTGCATGGGTAATATGCCTTCAAATGTGGAAAGAAAACAGGAATAGTGGGTGGATCTATCACATTGGGGGCGATCTGTCCTTTCAGAGAAAAAGCTCCCCTATATATCACACCTGCCCTATCTGGAAGTGAAGGGCCAAGGACATGATCATTTTTAAGGACATTCCAGTGTTTCCGGAAAATGTCCCTAATTTGTTTGTGTTGGGACGAAAACGTGGTATAAAAAGACCATTTATACTTGGAATCCTGAACTGATTTACCTCTCTCTATTAATAGTGAATCCCTACTGATGGTAGCAATGCCCCGAACTTCAGCGTCTATCAGATGTGGACTATAACCCTTATCCACAAACCTGGATTTTAGAATATCAGCTTGATGGTAAAAGTCAGAGATATTAGAACAGTTGCGTCTAATTCGCATCAGTTGACTACGAGGTACAGACTTTAGCCATGCTGAATGGTGACAGCTATCGACCGGAATGTACCCATTCCGGTCAGTGGGTTTAAAGAATGTTTTTGTCTGTAATTGACCATCGCTGACAAAAATTTCCAAATCCAAAAAGTGCATACTTGTATGGCTCGTTTCATAGGTTAAATTAATGCCAATATTGTTGTCATTAAGAACAGACATAAATCCACAGAGGGAGTCCTGGTCTCCCCTCCATAGGAGGAGGATGTCGTCGATGTATCGAACCCAGAGAACCACCTCTGGGCGATTTAAAGCATAGACGACATCCTCCTCCCATTTGGCCATGAAGATATTGGCCAGGCTGGGAGCAAATTTGGCTGCCATCGCAACTCCCTTTTTTTGTAAAACGAAGTCTCCATTGTACCAAAAATAGTTATGCGTTGTCGCAAACTGTAAAAGGTCCATGATGTATCTTTTTTGGGTTCCAGGCAAATTATTATCTCTAGACAAAAATAGTTTTACGGCTGCTAGGCCTAAATCATGTGAAATGCAGGTGTACAATGAGCACACATCAGCCGTTACCAATAGTATGCCCTCACCATAATCCACCTGTTGTAATAAGGAGATCGTGTGCCTAGTGTCCTTCAGGTACGATGGAATAGAGCGCACAATTGGTTGCAAATGAAAATCTATATATTTCCCTATGCGGGAAGTCACAGAATCTATACCGCTGATGATTGGGCGGCCTGGAGGATGGTTGGCATCTTTATGTACCTTGGGAAGGTAATAAATGATGGGGATACATGGGGCTACAGGTACTAGATAGCTTTTTTCTTTCTTATCTAGAATACCCAGCTGTGCCCCAGTGTCAACCAAATCTGCCAATGCCTTCTTATAATTCTGTGTTGGATTCTTCAATAGACGTACATATGTATCTGTGTCGCTCAAAATCTTATTCATTTCTGCATGGTAAGCTATCTTGTCAAGAACAACTATACCTCCCCCCTTATCCGCGGGGCGTATAGTGAGATCTTTGCGTTCACACAAAGCCTTTAATCCCTCCTTAATCCTCGGGTCACTATGAATTTTCTTCTTGGGTAGTGCCTCTAAATCCTTCAATACTAAGTCCTTGAATACCTGTATGGAAGGTGCTGTATATCCCGGAGGGTTAAACAATGAGGGATTTGAAAGTCCTGTGTGAACTGTGAGAGAAGTAATTTCAGGTACAGTTGGTTTAGCTGGATTCGAAATGAAATGTCTTTGTATGTTCAGTTTCCACACGTATTTCTGCACGTCAATGAACGTAGCAAATTTGTTTAGTTGTTTCGGGGGAACATATTTCAATCCCTTACTTAAAACTATTTTTTCTACATCGGTAAAAATGGCTGAACTTAAATTGAAAATTCCTTCTAAAGTTAGATGCATTTTCTTTTTCTTGGCGCGCCATCCGCCTCTGCATCCACGTTTATGTCGGGGTTTCGGTTGTACCCCTTCTGCTCCTGATAAAAACCCCCTGAATATGAAGGCCCTGGATGATTCTGGTTATAGTTATATGGGGACCTATTAAATTGGTGACTGTCATCATAATCCCTATGTTGGGATTGGGACTGATATGTTCCATATTCTTCTCTGAGAGGAAAGAACCTATTGTAGGTTTCTACAGGTGTTCTTTGTGATGGATAGGGGTGATGGTCATGATCATAGTATCCTTGTCCATTTCTACCCCGTGGTGAATCCTGTCTCCAATGGTCACGAGAATGGTCCCTTCTCCCCCTATTATTACCACGAGGTCCCTTACCCCTCCCGCCATGGGTTGGGTTCGGTCCTTTTGGCAGATTGGTGGGAGTACGTCCCCCAGATTGCCTAGGGTTGGATTCCTTGGGACCATATGGACGACTGGGAGGTTGGACAGGCTGGGATCTTAGATCTCCTATTGGGGGAACAGAAATTTCCATATTGTTGGAACTCCCTTCCATGGTTCTTACTATACTCTCTTTAGATTGCCAACTAAAAACGCACCCGCTTTTATAGTCATTGACATCACGAGTGTATTTCTTTTGCTTTTTTAGCTTCTGTTCTTTCTCTTCCTTTTCTAAGTGTGTTTTTAAACTAGTAGAAAGCATGCTGTATTCTGAGGTAGATTTGTGTGGTGAAAGTTTCTCCCTGATATCTTTAATCTCTTTATCTATAAGTCCTAGACGAGTGGTTTTTTTCTCTAGTAAAAAAGAAATGAATGAAATGCCCGCATCGTTAAAATAACGAAACCATAAGTCTAGTTCCAGGTCACCCTGTTGTGGACATACATCCCACCTTAAACCTCTGGGGACCATACGTTCTTTGAGGTACTGGCTTAAAAAGGCTTTATCCCATTCCAAGTGCACCTCTGTAGTCATGAGGTTTTTCAACCTCATGAACATACCTCCTATCTCTGAGTCTGTGCTGGTAGCTACAAAAACACCTTCTGTGGTGAATGTGCGACTGGTGCGGTACTCAAATACATCCATCAAAAGAACATATCTAAATACTATATGTGATATAAAACACAACGGAAGGCTGCAATATATAAAGTCAAAAAATAATACGTCATAAAATAGGAAAAATACTGCGCCAACCTTCAAATTTCTAGCAGCCTACACGACAACTTGACAATAGTGTAAAGGAAAAATAATAAATAAAGTGTGGCGCTATGTGCAAACAGAAAAATATATATATATAAAATGTCTGGTTGGTAATTGGTCTATATAAAGACCCGTATATCGTGTTGAACCTGATGGTGGTTCTGTACACTTATGTGAAAAAGTGCATATACCCTGCAAAAATTCAATATGTGCAATGGCGTGAAATGAATCACAAAAAATATATAGATTAATTTAAATATGTAAATTAACCTAACACTGAAAAAATATAAAATGACATGAATATCATATGTGAAAGTGATCCACAATATATATTAGTGTCCAATTTTCTGTGAAAAAAAGAGAAAGTCTCTCGATGAATGTGTGATCTGATACCAACATCAACACTGCATCAACACCACGTCAGGTGTGTAATGAATGGTAGGTACAGTCCAGACCAGTTCCTTGGATTTATGCGTTTTCTATGTTGCAACACTTAAAGGTGATATATGCCATTGGAAAGTGAGTAAAGGGTATATACTCTTACCGGATGTTGTAGATCCAACTCGCCGTACGGCGGTGGATCAATCGAGCTTGTGTCCACGCCCGGGACTGATAGATGTATATCCTGGGGACAGTCTTTCCTCAGCGTCCTTACGACGTTCCAGAGAGTATATCCCGAGGCTTTTCCAACGTAACTCTCACTTCCAATGCGATAAGTCAAAATATGACACCAGAATTTCACCATGTAGTGTCACCATGCAACAAATGAGAAAAGAATTCTCCACATAGTGTAAATCCAAGATGGGATTTTATTTATCAAAGAATAAAAACACCCAATAAAAGGTCTCACTGAACAATAAAACAGTCCAAAGCAAACTCCTTTAAAAACTTTGAAACTTCTCAGGGAAAAAAAAGCCAAAACAAACAAACCAACAAATCCCAAAAATAAATCAGCAGCTCTGTATTACAAAAATGCGTGGAGTAAGCACCAAGGCTGGCATGTAAACCCGACGCGTTTCGTCTAATGAGACATCAACTGGGGTACACGCCATCCTGGTGACCCCCACGCTATATATAGGAAGAGAAATTACCTTAATTCGGCGCCCCTGTGTGCGAATGTGCCTCACACTTCCGGGATCGGAGCGTCTCCGTGTCACATGACCGGGTTTCTGCATCACATGGCCGGGTCATGTGTATCTTTTCACCGAATCAACAGATCTAATGGTTCTAATGCGCCCTCGACGTGACTAACAGCGTCATCGCGTCATCGGCACGCATGTCCTCCGACGTGCATGTGCGCAAGGCATCCTGGGGGTTGTAGTTGCGACGCAACTAAGCAAAGCAACACAAACCAGCCGGCGTGTCTCCCATCTCCATCATTGATCGCAGACGTCATATGGATACGATCACCCACAACCTCACGTGGGTGTCTCCATGTACGCCATGATTGCGCGCAAGGAGGATTGGGAATTGTAGTCGTGACGCAATAAAGCGGAACGACTCCACATCGCCAGCCTGTCTCCCAATATATGCCAGCAAACAACCACCGCACTCGGGAAAAACAGCACACACCATATCAGAGAAGGGACCATTCTCGTGACCATTGGAGACAGGATTCACCACGGGGTAGAAATGGACAAGGATACTATGATCATGACCATCACCCCTATCCATCACAAAGAACACCTGTAGAAACCTACAATAGGTTCTTTCCTCTCAGAGAAGAATATGGAACATATCAGTCCCAATCCCAACATAGGGATTATGATGACAGTCACCAATTTAATAACTATAACCAGAATCATCCAGGGCCTTCATATTCAGTTTTTTTTTATCAGGAGCAGAAGGGGTACAACCGAAACCCCGACATAAACGTGGATGCAGAGGCGGATGGCGCGCCAAGAAAAAGAAAATGCATCTAACTTTAGAAGGAATTTTCAATTTAAGTTCAGCCATTTTTACCGATGTAGAAAAAATAGTTTTAAGTAAGGGATTGAAATATGTTCCCCCGAAACAACTAAACAAATTTGCTACGTTCATTGACGTGCAGAAATATGTGCGGAAACTGAACATACAAAGACATTTCATTTCGAATCCAGCTAAACCTGGTTTGGCTGGTTTGTGTTGCTTTGCTTAGTTGCGTCGCAACTACAACCCCCAGGATGCCTTGCACACATGCACGTCGGAGGACATGCGTGCCGATGACGCGATGACGCTGTTAGTCACGTCGAGGGCGCATTAGAACCATTAGATCTGTTGATTCGGTGAAAAGATACACATGACCCGGCCATGTGATGCAGAAACCCGGTCATGTGACACGGAGACGCTCCGATCCCGGAAGTGTGAGGCACATTGCACACAGGGGCGCCGAATTAAGGTAATTTATCTTCCTATATATAGCGTGGGGGTCACCAGGATGGCGTGTACCCCAGTTGATGTCTCATTAGACGAAACGCGTCGGGTTTACATGCCAGCCTTGGTGCTTACTCCACGCATTTTTGTAATACAGAGCTGCTGATTTATTTTTGGGATTTGTTGGTTTGTTTGTTTTGGCTTTTTTTTCCCTGAGAAGTTTCAAAGTTTTTAAAGGAGTTTGCTTTGGACTGTTTTATTGTTCAGTGAGACCTTTTATTGGGTGTTTTTATTCTTTGATAAATAAAATCCCATTTTGGATTTACACTATGTGGAGAATTCTTTTCTCATTTGTTGCATGGTGACACTACATGGTGAAATTCTGGTGTCATATTTTGACTTATCGCATTGGAAGTGAGAGTTACGTTGGAAAAGCCTCGGGATATACTCTCTGGAACGTCGTAAGGACGCTGAGGAAAGACTGTCCCCAGGATATACATCTATCAGTCCCGGGCGTGGACAAAAGCTCGATTGATCCACCGCCGTACGGCGAGTTGGATCTACAACATCCGGTAAGAGTATATACCCTTTACTCACTTTCCAATGGCATATATCACCTTTAAGTGTTGCAACATAGAAAACGCATAAATCCAAGGAACTGGTCTGGACTGTACCTACCATTCATTACACACCTGACGTGGTGTTGATGCAGTGTTGATGTTGGTATCAGATCACACATTCATCGAGAGACTTTCTCTTTTTTTCACAGAAAATTGGACACTAATATATATTGTGGATCACTTTCACATATGATATTCATGTCATTTTATATTTTTTCAGTGTTAGGTTAATTTACATATTTAAATTAATCTATATATTTTTTGTGATTCATTTCACGCCATTGCACATATTGAATTTTTGCAGGGTATATGCACTTTTTCACATAAGTGTACAGAACCACCATCAGGTTCAACACGATATACGGGTCTTTATATAGACCAATTGCCAACCAGACATTTTATATATATATATTTTTCTGTTTGCACATAGCGCCACACTTTATTTATTATTGATCATATATATCACCCTAGTGGTGGAGCAGTTGATGAGATCTCTGATTTCATATTCTTTTTTTCCCTTCTGCATCCAAGAATGTGTTAGTCCTATCCACATATGGGCATATCTGGCATTTTGTGCAAGGGAACATTCCCTTGCTTCGAGGATATTCGGACAGCCAGGTGGCGTTTGGTTGACGGACAAATTCCGAATGCATGAGAATATCCCCCAGGTTTTTTGCTCGTCGTGCAACCATCTTGGGGCTCTCTCCCACTATGTTGGCCAATTGCTTGTTGCTGGTTAAGATGTTCCAGTGTTTCTCCAGAATTTCACGTATGGGTCCCCATTGTGCTCCGAACGTGGTTATGAGCCTTGCCGGTTCAAAGTCCTTTTGTTTGTTGTTCTCAGGGGGAACGGATAGTGAAAGAAGGCTGTCCCTGCTTCTGCCTGCTGCTTTACGTTTGGCGTAACTAATCTGCTTATGTGAATATCCGCGTTCGCGAAATCGCTTGTAAAGGTCCTTTTCTTCTTTATTCAGGGCAGCTGGCGTAGAGCAGTTCCTTTTGATGCTTATGAATTGGCCAGTGGGTATCCCATTTTTCTGCCATGATGGGTGGTGGCTGTCGGCTTGTAGAAGTGTGTTAGCAGCTGTGCTCTTACGGAATGTACTGGTGTTAGTTCTACCATCTTTTAATTCAATGAGTAAATCAAGGAAAGCTATCTTCGAACGATCATACGTGTAGGTCAGACGTATATTGCATGTGTTGATGTTTAGTTCCTTGATGAAATTGTGTAGATCGGTGACATCACCGGTCCAGATGACCAGGACGTCATCAATGTACCTTACCATGGTCAAGGTACATTGGCATATTGTAGACCTCCTCTTCTTCCCATAGCCCTAGATGCAGGCATGCATATGCCGGAGCCCATGCAGCCCCCATCGAGGTGCCTCTAATCTGTTGAAAAAAGTTCGGAGAGAATTGAAAGAAGTTGTTGGATAATACAAATTGTAAAAGGTCAACAACAAATTCGTTTTGGTGGCCATATTCTGGATAAAAGTGGTCCAGAAAGGTCTTAACAGCTCTAATGCCGCATTCATGCGGTATTGAGGTGTACAATGCTTCCACATCTATGCCCAATAGCCAGGCCTCTCCTTCTATTTTTAGTTCTGCAATTTTGGCCAGGACATGACGTGTGTCTTGTACATATGATTTCAGCTGTATGACCATCTCTTTCAAAAGTGAATCTAAGTACTTTCCAATTCGATCTAGGGGTCCACGTATGGCCGACACGATGGGTCTCCCTGGTGGTTTTTCAAGCGATTTGTGGACCTTCGGGACACAATAAAAATAGGATTTTTATAACAGCTTACCTGTAAAATCCTTTTCTTGGAGTACATCACGGGACACAGAACGACATAGTCATTACTAATGGGTTATATAGATACCTTCAGGTGCTGGCACTGGCAACTTCCAAAACCGGAAGTACCCTCCCCTATATAAGCCCCTCCCATCCGGGAGCACCTCAGTTTTGTAGCAAAGCAATAAGTGTTCCTAAAGAGGGGCGGGAGCTCTGTGTCCCGTGATGTACTCCAAGAAAAGGATTTTACAGGTAAGCTGTTATAAAAATCCTATTTTCTTTCTCGTACATCACGGGACACAGAGCGACATAGTCATTACTAATGGGATGTCCTAAAGCAATGCCCAACGAGGGGGGGGATACACCATACATAAGCTGAGCGCTATCAGACATGAGGATCTTTTGCGGCCTGCAACACACTGCGCCCAAAGGCGACATCCTCCTGACTTCTAACGTCCACCTGGTAGAACCTAGTAAACGTGTGTACTGAAGACCATGTTGCGGCCTTACAGATTTGAGCCAGGGAGGCCTGGTGATGCGCTGCCCATGAAGTTCCAACTGCTCTCGTGGGGTGCGCTCTAACTTTGAACGGAGGCGGTCTCCTTCTCAAGCCATAGGCTTGCATTATGACCTGTCGAATCCACTTGGCTAAAGTAGATTTTGACGCTGCCTGACCCTTTCTGGGGCCTTCCGGCAGAATAAACAAAGTATCCGTTCTGCGAATCTGAGCAGTGGCTTTTAGATAAGCTTTAACTGCTCTTACTACATCCAAAGAATGCAATAACTTTTCCTCTACCGAAGTAGGTTTGGGGAAAAAAGAAGGAAGAACCACATCTTGGTTCAAATGAAACCTCGATACCACCTTAGGAAGAAAGGCTGGATGAGGACGTAACACTACTCTATCCTTATGGATAACCAGATACGGCTCCTTACAGGACATAGCTGCTAATTCCGACACTCTTTTAGCCGAACAAATGGCTACTAGAAAAATCAATTTCCTGGTGAGAAGAACCAAAGAAATATGCTGTAATGGTTCAAATGGTTGTTTCTGTAGAACCGACAGAACCAAGTTTAGATCCCATGGACATATGGGAATATTAACCGGAGGACTAATACGCATCACTCCTTGTATAAAGGCTTTGACTAGTGAATGCGAAGCCAAGGGCCTTTGAAAAAATATTGACAAGGCCGAAATCTGACCCTTGATAGTACTCAAGGCAAGCTTCCTATCTACAGCCCATTGTAGGAAGTCCAGAATCCTACCTATTACGTATTTACGTGGATGCCATTTCTTGGCCTCACACCAGGTGATGTACGCCTTCCAGATTCTATAGTAGATCTGCCTGGATACCGGCTTCCTGGCATTGATCATGGTAGATACCACAGCATTAGAGAGCCCTCTCTTTTTTAGAATGTGGGCTTCAATAGCCAGGCCGTCAAACCTAGGGCTGGTAAGGAAGGGTGGTATATCGGTCCTTGCGAAAGCAGGTCCGGACGATGTGGGAGGGTCCAAGGACTCCCCACAGACATCTTTACAATCTCCGCGTACCATGCTCTTCGGGGCCACGCTGGAGCCGGGACTGTAAAGAGGTTTGAGTAAAACCCGAACCCCCATTCTTCCAGGGGAACCTCTATAATTACTGCTTGGAGCAATAATTGTTCTAGTGCCAACAGGAGGGATCCTCTCTTCTGGGGATCCCTTGGCACGTTTGACCTTATAAAGTGGGAAGGAGGGGAGTCTTTTAACTCCAATTTGTATCCCAGATTTACTGCGGAGAGCACCCATCTGTCTCTGATCGTGTCCCGCCAGGTCTCTGTGAACAACTGAAGTCTTCCCCCCACCCGATTGAGTGGGGGCAACCCTTCATGCATTTGACTTTGGGGGAGGTTTTGTACCTCTCCTGCTCCAGGGCTTCTTGTTACCCTGCAATTGTCCCTGATTTTTACCTCCGGGATTTGACCGAGGAGGCCGTCGGAACTGTTTCACAGCCGATGTCCTAGGGACTGGAGAAGCCGGCCTCTTAAAAGAGGGACCTCTAACTCTGTTTTTAACCGGCAAAAGTGTACTTTTACCGCTGGAAAATCTCTGGATATATTTGTCCAGGTCTTCCCCGAATAAGCGTTCACCATGAAATGGGAAGCTGACCAGCAATTTTTTACAGGGAGCTTCAGCAGACCAGTTTTTGAGCCATAAAAGCCTGCACATATGTACTACAGACAGCGTAAGGCGGGAGGCCTGATGGATTGAATCCTTTATAGCGTCCACCGTAAAGCATAAGGCTCTAGGTAGATCAGCTAGGGCAAGAGCCTGCTGATCTGGCAAGTCCCTTAAGACCTGTTTCAACTGATCCTTCACTGCTTGGCAGACCCCAATAGCTGCCACTGCTGGTTGTGTCACCAATCCTGCTGTAGAAAAAGCAGATTTTAATAAGGACTCTAATTTTTTATCTATTGGGTCCTTGAACATTTGGACATTATCCACTGGACATGTCAGTGATTTATTCACACAAGAGATGGCTGCGTCCACTGTAGGGACCCTCCATTTTTTGATGAACTTATCCTCCATGGGATAGACCACTTGAAATCTCTTGGGAGGAGTAAATATTTTATCAGGATGCTCCCAATCCTGGTAAATGAGCCCTTCCAGTAAAGGATGGATCGGAAAGGAACAAACAGTCTGGGGAGCTTTTAGCGACCCCAACGAGGAGACAGAAGTGGATGATGGCTCCGCAAGGGGCATTTTAAATGCTGATCGGACCATATTAGTCAGGGACTGAACCCATAACCTTTCAGCATGTGATGCTGAGAATGGCTCTTCCACTGTTGATTCCTCTACAACAGAATCGACCTCATCCTGATCCCCTTCAGGCAGGTCGATCCCTGTATGGGACTGTTGCTCTGCTAACAGGCACTCTGAGGGAGGAGACGGAGATCGAGCGCTTTTTTCCTGTGACAGGGAAGCAGCGATCAATGCTGACAATCTCTCTTCCAGCCCTCCCAGAGCTGAGGAAGAAACCTCCTCTGTTACATACACAGGAGCAGGTGAACTGAGGACAGCCACAGTACCAGGTACTCCTGAGGGTGCTCTACGGTCACTAACCTCTGATTCTTCAGGGGAGACTGGTGCAGCCGAAGCATGCCCAAGATCCTCAGAGCCCGATGGAGACCCCCTATGCTTCCTGGGATTTCTAGTCCCGGAGTTTTTAGACGGCATTATTCCTAAGCCCAAAGCTGAGGTATTCCAGCCGAAATACACCACTTACTGACAATAGTCTAGCACAAATGCTGCTATAAAAACAGTTGGTGTCTACTAATGTGCCTTTCTATGGGGATGCCTGCATCAACCGCTTGCTGTATGCCTTTTTATAAATGTTGCCAGCTCTGTCTCTGCACTCCATAGCCAGCTCACAACATATAATTGTGGTTTTTAACATGCTGGGACGCCCGCACATGCGCAGAAGCGCTGCGGCGCGCACAGAGCGTCATCCCCCAGGCTCCGCCCCCTTTCCCGGCTCACCTCTATATATAGAGGTGCGTGCACGCGCACGCGCGCAGCCACGTGCGCCTTCGGCGCTAATTTCGAAAAGGGAAACTAGGGACAAGAGCCAGGGCCCCTTTTTGCCGCAGGCCGGGGGATGGACGAGCATTGCAACATGGCAGAGGAAGCAGTTTCCCACGAGAGAACTCACCATCTGCCTGGACTTGCTCTGATGAAAAGAAACTAGTCCACATGACAAGAAACGTTCCACAGCGGCCTCTAGTGGATAAACACAGGTACCGCAGTCTAATATATTAAATATATATATATATATATTTTTTTTTCTTGACCACTATTAAAATTATTACATTTTTTTAGTAGTTACAGGCATGCACAGATATTAGCGGGAATACCGTTAGGTAACAGACAGAAAGACAAATTAGGCTTGGGGGTCCCCCAATAGAACCAAGTTCCTGGGGGCCCCCACTTACCTGTTCCCCGCCGCAGGACTTTGTTTGGTCCACAGAAGCCCAAACTTCACCTATCACGGCAGGCATTGTAATTAAACCTTCAGGGACCGGGTTCCCAAGGATTCCACTCCCCTGGACCTGTATAGCACCCTGCACAGAAAACATCTTGGTCATGGGTATGACCAGAGCTCTGGATCCCAGGGTCCAGCTCTCCTAAGAGAAGCATTACAGGCAAAACCTTGCTCTTCTCTGCAAGGCCCGGGTACCGACCGTTTAGCTATGAAGCTTTTTTGGTCGGATCCGGAATAGCTTACTGAGGCCCAAAAGAACCTGTACGCAAGCTCAGTGAAAAACACATGTTTCTTCTTGGCCAACACCTTAGACACTGGCAAAAAACTGAGGTGCTCCCGGATGGAAGGGGCTTATATAGGGGAGGGTACTTCCGGTTTTGGAAGTTGCCAGTGCCAGCACCTGAAGGTATCTATATAACCCATTAGTAATGACTATGTCGCTCTGTGTCCCGTGATGTACGAGAAAGAAAAGTAGGGACATTAAAGTCTTCCACCATTAAATATTCAAATTCCCGTTTTGTAAGTAGTCCGGCCTCTTTTGCATCATCCAGTCTGCTGTTAATTTCAGTTACCACTTTTGGAAAAGGGTCATATGTGATTTTACGATATGTGTCTGTTTCACTCAGTAGGCGCTTTACCTCTATTTCATAGTCCTTGTCATCCAAAAGGACCACATTTCCTCCCTTGTCACTTTTCTTTATGATAATGTTTTTTGCTTCCTGAAGTTCTTTTAATGCTTGACGTTCAAGACGTGAGAGATTATCATAGTTTTTATGATCCCAGGTGATTTCCCTTAGATCTTTCTGCACCAATTCTAAGAACATATTTAGCCAACGGTTTTTGTTCAAAGGCGGCATTTTTTTGAATTTGATATTTAGATTTGCCTTTCTCCCTATTGGGGAGCTGTGTAGTGCCATATTTTCATTTTCCTCCAAAAAGGAATTTAGAATTGCAAGTGCCCTCTCATCGTCTGTGTCTAGGAGAGGTTCCTCAGATGTATTAGAGGGATCCCGTGCATAAAGTGATTTAAAAAAGACTTTCCTTAAAAAAAGGGCAACGTCTTTGTAGATGGTGAATTCATCCATGTTGCTGACTGGAGAAAAGCTCATACCCCGCTGTAGGAGTTTAATGTGTTCCGAGGACAAGGGGAATGAGGACAGGTTTATGATCTTCATATCTTGAACAGGTGTGTTTTCAACTATTAGCGATTCTGACTTCTCGTGCGGGAGCCTCTCCTCCCTAGTTTCTGGGGTTTTCCCTTCTGCGCGTCTTTCATCTGTTTTTGAGAGCTTATTGTGTCCTGAGAGGGGGCAGAGGTTGCGCCGTCCTGTGTCCCCTCTTGCTCTAAAAAAGTTACTGTCCGTGGAGTATCGTCATCGTTTGAAGATGAATTTGAAGATCTGTCCCTCCTATTCTGTGATTGTGATCGATATCCTCTTCTAGAGGAATTACTTCTCCCCCTTCTGTTGGTTAGGTCAAATAGTTGATCTTTCTCAAAGTCCAATAAATCTCTCCTGTACTTGGATTGTTTGGTGGTTTTAAGGTTCTGTTGTACCTTCTCTATTTCTTTCTTCAGGAAATCGTTTTGCTTAACAAATTCATCATTTTCTTTCAGCCGATCAAGGAGTTTAGCGCTGTTTTCTATAAGGTCTCTATACTCATTTAGCTGGATTTTTTCCTCCTCCACGATTAAAGCCATGACAGAAATGCCATGGTTGATACAGAGTTCCTTCCACTTTGGAAGGAATCTGTCATTATGGAGGTGTTCAGCTGGAATAGTTCTATCTCTTAGCTCCCGAGGGACTATCTTATGTTGGATATATGTCTCCAAAAATGAGACGTCCCATTTTCTATTAAGGTGTTTAATCAGCAACTTTTTATGCTCTTTAAAACCGTCTCTGATTTCTTCATTTATATTTGAAAGCTGGGAAGAATCCTTTTCAAATGCTTCTCTTATCTCCTGATCTATGTCTTCCCCTAGTGTAAAGGCCATGATGACAGAGATATTGCAGCCCACACCGAGGATTGTGTAATATAAAGACCTGATACTAAGAAGAATATAAAAGTTATTTTCCTCCTTTAACTAAGGGAAACAAATAAACCCAAGACACTAACGCTAAATTGAACTGATCTACATACAATGTATATGCGCTGAGAACGGATCAAAAGCAAATCCACAAAACATAGCTCTAAAGTGAAAAAGGATAGCGCATATAAAGTATTGTATGTCAAGGATGTAGTGACTTTATAGTTGATAGTCTGCCACTAGCCAATATGGGTATTTGCCGTAGCCAAGAAGTTGCATATAGGAAAAAAATCTTCTCCTATTGGGACCAAAAGAAGTGAATCCCAACAGAAGAAGTATAGACAGCTACTATTGGCAAATAAGGGGCAATAATTAACCAGTAAATGCCACTGGACCCCTTTACATCACACATCACCCTGCACCTATGGACCCCTTTACATTACACTGCACCTCTGGACCCCTTTACATTACACTGCACCTCTTTACATTAGACTGCACCACTGGACCCCTTTACATTACATAGCACCCTGCACGCCTGGACCCCTTTACATTACACAGCACCCTGCACCTCTGAACCCCTTTACATTACACAGCACCTTGCACCTCTGGACACCTTTACATTACACAGCACCCTGCACCTCTGGACCCCTTTACATTATACAGCACCCTGCACCTCTGGACCCCTTTACATTACACAGCACCCTGCACCTCTGGACCCCTTTACATTACACAGCACCCTGCAGCTCTGGCCCCCTTTACATTACACAGCACCCTGCACCTCTGGACCCCTTTACATTACACAGCACCCTGCACCTCTGGACCCCTTTACATTACACAGCACCCTGCATCTCTGGACCCCTTTACATTACACAGCACCTTGCACCCCTTTACATTACACAGAACCCTGCACCACTAGACCCCTTTACATTACACACCACCCTGCACCACTAGACCCCTTTACATTACACATCACCCTGAACCTATGGACCCCTTTACAGTACACTGCACCTCTGGACCCCTTTACATTACACTGCACCTCTTTACATTAGACTGCACCACTGGACCCCTTTACATTACACAGCACCCTGCACCTCTGGACCCCTTTACATTACACAGCACCCTGCACCTCTGAACCCCTTTACATTACACAGCACCCTGCATCTCTGGACCCCTTTACATTACACAGCACCCTGCACCTCTGGACCCCTTTACATTACACTGCACGCTATTACATTAGACTGCACCTCTGGACCCCTTTACATTACACAGCACCCTGCACATCTGGACCCCTTTACATTACACAGCACCCTGCATCTCTGGACCCCTTTACATTACACAGAACCTTGCACCCCTTTACATTACACAGCACCCTGCACCACTGGACCCCTTTACATTACACAGCACCCTGCACCACTAGACCCCTGTACATTACACATCACCCTGCACCTATGGACACCTTTACATTACACTGCACCTCTGGACCCCTTTACATTACACAGCACCCCTTTACATTAGACTGCACCTCTGGACCCCTTTACATTACACAGCACCCTGCACCTCTGGACCCCTTTACATTACACAGCCCTTGTACCTCTGGACCCCTTTACATTACACTGCACCCCTTTACATTAGACTGCACCTCTGGACCCCTTTACATTACACAGCACCCCTTTACATTAGACTGCACCTCTCGACCCCTTTACATTACACAGTCTTAGTACCTCTGGACCTCTTTACATTACACAGCCCCCACAGCTCTAGACACCTGTATGTTACACACACACCCCCCTAACAGTTCTGGAACCCCTGCATGTTACACAGACCCCCCTACAGTGAAGACCCCTCCCCCTACAGTGCAGACCCCCCTCTCCTACAATACAGATCCCCCTACAATACAGACCCCCCCTACAATACAGAACTGCCCCCTACAATAGTGCAGACACCCCCTACAATACAGAACCCCCTACAATACAGAACCCCCCCTACAATAGTGCAGACACCCCCCCTACAATAGTGCAGACACCCCCCCTCTTCAGACCTGTAATGCACCTGGCTCAGATGATCAGCGCACCTTGTGCTGCACACACAGCACTTGTAGACTACACGGAGGAGGGGGAGGCGGCTTCATTCACTCTGCTCGGCTGTGACTGTAAGATAGTCACAGCCAAGACTTATCAGAGCCGCGGCGCGGCCACGAGAGAAGGGGATCGTTTCGGCCGTGTCCCGAGTGTGCCAACATGTATCACTTGGGTGCGGCTCGCACTCCCCCCTGCAAAGCCAGGCTCCAGCCTGCTGTGTGTGTGTGTTACCTAGAGGCTGCCGCTGCCTACCTGTCACCGCGCCATGCCGCCCGCTAAGTCCTCTTCAGTCGTGGAGGGGGGGCGCCGGCCTGACACCCCCCCCAGTGTGTGGCACCCAGTGCGGCACACTCCCCCCCGCCCCCTACTTAGTACGCCACTGATTAGAGGGAAGAGTTTTGATGGCTGATTCAATTTCTGCTGGAGAGAATGGTTCAGATATAGATTGGGTTTGGGATGAGGACAAGGTGGGGAGATTAACTGACCGTAAGAAGGCTTGTATCGCAAAGTTGGTTGGTTGGGGAGTAGTGGCATCAACCTTGAAATTGTGAAGGGATTGATGAAATTCACTAAATGCCTTTGCAATATCCAAAGAATTGATCACTGGGGCTTTAGAGAAGGGATGGTGGACTAAGGCAATTTTGGCTTTTAAACTTTGCTATTTAACCACTTAAAGACCAGGCCTTTTCTCACACTTGTTGCTTACAAGTTAAAATCAGTATTTTTTGCTAGAAAATTGCTTAGAACTCCCAAACAATATATATTTTTTTTTTAGCAGAGACCCTAGAGAATAAAATGGCAGTCGTTGCAATATTTTATGTCACACTGCATTTGCGCAGTAGTCTTTCAAAAGCAACTTTTTTGGAAAAAATACACTTCAATGAATAAAACCAAAAAAATAAAAAACAGTAAAGTTAGCCCAATTTTTTTTGTATAATGTGAAAGATGTTGTTACGCCGAGAATCGTGCTCTTTGTTCTAGGCAAAAAAAATAAATCATGTTTCTCATTTTATTCAGAATCGTGCAGCGCTATACAGTACCTCTAAAGCCTGGAAACCAGTGGCTGGACAATTCAGGCTAGGCACAGTTCTTAGTGAAAGAGGAATCAAGTAGTGCAGTTCATAAGGCACAGAGTCAGTGTCATCAGTTCAGATGGCAGAGAATCCATTGGGGTCCCAAGCTGGAGTTGGTGCAGGTAATAGAGAGTCAGCGTTGGAGGTCACAAGCAGATTGGCAACGAGTACTAATAGAAGTATCACAGAACAGCAGACAGGATTATGTGAGAGCACAATGATCTGGCAAAGAAACAGAAAGGACTATGGGGGCCATACGGGCCAGATCCGATTTTACTCAGAAAGGGGCCTGTCCGCTGGTCCCCTGCTCAGCTCAGTGGAGCGGCCGGATGACAGTTTCATGTTTACTGTGCTGTGCTCGTCGGGCAGCCAGATGTAAACATACCAGCTTTGCCACTTCAGATCAGACCCAGAGGTAGCCGGGTGTAAACAGACACAAGTCCGTTTACTTCCGATGCTCCATAGAGAAGAAAGCTGGGCCCGGCTGAAAAAAAGACAGCTGGACCCGATTGGACCTCTCGTGTGAAAAGGGCCTTAAATAGCTGGCCAATCACCCTGATTGGCCACATGATCTGATGCAGGTGAGACTCACTGATTGCAATGTAGTTATTATGACAATTCCAATGGTAAAAGGAAAAACTGGAGTGGCAATTGGCATGCTCCAGTCTGTGGGAGACCAGAGTTCAAGACCCAGCAGGCTCCTGACACAACCTATATTTCAATAATAACTAATTTGAACAGCATTGGCCCCAAGGCAACCCTGGGGTACGTCACTCAAAACTTTAGACCATTTAGAGAATGAGTCACATCATTACTCTGTTTTGACCCATGTAACCAGTTTCCTATCCATGTACATGACAAATTCATCAACTCCAACAAGCCTTATTTTATACAACATCTATAAGTAGCAAATGATTTCGAAAAATCTAGATAAACTACATCCACTGAGCTTACACCATCCAATTTCCTGCTTACTTCCTAATAGAAGGATAACAGGATGGTCTTTCATAAATCCATGATGGTTGTCAATTATGATGCCTTTATCACAGACAAATTTCCTAAGAGTCCCTTACCATTCCCTTAATGAGGAAGTAAAACTGAAAATTTATTACCAAATACTTACCGTAATTTTCCTTTCCTGATAGATTACATGGCAGACTACGTGTGGGTTAACCCCGCCTCCTCTCCACAGCTATAGGACCCCCTACCCATAAAATTGAGCTCACCTCTACAGACCGTGTTCCATAACTAGCCGACTCAAATTCCAACTCTCATATTTTTATCCATGGGTGGGAACTCCGTCTGCCATGGAGTCTTCCTGACAGACTCCATGGCAGACTACGTGTGGGAAATAACTAGCCAATCCACACGGGAGGGTATGCTGAACAAAAAATATTTTAATCTTTCCCGTCAACTGACAGGATTCTCCGACCAAAATTAACAGAGGAAAGGGAAGCAGGCTCAATACAGTAATGTTGATCGAAGACCACGAAGCTGCCTTGCATATCACATCAGGAGCCACGTGTCGAGCCGCTGCTCATGAGGCTGCCATGCCTCTGGTGGAATGAGCCGTCACCGCCTCTGGAGGAGCCAAGCCCTTCTCCCTGTAGGCTTGCTGGATAGATTGAACAATCCAGGTCGCTATCGTTCTGGAGGAAGCCCGTTTTCCTTTATTGCTGCCAGTGTGTAACAAGAACAGATGGTTAGAGTTTCTAAATGATGCAGTGACTCGTAAATATTCTTTCAGAGTCTCACCCACATCCAAGGCATGAGCATCTGCTGATTCCGGTGAATTGAAAGTAGGAAGGACTATTTCCTGATTCTCGTGGAAAACTGATGTGACTTTTGGCTTAGACCCAAGCATGGGAATAAGGACCACTCGGTCCGGGAAGAAAGTCAAAAAGGGTTCTTGACAACCCAGGAAGCTTATTTCTGAAACCCTTTTGGCTGAAGTAATAGCCACTAGAAAAGCCAGTTTAACTGATAAGTCCTTAATGGAAAGATCCTTGTTGTTGAGTGCTGAAAGAGCATCAAGGACGAGCGGAAGATCCCATTTGGGGAACCTGGGTTTCCTCTGAGGCCTGATTCTCGATGCCCCCCGAAAGAACTGTTGAACCAGGGGATAAGTTGCCCATGACATTCCTGAAAAAGCTGATAAGGCTGAAACTTGTACCCTGAGAGAACTGATCGACAAAGGAAGATCCAAGCCTGATTGGAGAAAACTCAAAATGTCTTGAACACTAGGATTTCTAGATGATTTTCCTGCAGAAGTCGTGAAGCTGACAAACCTGGCCCAGATTCTATTGTAAGTTCTGTTTGTGTTAGGCTTTCTGGAGCTCATAAGGGTAAAGATTACCCCTGAAGCACACCCAAGAGACTCTAGCCTCTCCCTCTCAAGAACCAGACCATCAGTCTCAGTATCGCTGGACAGGGGTGCAGGGTCGCCCCCTGAGAAAGAAGGTCCGGCCTGAGAGGAAGAGGCAACGGGTCCCGGAAGCTCATTAGATTCAGGAGAGGAAACCACGGCCTGCTCGGCCAGTATGGTGCTATTGTCACCACTTTGACTGTCTCTAACTGAAGCCGCTGTGGGAATTTTAGCATGATCGGTGGTGGAGGAAAGGCATATGCCCTGTTGAAATTCCACTTGCTCGTTAACGCATCCACTCCGAAAGCTTGACTGCACCGACCTCGAGTCTAGTATCTGTCGATTTTGTAGTTGCATGGGGATGCAAACAGATCCACCTCGGGATCGATTCCCAATGATAGGATCCACTTGAATGTTTGTGGGTGCAGTGACCATTCGTTGTTGTTTAGGTTTCTGCGTGACAGGAAGTCTGCTTGAATGTTCTGCTCCCCTGGAATGAAGACTGCTGTCAAGTTGAGAAGATTCCTCTGAGCCCAGGTCATGATGGGCTCGACCTCTTGGAGAAGGGCGGAGCTCCGAGTGCCCCCTTGCCTCTTCACGTATGCCACTGCAGTGGTGTTGTCCATCTTCAGTAGGACCGACTTCCCTTTCAGGAGGTGGGAAAAGGCTTGAAGGGCACACCATGCCGCATGTAGTTCCAGAATGTTTGAACCTGGAATGTGGAGACGGGCATCCCATTTGCCCTGAGCCAGTTCTGCCCCACAATGGGCCCCCCAGCCCGCATTGCTGGCATTGGATGTAACAGTCACCCAATGGATGGGAACAAGGGAGTGGCATGTTAACAAGTTCTTGTGTTGAAGCCACCAGAGGAGACTGTTCCTCATTGACTGTGTTATCCGGATCAACTGATTGAGAACGTCCGACCTCCACTTCTGGAGGAAACCTGACTGAAAAGGACGAAGTCTCCACATCGCCCATTTGACCATAGGGGATGTGGCCACCATCGTGCCGATTATCTTCAGGCACTGTGACGTCCTAAGGTGTGAGGAGTCTAGGGCTAAGGAGATTCTTTCCCGAAGAGAGATGGTATTCTCTATGGTGTTGAATTGAGCTCCTAGATAGATTAAGCGCTGGGTCAGCTCTAGCTGACTTTTCTCCCGGTTTAGGAGCCATCCGAACTCTATTAGTGTAGAGATCACCTGTTCTTTGTGGACCAAAAGCTGCTGCTTGTCCTGAGACAGTACTAGAAAATCGTCCAGGTAATGGTACAGACGCACGCCCTGTACTCTGATAAGAGACACTATTGCCAATAGCACCTTGGAAAAAACTCTTGGAGAAGTCGTTAATCCGAATGGAAGACATATAAACTGTAATGCCGCGTACACACAATCATTTTTTCCTTTGGACGAGAAAAACGATCGTCTGTGGGCTTTTTGCCGTTTTTCCCGACGGGAAAAACGGCATTAATCACGACGAGAAAAATTAGAACATGCTCTAATTTTTCTCGTCGTGATTCCTGTCATTTTTTTCCGCGGCAGTTTTCCCATAGGGAAACACTGCCGCGGAGCCTACACACGGTCGTTTTTTTCGTCACGAGAAAAAATGACGGGAAAAACGGCCCTGTGTGGGGGAACAAGCCGTTCCCTCGTTTTTCCTGTCGTGATTCACGGCAGTGTTTTCACCGCCGTGAATCACGATCGTGTGTACGCGGCAAAAGTGCTCTTGTTCGACCTGAAACCGAAGATATTTGTGGAAATCTTCTGCCACGGGAACATGAAAGTACGCGTCCTTTAGATCTATTGAGATCAACCAGTCGCCTGGTTGAACGACTTTTTGGATAGTCGAGAGTGACTCCATCTTGAACTTCTCGTGCTTTATATACCAGTTCAGAAAGGTGAGGTCTATAACTGGGCACCAAGAGCCGTTCTTCTTCTGTACTAGAAAGAGGGGGAGTATACCCCCTGGAATTCCTCGCTCTTTGGCACGGGTACTACTGCTCCTTGATCTTTCAGGGCCTTCACATAAGATAAAAGAACTTGTTGTTTTTCTTCTGACCTAGGTAGTGAGGTCTGCATTGGTCTACAGGGAGGAATCTTGGTGAAGGACCACATGTGGCCTGTTGAGACCGTCTTGATGGTCCAATAATATGAGATCGACACCACCCAGACGTGCCGGAAGAGAAGTAGGCGAGCCCCTACCCGATCCGCCTGGGCAGGCCCAATCTCAAAAGGATTTAGTTGGCTCGTGCCCACCGGGCGTCTGTTTCTTGGCAGACTTTTGAAAGGAAGTTTGCCCTCTATTGCAGTTCCAGCTTCTCCTAAAGTCCCGTCCGGGTCTATAGGAGCGTGCCTCCCTCAAACGCTCTGTACTGCATTGAGATCTTCTCTGATTAAACGGGCGCCTGTCCTGGGGAAGGAAACCCGACTTCCCACCTGTAGCTTTTGAAATGGCGTTATCAAGTTTGTTCCCAAACAAAGAAGTCCCTTCAAAGGGAATTTTGCACCACGCCTGCTTGGAGGCTGGAACAGCAAGCCAGGGGCGTAACCACAATGCTCGTTTGGCCGTGACCGAAGACAACATTGATCTAGCCAGTAAACGGATGAGGTCAATTGATGCTTCCCCCAAAAAGGCGACTGCCAGTTTAAATTCTTGTACTGCTGAACTTTGAGCTAATTCCTCCGAGACACCTTTCAGAACGAAGTCTACATTTTCCACCCAGGCCTCCATTGTTTGGAGGTAACCGCAAGGGCTAAGGCTGGTTTTCAGGCTGTTTCGGTTAGGCTATAAATTCTTTTGAGGTCTTGGTCAATCTTTCATTCCAGACCATCTTTAAAAGATACAGTATCATCTAGCCGGAGGGTGACATGCTTCGCTAGGCGCATTACTGCTGCATCTACGAGGGGAGCATTTTCCAAATGCTTAACATCCTCGGCTTTAAAGGGATACAGTCTAGAGGTTTTGCTTATCATAGAAACCTTCTTATCTCCCTTGCTCCATTCTTCCTCAAACACGCCTTTCAGCTCAGAGGGAAGTGGAAAATTGGAGCGTTCTTTCCCCAGTTGCTTAAAAAGTTTCCTTTGTTTTTCTGGGGGCACAGTGGTATCTTCCAACTTTAAGGTTTCCTTAACTGCCTTGATCAGTGGAGAGACTAAAGCGTAGTCGAATCCCACTGTAGAATCATCTCCCTCCATCTCGTCTTGCGAGGAATCATGGGAGGCATCATGGGGCTGGAATTGGACGGGATCTTCCTGGGCCTCGTCAGCCAAGGAGCCAGACAAGGTGGTGGACTGGCTCCTCGTGTGGGGAGCATCTATTTCCTTCATAGATTGCTGCACACGTTTAACAAGAGACTCAAGATTTTGTTTTTCGGTCTCTTTCTCACCGACCGCTCGGGCATAACATGGGTCGCATAGCGATTTGCCCTCCGGGACTCTGGTCTTACATCCCCAGCAGGCTCTGTGATCAGAGCGACTATCGCGGTGGTGGTGGCGGTGACTAGAGGAGGAATGGGAACGTCTCCTATGCCTAGAGGGGGAATGTGAACGTCCCCTATGATGATGGGTCCTAGACGTAGTGCCGCGTCTGGACCTGGAGGATGAATGATGTTGATGATGCAGCCTGGCAAGGTCCCTGTCTTGTGACGGATGATCTGATCTAGCCGGGCTGCAATGAAACAATACACACAAGGGAAGGGGAGGAAAGCAACCAAGGTAACCGTTAGCAACCGGCTGCAAAACACATTAACAGCACCCCCCTACCCCCTCCGCACATACCTTGTGTGGGAGGGCTGGCCACACGGCGGTGAAGATGAGTCCATGGTGATGACAGAACGAAACAAACACTCCAAGGCCCTGTGTTCAATTATATACATTTTTGCAATATGTTACCTTGCTATATGTCTCCCCACAGGGGGGGCCCTGTTTCTTGTGTCCCCCCTTTTTTGGCTGCCTGTTCTGGGCTGCATGCATTGTTGAGCCTTTCCAGAGTGAAATTTACATAGAATTATGTTTTTTCTGGATATCATGATGTATTCTTATACATGTAGAGTGATTTTCTCTGAGCGACCTCAGAGTACGACTCAACCTCTCCACGTATCCAAACAACCATTGGATTTATATCATTCTAAGTGTTTCAAATCTTTTTTGCTCATTGTAGTATATGTATATGTATTAGAGGTGTTATGAGAGTCCTTGAGGTCACTCAACTTTATGGTTTTTAATGTGTTTGTATACAATGGTTTTAACTTTATCCAATTAAAAACTTAAATTTCTTCTAAACAATACTGGGACGTTGGCACGCTGTCACTTGTGTATCCACAGCATCACCCTGTGATGATACACATAGTTCACGATTTTTTGTCATACAACTGTATGGCTGAACGCGCATTGCTCAGAGATCGCATGTGATCGGCACTTGCAGTGCGGGTGCGAATCACATGCGATCTCTGAAATTGCACTAGTGTGAACCCGGGCTGAATGGCAATTACTCAGTCATGCTACACCAGTGTTTCTCAAACTTTTTTGTCTTACGGCGCAACAAAAAGATCTGTAGCACATGGATCCCTGGCCTTACCTTCTCAAGGCGGGACACACCGTACCACAGTGCCCAGGTTCCTTCTTGAATAAGAGGGTGAGCGGTGTTCAGAAATTGTTGGGTCCCGCAGCGAGTTACCTTCCCTCAGTTGGTTCTCACCCCTAGAGTGTAGGGAAGAGTCTGTAGCTTGTGCACCAATAAGGCCAATGTCCAGTCAAGGTTAAACCTTAATGAAGGAAGGTTTATTTTCTTCAATACTGAAAACTGGATAGGAAAGTTGGAGTTGAAGAATAAAGGAACAGGGAGGCAGGTTCAGGCACGCGGCACTTAATCTCACCACTAAATCATTAGTGTCTCTGCCCATCCGGATAGTCCCCTCTCATGGTCCTAGCAACTGGAATGACACTCGGGCGTTCACTTAAGTTTTCTTTGGAGATACGATCGGGAGATCCTCTGCAACAGAATCTCTGAGCCCCGAACTTCTCAGCGCTTGTAATTAAAGAACAGGTGCAAGTTGCTGCACATTACAAGACCTTAAGGCCCCTTTCACACTGAGGCGTTGAAAAAACGCAAAAAAAATCATACGTTTTTTGACCGCGATTTTACCGCGTTTTTACCGCGTTTTTACCGCATTTTTGCGGTAAAAGGATTATTTGGTATCCCACAATCCTCCACTGTACTGCGGTCATGTGACCTTCTGGGTGTTTTTTACCGCGTTTTTACCGCGTTTTTACAGCGGTACTCATTCATTTCAATGGGGATAGGCGCTTTTACAGCGCTATTTTATGCGCCCCAAAGATGCTCCAAAGAAGCTGTTTGCAGGATTTTTTCCAACGCACAGCCAGAAAAACGCCTCAGTGTGAAAGCCCTCAGGGCTTTCACATTGAGAATGCTGGGGCAGGATTATTTCAGGCATCTTTACAGCGCTATATTTAACGCGAAAACGCTGTAAAAATGCCTCAGTGTGAAAGGGGCCTAAATGTATAGTGGAATCCCTCCAGAAGTTTACCGGGCCTCTCTTTCTCTGTGAACTCTCACCGGTCCATCAGAAAGGTCCTTCCCCGGCCTGCTCTTCTTAGAGCGGGTCCCCTCTCAGGGGCACCCTGGGATTTTTCCTTTTAGAGATGGGCCCCAGCTAAAGGTGCTGGGCCCAATGGCAAAGCTGCAGCCCCAGGCTAAAGGTGCCTGGGGCCAATGCATACGCGCACCCCTGGCCAGGAGGGCCAGGTCACACGACCCGAACTCCGGAACCCCGGAACTCTCAGAGCTCTTCTCACTCCAGGCGGAGTCTGCCCCACATGTATCCTCTCCCGGCATGCACAGCAGGTTTACCACGCCCACTGTACTACTGCCGAGAGAGGACACCTCAAGGCACAGCACTGTCACCAGTGGTTTAACCCTGACCTGTCATGGCAGTGCCACCTACAGGCCACAGGGAACTGCACACCAGTACAACACCTGCAGGAACAAAGTAACAGAACCTATCAATAAAAGCGGTCTGAGCCTGGCTACTAGCTCAGACCAACCCCTAAATTTAGGCACACAGCACCCCTCAAAGTAGAGGGGCGCTACACACACCCCCTCTTAAAGTAGACACTGTCCCGAGTGTCTGAAATAAACTCGAGCCATCTCAAGCCTGAGTAGGTAAGAATTTATTTCCGAACCTATATACAATTTGAACATTGGTGCCTGAACCAATATAAAGGGCAGGGACAGAAAAGAAAGGATAGAAGAACAAAGAGTACAAAAAATATTTTTGACATCCCATTCTCAATGTCATACTTGTAAAATACACATTACACAATCCACCCCCTCCTAACTAATTACTCCACCCCATTCTCAGTAGAGTTGCTTGCAGTTTCACCTGTAGAGGGAGAGAAAACAATTCACACAATAAAACATCCTACCTTTATACTATCTATGTGAGCTGCCCCTCTGAAAATGGACAACTCCCTTCAACAGAAGTTGCATATACTAGGCCTAGCATATGTTATAAAACTTTTCTCAATGGAAGTGCATAAAAGAGTTCTGCAAATCACCCCCATCTGGTGGCGGTGCAAAGTCACTACAACCAACAGTTTTTCCGTAGAAATGCCGGCCAGAAATCAGGCATTTCCTATTTTGAACACGACGGGTCTCCAGCCTTTGCCCTAACTTATCTACCCCAAAGTTCAGTTCTTAGTAGTGCTGCAGATGGAGAGAAACAGCAACAGCTCTCCTGGTCCTCAGCAGAGTAGATTACCCCAAGTAGTGGAGGGCAAAGTTATTGAATTCCAAAGGATTGAACTCCAGAGACACAAAAAAAAACAGCAAACAAAGTCCTGTCTTTTAAGTATAGAACTGAGGATCCGGCAAAAACAAGGAGTTTCCATTTTGTTTTAAAAGTCTCAATGGGGGGGCGTGGCTTGACGCATGGAGCAGTGAGACGTGTTATCTCTCAGCTCCCTGATCCTTCAGCTCCACGGACATTCTAACTGCTGGAAACTCGCCAGAAATTCGCCCAAACATCAGCACATGGGGAAAGACAGATACCGGGCACAGAAGGGAACTGGTGGGGGCAGAAGAGGAGGCGATCTGGAGGAGTTTTTCACCCGATCCCGGAACGCTGCACAGCACGATCCGAATCCAAGATGGCGCCGGCGCCTCTGTCCCCAGCCCGCTCTGAGCCATCCCTGCACTCTCAGGTGAGCACACACAATAGCCATCCCCTCCCTGAGGAAACTGACTTTATGCTCACCAGAAACCGCTCTAATGCCTCCCTGGGCTCTGGTGAGGGCTGGGACATGGAGGCACAGATCCGTTCCCTGCACAGCTATGTCAGGTCCCTGCCCACTAAAGCAGACTTTGAACACTATGTTAACAGGATAGAGAAATCCTACAAGAAAGAGATCTCTGACCTCAAGAAAGATGTGGGTGCACGCTTTGAGGACATAGATGCTGCCACTGACAGTCTTAGCGCCACAGTACAGTCGCATGAGAAGATCCTTAACGCACATACAGTTATGATGCAGCAGCTTGCGTACCAGCAGGATGACATCGAAAACCGTAATCGTCGCAATAATATACGCATCCGCGGAATCCCCGAGTCTGTGGACGACAAAAATCTACCTGCGGCGGTGACCGCCATCTTTAATCAATTGTTGCAGCGCCCTAAAGATGACCCCATTGAGCTAGACCGGGTCCACAGAACGTCCGGTCCGCGGACCCTGGACCCCTCCTTTATCCGAGACACCCTGTGCCGCGTGCATTTCTACAAAATCAAGGAGGACATTATGAGAGCTGCTAGCTCGCAGGACACCATACGTTTTAACGATACCCCCGTGATGCTTCTCCCAGACCTGTCCCGTCAGACATTGACGATGAGAAAAGCACTGAAGCCACTCACGCAGCTCCTACAGTCGAAGCAGATGAAATACCAATGGCGGTTCCCGTTCCATCTACGAGTTCGTCATGAGGGTAAAACCGCCATCTTTCGCACGCTTGGAGACCTGCCGTCCTTCCTCAGCACACTGGGACTCCCACAGGTGTCTATCCCAGATTGGCCATTCACGCCGACTACTCCTGGCCTGCCCTTTGCCCCTTCATGGCAGACACAAGGACGCAAGCACTACTCCAGGCCCCCGCCTCAACGAGACTCGGCCGATTGAAATTGCCCTGTTTGATTTTGATACTCCCCTTGTTTTGCTTTTTCAGGGTCCCCCCCCTGAGATGACACAGGGCGGGAGCGGACGAGTCGCTATTGCAGTCTGCCTCCCCTGTACCTGGGTTACTGCCATTGTTTTCTAAGACCTGTTCTGCCGCCCTCATCCAGTTACTGTTTCTTTCACGTGGCTTATTCACCCTAAGACTTGTACTGTTCTAGTGGTTTTCTCCCTGTTAACCCCATTGTGTTTCCCACAGGTTGCTCATATTCTTTGGCCCAGGACGCAGACCTCTTGTTATGCATTAACTAATAACTACCCTTTGCAACCTAGAAGTGCATGTTTCTCTTTTTGCAATCACCTCCCACCTGTGTATTTTACACTGTATTACCACTACGCCATGGTATGTGTTTGCCTATACCTTGAGTTTCCTTACACATGTTTTTGACCAATTTCATGTAGCACTGTTTTCACGTCATGGTTCCCGTACATTGGTCCTGTTTAGTGTTTGATTTTCCGTGGAGCTGGGATCCGGGAAGCTACCCCGCCCGGCGAATTCCCACTGCACCGCCCCCCCTGACGGGGTTTTTCTTTTTATCAGTGTCACTATGGACACTGACTGGTATATGGTAATATGCCATGCTATGAGAATCTTTTTTCTCTCACTTGCAGTCCTTTGGAGCCACCTTGTGGCCTTTTTTGTTATTGTTCGATTTTTTCTATTGAACTTGGTATGTTGGTCATCTTCCTCACTGGCCCTCTTTGAAATTTTTTTGATGTTTCTGTTACTCTTCACGGGAGGTGGGGACGATGACCGTAATGATACCAAGTGTTCCTATGTTCCCCTGATCCTGCTGATTTATGCCACCCCCCCCCCCTTCTTCCCTCCTGTCTACTCCCCTCATTTTTCTCTCTTACTCTCTTACCTCTCTTCTTTCTCTCTCTTTTTCTGGGCCTTCTGTGGCACTGTCCTCCTCCCCATGAGCTGCTGACCTATGACATGTCTACTTTATCTAACTTCTCCCCCTATCCCCATCCCCCATATCTGAATATGTCATGGCTACTGTTTGCCCGTTAGCTTTAGCATCTTTTAATTGTAGGGGGTTTAACACACCAGAGAAGCGAAGCCAGATTCTTTACCACTTTCATAAAAAGCGCTCTAACATTTTATTGCTACAGGAAACGCATTTCCGTACGGATTCCGTGCCTGCACTACGCAACAGGTACTACCCACATTGGTACCATAGTACTAACCCCCTAGCCAAATCTAAGGGAGTATCCATTGCCTTCCATAAATCATTTAAACCTGAGGTCCTAGACTCCCTTGTTGATGTCAATGGCCGATTCATCTTTCTCAAGCTGAAACTAAACAGTTTTCTATTCACAGTGGCCAACATTTATGTACCGAATGTGGATCAGGCTCGGTTCCTCTCGTCGGTTCTCACCAGACTTTCCTCATTCGGGGGCCCATGCTTCATCATTGGTGGGGATCTCAACTTCGTCATGTCCCCGTCTGCAGACTCTTCCTCGGGTAAGTCCTCTGTTCCACACTCTACACTCGCACGCATCAAGGCCCTACTACATTCCTCCCACCTAGTGGATGTTTGGCGTGTCCAACATCCCACGGACAGAGATTATAGCCATTACTCAGCTGCACACAATTCATATAGCAGACTCGACCACTTCCTCATATCCCAATCATTACTAGATTCGCCCATTCAGGCGACGCTGGATCACCTGCTTTGGTCTGACCACGCACCGATTTACCTGACCCTTTCACGTCCCCCAGCCTTCCATAGAGGCACACAATGGAGACTTAATGACAATCTGCTACGGGACTCCGTCTGTGTGACGGAAATCTCTAAGGCCATCCGGAACTTTATTTCAGACCACTCCGCAGATACTACCTCTCCTCCCAATCAGTGGGAGGCCCTGAAATGCGTGGTCCGTGGCGTATTTATACAGCACGGCTCACGTCTCAAAAAGACACGAACGGATGACATCCGCCGTCTCCTATCTACTATAGCGGAACTTGAACCTGTCCACAAACAAAACTTAGACCCCGCCATTTTTGTCAGACTGTCGAACGCTCGCAGAGACCTACTTCAGCTACTAGACGCACATTCCTTAATAGCCCGGGATAGGGCACGCAATTACCACTATTCACTAGCAAATAAATGCGGCAAACACCTGGCTAGGGTCCTCCATCCTAGACCTCCCCGATACTCCATTCCCTTTATTACACATTCTGATCAAACTAAGACGTTTAACACGGACGGCATATCTTCTGCCTTCCGGGACTACTACTCCAGACTCTACAACCTACAACCTGCTACCTCACCTGCACGCACCACCCCCACGACTGACGACATGCGAGATTATATTATGGAGACGGCGTTACCCCCCATTGCCTCACCAGAGGTCGAGGAACTAGACAGGCCCCTGGTCACGGCCGAATTTATGGGCGCCATCAGAGACTTGAAGATTGGTAAATGCCCGGGCCCGGATGGGTACACTCCCCGTTTTTATAAAACTTTTGCTCCCCTATTGGCCCCACTTTTGGCGAAGACGTTCAATGCCATAGATGAATCCAACCCACCTCCTAAAAGCTTACTGTCCGCCAACATCTCCGTCATTCCCAAACAGGGCAAGGATCCATCTCAATGTAGCAGTTACCGGCCGATAGCTCTGCTCAATGTCGACCTGAAACTGTTCGCAAAGATATTGGCCAATCGCTTATCCCCTCTACTCCCAGGAGTAATCCATAATGATCAAGTGGGATTCGTCCCGGGCCGTGAGGCGCGGGACAACACCAGCAAGACTATTCACCTAATCTCTCTTATTCGGCACAAAGGTCTAAAAGCCTGTCTCCTCTTTTTCGACGCTGAGAAAGCGTTCGATCGGGTCAACTGGAGATTTCTTCAGCTCTCACTAGAACAGTTAGGCTTGGGCACGACCTTTATCTCTAAGGTACTGTCTCTTTACTCCCATCCCTCGGCCTCGGTCCTAGTCAATAGCACTGCCTCTGAGCCGTTTGATATCTTCAACGGTACCCGACAGGGCTGCCCCCTTTCCCCCCTCTTATTTGTCATTGTTATAGAACACCTAGCCTGCGCCATTAGACAAAATACCTCTATACACGGTATCCAAACACCCTCCTCTCATTACAAATTGTCCCTCTATGCCGATGATCTCCTGGTCTACATACAACACCCCCATATTTCCTTGCCATCCCTTTTCTCAGAATTCCATCGCTTTGGCTCGTTCAGCAATTTCAAACTTAACATTTCTAAAACTGAAGCTCTCAATATCTCCCTTCCCCCCACCACGATGTCTGTACTCAGGGCGAACTTCTCTTTCCAGTGGCAGACGAAGGGTGTTTCGTACCTAGGGGTCATCATACCTTCTGACCTCTCCAATCTCTTTTCTTTGAACTATGTTCCCTTACTCTCCCGTCTGCGGAAGGACCTGGGGGAATGGGGGGGTCTTCTTTACCATGGTTTGGACGAATCAATACCCTGAAAATGGACACCCTACCCAAACTTCTGTATCTACTGCAAACTGTTCCTATCCTGGTCCCCAAATCTTTCTTTGCCTCTCTACGCTCCCTCGCTGTTAGATTTATGTGGAACCGGAGGTTACCTAGAGTGAGGGGTAATTTGCTCACCTGCCCAAAAATGCAGGGTGGAGCGGGCCTCCCTGACTTTGAGTCCTATTATAATGCCGCCCACGTTGCGCGCATCCTTGAATGGTTCCCTCGTCCCTTCTTAAAGGCCTCTGTCGCCATAGAACAGGATTTAGCTCCCGTAGATCTCCGAGCATTACTATGGGGATACAAAAATGAACTCACTCGTATTCCTTCTTGCTCCCCTCTGACATTGGCCTCTCTCAGATTGTGGTATTATAGGGGACTGAATTCCACTCTATCCTCCGAACCCTCACCATTGTCTCCCCTATTTGATAATCCCGCCTTCCCCCAGGGTGTAGGGGCAGCGATGATAGGCCCCTACAAGAGGACTGACTGGCCCCAAGCACACTCCTTTGTACACCCGACACAAGGGACACCTGTGACATCAACCGGACCTTGCGATTGGCTCACTACACTACACTTGTCTACTCTCACGAAACATTTACATTCTTCATCCCAAATACATCGACCTAGAACTGAATTTGAACGGCTATGTTCCCTCTCGGAAACGCCCAGACACCTTCTCTCGTCCATATATTGCCTCTTACAAACCCTTACGCACACTGATCTACCTTCTTACACCAGGCTGTGGTCTGCAGACTTAGGTGAGGACATCCCGCGACCTGATTGGCAGACCTCGTTCCATTTTACCCATAAGTCCACAATTTCCTGTTACTCCCAGGAAAAAAACTACAAGATACTGTCAAGGTGGTACAGAGACCCCTCCAGACTACATAAGATTTTTCCGTCCACCTCAGCGTCTTGCTGGCGTTGTTCTGCCGCTACGGGGACCTACTTCCATGTCTGGTGGGAATGCGAGAGGATCCGCCCCTTCTGGAATCAGGTATTTGATTGCTATAACACACTGTACGATGATTCTTTGACTCCCTCCCCTAAGATTGCTCTTCTCTCTATACTCCCGGGATCGATCACCTCACAGAAACAGAATCTACTCCGTTTCTTTATGTCATCGGCCAGACAGCTCATCCCATCCTATTGGAAAACAACCACCATTCCTCCCTTGTCACATTGGGTCTCGATTATGAACGACACTATGAGAATGGAGGAAATGCTGGCCCTTGACAACGACACCTTTGACAAATATAAATTATTGTGGCTCATCTGGCTTCGCTTCTCCTCCTCCGATACTCTCATGAATATGTTGACTGCTCCGACGTGATCATTCTTGCACGTCACGTGCCACTGAAATGATCTGGGCTTCCACTTTAGAGTCCCCCCCCCACCCCACAACACCATCATCCTTCCAGGACTGTCTCCTCAGCAGCTCTTAAACTTTTCTTTACTCTCTCCCCTCTCATTTCTCTACTGTCTGTCTCCTCTCTTCCTCCTTTTCCGTCTTTTCCTCGCCTCTCTGTTCCTTCCTAACCTACCCCACCCCCATAACCTGATCCACTAATTCCAAATTTATTTTTATTTTTATTGTTTCACCTTACCCTTTCCTTTTGTTTTTGCCATCCCCTCCTTATACGTCATCTGGTGGTTATAATCTTACCATAATTGACGAGGCTATTTTAGCCAACTCTACCTTGTTGATTTACGGTCATTGGTGTTATCACTGTTATACGTGGCAATGTGAGCTCAGCTGTGGGCGATAGCCATTTTGCTGACTCATCACGCTGATTCACCCGTAAATGTCTTCGGTTTGTAACCTTGCATATTGTTTTAATGTATACTCTGTTAAAATACCAATAAATATATTTTCAACCCTAAAAGTCTCAATGGAGTACACGGCATCCTCTCGCCCCTTATTGCGAATAACCACCCGATCCGCATGTATGTGCCGGCCATAGTTCCATTCTTGCTTGCATCCTCTAAACCGATCAGCCATAGCAGCTGAGCATACAAAGTATCTACGGGCATTAGGTACTTTCAGGTGGTCCCAAACAAAGCCCACATACCACCTCTCACGATAGGCCTCAACTTCGAATAAAAGGTCTCTAGGAACATAGGGGTATTCCCAGCCATATTCGGCGGCCACTTTCTTGTTGAAGAGCCACTGCAACCTTGAAATGTGAGGAAGGGTTGCACGGTCTCCTCTCCCAGGTAAAACAATAGCATCCGGGAATACCAGACCTTTCCCTTTTTCTTTATATTGAACCCGGGTGGAAGACACCCATTAGCCCAAACCTGGTCTGTTGTCACCCCGCCAGTATTTACATGTATAAACAATCATATTTTGATATTATACTAGCTACTTATCCTCCAACACAATTTTTATCCCAGTATTGCTGTATACCCTGGCTCCTTGTACGATTTCCTTGGTTGGCCTCAGCGTCTCTGTCTCGCATTGGGAGCTGCGATGTGTATAAAGGGAGGCTTTTCTGTGTCTCCTGCTGTCCCCATCTGCTTTTGGGCGGATGGGAACACCTACACATCGGGGCCATGTTTAGGCGCCAGAGGCGTGGCGTCTGCGTTCCCGCAGATGTTGGCACAGCTGGACGCATTATACCATCTGATGGCATGGGGGTGCGTCCGCAATTGCGTGCCTCCCTATGACAGTTGGCGCCTGCTGCGCTCACATGTCAGCCATCCACTCCTGGGCTCTTCCGGGGTTAAATTGGAGGTCAGGCATGGCTTGGATTTCATTTCACTCTTCACTGAAGACACACACAGCTGTGGAGATTGCTTGCTGTGTCTCATTACCTTTTATACTTGGGATATTCACCATACTCAGGTACTTACTATATCCACCTTGATACTCACTATATTTAGGCACACTTGCATTTTTTACACACAGTTCATTTCTTGAGAACTCCTTTTTTTTTTTGTGTCTGTTTTTTGCTATCACAGATTCCTCCACACAACCAAAGTTCACCTCTTTCTCCTCTCTCTCTCTCTCTCTCTCTTTTTCATCTTGTCACTTGCTATTATCCCTTTGCTATCCTATGTTTTTCCATCGTCTTCAGGTCTCTACCATCCTCGACCCAGGCCTTTTATTGAGACATATACACTCATATGTCAATACTCATTGATTTTACTTTACTACTTCAGATGCCTGATAAACATATTCATGTTTATAGTTTATACTCTTTATGGACTAACGATGTTTCTAGAGATACATCACTACACACACACATTCACAGAATTGCAGTTCACCTTTCTTTCCTCTCTTGTCATTTATTAGTATCCCTCTGCCATACTATGTTTCTAATTATCTCCATGTCCCTACCACCTTTGGCCCAGGCCTTTCATTCATGCATACATATTCTTATGCCAATACTTATTGACTCTACTTGACTACTTTAGATGCCTGACAAACATACTTATGTTCACAGCCTATACTTTTTATGGACTAATGAGGTCTTTATGGATACATCACTACACCTATGCCATGCCTGCTCTCCGTTTGGCTCCTGGTGGGGTCCCATCTGACTCCACCGCCTCAGCTCCCTGGTGAGGCACCTGCTGCCGCGGTCTTGGGGCCGCACATCTGTAGCCATGGTCAAGCTCAGTGGTGAGTATGGGGATCCACACACCCCCTCCCACCCTGTGCCTTTATAACCAATACTGTGCCATATTGTCAAATATATATATTTTTTCATCTTAGGTACATTGTTACACACATCCACCCCTGAAGAGCGAGCTGGATCTCGCAAAACTAGTCGGGTAGTATGATGCCCGTGTACTCTGACTGTTACTACATTTATGTACCAATATTCCTTGTTTATGTATCTTTTTTAATTGGCAACTGTTGGTGTTATCTATGCATGTAAACAATTTTACTTGAATAAACCATATACTATATTTACTACTGTTTATGTTTACTGGCGGAAACGTTACCCACTTCATTTAAAGTCCCAGGGCGAATCCTTCGTTTTAGCATCCGGGAATATAGGCACTTTCTCTGCCTCAAGTTTTTGCAAAAGCGCCCGCAGTGGCATACGTCCAGCCTCAGTGGTAGGCGTTATCGATGCGGGTACGGGCAATGCAGGTGTGGGAACACTTCCTTCCTCACGTGTAGGGGCCTTCACCCGGGGTGTAGTGTCCCCAGAGTCCATGGGTGATCCCTCTCTAGTGTCTTGGCGTGAGGGTAACGGAATTCTGTCCCAACCCTTCTTGACAAACAACTCGTCCACCTCGAAATCATCTCCCACATCGGAGGACGAGTCCAGGTCGGAAGTGTCACACTCCTCCGCTGGCGGTTAGTCTCTAGTAGGCACAGACTCACTGTCCTTTAAAAGTTTCTGCGGGTCGGGTATCCAAGCATCCCCAATGGTACGGACACTGAGCTTCTTCCCCTTCCCCGGCAAACTTTTCACCACAATGTCCCCAGCCTGCTTACCGTCCCCTGACGTGGATCTCCTGGAGGTCCCTCCGGGTTAGATCTCCGGTACAGGCAGGCGCTGGGGTGGATCTCGACCGCGGCCGCAGGAGGCTGTTACGTAGCCCACCTTTCTTTTGGCAGGCGGGATGGACGTCTCAGTAGTGACGGAGGCAGCATCCGCTGTAGCATCCGCCGCTGGCTCTGCGGTGGCTGGGACTTCATCCTCTTCATCCTCTACAGCCGTAGTGATGCGCGTGGGCCCGGTCACTGGGCATATTTTCCTTCTTCAGAAGTGATCATCCCTGTAAGGAAGTTGACCTAGAAAACTCGGGGTGATTCGGTGGGTTGTTCCACTTTAAACAAGAACTCTCCACAGGTCAGGCATCTTCTGAATGGCCGTATCTGCATGGCCAGTCCTTGGCAACTCGGACAGAGCACGCCCAGGCCCTCCGCATCCCGGCAGGTATAGAGCGCGAAGCGGCCTCGGGCTTTGAGCCGGATCCCTGTATCCGTCAGGGGGGCAGTGAGAGAAGCGATATCCATGGCTGAGGTTGTCGGGAACATTCGGGGTCCCGGTGGAATTGGAATCCATGGAGTAGTAGCGGACATGTTGCTTCTTCTTCACTGATTTGGCTCGTACTGTCCCTTTGGCGCCAAAGACACCACGTGCAACACACACTAGGTGGGGGCTCCTCTGCTTTTTTTCCTTCCTGCATGCAGCTCGCAGGCTTTTCCTAGTTCTGGACATGCCCACAAACTACTTTTGTCTTTATCTAAACATCGGTGGACAAACTGGGAGCCCATCCTGACACTGCTCTAACAACAAAGAAATTAAACAAGGAAGTAACCCACCTGTTGTTTTATATTTTATATATATATATATATATATATATATATATATATATATATATATATAGTCTCATTAAGGGTTAATGCAAGGTTCAGAACTAGCATCTCTCCAGATTCTGTAGTTTTGAATCAGGACATTCAATCCTGGGTCCAGGTTTTGCTAGATGCCTGCAACCTGACTCACTACACGGGTTTGCAGGGTCATTATATAGTCAGATCTGAGAATTGTGCATGGCTCTCGTTTTAGGCTCCGTTCACACCTATGCGAATTGGTTGCAGCTTAAACAGCATCCAATTCGCATAACATTATAAAATATATTGATTTTAATGAGGCTGGTTCACATATGTGCGATGCATTCTCACTGCGCATTGCCCAAAAAAGTGTGCGTTTTCTGGGTAGTGCGGTGCGGCTCAGGTGCGAATTCAGGCCCACTATCTTCTATGGGCACGCATCTGATTCGCATATGCATTGCGTTCTGAACAGGCATTTTTTTCCTCTCTTCACTTCACCTCCCCCTCTGCCTGCTCATCTAATTCGCACCTACAATGCAGAGGAATGCGCTGAACAGCTGCTTCTTCTTTTCGCACAGAGAACGGAGCTGGAATTCGCACCGGACTGGTGTGAACCCAGCCTTAGAGACAGCTTCCAGTTTGGTGTCTGGAAGGTCTCACCTGGGGTCAGAGGGCCCCAGCCAGAAGCCACGGGACAGAGGTCTCATCAAGGGGTCAGAGGACCCAGCCCCAAGGCAGCGGATCTTGGTCCCATGAGTCAGGTCGGCTCCTATCAGGGGTGTCAGGAGAACCCCCAATTCCTAGGCCAGAGGTGGGCCATGCAGCAGGGCGCTGCAACTGAAGGCTAAAGAGCCAAGTGTGCGAAAAAGCTGAATGACACAGTCAAAGGACTGGTAAGAGGAGCAGCAGTGCTGCCAACATGTAAGCCAGGTGGCTTGGTATTTTCATTTGTTCTTTTTTTGTGGAAGAAATCCCTGCGTGGGCAACTGGTGTATAAGTGAACTTTTCTTTTACTCAATAAAAGTGGGCTGCCACGCCCTAAAACTACAGTTTGGACTGGCGCTGCTCATTGTGAATGCGCCTGCTACTTGAGTTTAATTCCCCCAATCTTACATGTGGTGGAGGTATTGCTTCAGGCAGATTTGGAAGAGTGCCAGATCCCCACATACCAAAAGCAGCGAGTTTGCAAAGGAACTGTCAGTGGCTGTGTATGGAAAAGCAGCCAGGCAATGAGCGTTGCGTGCAGGTAGTGCACCTGTAAAAAAAAAAAAAAAAGATATATATATATTTTTTCTTAAAGAAACAGTACTCCAGGTTGAACTGTACAAGTGTGCTGTAGCTGTGTAGCAGAGTGACTTTAAAGATGGGACGGTCAAAACGCAAAAAGAAAGCAATGTTTGCTGAGATGAGAGACAGAACCTTGTGGCTGTTGTTACCAACAGAACAAGCCCCAGACTGGTGCAAGATGCACTTGGAGCAACCAGGTGAGGAGTACATAGACAAGTGTGTCTTGCCTACAGTCAAGAATGATGGTGGGAGTGTCATGGTCTGGGGCTGCATGAGTGCTGCCGGCACTGGGGAGCAACAGTTCATTGAGGGAACTATGAATACCAACATGTACTATGACATACTGAAGCAGAGCATGATTCTCTCCCTTGGGAGACTGGGCTGCAGGGCAGTATTCCAACATGTTAACGACCCCAAACACACCTACAAGACGACCACTGCCTTGCTAAAGAAGCAGAGGATAAAAGGTGATGGACTGGCCAAGCATGTGTAGCGGGTATATACTTTTAAAACTGGTGAAGACACCAGTGATGCATAGTTCCCTGCGGCCCAGCAGGTGGCGCTGTCACTTTGGGCCGGGGTTGAACCATCGCTGCAGTGCCGTACCCTTTGTGACCTCTCGCAGCGGTTGTACGGCGGGGCGGGGAACCCGCCGTGCTTGCTGGGAGAGGGTATAAAGGGGGCGGACATCTTCGCCACGAGGTTCGAGTCCCAGGCACCTTCAGCCTGAGGGCTGCTATTCGCGGTCGGTGTCCAGGTGGCCTAGGCCTGGACACCTGGAGTTCGTGTTCCATCCCAGACACCTTCAGTCTGGGGTGAGGTACTCAGCCGGAGGCCTGGGGCCCAGTACCTTCCGCTGGGTCCCGCGAGGGAGGGATTGTCCTAGGGGGCCCCGGGAGTGGGGCTCCCGAATCCAGAGGCGTAAAGGACCGGAGGAGAGATTCATCCGAAGACCTGGTGCAGCAGTGCGCACAGGGATGGCTGTAAAAGCAGTGATTCTTCCTTCTTGAGTGGTGTGGCCTGTTGCGCGGTTGAGGTGAATGGTTCTGGGTTTCTCAATAGGTGGTTCAACCTCAAGGGGCCAAGTTCAGAGAGGAAGGTGGTTCATGTTCAATGACCGGTGGCAGCAGTCCAACTATTCAACTCAGGTCAGTGGCAGAGACCTGCTATTAGGCCTGTGGCAGGGGCCTCAGCGGTTCATCCGGTCGGTGGCAGAGACCGTGCGCCAGGCCTATTCGCTAGCAAAGGAATAGGAGAGTTCAGTTGTGCCTGGGCCTACTCGTACCCACACCCCTGTCAGTCTGTTACTGAAAGTTCAACTGATTGTGTTCACCCTGAAAGTAGAGAAATAAAGGAGTGTTGGACTTTCGATTGGTGTGGGGCTCTATGTTATTGGCAGACACATCTCCACGGAACAGTTGGAGGCTTCGTATGCAGTGAACAGACCCAGAGGTAATTCAAGTAACTCTGCTCAACCCTCATACACATACGAGGGGAGAGCTTGGCGTAGTGTTCCTGCACTCTCCTCTCCCAGGTACTCCCGAGAGGGAGAGTGAGGCTCCGCTACTCATGTCTCCAGACCTAAACCCTATTGAGCATCTGTGGGGTATCCTCAAACTGAAGATGGGGGAGCGAAAAGTCTCTAACATCCACCAGCTCTGTGATGTCATCATGGAGGAGTGGAAGAGAACTCTAGTGGCAACCTGTGAAGCTCTGGTGAACTCCATGCCCAAGAGGGTTAAGGCAGTGTTGGAAAGTAATGGTGGCCATACAAAATATTGACACTTTGGGCCCAATTTGGACATTTTCACTTAGTGTACTCTTTTTTTGTTGCCAGCGGTTTAGACATTAATGGCTGTGTTGAGTTATTTTGAGGGGACAGCAAATTTACACTGTTATACAAGCTGTACACTCACTACTTTACATTGTAGCAAAGTGCCATTTCTTCGGTGTTGTCACATGAAAAGATATAATAAAATATTTACAAAAATATGAGGGGTGTACTCACTTTTGTGAGATACTGTATAATCTTCTATATTTTTGGTTAAAAAAATCCTAATAGGCATATATTGATTGGTTTGCGCAAAAGTTATTGCTTCTACAAACAATGGGATAGATTTAGGGACTTTTCTTATATTGTTTTTACTGGGAATGACGGCGATTTTTAGCGGGACTGCTACATTGTGGCGGACAAATATGACCCCAAATTACACTTTTTGGGAACCATTGACATTATTAAATTGATCAGCGCTATAAAAATGCACCGATCAATGTAAAAATTACACTGGCAGGGAAGGGGTTAACACTAGGGGGCCGATCAAGGGGTTAACTAGCTTGTTCTAACTAGAGGGGGATGGGCTACCAGGGACATGACAGAGATCACTGTTCTCGATCCCTGGGAACAGAAGATCTCTGACATGTCCCCTAGTAAAACTTTTCTTTTACTCAATAAAACTACAGATTGGACTGGCGCTGCTCATTGTGAATGCACCTACTACTTGAGTTTAATTCCCCCAATACAATAACCTAAGGTATTGATCCATATAATCATGATTAATATGAATAAAGCTACAAATGATGTATATAACTCTTAATATATAAATACATGAGGCATATGTTATTTGAAAAGTCACGCCAAATGTATCAGCCAATCAAATGGAGATCCAGTGTAATCACTAATATGGGGAACACCTCCACGATCCGACCAGCCAATACATGGAGGTGTCCCCACGCATGCTCACTACCCACTGCTAGGATGCCTTATTGTGTAGATCAGGGGTCTCCAAACTTTTCAAGACAAGGGCCACATTGTAGATTTTACAAGTACTTGGGGGCCGAAAACGTCTGCACGTCTGTCTCCCCAATATATCAGTGTCCCCAATATATCAGTGTCCCCAGCATAGGTGTCCCCAGCATAGGTGTCCCCAGCATAATTTTCCCAGCATAGGTGTCCCCAGCATAATTTTCCCAGCATAGGTGTCCCCAGCATAATTTTCCCAGCATAATTTTCCCAGCATAGGTGTCCCCAGCATATTTTTCCCAGCATAGGTGTCCCCAGCAGTATTTTCCCAGCATAGGTGTCCCCACCATAGGTGTCCCCAGCATAGGTGTCCCCAGCATACTTTTCCCAGCATAGGTGTCTCCAGCATAATTTTTCCCAGCATAGGTGTCCCCAGCATAGGTGTCCCCAGCATAGGTGTCTCCAGCATAATTTTTCCCAGCATAGGTGTCCCCAGCATAGGTGTCCCCAGCATAATTTTCCCAGCATAGGTGTCCCCAGCATAATTTTCCCAGCATTGGTGTCCCCAGCATAATTTTCCCAGCATTGGTGTCCCCAGCATAATTTTCCCAGCATAGGTGTCCCCAGCATAATTTTCCCAGCATAGGTGTCCCCAGCAGTATTTTCCCAGCATAGGTGTCCCCACCATAGGTGTCCCCACCATAGGTGTCCCCAGCATAGGTGTCCCCAGCATACTTTTCCCAGCATAGGTGTCTCCAGCATAATTTTTCCCAGCATAGGTGTCTCCAGCATAATTTTTCCCAGCATAGGTGTCTCCAGCATAATTTTTCCCAGCATAGGTGTCCCCAGCATAGGTGTCCCCAGCATAGTTTTCCCAGCATAGGTGTCCCCAGCATAGTTTTCCCAGCATAGTTTTCCCAGCATAGGTGTCCCAGTATAATTTTCACAGCATAGGTGTCCCCAGCATAATTTTCCCAGCATAGGTGTCCCCAGCATAATTTTCCCAGCATAGGTGTCCCCAGCATAATTTTCCCAGCATAGGTGTCCCCAGCATAATTTTCCCAGCATAGGTGTCCCCAGCATACTTTTCCCAGCATAGGTGTCTCCAGCATAATTTTTCCCAGCATAGGTGTCCCCAGCATAATTTTCCCAGCATAGGTGTCCCCAGCATAATTTTCCCAGCATAGGTGTCCCCAGCATAGGTGTCCCCAGCATACTTTTCCCAGCATAGGTGTCTCCAGCATAATTTTTCCCAGCATAGGTGTCTCCAGCATAATTTTTCCCAGCATAGGTGTCCCCAGCATAGGTGTCCCCAGCATAGTTTTCCCAGCATAGGTGTCCCCAGCATAGTTTTCCCAGCATAGGTGTCCCCAGTATAATTTTCCCAGCATAGGTGTCCCCAGCATAATTTTCCCAGCATAGGTGTCCCCAGCATAATTTTCCCAGCATAGGTGTCCCCAGCATAGTTTTCCCAGCATAGGTGTCCCCAGCATAGTTTTCCCAGCATAGGTGTCCCCAGCATAGTTTTCCCAGCATAGGTGTCCCCAGCATAGTTTTCCCAGCATAGGTGTCCCCAGCATAATTTTTCCCAGCATAGTTTTCCCAGCATAGGTGTCCCCAGCATAGTTTTCCCAGCATAGGTGTCCCCAGCATAGTTTTCCCAGCATAGGTGTCCCCAGCATAGTTTTCCCAGCATAGGTGTCCCCAGCATAATTTTCCCAGCATAGGTGTCCCCAGCATAATTTTCCCAGCATAGGTGTCCCCAGCATAATTTTCCCAGCATAGGTGTCCCCAGCATAGTTTCCCCAGCATAGGTGTCCCCAGCATAGGTGTCCCCAGCATAGGTGTCCCCAGCATAGGTGTCCCCAGCATAATTTTCCCAGCATAGGTGTCCCCAGCATAGGTGTCCCCAGCATAGGTGTCCCCAGCATAGGTGTCCCCAGCATAATTTTCCCAGCATAGGTGTCCCCAGCATAATTTTCCCAGCATAGGTGTCCCCAGCATAGGTGTCCCCAGCATAATTTTCCCAGCATAGGTGTCCCCAGCATAATTTCCCCAGCATAGTTTTCCCAGCATAGGTGTCCCCAGCATAGTTTTCCCAGCATAGGTGTCCCCAGCATAGTTTTCCCAGCATAGGTGTCCCCAGCATAGTTTTCCCAGCATAGGTGTCCCCAGCATAATTTTTCCCAGCATAGTTTTCCCAGCATAGGTGTCCCCAGCATAGTTTTCCCAGCATAGGTGTCCCCAGCATAGGTGTCCCCAGCATAGGTGTCCCCAGCATAGGTGTCCCCAGCATAGATGTCCCCATTATCAGTGTTCCCTGTACATGTACAGGTTCAGATTTATGCCCATTTGACACTTTCCTGTACAAGCTGACTTCTTCACTGTAGGAGCCGACTTCAGCTCTCCTGCACCTCCCGACTCCCGCCCACTGCTACACACACAGGCTGTAAGGTGGAAGGATTCCTAATGAAAACAGCAGGCGGGAAGCCAGGAGGTGCCACGCTGACGACGTCACTGCAGCCAATCCTCAGCTCAGCACTGCAGCCAATCCTCTGGTAGCACGGGAGGGTGTGCGGGGAGCGGCTTTTTGTCCTGGACCTGCCAGACATAGACTGCCGATAACAGCAGCTGCTTTTAAAAGCCAGCAGATCGGCAGTGCTGTGTTGGCAGAGTCTGTGCAAGCTGGGGGCCGGACAAAACACACCCGCGGGCCGGATGTGGCCCGCGGGCCGGGGTTTGGAGACCTCTGGTGTAGATGATAATTTAGCAACGTCCGTCAGATCGGACGATTTGATACATCCGGACTGCGGCAATTAGCATTGGGGACACCGCCGCGGTGCAGCGCCACGACGCAGCGCTACGACGCAACATCCCCTGGCACGTCCCATATGCGCTCATAGGGAACGACGTCATGACGCAAATCGCGCCATGGCGGCGCCGCGTCATCACTGCGAACGGCAATTGGTGGAACAGGACTCATGTATTGCAAAGGAGCGCGGCGGCGTCCCCCAGACAGGGAGAGACAGCAGCGCACAATCACATGGACAACCTATGATAAAGGAAACATCGCCATCTAGTGAAGAAACAAAAGTAATGAATATAAAAGTAAGCATACATTGACATGGCCCAGAGAAAATGCTTAACCACTTGTCCCCCGCCCACTGTCAATTGACGGCGGGCGGAGGATACTCTCGTTCTGGGAGGACGTCATATGACGTCCTCCCTTTAAAACGAGCTAGGAGGCGCGCGCTCGCCGCCAGCGGCGCGCGCGCGCCCGCCGTGTTCACAAGGCCCCGGTGCGCGTGCCCGGCGGCCGCGATTGCCGCCGGGCACCCGCGATTGCCCGGGAAACGAGCAGGAAAGTGGATCTCTGTGTGTAAACACAGAGATCCACGTCCTGTGAGGGAGAGGAGACCGATGGTGTGTCCCTTGTACATAGGGACAACCATCGGTCACCTCCCCCAGTCAGTCACCTCCCCCCACAGTAAGAACACATTGAGGGAACATATTTAACCCCTTCCCGCCCCCTAGTGGTTAACCCCTTCCCTGCCAATCACATTTATACAGTAATCAATGCATTTTTATAGCAGGGATCGCTGTATAAACGTGAATGGTCCCAAAAATGTGTCAAAACTGTCCGATGTGTCCGCGGCAATATCGCAGTCACAATAAAAAATCGCAGATCGCCGCCATTACTAATAAAAATAAATAAAAAAAATGCTATAAATCTATCCCCTATTTTGTACACGCTATAACTTTTGCGCAAACCAATCAATACGCGCTTATTGCGATTTTTTTTTTTTACCAAAAATATGTAGAAGAATACGTATCGGCCTAAACTGAGGAAAATTTTATTTAAAAAAAAAATGGGTATTTATTATAGCAAAAAGTAAAAAATTGTGTTTTTTTTCCAAACTGGACGCTCTTCTTTTGTTTATAGCGCAAAAAATAAAAACCGCAGAGGTGATCAAATACCACCAAAAGAAAGCTCTATTTGTGGGGAAAAAAGGACACAAATTTCGTTTGGGAGCCACGTCGCACGACCGCGCAATTGTCATTCAAAGTGTGACAGCGCTGAAAGCTGAAAAATGGCTTGGGCAGGAAGGGGGTTTTCGTGCACAGTAGAGAAGTGGTTAATTACTAGGGTCAAAACCCGTACCATATCTGCTGTTGCATAATAAGGAAAACCAAATAAGAAAAATGGAAATATAAAATATGAAAAAATGAATGAATAAAAAATGAAATGAAAATGTTTTTATAAAAAATATATAAACCATATTGAAATCTCAATCCCCCATCATCCATCATAGACCAATCACTGCACCTATGCAAAGCAAGTATGCAGTGAATGGTCATAATGTATATATTATCTCAGTGTATGAGGCCAAAAGAAAAGCATGTGAAGATTGTGAAAGAACATCCATACGGTTCATTGGAAATATGACACAGCACAAACCACCAGCGAAAAGTGCGCATGAGCCGTGAGATACCAAACCAAAATTATATATGAACCGTGGATACCGTCAAACGGACAGAGGGTTCACGAGCTCAGGGCACTCACGCCCGGTTGATGAAACAGTTGATGTCCCATTCAACATTCATACCGTGGGGTGAGTAACACCTGAGCTCGTGTATCCAATAGGTTTCCAATCTGGAAACACCCCGTAGAAAGGAATCACCCCTCCAATGGGGGACGAACCTGCCTATCACCTGAAATTGGGTGCCCCTAGGGTCCTTGGCGTGATGCTCCAGGTAGTGTCGCGACACAGTATGCTTATCACAACCTTTTCGTATTTTAGCTAGATGCTCGTTGACACGAACAGAAAAGTTCCTGATCGTGCGTCCTACGTACTGGAGTTTACACGGACATGTAATGAGGTACACTATGAACCGTGTAACACATGTGGTGAAGTGTTTCATAGTGTAACTATGTCCAGTAACACTAGATATGAATGTTTCTGATCTGCGTCTACCCAATACGTTTACCATATACACATTGCATTTCCTGCAAGGAGGTGGGTCCACCATTTGTGGTAAGAGTACCCAACCTTTCTATTTGTTTTCGTGTGTTGTGAGTCCCAACTGTCAACATTGTGGTTTTTCAACAGTCAACATTGTGGTTGTGGTCCCTCCATAAGAAGACACCCATTGAATTTGCACATGTTGTTTGGACTTTTCTCACTTTTTACTTTTTTCTTGTTGCCTATTTTGCACTTATTATCACCTTAACTGACAGAACAAGCCCTAGACTGGTGCAAGATGCACTTGGCCGCACTGGAGCAAATAAAAAAGGAAAACAAACCATCACTCAGTGCAAAGAGTGAGCAGATGGGTGTGGTTGCCTGTGGCAACAAAGCAGAAATCCGTACAGCTGACTTCATACGGGCTATGTTGCCTTCTGAACATGTGGAAGACTTTTTGGATGAATTTACGATGATTGCTTCCGAAGGCCCGAGGGTGGCCCAGAAGCCAGTGGGCTGAATTGGTACAACCTTTTCTGATGCAAGAGTATCAAGGGGTGTACCGCTTGATGGGTCATGAGAGAGATGACTAGGATAATTATCTAGAAGCCACCCAGTCAATGGAGTGCTGGAAAAGTTCTGCGGGGAGAATGTGAAGCTACAGCAAAGAGGTGGCTCAAATTCGGAGTGAAGAGGTTCGTGCAAAAGTGTCTGTTGTCACCCCTGGCAACCGTGAAGGAAATTTTGTTCAGCATGCAAGGGGGAACAGAGAGCATAAGAAACCAGTGGTTTCAAGTTATGGCTGCTTGTGTGACGTGGTCAGCCCAGAGAAGAGGGCACAGTATCCAGCATCCTCCAAGGGCTATTACCAGGTGTGTGGGTCTGCTGTTACCCCTGGCAACAGGAAACCTGTTTGGCCTGCAGGGGATCTTAGAAAATCCAAGAAGGATGCAATGTTGCCCTGTGTCCATGTGGGGGCATTAGCTTGTGCGAGCACAGCAAAGAAGGGACAACGCCCTCAATTGAAGCTTTCAACACCTGCCAACTGGAATGGTAAGACTGTTGCTGTTACAAATGTTAGAGAGACTGGTCATGGGACTATTCCCTGTGAAGTGGGAGTAAGTCCAGTGAGAAAATCTGCTTGCAGAGACTTGCTGCAAATTAATATCCTTTGTAGTAGCAAAGCACAGTTTGAAGTTGAACCTGCAGCAAGCTTGAGGACTGGTAAGGACTTGTCTCCATGCAATGCCCTTTGTAGCAGAGAGGCAAGGGTTAAAGCTAAACCTAATGATGTGATGTGTGTTCTGTCTTAAGGACATTCAGCTAAACCATTCTTATCCCATAAACATGATACCATTGTAGCGGGGTCTCCTTTAAGACTCTCAGGACTACCTTACCCAGAACCCCATTCGGCATCCAGGATGCAATGTTTCCACCCCAGAGACTCATGGGTGGGGTTATAAAAGGAGGAGGCGAGGCTGCGCTCGGCCTCTTTGGGACACGAGACTTCAGTGGAGAGATCTTCCTGTGCGGATCCGCTGTGCTGCAAGGCCTGAAGCCTGGGGCTTTGCGCTGCTACCCAAAAGAGACTTCCACCCCATTGCGAGCCTGGGTGGCATCTGACTTGGTTTCCTCAACCGCTGCTGAGCCGGAGACCAGACCGCTGCAGACGCTGTGTGTGGAGACACAGCAGGTGGAAGTTCCCGGACTGGGATCGCGTCCGGAGGGGTGAGCGAGCACCTGCTCAATCCATATACTGTACCATATTGTTAGGCCTACAGACTGCCGTGGCCCACCAGTTCATATTTAAGTCTCCACTGGAGATCCATAGCAGAACTGAGTCAAACGGATCTCTAGTGGAGTGTTCTGTGTTGGCACCTTTACCCTTTGGATTACAAATGTGTTCCTAAAATGTGCACCACCGATTAAAGACTTGCATGCAAAGAATTCATCCCCTAGAGTCTGAGTTATAGGGTCAGGCCTGGCCGGCCAGATAGTTTATTTAGTTGCTGCGCCATAGGGCGCATAGTGAAGTACTGTTACACGTGGCGCGTGTGCGCCATATCTTACTAGTTATAGTGTGTCTATTGCTGCAGGGCTCTGCAGATAGATTTATGTGATTTGTTACAACTGTTGATTTTTATTGCCAGCAGAAAGTAAACTCGTTAGTCTTCTATCATTGCACTGGTGTCTGAATTTAACCATAGAGCATAAGATATATATATTACCCTAGACTAACTGTGTCAGAGTGGGTCGAGTAAATTGCTGTGGGTTGGCGGAGCTGTTTTCAGGGCCCAAACTAAATCTGCGGCCCTCTTAGATGAAGGTAACGCTACACGTGGGGGTTCTCGTCCGGGATCCTGATACAGCAGGTGAACGCCAGAAGTGCCGGCATGGACCTCATGAACCCGCAAGCAGTAGAAGCGTGGTGCAAAGCCTCTAGGGCAGAGCCAAACCAGTCGATAGTCATCAGCAATGGTCGACTGAAATGGTAGAGGAGTTAATGAAGTCAGTGTCACCGTGGGTGACGGAGATAAAGTCAGACCCAGACGTCTCATATCAGTATGCACTAGTGAAGTACTGGGACGGGATACCAGAGGCTTGCAAGCGCAAGTGTGTGCGGACGCCAGACAACAGAACCTATAGGTTGGCGCACACAGTAACTGTAAAGAAGGAGCCATCACCAACGGGAGTAGTAGTAGGGGTGTGGGAGTCCCCCCCAATACATAGGGGGTGGTAGAGGTTCCGGTAGAGGCCCAAGTCAAAGTCCAACCTCAAGGGGGGAGTACCGTAGGGGCAGATGGAGAGGGAAGGCCACGGATCTCTGGGCCATGGGGAGGCCAAATGTCCCCACTCAGGAAAGGGAGGTTGGGATAGGAGAGGGAGGGTTGTGGGGGGGAGGGCGGGGGGGAGGAGGGTAGTGGGGATCTCCAGGGAAACCACAAAAGATATTGCTCTGTTCTCATACGGGGCTCTTTCTCATGTGTAAAATGATAAATACAAAAATTATTTCATATAATGTCCGTGGGTTAAATGGCCCTATAAAAAGTGCAAATATAATCCGAGAAATTAGTTTTATGAAGGCTGAAGTAGTACTATTGCAGGAGACACACTTTTTTCAGGGTTCAAACCGGAGAATTATCTCAAAAGATTATCCCCTCTGGTACTATGGGGACTCACCAATAAGATGTGCTAAAGGAGTGGCTATAGGGTTTCCCAAGGGATCCCGATTCATATTGGAGGAGAGGAAAACAGACCCGGAAGGGCGTTACTTATTTATAAGGGGTAAATTGAATTAAGAAGAGGTATCATTGGCAAACGTATATGGCCCAAATAAAAAGTCAAATAAATTCCTAATTAGGATTATGGATGATTTCATGGATTTCAAGAAAGGGGTGGCTGTCATGGCAGGAGATTTTAACCTGTGTTTGGATCTAAAGATGGATAGCACGTCGCTTGTACCGGGGACTGGAATAGCCCAGAAGAATAAACTAAAAAAGAGAATGAATCAACATCAATTAGTGGATGCGTGGAGATCTCAACATCCAAAACAGCGGGATTTTACGTTCTATTCCCCGGTACATGGGACATACTCAAGATTGGATTTTTTCCTGGTAGAACATCAGTTATTAGAATCAGTGGAAGATACGGACATAGGTATAACAACATTTTCAGACCACGCGCCAATAATACTTCAATTAAAGATAGGAGAGTCCCCAAAGAGAAATAATAACTGGAAACTAAATGAAGAACTCTTACAGGATAAAAAAACAGTCCAAAGAATAAAACACAAATTAGTTCTATTTTTTAGAGAGAATGCTATAAAAGATATGTCAGAGGCAGTGATATGGGAAGCCCATAAGGCCTATATAAGGGGCATTCTGATTAAGGAGGGTGCGGAAAAAAAGAAAAAACTAAAGAAAAAAAAATACATTAATAAAAGAAATCTTCATCTTAGAACAGCTACACAAGAGTACTAGAAAAAAAGAAATTATATTGATGCTGAGTGCGAAAAGAGAAGAGTTGAGAGAAGTAATAGAGCAAGAGACTAGAACTGTCTTTAAACAAATTAAGAATGAGAGATATCAACACGGTAATAAACCCGGGAAATATCTGGCAAAATTACTAAAAAAGAAAAAATCTGTTAACTTCATAGAGAAAATACAATCGAGTACGGGGGAATTAAGATATAAAACCAAAGAAATAGCAAAAAACTTTCAGGAATTTTATTGAAAACTTTACTCAATCAATGTAAAAGAGACAAAAGAAGAATTAAAACAAAAGAAGGAAAAAACAAAAGCTTTCTTAAATGAGATAAAATTTGAGAAAATCCCGGAAGATAAAATTAGTTTCCTAGAGGCCCCAATAACAGAGGAGGAAATAATAAAAATAATACAAGACCTACACAATGGGAAAAGCCCAGGACCAGACGGTTTTACGATACTTTATTATAAGAAATTCATAGAAATTTTGACTCCGAAACTGTGTTCCTACTTGAACGGGGTAGGTGGGAAATGGGAGCTGAGGAAAGAGGCATTAGAAGCTACTATAACTATTATATTAAAAGAAGGTAAAGATAATACACTTTGTTCTAGTTATAGTCCAATCTCACTCTTGAATATAGATACCAAGATATTTTCAAAGGTACTCGCTGCCAGGATGAAAACAATTATGAAGGAAATGGTCCATGCAGATCAGGTTGGTTTCATCCCAGGAAGAGAGAGTAGGGACAATGGTATTAGAACTCTTTTGGCTATACAGAAAATGAAAGAGAGTGGGGCCCCAGGTCTACTCCTGTCAATAGACGCCGAAAAGGCGTTTGACAGGGTAGACTGGGGCTTCATGCTGAGTACACTAAAGGCTATAGGCTTGGGACCCAGAATGACCTCTTGGATAAAATCATTATATAATACACCAACGGCAAGAATCAAAGTAAACGGGTTTCTTTCAGCCCCTTTTGATATGAAGAATGGCACTCGACAGGGGTGCCCACTGTCACCGCTGCTGTTTGTCCTTACCTTAGAACCCTTGTTAAAAGGAATAAGGAGGAATGTAGATATAAGGGGGATAAAAGTAGGGGAAGAAGAGCATAAACTAGCAGCGTATGCTGATGACATAATATTTTACATAACACATCCTAGAATAACCCTGCCCAACATAATGAAACCCTAAAAGATTTTGGAAAAATTTCTAACTTTAAAATAAACCCGGCAAAATCTGAAATTTTGAGTTTTAATATCCCTAAAGTAGAAAGGATTACTTATCAAAAAGATTTCCCATTTCGATGGGGAATAAAAGAACTGAAGTATCTCGGTGTTAAGATAACAACTACAAATGAGACAATATACAAAGCCAACTATATCCCTTTATTAAACGACATCAAAGCTGAACTTAATAGAATAACACCGGGACAATTATCTTGGAGCGGCAGAATAAATATTTATAAAATGGTAATTCTGCCGAAAATAATGTATAAATGGCAAATGTTACCAATTCCAATACCACAAGCATTCTTTAATAAATTACAGTCAATGTTCTTAAAATTTATATGGTGCGGGAAAAAAACCACGAATTAAACTTACACTTTTGACTAAGGAAAAGGCACAAGGGGGACTAGGGGCACCTGATTTGAGAAATTATTATTTTGCAATTGTTTTAGCACGAGTAATAGAATGGGCAAAAAATAACTTAGAAAAAAGATGGGTGAATATGGAAGCCACTATATGTAAAGCACCATTGGGAAAGGTAATTTGGATACCAGAACAATATCGGGAACTTAGCACTGATATACATAACATCACTAGAAACGCACTTAAAATATGGGATAAAATTCACAAAAAAGAGAAATGGGAGTTCAATTCACCGTTAATACCATTAACCAACACAAAATATTTTACACCGGGAGTCGAAAAATTATTTGGAAAATGGATTAAGCAAGATAATTTACAACTGAAAGATGTAATGGAGAAAGATAAACTACTAGAGTATCAAGAATTAAAAAACAAACGGGAACTGCTGTTGCTAGATGAATGGCGGTACGCTCAGTTAAAAAATTTCTTTGAAAAGCTACCTCGGCCTAAGAGATCTATAGAAACTCTACGGCCCTTAGAGAGATTATGTGAGGAGAAGGTTAAGAAAGGAGTAATCTCTAAGATTTATAAAATATTAAGTAATACAAAAAAACTGGGCATACCGCCATTCATCAAAAAGTGGGAGCAGGAGTTGGGGTCACAGGTCAACGACCTCGAGATTAGGCAAATTATAGAGAGAGTGCACTCCACAGCAGTAAACCATAACGAAATGGAATTAAATTATAAATGTCTAGTCCGCTGGTACTTAACCCCCGATAAGGTACACAAATGTTCAAACGAAAATGCAAAGTTTTGTTGGAGGGGGTGTAAGGAAATAGGGACTATGGCTCATATTTGGTGGATGTGCCCTAAAATTCAAATATACTGGGGAGAGATCAGACAAACTATTAAAGATATAACCAAGTTCGAAGTCCCTGATGAGCCTTGGGGCTGTATATTACATGGGATTCGAATCCCAACTAAACAGTATATGAGAACACTAACTCCACAACTTTTAAATGCTGCAAAGTACCAAATTGCTATACATTGGCAAGAACCGGAACGACCTAGCTTGAAGGGATGGTGCCATAAAATCGATGATACCTACAGATTGGAACGTGTGAAGTTCAGGGAGGGGGAGGAAATGGAGCAGTTCAAAAAAAATGGCGGGAATGGGTAACATATAAACATACTACGGGATATGCAGAGTTGCTGGGAGCGTAATGGGTATATATGTGTGTATGCGTAGACGCATATTGTGTTGTATGGGTATACATATATATAGAGATACGTGGATATATAAATTCGTATAGTTTATAGGAATTATATAAATCATATAACAAAAATTCAACACAGAAATTATATCGATTTTACATGAGAAAGAGGCTAGATTAGGAGAAGAAAATGAAAAGAAAAGGTTAAAGAGGGAGCAATAGAAGGGTGGGTAACCATAGAGGGGAGATCCGGGGAGGGGGGCGGGGTTGGGAGTAATGTTTTATTATCTCTCTGTGAAATATAAGGCTATTGTATATTTTGATATTATGTTATGAGATATGAAAATTAATAAAGACATATAAAAATATATATATATATATATATATATTTAAGTCTCCACTGGAGATCCATAGCAGAACTGAGTCAAACGGATCTCTAGTGGAGTGTTCTGTGTTGGCACTTTTACCCTTTGGATTACAAATGTGTTCCTGAAATGTGCACCACCGTTTAAAGACTTGTATGCAAAGAATTCATCCCCTAGAGACTGAGTTATAGGGTCAGGCCTGGCCGGCCAGATAGTTTATTTAGTTGCTGCGCCATAGGGCGCATAGTAAAGTACTGTTACACGTGGCGCGTGTGCGCCATATCTTACTAGTTATAGTGTGTCTATTGCTGCAGGGCTCTGCAGATAGATTTATGTGATTTGTTACAACTGTTGATTTTTATTGCCAGCAGAAAGTAAACTCGTTATTCTTCTATCATTGCACTGGTGTCTGAATTTAACCATAGAGCATAAGATATATATATTACCCTAGACTAACTGTGTCAGAGTGGGTCAAGTAAATTGCCGTGGGTTGGCGGAGCTGTCTTCAGGGCCCAAACTAAATCTGCGGCCCTCTTAGCTGAAGGTAACGCTACACGTGGGGGTTCTCGTCTGGGATCCTGATACAGCAGGTGAACGCCAGAAGTGCCGGCATGGACCTTATGAACCCGCAAGCAGTAGAAGCGTGGTGCAAAGCCTCTAGGGCAGAGCCAAACCAGTCGATAGTCATCAGCCTCCCTGGGGAGGAATGGTCGACTGAAACGGTAGAGGAGTTAATGAAGTCAGTGTCCCCAGATCACACACCGTGGGTGACGGAGATAAAGTCAGACCCAGACGTCTCATATCAGTATGCACTAGTGGAGTACTTGGACGGGATACCAGAGGCTTGCAAGCGCAAGTGTGTGCGGACGCCAGACAACAGAACCTATAGGTTGGCGCACGCAGTAACTGTAAAGAAGGAGCCATCACCAACGGGATCACCGCAGGCTGCGGCCCGTACCCCACCTGAAAGAGGAGGCAGGGCGACACCTCCGGTGGCGCCTGCACCTGTCACTGCTATATCACCAGAACTGATAAATGCAATAGGGGATCTGCTAGCCAAGTGTCAGAAGACAAGAACAGTGCATGTAGAGACTAGCTACCGGAGACTAAAGACATTCTCAGGGAAGCTCCCTGTCCCTGCAGGGGAGGAAGACTTCGATACTTGGGTGGAGCAGGCATTACAAGCAGTGGAGGCATGGGAGGTGCCTGAAGCACAGAAGAGGCAACGAGTAATAGAAAGCCTTAAAGGCGCAGCAGCAGAAGCAGTGAAAAGTTTCCGGTTTGGGAATACAGACTGCATGGCTCAAGACTGTCTAGCCATGCTACAGGAAGAGTTCGGTCAGTTAGAAAAGGTGACAGAGATGGTCTACCAATTTAAACATACTTTCCAACAGCCGAATGAAAAGTTTTCAGAGTATGTCAGAAGACTGAACAGGTTGCTGTGTAAGATTGTCTTGAAGAAGGGAATGATGCCCCAAGATACAGATGCGGCAAGAATGAAGCAAGTCTTAAAGGGAGCGTTGCGCTCGGATCCAGTCTTGTTGCACCTGAAAACCTCGGGAGGAGGAACGTCACTGACTTACTCTGATTTGATAAAAATCATCAGAGATGAAGAGGCACTGCAGAAGGATCAGGCAATGATAAAGACAAGTAATGCTCCTACACCAGTGATAGTCAACTCGCTGATGACTCCAGAAAGAGGCTCAGAAGTGGACACTTTGAAATCACAAATGTCTCAGGTGTTAGAGATGCTGACCTCTCTGATGACGAAAGACACACAGGGTCCAGAGAAAGAGGTGGCAAGGAAGGAACTGTTCCCAGTTGCTTCAGCACCCGCATCTCTGCAAGACTGGGGAGACATTGCAGCTACATGTTCCAGTCCCAAGAAGAAGAAAACAGATAACCGAAAGCCGGCGGGAAACTCCAGAGGGCCCCGGTGAAGGAGTCAACCGGGTGCCCATCATCTTCAGTGAGCTCCAAGCAGAAGAAAAGAGGAGACAAAACCCCTCAGAGGAAACACAACATTCCTCAACAGAGATACACCCCAGAGAAAGGGGGCAAGACCCCTCAGAAGAGGCACAGCATTCCCCAGAGGGGATGCACACCTAAGAAAAACAATAATATCCCTCAGCGGGTCTGTACACCCATTGAAAGGAGGGAAATCAATGCATACCAGGCTCAAGAAAGATTAAAGTCCAAAGGGAGTTGGACGAGAGAGAGTCCGAAGGGAAAGGACCAGAAGAAGGTGACCCCTGCCAGGCCATATCCGGAGAAGCTGGTAGGCCCATCTCCTATAGTGCCCATTCAAGTGGAGGGAGTCATCTTGGATACTGGGGCACAAGTGACCCTATTGTACCGGGATTTCTACGATAAGCACTTGAGTCATCTGCCCATCCAGAAGATAGAGGAACTGGAAATATGGGGGATTGGAACCCAGAGCTTCCCCTACGATGGCTATCTGCCCATCAAGATGACCTTTGACCCATCTGTGGCTGGGAAGGCCGAAGTGTTTGACACCCTGGCAGTTGTGTGCCCTCGGCCGCCAGGAGCCAACAAGAGTTCCCTTATAGTAGGGACAAACACGGACCTCGTCCGAAGACTCCTGACCCCTCTAGTGAAAGAGAAGGGGCAAGCGGCCACCAAGATCCACCCCATGCTGAAGACGGCCTACCAATGGCTGGTCCTAGAGCAGAAGACCCCTGGAGAGGGTATAGGGAAGGTGTGGAGACTTGGGAGAGAAGGGGTAGTGTTGCAGCCCGGCGAAGTAACCTGTCTCAGAGCCACTGTGAAGCTTACTTGGGAGCAGCCTGGACCCTTTGTCGTGCTGGAGTCCGACCCAAGGGGAGAGTTCTCAGGTCTGGAAGTGATACCAGAAATGATTCCGCTGAAGGCCCTGAAGAAGGCCCATTGTAGTGTTCCGGTGAGTGTTAGGAACACTACAGGTGACCCCATGGAGATCCCAGCCAGAATGCTGCTGGGCCAGGTGAGCCCTGCTGCCCCGGTTACCCTGTCAGAAGTCAAGGGGATGGGTGAAGGAGGAGATGTTTGGGAGAAGCTGTCCATGGAAAACCCGAATCTGCCCAGGGCTTGGAAAGAGAGAGCCAAGGCCCAGTTGACCAGATGGGAGAAGATCTTCTCCAAAGATGAGTTCGATGTGGGGTGTGCAAGGAGTGCCACCCATCGAATCCGCCTCCAAGAAGACAAGCCCTTCAGAGAGAGGGTCAGGCGGGTCCTACTAGCAGATCTGGAGGATCTAAGGGAACTCAAGAGGACTGGTGTGATCCGGGAGTCTAGAAACCCCTATGCCTCCCCGATAGTGGTGGTCAGGAAGAAGAATGGGTCGTTGAGGCTATGTATAGACTACAGGACTCTCAACGGGAGAACCATCCCCAACCAGTACACCACTCCGAGGATAGAGGACGCTTTACAGAGTCTGTCTGGAGCCAAGTGGTTCAGCGTTATGGATCTCAAGAGTGGATACTACCAAATCCCTATGCACCCGGAAGACAAGGAGAAGACAGCCTTCATAACCCCATTGGTGTTCTTTGAGTTTGATCGAATGCCTCAGGGACTGTCTGGAGCTCCTGCTACCTTCCAACGTCTCATGGAGAAGACTGTAGGAGACATGAATCTTATTGAAGTCCTTGTATACCTGGACGATGTCATTGTCTTTGGGAGAACCCTGGAAGAACACGAAGAGAGGCTGGAAAAAGTGTTGAGAAGACTCAGTGAGGAGGGACTCAAGCTTTCGCCTGAGAAGTGCCGGTTCTACCAGTCTTCTGTGAACTATCTGGGGCACATAGTGTCTGAAGAAGGAGTGGCCACAGACCCTGAGAAATTGGAGGCAGTTACCTCCTGGCCACGACCCACCACAGTAACAGAACTCAGATCCTTCTTGGGGTTCTGCTCCTATTACAGGAGGTTTGTGGAAGGATTCGCCCGAATTGCCAGACCATTGAATGAACTACTCAAGACCGAGGGGGAAGAGGACGACTCAGGGCCCAGGAAGCCGGGAGAGTCGGTCAGAGATCAGTGGAACCAGAAGTGTGAAGAGGCCTTCCAGGCGTTGAAGAAGAGCCTAACCACTGCCCCAGTCTTGGCCTACGCAGACCCAACCAAACTCTATGAACTACATGTAGATGCTAGTCATGACGGTCTGGGAGGAGTACTTTACCAAGAACACGAAGGACAACTGCGGCCTGTTGCCTACGTGAGCAGGAGCCTGACCCCCTCTGAGAAGAACTACCCCACTCACAAGCTGGAGTTCCTGGCCCTTAAGTGGGCGGTAGTAGACAAGCTTAAAGACTACCTGTATGGGGCGGAGTTCACTGTGAAGACCGACAACAACCCCCTTACCTACCTTTTCACCACAGCAAAGCTGGACGCCACTGGACACAGGTGGCTGGCTGCACTGTCTGGATTCAATTTCAGCCTAAAGTACAGGCCAGGGGCTGGAAATCGAGATGCAGACGCTCTGTCCAGGAGATCTCATGCCCCCACCAGTGACACAGAAGACTGGACTCAAGTGGCACCCGACGGGGTATGGGCCCTTTGTCAAGGGGCTGAATTACAAGCCAGAGGAGGCTCAAGGGCAGAAGAGATAGGAGTTACCATGGTAGTAGTCCCCAAACAATACTGTGGAGTAACCCAACTGGAGGAAGACAATCTGCCGAAACTGTCCAAGAAGGAGCTGAGATGCGACCAATTAGAAGACCCCATGGGGAAATTGGTTCTGGAAGCCCTGGAGAATCAGGATCCAAACAGACTCCTGCGCCACTCCTCAAAGGAAGCTCGCCTGTTGAGGAAAGAGTGGGGCAGGTTGCAGGTGCATCAGGGAGTGGTCTACCGAAGGGGCCCCTCTGATGACCTGGAAGATAAATGGCAATTGTTCCTTCCAGAAAAACATTGAGAGACTGTTCTGATTACCCTACATGACAATCACGGCCACTTAGGGGCGGAAAGGACCTTTCAACTCGTCAGAAGTCGGTTCTATTGGCCCTGCATGAGGGCAGAAGTAGAAGAGTATTGCCATTCATGTGCACGCTGCATCCAGAGGAAGACTTTACCCCATCAAGCTGCCCCAATGGGCCATCTACAAAGTCAAGGCCCAATGGATCTGGTATGCATTGATTTTCTCTGCCTCGAACCCGACCTGAGTGGACTAGGAAATGTTCTGGTGATAACCGATCATTTCACCCGGTATGCCCAAGCTTTCCCAACCAAAGACCAGAAGGCTTCCACTGTGGCCAAGGTACTTATGGAGAAGTATTTTTTCCATTATGGGCTACCACAGCGACTCCATTCAGACCAAGGAAGGGACTTTGAGAGTCGATTGATCAAGAAACTGTTAGACTCTTTGGGTATCAAGAAAACCCGAACCACACCTTACCACCCACAGGGAGATGCTCAGCCGGAGAGGTTTAACCGAACCCTGCTCAACATGTTGGGAACTCTGGATAGTGAAAAGAAACAGCATTGGAGCAAACACATAGCAGCTATAGTACACGCTTACAACTGCACCACAAGTGATGCTACAGGCTACTCCCCCTATCGACTCATGTTTGGGAGAGAAGCAAGGTTACCTGTGGACCTGGCCTTTGGCACCTCCTTAGACCATTCCTCAGCCACCTCCCACAAAGGATATGTGGACAGGCTCAGACACAGCCTGAAAGTAGCCTATGAACAAGCTCAAGCGGCCTCAGATCAAAGGGGAGCGGCTCGGCGTCCGCGGGAGATCCGGTGGAGGTGACCGGAGAGAGGAGGGCTGTGTCCGGAGGATGGGAAGAGGAACATGAGGCCTTGTACCTGCCGGTTCCGGGCTGGACTGTCCGTGTTCAGCCAGAGGGGGTCCTGCCAGGGTTCTACACCAACAAGTGTCAGCCTTCTACTATTAGCAGGGTTCTAGACCTCCCACACTGATCTAGAACTAATCTGAGGGTAGGTGAGAACAATCAGCTGATCGCCGAGCGGTGCTTTTCCAAAGGCCGATGCGATTCTGACGGGTTGCCATCTCTGACGGAACATCGACACTGGGGAAGGACGGAGGACTAGCCGAGCCCTGGGATATCCCTGGAGTGGAACACCGACAGCAACAGGGATATCTGGCCGCCTATACGTGCCGGCCCGCGGCCAGCTCCACAACCCGAGGACCAGCTTATGAGACCTCCGCAGCCGCCGGTATCGATTGCTGGGTCCAGCGGAACGAACACCATAGACGGCGAGGACAGCGGACCCCCCAGAGGTGCACCAGCGCTATACATCCCGGCCCGACACCATTCGGAGGCCCGACAGGACGCCCGCATACCCGCCACTCAGGTACATTCTGGTCCCAGTATTTGCACCCTTTGTAGCGGCGGACAGTCTGGGTGCCAGGTGGGGGCTGCTTTAAAGGCTCAATACCTGAAAAAACAGGTTTTCCCGGGCCAGGGATTGTGTTAGGAAAGGCCGCGGCTTCGGCCTACATCTGGAAGTCAGCGGCCATCTTGCTACACCCAGACCCAAATCACCAGCCACTCAGCCAACCAGCCCCCGATATTAGCCCCCCGGACACATAGCTATCCCTCTATAAGCTCTAGGTGAAGGCCCAGTATATGTGCCCCTCTCCTGGAAATATCCTCGGCCTCTCTAGTTGAACTAGATGAACTATGACTTAGTGCCAGTTAACATCAATCTCTTACTCTCTAAGTGAATATGAGACATTGACAGACAACAAAGTAAGGAGAGATATACGGTGGAGAAAAATATCTGGTGGTGTTTTTGCTTGGCTGCTGAGATATGATATGCTGATATATGAGGATATATGAGGATGCTGGATAGCTCTATTACTGAACCGTGATATAATATCCAGTGGTTGTTATTTTAAAATCGCTAGAAAAAACATATCTAACAGAAATAAGACCAATAGGACTGTATGTTGGAAATGGTTTGGAATAACCATATGCCCTACGCCACGTGTTGCTTATGCTTATGCTGCTGAGTAGATGAGACTGAGGGGGGCTCCACTCAGCATGCAGCCTTGAAGCTCTAAAGTCCTAAATATGCCAATAAAGACATCCAAAAAAAATCGCTCTAGCTCTAGCTCGACTAAAAAACATAATAAAGAAATAGCGATTAATCAAGCTGCTACTAATTCTATACAGCGTTTCCTGGTTACCAGCGGAATTGGCCCCAACGCTAGTTGCGGCCAAACGAGGTGCACGAGACGCACCACATCTCTTGCTTCATTAGCAACCTTTGAGAGAAAAAATTCGCCTACATCATCTTACTGCTCAGACCTCATGGAAGAACCTGAATCCCCTACAGCCTCAGACATGTCGTCCTTACTGAGCGGCATTAGAAAAGAACTAGCCGGGATGTTCTATGGTCTTGAAACATCAATAAAAAAGGAAATAGCAGGGGTAAGAACAGATATGGCACATATCCTTGACAGGGTGGAAGATACAGAAAAGAGACAAGATACTCATGAAAACGCTATAAGAGAATTACAACAAGCGGTCACACAGATAGCTCTTGCTCACCGCGTCTCACTATATAAGCTTGAGGATCTCGAGAATAGAAATCGCAGAAACAATCTGCGAATTCGAGGTTTACCTGAAGCTACTGGTGATAAGGACCTGGAGCCATCGATCACGGGTATATTTAATTCAGTTTTGGGAAAGGCACCCACTAATCTACTACGCTTTGACCGAATACACCGAGCCTACAGGCCACGCAATATTGTTACTGAGCAACCTAGGGATGTAATATGCCGATTAAATTATTTTTCAGACAAGAACGCCATAATGGACAAGATGAGAAGTATCCCCAACATTGATTTCGATGGAGCGACTCTCACTATTTTCTCAGACTTGTCCAAAGAAACGTTAGACCGCCGTAGAGGCCTAAAACCACTTTTGGAACATTTACGTTCTAATGGAATCACTTATAGATGGGGTTTCCCGGCGTGCCTTATTGCCACCAAAAATGGTCGCTCACACACTGTTCGGTTCCCAGAGGAATTACCACAATTTCTAAAGGTCCTTGATCTTCCATCATTAGACCTCCCGGGTTGGCATGACCCGATCCCTAAGGTCTCATATATCCAGGACTCTCATTGGCAAAAACCTATCACTAAAAAAGGACGTTCTTCTACACGAGACATTGAACAACAACATAGATGAGTAAAGAGTATTTAGATCTACGTGTTTGTTCCCTCCCTGATATAACACGCTTTTAAGCTACTATGCTTAACGAAATAAAATAAGATTTAGCAGTTAGAGAATATTGATTCTAAGAAGGTCTATTGCTTACGGTTTATTGAGCTATGTTGGAGTAAAAAGTATTTTTTATTTGGCATATTGCCAGTCGCACAGCTGAATGCGGGTGGAGCATAATGCCCCCAAGTGTCCTTCATACGACATGTTCCCCTCCCCTTTTTTCCTTTTGGGGCTGGAGAGAGCAGGCAGCCTTCGAGTAATTCTCGGTCCCGTCCTCCCTAGGGAGTTCTGGACGGCTGCCTGCCCTCCCTCACCCCACAGGGACCACCGCAGATATCTGCGTGACAAATAAAAATTTCCCACATGCGCCCCGATGGGCGTTATTGCTGTTTATGCAAATTTGTTTGTTTTCTGTGTTTTTGTCTCTCAATATATACCTGTTTTATTTTTATTCTTTCCCCCCCCCCCTCGAGGCCGGTATGCATGGAGAAATAGGCGCAGGAGTTACGCTCCACAGAGATGATGGCCACACTTAAAGTCACCTCCTATAATGTTAGGGGTCTAAATGTGGCGGCTAAATGCCATCAGGTTACCCGTGAGCTACGAAAGTTGTCTTCTTCCATTGTGTATCTTCAAGAAACACATTTAACCCATACGACACAGGTCAAATTGAATTCGGTATATTTTCCCCAGTGGTACTACGGTCTTTCAGATACGAATAAGGCTAAGGGTGTGGCTATCGGTTTTAGTGCTAGCGTACCTTTTCGCTTTTTAGATATGCAAGCGGATGACCATGGCCATTTTCTTTTTATAAAGGGCTATCTGGGCACTACCCAATGTACCCTAGCAAACATATATTGTCCGAACCAAAATCAAACTATTTTCTTTTCTCAAACTCTCACTGATCTATCACATTTTGCTGAGGGATTAATTATACTGGCAGGGGATATAAACATGTCTCTAGACCCTGCTTTAGATACATCCCATGGTCGTTCTAATATCTCTTTTAAACGTCTGTCTACTGTTAAAAAAAAACTAACAGACTGGCAATTAATAGACGTATGGCGTATTTTACATCCAAAAGAAAAATACTTCTCTCATTTTTCGAAGACTCATCAGTCCTATTCCCGAATAGATAATATTTTTTTAGACCATCATCATCTTCCATTATTAAAATCGGCGGATATAGGCACAGCGACAATATCAGATCATGCACCTGTGTCGATGACTATGACCATGCCCACTCTGCCTCAACGCTCCAGTAATTGGAAACTTAATGATTCCCTTTTATCTAATGCAACAGAGGTTGCAACGTTTGCCTCACATATATCACAATACTTTAGAGACAACAAACCATCTGAAACATCTCCTGCTATTATATGGGAAGCACACAAGGCAACCATGAGAGGGCGATTTATAGAACTTGGGGCAAGGAAAAAGAGAGAGCATGGTCAACGTCTGGAGCAGGTTCTTCATCAAATAACTGAACTGGATAAACAACACAAGCTTACTTTACATATATCCCATTTAGAAGCTCTTACGTTGAAGCGAGAAGAGTTGAAAAACCTGCTTAACTTAGACACAACTCGGAGATTTCAACGCTACTCGCAAAAACTTTATGAGTGGGGAGATAAACCCAGTAGACAATTAGCAAGATCCCTTAAAGAAAAACAGACTAGATCATTTATCCCTAAAATAAAATTATCTAATGGAAACATAGTCTATGCGACTCCCCATATTGCTAAAGCTTTTAGGGAGTATTATGCAGATCTGTATAAGGTGCAATGTGATTCTCCGTCTCTGACTATAAAGGAGAGACGTAGTCTCATGCTTGCATATTTAAAAGAAGCTAATTTGCCTAAACTTTCAAACTCAGCTCTCAGAGAGCTTGAATCAGAATTCTCGGTAGAAGAATTTCAGATAGCTCTGAAATCTTCACTGACAGGTAAAGCACCGGGACCGGACGGTTACACTACTCGATACTATAAAACATTTAGCGATGTTCTTTTGCCCCAGCTCACGACTTATGCCAACTCAATTTCACAGACTTCGGGATTACGCCCGGAATCTCTTACAGCTCATATCTCAGTTATTCTTAAAACAGATAAGGACCCCACTCAATGCAGTAGTTACAGGCCAATTTCCTTATTAAACGTTGATATTAAATTATACTCGAAGGTAATGGCTAATAGACTACTCCCTCTGGTACCTAGATGGATCTCTACAGACCAGACAGGTTTCATGCCATATAGAGAAGCCAAGGATAATTCTCTCCGGGCGATATCTCTTATACAACACGTTCAAAAGACGTCCCAGCCCACCCTATTTGTATCCACAGACGCAGAAAAAGCGTTTGATAGGGTGGACTGGGAATATTTAAAAATGACCCTGCAACATTTTGGGTTGGGACCCAAGATGCTCCACCGTATCACCTCCCTTTATACTAATCCTACGGCACAAATTCGCATCAACAGCACTTTGAGTGAGTCATTTCAACTATTTAATGGGACTAGACAGGGTTGTCCCCTGTCGCCCTTTTTATTTGCCCTCACACTCGAACCTTTTTTGGCAACTGTAAGACATAATTCAAATATACATGGGATTCAAGTAGAAAATAAAATGCACAAATATGTGGCATATGCGGACGACATATTATTCTTTATCCAGCAGCCCCGCATATCGCTTCCTAATTTAATGACAGCCTTCTCCACTTTTCAGACACTTTCTAACTTTAAAATTAACCTTACTAAGTCTGAAATTCTAAATATTAATTTACCAGGAAGAGAGGCGGAAAGGTTAAAACCCCTCTTCCCTTTCAGACGGGTTCAATGTAGTATGAAATATCTGGGAGTGAATTTGACGTCTCATACCCAGTCCCTCTTTAAATATAATTATATTCCATTATTGAATAATATTAGAAAGGATCTACAAAAGTGGAGTTCGCTGACACATTCATGGCTGGGTAAAGTAAGTATAGTCAAAATGAATATTCTACCCAGAGTTCTTTTTTTTTTCAAATGATCCCATTGGGTGTGCCCATAGGTTTTTTTTCATTAGTACAGACCATGGTCTCCCGCTTTATTTGGAAGAACAGCCACCCCAGAGTATCTAAGGAAGTGTTATTTCTAGACTTGTGCACAACGGAAAAATTCGTTCCGTTTCGGTTCGTTTCTTTCCGGTCCTGTTGATTCGTAATCATTCTTAATTTTGCTAGACGGGATTTTTCGTGTTCGGACTAATTCGTATTTTCGCAAGCGACATTTTTCGTTGAATTTTTTGTTGCTTTATAATTCGTACTTTCGGTAGAGTACATTGTTTTTCGTTGATTCTGGACAGAACTCCTACTTTCGTAACTTTTTTTGGGTTCGTTGATTCGTAATTTTCGGTGTCTCTCTCACACGACGCTGCCTATTATGCCTAATGTGCTTCGAATGGATTTGTACTTTTCTAAATACATAGCGGTTATTTGTAACGATTCGAAATCTCGTATTTTACTTTCGTTTTTTACATGCGGCTATAGGCTCCGCCCCTGTACACCATTTTGAGAGGGTTCAGCACGGTGAGGGAGAAGCAGAGAGCAGAGCAGAGTGAGTGTTATTGTGCTTCGAATGGATTTGAAATCTCGTATTTTACTTTCGTTTTTTACATGCGGCTATAGCCTCCGCCCCTGTACACCATTTTGAGAGGGAGTTCAGCACGGTGAGGGAGAAGCAGAGAGCAGAGCAGAGTGAGTGTTATTGTGCTTCGTATGGATTCGTACATTCGTAACTTTTTCCATAACGAATTATGCCGAAGGCATTCGGGCATTCGCTATTTTGCGGTATAATTTATTTCGGATTCGGTTTTATTCGTAATTGCTTTGTTCGGAAATTCGAATGCTTCCGAATGTCCGAAAGTTGCTAAATTCGGACGAATTTCGATTCGTTACGAAACGAATTGCACAAGCCTAGTTATTTCGCTCCAAGGAGGCTGGGGGGCTGGCCCTCCCAAATTTCAAGAGATATTACCAGGCTGTTATCTTATCTAGAATTGTTGAATGGAAATACGCTGCTAAATCCAAACTTTGGGTGAGTTTGGAATACGATTTGAGTAAAACAGATCTAGCAACTATACCCTGGTTACCACGCACACATAGGCACCTTGCCTCAAGTACCTCTATATTAACTACATCCACCCTTGATGTGTGGGATGCTTTACATAGGAAGATTTCATGGTCGTATGCTTCTCCTCTGCTACCGCTTTTGGAACATGATTATTTCTTACCCGGTCTATTAGATCCGGGATATAAGACATGGTCGCCAGAAGGACCCCTTTTATTACACCAGGTCTTGCGAGCAAATGCTCCCAAGCCCCTTAAGGAAATCCTTGACCATAAGCCGATTACGTTTCTTGACAAATGGAGATACACCCAAATGCAGGCGTTTCTTAGAACTTTGCCTCAGCCGCTCAAAGGTATACAGGACCTAAACAGCATTGAGGAAGTTTTCAACTCAACGGAATTACCTGAACATAGTATCTCTGCATTTTATAAATCACTTAGTAAACTCCAAGAAGACACTTATCCTCCTTTCCTTGCTAAGTGGGAGACAGATTTGGAATCCTGTATCCCAGATAGTCAAAAAGATAAAGTTCTGCAGTTGACTCATATTTCTTCAATTGCATCTAAGTCGGCTGAGGTTAATTATAAATTGCTAACTAGATGGCACTATACTCCATCAAGGCTCCATCAGATGTTCCCTGCCAATTCCCCACTGTGCTGGAGGAACTGTGGGAACAGAGCAACCCACGCACATATATGGTGGTCGTGCCCACATATTCGCCCCTTCTGGTTTAGCATTATTCGAATTATTCAACAAATAACCAATACTAATCTCCCTATAAATGCATGGACCATTCTTTTCCATGCTACTAAGGAACCTGTCAGAAAATATAAATGTTCTCTAGTACCATATCTGCTTAATACGGCCAAAGCACTAATACCTACCCTTTGGGGCCAACCTGAGACTCCATCCATGAAAAAGTGGTTCCAAAAAATATCAGAGGTCCATCTCATGGAAGATATTACCCATTATAACAAGGACACTTATCAACGACACATCTCAACTTGGACTCCGTGGATGGAGTTCAAGGACACCTCAACTTATAGGGAAATAATGGCACAACGCCACTAAGACTTAACCCATATATACTGGATAATTTACTTGGAGTTTAAGATCGAGCTATTTGGGGTACTGATGGGCTTATTCCTTAAGAGACTATAAATTATATGGAGCAATATATATATCGCTAGACACCATGCATGCCGGCCTATTTTTCCCTTTTTCCCTTTTTTTCTCTTTCCTATCTTTCCTCTGTTTCTTTTCCCAATTATCCCCTCCCATCCCCCCTTCTTCCCCCCCCCCCTCCCCTTTTTTTTTTTTTTTTTTTTTTTTTATATTTGTATGCTCCGAGAGGGACCTTAAGTGAAGCTAAGATAAATTATACAGGAGAGAATAGTTAAATAACAATGAGGAAGGAGATACATACTGTAAAATTAACGAACACAGAGAGGAGGGGGGGAGGGTTTTTTTTTTTTGTTTTTTTTTTGTGTTGAGTGGACCCTAACACTAGACTTTTAGTTTGAGGTAGTTTTCGGAATCACTCCACCATAAAAGGCACTAATATTGGAGTTTCACTACATAAGATATTGGGGTGAGAATAAGGTGGCCCCTACTCCCCTCTCCTTTTCACCCCCCTCCCCCTTTTTTTTTTTTTTGTTGGCAGAATTTAACACTAGGTTTTTAGTTAGTAGAAGTGTTTGGAATTATCCTATTTTTAAGAGCACCCATACCAGAGTATCACTTATAAGACACCGGGGAGAAAATAATATTACCCCCCCTTCCCCTCCCTCCCCTTTTTCTTAATCCTCTTCCCTTCCCCCCCCCTTTTTTTTTTTTTTTCTTTCTCCACTTTTAATTAGTAGAAGTGTTTGGTACTATTTCATTTTAAAGAGTACCCATATTAGAGTATCACTTACAAGTATTTTTGTTAGTAGATAGAAGGGTTTTTTTTTTTTTTTTTTTTTTTTTTTTTTTGGTTGTTCACTTTATGACTATACACATATGTTTTGTCACTTGGTCATTCATTTGGCCTATATCAGGTTTTAATACCTGTCTTTTTGTTAGTATGAAGCAGTTTTTTCCCCTCCTTTTTTTTTTCCCCTCCACAACCTGGTCACTTTTTGTCTCTATACATAGGTATTGACACTTTCCCTCCCCTCTTTCCTTAATTCTCTTCCCTTCCCCCCCCCCCCTCTTTTTCCTTCCCCCTCCACATCCTGGTCACTTTTTGTCTCTACACATAGGAATTGACACTTTTTTTTTTTTTTTTTTTACTTACATAGCTTATATCAGGTTCTAATACTTGTCTTTTTGTTAGTAGGTAGAATGGGTTTTTTTTTTTTTTTTTCATCTCTCCCCCTTCCTCGCTGCTCTGCCTCGCTGCTTTGTTTCTATTTCTGATTACTCCTTGCCCTCTCTCCCGCCCAGCCTTGATTCCCCTAGGCATTGGGAGATTTCATGGCCGGGCCTTTTATATATATAGGAGTGTAGAGTATTGTCTTTTTTTTTTTTGTTTTGTTACTGTTTGGAAATATTGAGAGTGTGTATGTGTCCTATGTACTGTATTGTAAATATGTGATGTGTTGTTAAAAAAACAATAAAAAGATATTAAATAAAAAAAAAAAAAAAAAAAGATCAAAGGGGAGCTCGAAACAAAAGAAACTTCGACCTGAAGGTCCGGGTGCAAGACCTGCAGCCCAGGGACCGAGTACTGCTACGCAATCTGGGGGTCCCTTGCAGACAGATGGAGATCTGAACCCTATGTCGTCTGTAGGAAGCTGCCGGGCCTGCCTGTTTACAAGTTGAAGCCAGAAGGGAAGGTAGGACCACTGAAGACGTGGCATCGAAACCACCTGCTCCCACTTGCTGAAGCAGTCCGGATACCTCCAGTGAGGGACTCCCCTGAACCAGTCTCTATTCTGGATACTCCCAGGCCAAACACTCGGTCCCAGACCTCTCGGGCTGAAGATGGAGAGGCTTCTGAACTTAGTGGAGATGAAGGAAGAGAACTTGACTGGCTGTGGCCTTCCCCAACTCCAAGAACTTCTGCTATAGATCTTCCAACCACTGAAGACACTGTGGATGGAACACTGAATGCAGAAGCCACTGAGTTCGTCCCATCTAGTCCTTCATCAGATTACTGGGAAGATGTCTGGGATACTTGCTCAGAGGAGGACCCTGGAGACTCTATGTATCCTTCGGCCCCTGAAGCAGATGTTCCAGAGCCCACCGTGTTGCCCAAACCTGCTACGGAAGAAGAGCCTGTGGCGCCAGAGCCAGAAACCCCAAGAGAGCAAAGGGCTCGGAGAGTCATAAGGCCTCCCAAAAAGTTGACCTACTCACAAATGGGGAAGAGCTCAGAAGATTCTGTGGTCACTGCCAGGAGGAGTGCAGAGAATCCGGATCTCTCCACTGTTCATTTGGTGGAGGGCAACCCCCACTCACTCTCTGGCACAGTTAGGCAGGCCACTCATGATAGTGGGACCTGTGGGCAAGGGAATTCAACCCCTCTGTTTTGGTGGGAATTCCCTATGCCGACATCATACGCAACGTTGTCTAGGGTTGTACGCAGTGTATGTTAGAATTATCTTTGGGGACCAAAGAGTTTAAGTGGGGGGAGTGTGTAGCGGGGTCTCCTTTAAGACTCTCAGGACTACCTTACCCAGAACCCCATTCGGCATCCAGGATGCAATGTTTCCACCCCAGACACTCATGGGTGGGGTTATATAAGGAGGAGGCGAGGCTGCGCTCGGCCTCTTTGGGACACAAGACTTCAGTGGAGAGATCTTCCTGTGCAGATCCGCTGTGGTGCAAGGCCTGAAGCCTGGGGCTTTGCGCTGCTACCCAAAAGAGCCTTCCACCCCATTGCGAGCCTGGGTGGCATCTGACTCGGTTTCCTCAACCGCTGCTGAGCCGGAGACCAGACCGCTGCAGACGCTGTGTGTGGAGACACAGCAGGTGGAAGTTCCCGGACTGGGATCGCGTCCGGAGGGGTGAGCAAGCCCCTGCTCAATCCATATACTGTACCATATTGTTAGGCCTACAGACTGCCGTGGCCCACCAGTTCATATTTAAGTCTCCACTGGAGATCCATAGCAGAACTGAGTCAAACGGATCTCTAGTGGAGTGTTCTGTGTTGGCACTTTTACCCTTTGGATTACAAATGTGTTCCTGAAATGTGCACCACCGTTTAAAGACTTGCATGCAAAGAATTCATCCCCTAAAGACTGAGTTATAGGGTCAGGCCTGGCCGGCCAGATAGTTTATTTAGTTGCTGCGCCATAGGGCGCATAGTGAAGTACTGTTACACGTGGCGCGTGTGCGCCATATCTTACTAGTTATAGTGTGTCTATTGCTGCAGGGCTCTGCAGATAGATTTATGTGATTTGTTACAACTGTTGATTTTTATTGCCAGCAGAATGTAAACTCGTTATTCTTCTATCATTGCACTGGTGTCTGAATTTAACCATAGAGCATAAGATATATATATTACCCTAGACTAACTGTGTCAGAGTTGGTTGAGTAAATTGCCGGGGGTTGGCGGAGCTGTCTTCAGGGCCCAAACTAAATCTGCGGCCCTCTTAGCTGAAGGTAACGCTACACCATATTTCTTTGATCGCAGTTTATTGGAACAAGCTAGATGAAACTACAAATAACCAGAATAAACCTTGATAAGTACAATATCATATACATTTAGCATACATTGCAGAGAAAAAGATACACAGTACAATATGAGACAGTAAAAACTTACTTTTTAAGTTCTCTAAGGGATGATGGTAAGAGATTGAAATAAGACATAGCCTGCTTCCTGCAGTGTCTTGAAAAGCATGGTGAATGTGTCTCTTCCTGTGAGATTTTACCCAGAATACTTTGCTTTCTAATCACTTCCTGGGTTATACATTAATGCATTTAATAATGAACAAACTGAAACAATACCAAAAAGGGACGCTAGATGGCGCCTACGCTCTGCAAATGATTTCTATAGAATATACAACCTTAAAGCGGAGGTTCACCCAAAAACTCATCACTGTCTCCACCGCATCAGTGTGCATGTAGAAGCTAAAATCTGCTTTTTTTTTTTTTTAAATAGCAAAATAGCAAAATACCTTAGCATTGAATAATCCGACTCCCGCGGGAGTAGGCGTCTCCCCAGCACTGCAGTGATCTATGGGAGCTCACGTGGTGTGTACTGGGGATGACGCCGCCCGTTGCTATGACAACTAAAATGCTTACGGCGCAGGTCGCCATAGAGATTGCGCATCCCCGAGAGCGAGCCGCAGTGATCTATGGGAGCTCCCGCGGCGTGTACTGGGGATGACGCCGCCCGTTGCTATGACAAACATAATGCTTACGGCGCAGGTCGCCATAGAGAGTGCGCATCCCCGAGAGCGGTGAATGCCGGGAGCCGAGCATACACCGCATCCAGGAAGCAATTGCTTGTGGGCTTCACAATGCCCACAAGCAAAATGGCAAATGCATAGATAAAATAATAAAAGTTTATCTTTACTATGAAAACGGACGGGTGATGCTGCAAGACACCTAAAAAGTGAGTACTCAATTGTGATATATAAATCCACTGATTTAATACGAAAAAAAAAACGAATGGTCGCGGAACCTCCGCTTTAAATGTCATTTTAATCAACACAAATGCAGATAATCAGAATATAGACATCTGATGGACAGAACAATGTGTACAAACAATTCTGAAAATGGTGATATATTTCCTTCTATGTTGGTGTTTAAAAGGGAAAACGGTTCTGTGCAAAGGACAGGACTGATTCAGCAGAGTGCTGAAGTAGATATGTCAGGGGTGACCACTGAGAGATATGTACCATTGCCCCTAGCAACCATGACAGATTCAACAAGGTTGTCCCTGAAGACCTCCCAGGAGCTCATGGTGTCTGAGCTTGAGGTTTCCCAGGATGACTGTGTAGCGCCCCCCGACAGGTGAGAGAGTGTCTTATAAAGTAAAAAGCGATGTAATAAATATCCCACAGGCTCCAGCTGGTAATGAGCTGGGACAGCCTGTGAAAGTCAGGAATGATGATGAGGAATATATTTCTAACAATATTGATGGTGAAGGTTTTCCCATGGCAACCACAGGTGGTGCCGCAGAGATGTCTCTGGAAATCTCACGAGGACTCCCTGTGTTGGAGCCAGCGGTGGTCCAGGACAGCTCTGATAATGCCCAGGTGGAACAAAATGGGAAAATGGCTCCAATAGCGTATTATCAAAGTCTAATGTGGTTAACAATGACTTGTGCCTGATGTCTGCTATCAAGCCACTCTGTCCGCCTGTGTCTCCTTGGGTAGATGGAGCAGTACTACTGACTGGAGCACAGACAGGATAGACTGGGATAGTTTGGCAAGGAAGTTAATGGTAGAATTAAAGGAAACATTCATGTGTTCTAGTGAGGTGGACACTATTGCTGCTGTGACAAATAGAGAGGCTGCAAAACCAGGAGACACTGGTGCATTGGCTGTTGCAGAACTTAACTCCCTCCAGTCGGAAGGATCAGAAAAGGGTGCGTACATAGCAGAAGTTTTGTCCACAGCAAAACAGTTTAGCAATGTTAAATGTCATAATGACGGGGTAATGTATAATGACTTGAAAGGGCTCAGTATTGTTAAAAATGAGAGGGTGATTATGACGCATGCGTTTGGCAGTGCTCAAAGGGAGCCGCAAGTTGCGTCCATTACATATGAGGTGGAGGTCTCCTTAAGTATCTTGGCCTCTCAAGCCTTAGCAAATGAGCCCCTCCACGTCGCTAGTAAGGGAAGAGTCCCTAAAGTTCTATGTTTGGAGGTGGGATCCTTGAAAATAACTGAGATGGTGAAATCCTTTTCGGTGTACACCTGCGTGTTTCCACCACAGATGGACGGTCTGGTACTGTGTAGTACCAATCAGTGGAGACAAGGGGTACAGACGATGTTAAGAAATCTTGATAGAAATTTGTATTGGTTCCTACAATGTGGGTTACTTTTGTGGAAAGTTGTCTCACGGTTCTCTGCGAGAGTGCTTCCAGCGGCAGTTGTGTGCGGAAGGCGTTTAGGGGAACTGCTAGAGGAATCAAAAATGACAGACATGGAAGTCTCTGCGTATAATGATGTGATGGGGTGCATTCCTGCTGCTGCAGTCCGAGGTGCGACTGAGCAGTGGTTGGTACATGTTGCGTGTACTGTCTCAACCGCTAGACCTCATGTGAAGGAAGGGCCTGGAACAGACGCGGCAGTAGCAGTGATTCTGCCCATCACCCACAAAGAGGTACAAGTTGAGGTAACCGGAGACACTCTGACAGAAAATAACAGTGTTGGTAACGGTAACTGGGAAATCTGTGAACTGTTGTGGGTTGTTGCAAATGAGGTATTGGTTGCCAAAAGTAACCACAAAAGGATTAATGAATCCAAAGGTACATCAAGCATGGTTGAAGTTGATAAAAATGAGAAAGAAAGGGGTTTGGGGTTAAGCACAGGAGATTCCCTACAGCATCAGGACAGCATCAATAAATTGTGAAAAGGTGGCAGGAAAGCCAAAATACACCAAGAAAACAAAGGTATTCTTAGGACCCTAAGATCGAAGGTTGGAAGCAGGACCTTGTTAAAGTCTCAAAAAAAGTGCTTGTGGAAGCATGTCAGGAAGAAGACCTGGGAAGGTCTACATAGGACAAGGAGAGCAGAGTTCCCCTTAAATGGTGCCAGAGTTAGAAGCTTGTGTCTGCTGCCCTCCGGTTGGAAACGAAGGGGGGAGGTTTCTGTCCAAAAAGGCACAATCTTAGGGCAGGTCCAGTAAATGTGGTATAGAGTCCCCTTGTCTCCCTGACAGCGCCAACACCTGTCCGAGCTGGAGGGATAAATAGTGTGGAGGACATCTGGTGTCAGGTACCAAAAGTAGAGAATTTTATAGGCGTTCTCCTTGTAGAGCGTGCAAAAAGAGCTTTTAGCTGCCTAAGACCAGATCGTCTGCCATGTCGCCTCTGGAATCTCCTCTCCTAGTACCTTTTCCCAGCGAAGCAGATACGCATGCTTACCCTGGGTAGGGATGAAGTAAAAATTGAGCAGCCGATATATGTCCAAGATCAGACCTCGGCGAGTGGATCCCTCCAGTACTAGCCTCTCAAAGGGGGTTGGCGCTGAAAATTGGAGATTCGGGGCAAAAGATTGTGCATAGTGTCGTATTTGCAAGTACCCATTAAACACCTGGCGAGGCAGATCACATTTTTTTTGGAGTGCAGAGAATGAGAGCATCTTGCATGATATAGGGTCCACCAAGTGGCCAAAGTGGAGTAGGTCCCGAGTCGCCCAGGGCGACGACATCTGATGAGTGAGACTGGCAGGCATTCTGGGGTTATAAAGGAAGAAGGTCAAAAGGTCAAAAGAGACCGTTCCGAGCCCAGGCTATGTGCTCGAGACAATCTACGCCAAAGCGTTCTGGAATGCGAATGTGGAAGCCGGCCCGAGTCCACCTCCACATTCGCATTCCAGAGCAAACTGTTTGGATGTATGGGTGAAAGCCATATTTCTTCGATTTCTGTCCACTTATTGTACGATCGTTGGGGAAACCAGGAAGTCACGGCACGCAGTGAGGGAACGCCAATACCCGTCGGTGCGAGATGCTGTCAGAACCATGTGGGATATCCTATGCCTCCCATAGTTCCAGACAAAGCGCACCAGGTTGGCCTGGAGTCTCCTCAAGACCGCATGCGGAATTGGGATGGGCAGTGTCTGGAAGAGATAGAGGAGTTTGGGGAGGATAGTCATCTTCACAGAGGCCACCCTCCCCAGAAGAGAAATATGGTAGACCTTCTATTTCTGTAGAAGGTCTCTTATGGACCAGAACAGGGGGGGAAGTTAGCTTGGTATAATGTCTCGTAGGATGGGGTGATCTGAACCTCCAAATATTTTAGGGCTGTCGTCTTCCAGTGGTAAGGGAAGCACTGCCGCAGGTGTTGTACTTCTGCTGCTGGGATGTTAATAGGGAGAGCCTCAGATTTAGTCGCGTTAATTTTATAGCCAGAGAGGGATTTGTAGAGGTCGAGTTCAGCGTGTAGGTTGGGCAGTGAGGTCCTGGGCTGGGTCAGGGTGAGTATATCGTCTGCAAAAAGTGCTAGTTTAAACTTCCTTCCCCACACCGCGACCCCACGGATGTCTGGATTTCTACGAATGGACGCCGCCAGGGGCTCAACACACAACGCAAACAGTAACGGTGAGAGCGGGTACCTCTGGCGGGTCCCGTTAGATATCGGAAAGGAGGGGGACTGAGCAAAAGGGGTCTTAACCAGGGATGTAGGATTAGTATATAGGTGATGGATGGCCCGTAGGAAGGGCCTCCGGAACCACATGTGTCTCAATGTGGCGAGCAGGAAAGGCCAGCTAAGGCGGTCAAAGGCCTTTTCCGCATCTAAACTGAGAGCCAGAGATTCTAGGCTGTCCCTGTTCGCCACATCGATCAGATCAATGACCAGTCTCGTGTTGTCCCCCGCTTGTCGGAGGGGGACGAAGCCCACCTGATCCTTATGTATCAGGGAGGGCAGTATCAGGTTTAAAGGCATCACTATAAGCTTGGTAAAGATTTTCAGGTCCGAATTTAGGAGTGCTATCGGCCTATAGCTAGCGCACAGGGAAGGATCCTTATCCGGTTTGGGGATCAGCGTGAGAAACGATCTTTGCATATCTGAGGGGATAGGGGTCACCTGGAGAAAGGCATTGAACAATTTACATAGATGTGGCAGGAGAATGGGGAGAAATGCTTTGTAGTACTCGTAAGGGAGGCTGTCTGGGCCAAGGGATTTGTGTGTGAGCAGGGTCTTGATGGTGGCCGTCAGTTCCTCCACCGTCATAGGGGCATTGAGGGAAAGGAGGTCCGATGCCTGAAGTCTGGGAATTCCACTGCGTTCCAGATACTGGTGCAATCGGCCGATCAGGGGAGGGGGGTCATGCGGGATCTCAGGGTCGCTGTAGAGGGCCGTGTAGAATTCCTCGAAGGCACAGGCTTTGTCTTGGGGGTGGGAAAGGAGGCAGCCCACCCTGTCTTTAATTTGGTGAGGAGTAGTCGTGTGGGAACGTTCCGACAATTTGCGTGCTAGCAGAGAGTGAGCTTTGTTTCCCTTGTCATAATAGATTTATTTCAGCCTAAGGAGCGCCTTCTCCACCTGGCCCATTGCCAGGTCTCGAAGCGTCGTCCGCAAGCAAGGTTTGTAGTCGGAGCTCCAGGGCCCTGAGATCTCTTTCAGCTTGCAATTTAGAAGCTTTCGCATCTTTTTTCATGGCCGAAGAGATCACCATACAACGCTCAGTAAGGACCGCCTTGTGGGCCTCCCAAAGATTGGAAGGGGAGACATCAGGGGTATCGTTTTCAAGGAAGTAGTGTGCAATTTTGGAGGGGCTGTGTTGGAGAAGGAAATTATTTAGCTGCCAGTGGCACGGTTTACGATTCGGGGCACCTACATCAAGGAACATAAGTATAGGGGCGTGATCGGACCAAGAGATCAGTAGGATCTGGGCATCCCTGGTGACGCGGAGGGTGGCGTTATTGACGAAAAAGTTGTCTATGCGGGAGTGCATGCGGTGAGGGGCAGAGTAGAACGTAAATTGCCTATCCCCGGGTTGAAGGGCCCGCCAGGTGTCAAACAGTGCATAGCGTCTAGTGACGTGGCAAAACAGTTTTGACTCCCTAGTGGCCCGGGTCTGTAGGGTTCAGCACATGGCGGTCTAGCACCACTAACTGGGACAAGTTAAAGTCCCCGCCAATAATCAAATATTTATTAGGTGTCCGGAACAGACGTGCAAAAACTCTAGTAAGGAAGTGGATCTGGTGGGTGTTGGGAGCATAGAGGACGCACATAGTGATAGCCTGCGTTTGCCAGTGATCCCGCAAAATAATGTAGTGTCCCCATGGATCGATAAATGACTCAGAGCACGTGAAGGGGGAACCACGCTTGAAAAGGATGGCTACGCCCACCCGTTTACGGGGGTTAAAAGCTTGGTAGATCTGAGGGTATTGTCTGGAAGCGAAAGCAAAGGAGTCTCCCTTATTAAAGTGCGTTTCCAGAAGCAGGATAATGTCCGCCCCAGAATGCCTGAACTTCCTCAACGCAAGATCTCTCTTCCTATTTGAGTTTAGGCCATGGTCATGGGTATGTGCAAACAGAAAGATACTCATCTGACCTGGCTGCAGAGATGTCTTAGCGCCCAGGAGGGGAAGATGCCCGTTCACAGGAAAGGTCCAGATGTCCACTAGGAGCAGAGGCCGAGCCAGGCGGGTGGAGGAGATAAAGAGGAAAGCGGAAGCAAAGAAAAAGAAAAACATTAACATTAGATATATTACAGTCAAAAATAAACCATGCAATGGAGCCCCGAGTGCACCGCGCCACCCGGGGTTCAGAAAGTTCCAATAAGTCCTCCCGACCAAGGCCTATGGGGGGACTAGTGATCGGAAGGGTCGCCACTCTCGGTTGCCACTCTCGAGTCTTCTTCGGTAGGAAGTGCCCAATAAGCTAAACAAGTAATGGGCAGGAGGCCTCAGGGGATTGCATATGGGGCTGATGGGTGGGTTAGGAGAGTCAAAAAGATGAGCGTACACGCCAAAGCCATGGCTGACATGAGAATAGAGACCAACGTCCGTCAGTCATGTTTGGGTTTAGCTGGTCTGCGGGAGGAGTCCTGGCCCCGGGAGCGTTTGGTCGGGGGGACCTTCTGCCAAGCCGTAGGTGGTGGTGGCAGTGTGGCCACCAGGTCCCATTCTTGAAGGCGGAGGACAGGGATCTCCATGGTGTCGCAAAAAGAGTCCAAGTTCTCAGGGTAGCGTAGCACCGCCGACTGACCTTGCCGGCGGGCTGTAAGGCTAAAGGGAAATCCCCATCTGTAGACAATGTCCTTTTCCTGTAGCGAGAGGAGGAGGGGTTGGAGGAGTCTGCGTTTCTGCAAAGTAATCCAGGAAAGGTCTGGGTACAGCTGCAGCTGGGCATTGCCAAAGACCACCTTCCTGATAGTACGGGCTTTACGCATAATGTCCTCTTTCAGGGGGAAGGAATGGACTCTACATATGACATCACGAAGTCTGGAAGCAGGGCCTTTGGGGCGTAAGGCACGATGTGCCCGATCCATCTCAATGGGTTTATTCAGGGGTTCTCCCAGGAGTTCATTGAAGAGAGTTTGCAGGGTGTCGTGCAGATCTTCAGGGTCCTCCGATTCAGGCAGACCCCTTACACGGATATTGTTCCTGCGCCCCCTATTGTCCAGATCCTCCACATGGCGCTGCATGTCTCTGAGCATCAGGCGATGGTCAGCTCCCTGTATTTGAGTGCGGTGTACCGCCAGCTTGGTCTCTTGTATTTCCTCCCCCGCCATCTCCACTCGATCTGAGAGGTGTTTAAAGTTGGTGTGAAGTACTTAAATTTCGGCGCAGCAGGCAGACTTAACCTCCTCAATAAGTAGCTTAAAGTCCTCTTTAGTTGGTATGGATTGAAAGTAGGCCTGCCAGGGGGGGTTCTGCTGGTGTCGGATCAGTCCCCAGTTCAAGCTGCTGAAGGTGCAGTGGAGAGGGCCCCTGCTGCAGGTGTGGGGGGGCCGCTGCTGGGCTGGCGCCCAGGGCTGCATTTGGGGGGCCCGTGGATCAATCCACTCTGGGGCTGTGGCGGGGAGAGGGGCCTGTCCACCCGCCCCTCCATAAGGGCCAAGGCCGTGGAACTGGCTGCCTGGGCATAAGAGGACATGTGGTCTGCCCCCCTTTCAGTGGACCTGTGGTCTCCATTGCGAGACTGTCTCTGTGGCTGGGGGGGAGCAGGGGCAGGCTGGGATGCCTGCTGGGGCATAAGTCCTCCATGTTGCCCTGCCTGTGAAGACGCCGGGGTCCAGGTGTGCACAGGGTCAGGCAAGGGGGGAAGTCATCTGAGGCCACAGATGGGGTTGGAGAGACAGGGCCCCCCGCCGAGAGGCCCGGGTCCGAGCAGCTGCGGGAAGGCCTCAGACAACTGTGTGCAGGATTCTGCAGTGAATCCTAGTGAGGCGTGCTGGTGGTCATGCAGCGGCGCTGCCTGAGATGCTTGGAGCGGGGGTAGACTCACCGTGGGGGGATGCGGTCCGGTCGGTCCCCATGCATATTCTGGTAGGGTCCGTGGATGGGCTGGAAACTGGGAGCCCAGCGGATACAAAGGCCGCGTAGAGGAGGTGGAGGTGGCCAGCGCCATCTTGGCCACGCCGCCGCGTGACATGGAGGGCGGCGAGAAATACCCTCGGAAGGTTGCTGAGGAGCCGGGAGGAGGCTGGGATGATCCTCGGGCTTTGGAGGAGTGAGTTCTCCTGGTTCCACCCATATACAGGCAAGTTAAATCCCCCAAAAAGGCAGCGGAGCTGTGGGCTAGAGGAGAGCTAAGAGCTCAGGCCTCCATCCAGGGCAACTTCCGGTCATGCCCCAAGTCCCATTGATTTCAATGGGCAGGAGCGGTAAACACCACCGCTCCAATGATGCGGCTAGCAGGACTTTTTTTACCGTCCTGCTAGCGCAACACACCAGTGTGAAAGCCCTCGGGCTTTCACACTGGAGTGAATGTAACAGCTGTTTAAGGGCGGATTGCAGGCGCTATTTTTAACGCTATAGCGCCTGCAATACGCTCCATTGTGAAAGGGGTCCCAATACAGCTAGATTCCTACAAAATTTTCAGGGTGTTTGAGAAGTCTATTGAGAGGGGCAGAAAATGGAGCAATTTGAAGTGAAGATAAAATAAAAAATTTTGAGGAATAATGGTTTTCTTTAGATATCAATTTCATGCAAAGAAATAAACAGCATATTGCTAAATAGGTTTTTGAATTGGATATTTTGATCATAAAGTTATCTTGAGGTAAAATAAACTTGTTTCAGTCAGCAAAATAACATAATATTCAATTCATTTTTATTGCCAGGGTTCTGTCTTGGGCCTAATGTTGCGCAGTTTGTTAAGGATACAGACATACATACTGTAGAAGGTGCTTCTGTAGTGCTGGTGAGCTTGGTACAGACAGACAGAGGTTGGTACACAGGTACAGGGCTTGTGCTCTCTTGAGAAAGGAGTGTTGCGGTCTCTCTAGTATGGACTACTATTGTGCATGCTCTGAAAACGCGGCATTTGCTCTAGGTGATCCACTTTCTGGTGCGCACTGCGTGTCACGCTGCACTCCAACCATTGCAGACTGTTGTCTTTGCTGACGGCTCGCTGAAATATACCATTGTACACCTGCATCTCTCCTAGTGTGCCACGGCACGCAGTTTGAGAAACACTGATCTAAAAGAATGAAATGTTACAATGTTTCTCTTTATCCCCCAGAGCTGAGAAATGTTGATAAACAAAACTAAGGAAATCTTGCGAGCTACCTGCTAAAAAATAAAATAAAGTGATAATGACAGCTGCTGGCACTAATCACGTCCCATATAGTCATGTGGTAACATATAAATATAGAATTTTGTGCCGCACTATCTCCCTTATATTCTACTTATAGCAGCAGTAATTTTAAAGTGCCAATAGTGCAATGGTGAGAAATCGAATAAATACCATAATTAAAAGAAATATACAAAAATGCTGCGGTGGCATATCCTGTGATGAAATTTGCGTACTTTTTTCCCCACAAATAGAGCTTTCTTTTGATGGTATTTGATTGCCTCTGCGATTTTTATTTTTTGCGATATAAACGGAAAAAACCCGAAAATGTTGAAAAAAAATTATATTTTCTACTTTTTGTTATAATAAAAATCCAATAAACTAAATTATAGTCATACATTTAGGCCAAAATGTATTCAGCTACATGTCTTTATTAAAAAAAAAAATGTCAAGTGTATTTTTATAGGTTTGCGCAAAAGTTATAGCGTCTACAAACTAGGGTACATTTTCTGGAATTTACGCAGCTTTTAGTTTATGAATGCCTATCTCATTTCTTGATGTGCTAAAATGGCAGGGAAGTACAAACTCCCCCCCAAATGACCCCATTTTGGAAAGTAGACGCCCCAAGGAAATTGCTGAGAGGCGTGTTGAGCCCATTGAATATTGAATTTTTTTGTACCAAGTGATTGAAAAATTACAAAAAATAAATAAAAGCCCAGGTTCACACTGGGCTGCGGGAGTGAAGCCCTGCGAGTTCAGCTGAACTCGCACGATTTCACTCTCGCTGGCAGTCCCGATTTCAGCCACGATTACAAAGACATCTGTGCAGTAGTGTAGCGGGGTCTCCGTTGAGGCCCCATGGACTACGTTACCCAGAACCCCGTTTGGCACCCAGGGTGCATTGGGCCGCCGCAGGGACTCATGGGTGGGGTATAAAAGGGGAGGGCGAGGCTAAGCCCGGCCTCTTTGGACGCCGCACGGCTGGCAAGAGGACTTCCTGTGCAGACCTGCTGCAAAAGCAAGGCCCGAGGCCTGGGCCTTGCGCACTTCCAGAGAGCCTTCCACCTCACTGCGGAGCCTGTGCGGCATCTGACATCTACCTGCTTCGCGGACGTCAGTTGGACCAGAGATCCAGCTGTGGCAGATCCTGTGTGTGGAGTCCGGACTAGGATCGAGTCCGGAGGGGTGAGAGAGCACCTGCTCACAGCTATAACCGAGTACTTTGTTAGGCCTATTGACTGCCTTGGGCCATCGTGTTATACTTGCTTCCCTGACAGGAGACTAGTTGCAGAACTGAGTTATATAGTCTCCGGGGAGTTGCTTCTATTGCCATAGACCATTATTGGATTACAAATTATTGTTCCTGTATGTGCACCACCGATCATCTTGCATGCGAAGATTCCTCACTTAAAGACTGAGCTTTAACTGAGTCAGGCCTGACTGGGAGTTTATAGCATTGCTGGGCGCCATATTGCTCACAGGGAAAATAGCTATATGTCAGTGTGTGATAGAACTATATGTGCACTATAGTTGACTAGTGTTATTATTACTGCAGGGCTCTGCATGTATGTGTTATATGGTATTAATCGTTAACCTTTATATACAAGTAAACCTATTACAGGTAATCATTCTGGTATTGGCGTCCATTACTATATTTCACAACTGTTTGGATTATTGTGGGACTGATATAGAGCCATACATATATATACCACCCCTAGACTAACTGTGCCAGAGAAGGGTCGAGTAGATTTCCGGGGGTTGGCTGTGCTGTGTACAGGGCCCGAAACAAAACCAGCGGCTCTCTTAGTTTGGGGGTATCGCTACAGTAGTATAGAAACTACTTTTTGAAATCGGTGCAGCGCCGCAGATGCGGCGTCGCACCAATTAGGACGGTGCCATTGCCGGCAATTTGCGGCAAATATCGCACCAGTGTGAACCAGGGCTAAATGTCACTAAATTATAATAAAACAAAACACATCAGCGCTAAAACTGTAGCAGAACTGGTCACGAATTAATGGAAAAGGAGGAAAAAAATATAATGTTATGAAAAATGATCAAAAAACCCAGTGCTGCAGGGTAACTATGGCTGGAGCACAGACATGATGGGAACAAAAACAACAACCAGCGCTCAATGGGTTAAAAGTCAAATATAAGTGCCCTTTAATTACAATTTAATTGTAATTTAAAATTACAACCTGACTTCTCTGAAGAAAGGAGCTGAATCCAAGCTGCAGCGTGCTGAGAACAGGAAACTGCCGGCCGAGTTTTTAGTCCCACACACATTTTTTGAACTTTAGCTTTTTGCCCGGATTTCATTGCAACCATATATGCGTGATTACTAACTTTGTCATGATTTTATGTTTTATGGAACTTTATTAAAGGGCACTTATATTTGACTTTTAACCCATTGAGCGCTGGTTGTTGTTTTTGTCACTAAATTATATATTGCTCACACATGCCATGGGCATATGTGGAATTACACCCCAAAATACATTCTGCTGCTTCTCCTAAATACGGAGAAACCACATGTGTGGGACTTTTTGGGAGCCTAGCCGCATACGGGACCCCGAAAACCTTCAGGATTTCTAAGGGCGTAAATTTTTGATTTTACTCCTCACTACCTATCACAGTTTTGAAGGCCATAAAATGCCAAGATAGCACAACCCCCCCCCCCATTTTGGAAAGTAGACACCCCAAGCTATTTGCTGAGAGGCATGTTGAGTCCATGGAATATTTTATATTTTGCCAGGGAAAATTAGAAACTTTTTTTTTTATGCACAAAGTTGTCACTTAATGATATATTGCTCAAACATGCCATGGGCACATGTGAAATTACACCCCAAAATACATTCTGCTGCTTCTCGTGAGTATGGGGATACCACATGTGTGGGACTTTTTGGGAGCCTAGCCGCGTACAGTACCCCGAAAACCAAGCACCGCCTTCAGGATTTCTAAGGGCGTAAATTTTTGAATTCACTCCTCACTACCTTCACAGTTTTGAAGGCCATAAAATGCCAAGATAGCAAAATAAAATAACCAAATGACCCCATTTTGGAAAGTAGATACCCAAGCTAATTGCTGAGAGGCATGCAAAATACTCAACATACCTCTCAGCAAATAGATTGGGGTGTCTACTTTCCAAAATGGGGTCATTTGGGAGGGGAGGGGTTCCATGGCCTCCGAAACTGTGATAGGCAGTGAGGAGTTAAATCAAAAATTTACACCCTTAGAAAGTCTGAAGGCGTTGCTTGGATTTCGGGCTCCCGTAGTGTGGCTAGGCTCCCAAAAAGTCTCACACATGTGGTATCCCCATACTCAGGAGAAGCAGCAGAATGTATTTTGGGGTTTAATTCCAGATATGCCCATGGCATGTTTGAGCAATATATCATTTAGTGACAACTTTCTGTAAAAAAATAAAAAAAAATTTTTTTCCAGAAACGTGTGGCAAAATATAAAATATTCCATGGACTGAACATGCCTCTCAGCAAATAGCTTGAAGTGTCTTCTTTCCAAAGTGGGATCATTTGGGGGGGGTTTTGTGCTATCTTGACATTTCATGGCCTCCGTAACTGTGATTGGTAGTGAGGACGTGAAATCACCATTTTACGCCCTTAGAAATCCTGAAGGCGGTGATTGGTTTTTGGGGTTCTGTACGCGGCTAGGCTCCCAAAAAGTCTCACACATGTGGTATCCCCATACTCAGGAGAAGCAGCAGAATGTATTTTGGGGTTTAATTCCAGATATGCCCATGGCATGTTTGAGCAATATATAATTTAGTGACAACTTTGTGCAAAAAACTAATTGTCTTTTTCCCGCAACTTGTGTCAAAATATAAAATTTTCCATGGACTCGACATGCCTGTCAGCAAATAGCTTGGGGTGTCTACTTTCCAAAATGGGGTCATTTTATTCACAACATTTAGAAGCTTATGTCACACAACACCCACTCTTCCAACCACTTGAAGACAAAGCCCTTTCTGAGACTTTTTTTGTTTACATGGAAAAAAAATTTTTGCAAGAAAACTGTTTTGAACCCCCAAACATTATATATTTTTTTAAAGCAAATGCCCTACAGATTAAAATGGTGGGTGCTGCATTTTTTTTTTTTCAGACAGTATTTGCGCAGTGATTTTTCAAACGGATTTTTTTGGGAAAAAACACACTTTTTAAAATTTGAATGCACTAAAACACACTATATTGCCCAAATGTTTGATGAAATAAAAAAGATGATCATAGGCCGAGCACATGGATAGCAAACACGACATGCTTTAAAATTGCGCACAAACACGCAGCGGCGACAAACTACATACATTTTTAAAAGCATTTACAGGTTACCACTTTAGATTTACAGAGGAGGTCTACTGCTAAAATTACTGCCCTTGATCTGACCTTTGCGGTGGTACCTCACATGCATGGTGCTGTTTACATATGATGCCAGACCGACGCTTGCGTTTGCTTTTGCACGAGAGCAGGGAGGGACAGGGGTGCTTTTTTTTTCTTATTTATTTTGCTTTTTTACTTTATTTTTAAACTGTTCCTTTAATTTTAATTTTTTTTAAATAATTTTTATTATCTCCGGGAATAATATGATAGCATAGGTAGTGACAGGTACTCTTTTTTGAAAAAAAATTGGAGTCTATTAGACCCTAGATCTCTCCTCTGCCCTTAAAGCATCTGACCACACCAAGATCGGTGTGATAAAATGCTTTCCCAATTTCCCAATGGCGCTGTTTATATCTGGTAAAATCGAAGTCATGAAATGCTCGTAGCTTCCAGTTTCTTAGGCCGTAGAGATGATTGGAGCCGTTCTGGTCTCTGATGAGCTCTATGGTCAGCTGGCGGGAACCACCGGCTGCATTCTCAGGTTCCCTGTTGGGACAGGAGAGCCAGAGAAAACCATGGAAGACGGTGGGGGGGGGACGTTCCCTCCCACTGCTTGTAAAAGCAGTCTAGAGGCTAAGTAGCCGCTAGGATTGCTTTTACATGAAAGCTGACCGCTGGCTGAAAAGAATGATACCAAGATGATACCTAAACCCGCAGGTAGGGATGAGCTTCGTGTTCGAGTCAAACTCATGTTCGACTCGAACATCGGCTGTTCGCTGGTTCGACGAATTTCGAACATTATGGGCCGTTCGTGCCAAATTCGAGTGGCACGTCACGGCCCATAATTCACTGCGTCATCGCAGTGCATTGCTGGCTGATGATTGGCCAAGCATGCACTATGACCCGCATGTTTTGGCCAATCACAGCGCCGTCAGCACAGAGAGCCATAATTGGCCAAAGGAAGGGTAGGTACACCCCCCACACTATGTAAGGCCGCCTGCATGTCGGCCTTGTGTAGTGTGTTGCGGCATTGTGAGAGTCTGAGAGAGATATAGAGAGAGAGAGAGAGAGAGAGTCAGTGTCATTTCAGTTAGATGGAGCAGGCAGGCGATTCAGGTAGCTGCAGTCAGTGTATTTAGTATATATATGCATCCCAGGAGTTGTGTGTGTGTGTGTGTATATGTGTGTGTATATGTGTGTGTATATATATATATATATGTGTGTGTATATGTATGTATGTATATATATATATATATATATATATATATATATATTGTACAGGACGCCAAGGTTGGGTCCTGGACGGGTGCTATGTAGCACTAATATTTGGGTTATGGTCCCTTTAACGAGTGGTAATAGTGTTCAGGAGGTCACCCAATGGGTGAGGAATTTCTGGCAAAATAAATAGTCCAGAGAGGACTGGCTCGCAGTCCTCTTTGTCTTAATAGAGAGGTATTTGGGGCCCGAAATTTCAGAGGCTCTAAAGTGACATTCGGGGGGGATAGAGCCTCCACTCCTGACCACTGGGAGTCAGCACACAGGGGGTTAAGGGCTTCCAGGAAGACAGCTCATAAAACAGGAAGTGATGCTAGAGGTGTGTGGAAGGAGTATGAGGATTGCACCTGTGGAGAGGAGCTGTCTGTTTGCTGGGAGCTTGGAAAGATTCAGCAAGGGCTCTGGAAGTTCCCCTACAAAACTGTATGTGTCTTTCCTTTGGTTTATTTTTGTGCTGAAGACAAGCAGGACTTTTGATTTATGCTGGAAGATAAGTGGACTTTAGTTTATACTTTTCTGTGTGCTGAATTAAGCGTTATTTTTGCTTTATTCACAAATAAAAGCCTTTCTGTTTAAAAGTCAACGGTTTATGCACTTAGTCCCGTGGAGCTATAATCCCCAAAAGTTCACAACTGGTGCCTTGGATGCGTGCAAAGTGCATTTGCAGCTGCAAAAACCGTTTAAAAAACAAACTGACATTTAAAGAAACAGTGGGCGTATGGCATGTCTTGGGTGAAGTCAGCTCAGACATTGCAAACAGCAGACAAAGGCATGGAGGAGGTCATCAAGGCTTTGGCACAAGCCACTGCGACCCAGCAACAAGCCATTGCGACCCAACAGCAAGCTTTAGCAGAGGCAAACCGTCGCCATGAGGAAAGCACACTGCTGCTAACTACCCAGTTTACGGCCCAGCAGGAGTCCACTCGAGCACAGGTGGCTGCCTTGCAGGAGGCAGTACAGCGGCTGGCTCAGGGACGAGAGCAAGCGGTCGTTGCCGCTGGCAACCAAGTGTCCGTGAGAGCCACCCATTTCTTACAAAAACTAACACCCAGCGATGATGTAGAGGCCTTTCTCACCACCTTTGAAAGAATAGCGGAGAGAGAGGGGTGGCCCAGTGACCAATGGGCTGGCATTATCTCCCCTTTCCTCACCGGTGACCAGCAAAAGGCCTATTTTGATCTCCCATCTGAGCACATCAGCGACTATGAACGGCTGAAGGCAGAGATCCTGGCCCGCCTGGGAGTGACCACAGCCGTCCGGGCTCAGAGGGTGCATCGCTGGCGGTACAAACCTGACCGACCACCTAGGTCCCAAATGCACGAACTAGTGCAGCTGGTGAAAAAATGGCTGCAGCCGGAAAAATTGTCAGGCCCACAAATGGTGGAACGGGTGGTGATGGATTGGTACCTGCGGTCCCTGCCAGATGACCTACAGCGCTGGGTAAGCCATGGAGACCCTGCAACTGCTGACCAGCTGGTTGAGTTGGTCGAAAGGTACACCGTGGTAGAGGACCTGCTTGGGCCTGCCAAGCGTCGGGAACCCACACCAAGGGCAACCAGACCAGCCACAGCACTGAGGAGAGAAGCCCTGCCTGACGTCGGAACCCGCAAACCTGCATCATCCTCCACAGAACCACGAAGGTTGGTTCCTGTCCCACGGATGGGGGACCTACAGTGTTGGCGATGTCAGTCCTGGGGGCATACCCGGGCACAGTGCCCGCTGCAGGAGGAGCCTATGGACTGTGGGACCGGTCGGAGAAGCTCCTTCTGTGTGCAAAGAGTGTGTGCCACTCATCTTGATCTGGCTGAAGGATGGTTCGAGTGTGAAGTGTGGGTGAACCACCTTCCTGCCAAGGCGCTCCTGGACTCCGGCAGCATGATAACACTGGTACATGCCAGAGTGCTCGGGAGACTTGGCCCAGTGAATAAGACTCTACGGGTAGTGTGTATCCATGGGGACACCAGGGAGTACCCCCTGGTCCCAGTAACGGTTTCCTATGGCCATATTTCAGTTACACAAGAGGTTGGGGTGGTGAAAAGCTTAATACATGACATCATAGTGGGGCGGGACTGTCCACTATTTCTTGAACTATGGAACCAGGTACAGATGGGGCTGCCCGGAGTACTGGGGACACAGGGCCTGGAAGGGACAGAGTCTGAGGGATCCGGGCCTGAAACCCCCACAACACACCCCTCTAATATGGAGATACCCGTCACTGATAGTGAAGTTACAGAGAATACTAATGTGGGTAATGTTTCTGTTCCAGGTCTTAAAACCGAGTTGATCTCTGAGGGGGGGAAGTTTTCCCATTACAAGTCATGCTGGGGGAGGAAGATGAGGAGCTCTCTCCGGCTGAGGAGGATGAGGGGGAAACATCCTCGAGGCCAGTGCATCCAGACCTGGATGTATCCAGGGGTGCATTCGGCACCGCCCAATTACAGGATCCTACCTTGATCAATGCTCGAGAGCAGGTTTCTGTTATTGATGGGGTCTTACAAATGCCAGGGGCAGATCAGAGGTTTCCTCATTTTGCATTGAAGGGGGACTTGGTATATCGAGTAGCTGAGAGCCGAGGGGAAACTGTAGAGCAGTTGCTGGTTCCCCAACCATATCGGCGGATGCTCCTTGATCTAGCCCACAACGACGCACTAGGAGGACACCTGGGGGCAGAGAAAACAGAGGCCAGGATAACCGACCAGTTTTATTGGCCAGGAGTGAAGGCCGAGGTTAAAAAATATTGTGCATCTTGTCCCATTTGCCAGTTAACTGCCCCGATGCCCCACTATAGAAACCCTCTAGTAACCTTGCCAATTATTGAGGTCCCATTTGAGCGGATCGCTATGGATCTGGTGGGACCCCTGGTAAAGTCGGCAAGGGGGCACCAATACATATTGGTCATGCTAGATTACGCAACTAGGTATCCAGAAGCAATCCCTTTGAGGAAAGCTTCCTCTAAGGCCATTTCCCGGGAGTTGTTTCAAATGTTCTCACGGACTGGGTTCCCCAAACAGATACTGACGGACCAGGGCACCCCTTTTATGTCAAAGGTGATGGCGGACTTATGCAAACTGTTTCAGATTAAGCAGTTGCGGACGTCCGTTTATCATCCGCAGACCGATGGCCTAGTCGAGAGATTTAATAAAACTCTAAAGTCCATGTTGAAAAGAGTGGTCCAGAAAGACGGGAAGGATTGGGATATGTTACTCCCTGCCTTGTTGTTTGCCATCCGGGAGGTTCCACAAGCATCCACGGGCTTCTCGCCGTTTGAGCTAGTGTATGGACGAAGGCCCCGGGGGTTGCTCGACCTAGTAAAAGAAACATGGGAAAGTGAGTCCTCACCACATAAAACTGTGGTAGAACATATCTCTCAAATGCGAGAGAGGGTGGCTAAGGTGATGCCGCTGGTGAGGGAGCACATGCAGAAGGCCCAGGATGCCCAAAGAAGAGTGTATAACCGGTCGGCTAAAATTAGACAGTTTCAAGTAGGAGACCGGGTGGCTGTTCTAATACTCACGGTGGAGAGCAAATTCTTGGCCAAGTGGCAAGGCCCATTTGAGGTAGTAGAGAAAGTAGGTGAGGTGAACTACAAGATACACCAGCCAGGGAAAAGAAAACCCTACCAAATCTATCACGTGAATTTATTGAAACCCTGGAGAGACAGGGAACAGGTATCTGCAGTGGTAGGGGTACAGTCAGGGGACCATGCAGGGATCGACCTGGTGCAGGTTGCTGCCACCCTGACTAGACCCCAAACCCAGCAAGCAAAAGAGTTTCTGCAAAGACATAGGGTCATGTTTTCAGAATTGCCTGGTCTCACCAACGTCATCAAGCATGACATCCTAACCGAACCCAATGTAAAAATCCGGTTAAAGCCTTACCGTATCCCAGAAGCTCATAGGGTGGCGGTATCTGACGAGGTTAAAAGAATGCTCGAACTTGAAATCATTGAGGAGTCACAAAGCGAGTGGTCAAGTCCAATCGTGTTGGTACCCAAACCCAACGGCACCCTCCGCTTCTGTAACGACTTCAGAAAACTTAATGAAGTCTCCAAGTTTGATGCGCATCCCATGCCACGAGTAGATGAGCTAATTGAGAGGTTAGGTCCTGCCAGGTACATCACCACGCTGGACCTCACAAAAGGGTACTGGCAGATTCCCCTGACCAAGGAAGCCAGGGAGAAAACGGCCTTCTCTACCCCGGAAGGCCACTTCCAATACAAAAGGATGCCATTTGGTCTACACTCTGCCCCTGCCACGTTCCAAAGGGCCATGGACAAAACTCTGCGCCCACATCAACAGTACGCTTCCGTCTACTTAGATGACATAGTCATCTTCAGCACTGATTGGGAGTCCCATCTTCCCCGGGTTCAGGCAGTGGTAGACTCCTTGAGAAGAGCAGGGTTCACCATCAATCCGGAGAAGTGTGCCATTGGGATGGAGGAAGCCAAGTACCTAGGGTATATTGTGGGTAGGGGGTTGGTGAAGCTCCAAATGAGTAAGGTGGAAGCCATACAGGACTGGCCCCATCCCCTAACCAAGAAGCAGGTCAGAGCGTTTCTGGGCATAGTTGGCTATTATAGGAGGTTTGTCCCCAACTTCGCCACCATTGCTGCACCGCTGACGGACTTAACCAAGGGCAGAAAGTCAGTGATGATAAAGTGGAATGCCGAGGCCGAGAAAGCTTTTCAAAAGCTTAAGACGGCATTGTGCCAGGATCCGGTGCTTGTAGCTCCGGATTTCGCAAAAGATTTTGTAGTGCAGACAGATGCTTCAAGTGAGGGATTGGGAGCAGTCCTGTCGCAGGAAAGCAATGGGGAAGAGCATCCCGTAGTTTTTCTTAGTAGGAAGCTGACAGCAGCTGAGAAAAACTACGCTGTGGTAGAGCGGGAGTGTCTCGCCATCAAGTGGGCTTTGGACTCCCTACGATATTTCCTCCTAGGTAGGAAGTTTCGCTTGATGTCAGACCACGCTCCCCTTACCTGGATGAGGCAAAACAAGCACACCAATGCCAGGGTGACAAGGTGGTTCCTTTCTCTCCAGGAGTTCAATTTCGTGGTAGAACACAGACCCGGGAGACAACATCAGAATGCCGATGCCCTCTCCCGAGTCCATTGTATGGTGTCGAGTGGTGCCTCCAACACCTCCGCGTTGAGGCAGAGGGGGGGGAAATGTACAGGACGCCAAGGTTGGGTCCTGGACGGGTGCTATGTAGCACCAATATTTTGGTTATGGTCCCTTTAACGAGTGGTAATAGTGTTCAGGAGGTCACCCAATGGGTGAGGAATTTCTGGCAAAATAAATAGTCCAGAGAGGACTGGCTCGCAGTCCTCTTTGTCTTAATAGAGAGGTATTTGGGGCCCGAAATTTCGGAGGCTCTAAAGTGACATTCGGGTGGGATAGAGCCTCCACTCCTGACCACTGGGAGTTAGCACACAGGGGGTTAAGGGCTTCCAGGAAGACAGCTCATAAAACAGGAAGTGATGCTAGAGGTGTGTGGAAGGAGTATGAGGATTGCACCTGTGGAGAGGAGCTGTCTGTTTGCTGGGAGCTTGGGAAGATTCAGCAAGGGCTCTGGAAGTTCCCCTACAAAACTGTATGTGTCTTTCCTTTGGTTTATTTTTGTGCTGAAGACAAGCAGGACTTTTGATTTATGCTGGAAGATAAGTGGACTTTAGTTTATACTTTTCTGTGTGCTGAATTAAGCGTTATTTTTGCTTTATTCACAAATAAAAGCCTTTCTGTTTAAAAGTCAACGGTTTATGCACTTAGTCCCATGGAGCTATAATCCCCAAAAGTTCACAATATATATATATATATGTGTGTGTGTGTGTGTGTGTGTGTGTAATTATATATATATATATATATATATATATATATATATACTGTATTCAGTTTAGCTAGATCTCACTTCAGAGTGTTCCTGTTATTCTCGCTGCAGTATATTAAGTCAGTGTACTGTATACTGGGCTCAGCGTGAAGGTAAAGCTGACTGCAGACCATCCCTGTTCTCTTCCTAATAATTTAGGCAGGCAGTTGATTGAGCTAACCTGCAGTATATTAAGTCAATGTACTGTATACTGGCCACAGTGTGCACGTAAAGCTGACTGCAGACTATTGCTTTTCTATTACTGATAATACAGGCAGTTGATTGAGCTAACCTGCAGTACATTAAGCCAGTGTACTGTATACTGGCCACAGTGTGCACGTAAAGCTGACTGCAGACTATTCCTTTTCTATTACTGATAATACAGGCAGTTGATTGAGCTAACCTGCAGTATAGTAAGTCAGTGTACTGTATACTGCGCACAGTGTGCACGTAAAGCTGACTGCAGACAATTCCTTGTGTACCTATTCCAATACATCAAATACAGTATGTCTGGAAGGCCAACAAGGAGAGGCAGACACTCGCAGGCCAAGAAAAGAGGGCAAGCAGGCTCTGTGTCTAGAGGCAACAGTGCTGGTCGTGGACACGGTGCATCCTCATCAGCATGTGGCCGTGGGGCACGCTTGTCCTTTTTTTCGGCAGCTGGCCGCGTTAAGCTGCAACAAGCCGAAGAGTTGGTAGAGTGGATGACCAAGCCGTCCTCATCCTCCTCATCCTCTCTCACCCAGGCTCAGGGTACTTTGTCTGCCAAAGCAGTTGCCAAAGCGGCCTCTTCCCTCGGCTCAATGGCATCAGTCACTCCTTCCCTAGCCCCACCATGTCCTGAGGAGTCCCCCGAACTGTTTGACCACAGTGTTGGGTACATGTTGCAGGAGGATGCGCAGCATTTTGAAGGCTCCGATGATGGTACCCAGCTTGAGGAAGGCAGTAACGTGAGCCCAGAGAGAGGGGGTAGCCAAGAAGGACAGCAAACTGGTAGTCATGTTCCCCCAGCTGCAGCATACTGCCAGGTTTGCTCCAATGATGAGGAAGGAGGGGTTTATGAGGTCACTGACTCTACATGGGTGCCTGATAGGAGAGAGTAGAAGGAGGAGGCACATCTCCAGTGAGGCAGGATGCCCTCCAGGGGCCAGCTTAAGGGCAGCCAACCGACTGCATCACACTGCAGAGCTCCGCATGTGCAGGGCGCTGCTGTCTCTGTGCGTTATTCCAAAAGTTCTTTGGTGTGGGCCTTTTTTCAGACGTGTGCAGCAGATTGCACCATTGCTATTTGCAACATATGTCTGAAGTGTATCTCGCGTGGCCAAAACATCAGCAGCTTGGGCACCACATGCTTGACTAGACATATGTTGACCTGTCATGCAGTCCGTTGGCAAGCATACATAAAAGACCAACACCAAAGAACAAAGCGGACCTCTCCTTGCTCCTCATCAGCTGGGATCTCCAACTCCACTATACCTTCAGTCCTCTCAGAAACCTGCACCGAGAGGAAGGAAGGTGTGTAGAATTAGGTGTGTCACTGTCAAGTACTTGCGGGCAATCTGCTATCGGTAGACCAACGTCCGCTTGTTCCAGGCAAATTTCCCTGCCCCACCTGCTGCACCGCCGAAAGAAATTCGCTCCCAGCCATCCACATGCCCAGCGGTTGAATGCTAGCTTGGCTAAATTGCTAGCACTTCAACTGCTGCATTTTCAGTTGGTAGACTCTGCCCCCTTCCGTGAGTTTGTGGAATGTGCGGTACCTCAGTGGCAGGTTCCCAAACGCCACTTTTTTTCACTGAAGGCGATTCTGGCTCTCTACCGGCATGTGGAAGGCAATGTCTTGGCCTCGCTGGACAGGGCGGTAAGCGGTAAGGTGCATATTACCCCTGACTCATGGTCCAGCAGGCATGGACAGGGACGTTACCTATCTTTCACGGCCCACTGGGTGACTCTGTTGGCAGCCGGGTAGGATGCAGGACAGGGTGCAGTAGTGTTGGAGGTTGTCCCGCCACCACGCCTCCAAAATGCTACTAGTGGTGATTCTGACACACCTCTCTCCTCCACCCCCTCCTCTTCTTCATCCAGGGCCTCTTCCTGTGCTGATTTATCCTCGGAACCAGCAGTGCTCCGTAGGCGTTCAAGGGGCTACGCAAGTATGCAGGAAAAAAGATGCCATGCGGTGCTTGAGCTGGTGTGTTTGGGGGACAGTAGCCACACTGGGGCAGAGATTGTCAGCTCTGCAGGGACAGGCTCAGAGGTGGTTGACGCCACGCCAACTTAAACCAGGAATGGTAGTTTGCGACAATGGCACCAACCTCCTCTCCGCCCTCCAACAGGGACAGCTGACCCATGTGCCCTGTTTGGCTCACGTCCTTAACGTGGTGCAGCGGTTCTTGGGCAGGTACCCGGGCTTACAGAATGTCCTGAGGCAGGCCAGGAAAGTCTGTGTGCATTTCCTCCGGTCATATATGCTCTGCTGGCTGACCTCCAAAAGGAATACAACCTGCCCAAGAACCACCTAATCTGTGACATGCCCACCAGGTGGAACTCAACGTTGCCCATGCTGCAGCAGCTGCACACGCAGCAGAGGGCCATCAATGAGTACCTGTGCAACTATGGCACCAGGACAGGGTCAGGGGAGCTTGTTTTTTTTGCCACACCAGTGGGTCATGATCAGGGATGCATGCATGGTCCTGTCACCATTTGAGGAGGCCACGTGGATGGTGAGCAGTGACAGAGCATGAATCAGTGACCCTGTCCCTCTTGTCCACCTGTTGGAGCACACGCTGCGTGGAATAATGGACAGGGCACTTGAGGCAGAACAGAGGGAGGAAGAGGAGGACTTCCTTACCTCTCAAGGCGCCCTTTATCCAGTGTTCCTTCTGGCCCGCTGATCACACAGGAAAAGGACGAGGAGGAGGAGGATTGTGTCAGCATGGAGGTGGAGCCTAGCACTCAGAATCAGCAGCAGTCTTCAAGGGATCATTTACGTGGCTGGGAGGAGGTGGCTGCGGATCATGTCGTCCTTAGTGACCCAGAGGACTCCGGACCGAATGCCTCAGCAAACCTACGCTGCATGGCCTCCCTGATCCAACAAAGCCTGCGAAAGGATCCTCGTATTCGTGGTATCAAGGAGAGGGATCATTACTGCCTGGCAACCCTCCTTGATCCACGTTGCAAGGGTAAGGTTGCGGACCTTATACAGCAGTCGCAGAGGGAGCAGAGGATGAAACATCTTTGGGAGGCCTTGCAGAAAGGTTTGTGCAACACGTTTCCAGAGCCTGGGAGGTTACAAATTCCTGGTCCTGGACAACGTGTTGCTGAGGCTTCGGTCAGTCACAGAAGGAGCGGTGGAGAATGTCACAATGGTACTGAAGTGAGCCCACAGGCGAGCAGGTGACACGGGATCCCCCAGGGCGTGAAATCTAAGGGCCAGCCGGTATTCTGCCAGGGACCCCCTCACGAGGGTTTGGGCTTAGCTGCGTGCTGACCCCAGGTGACGATCCCCCAGGTTCACCCTGCTCGCGAGGAGAGTACCTGAAGACACAGAGGGATGGATGGATGGATAAAGCAAAAGGAGAGCCAGATATCGAGCCAAGGTTGGGGCGGGCAGCAGACAGCGTAAACAGGAGGACTAGCCGATTTGGTACACAAGAATTCTGGTTAAGTGAGATACAGGCAGGGAGCTCTGAAACAAGCAACCAGAAACTGGTCTGAGTGCAATTTAAATAGTGAGGCACATGGGAGGCTGGACAGGAAGTAGCAGGAAGGAAGAATATATTAAGCCACAGGTGAAGCCGGCGACACCCATAGCTGCAGAGTGCAGCCAGAGCTGAACACAAGCTAGTGGAACAGGTGCCAGCCGACCTACAGCAGTATAGGTAAGACACAGATCAGCTCCGCAGCTGATCTGTGACAGTACCCTTCCTATTACGAGGTCCCCCTACACGTCTGGGGGCTGGCTTGGAGGGAAATTTCCGATGGAATCTGGTCACCAAGCGTGGGGCTGAGACATCTGCAGCAGGAACCCAAGACCTCTCCTCTGGGGCCGTAGCCCTTCCAATCAATCAGATAGAGTAGCTTCCCTCTGGAGTATTTGGAGTCTAATATATCTTTAATCTCATACTGATCCATGGTATCGGCCACAGGAGCGGGGCGAGAGAAGCGATTGAGGACCAGTGGCCTGAGCAGAGAAACATGAAAGGCATTGGGGATCCTGAGATGAGAGAGCATACGGAGCTTCAACGCAACTGGATTGATCTGACGGAGAATGGGAAAGGGACCAATGAAGCGAGGGGCAAATTTCATTGAGGGCACCCGGAGTCGGATGTGCTTGGTAGAAAGCCAGACTCTATCGCCAGGTAGGAACTTAGGCGCCGGATGGCGATGACGATCTGCTGCCGTTTTATGCCTGGAAGCAGCCAGATGAAGATTCTTAGAGACTTCTGCCCAGATAGAGTTGAAGGTCCTTTGGGTTTCAGCTGCTGCTGGTACAAGGGGAGAAATAGGAACAGGAAAGGGAACAGATGGATGCTGCCCGTAAACAGTGAAGAAGGGAGATTTTCCAGAACTGGCATTGGTGTGTGGGTTTAAGGCAGACTCTGCCCAGGACAAAAGGTCCACCCAGTCATCTTGGTGGGCTGAGATGAAGGCACGCAGAAAAAAAGTTCTACATTTTGATTGACACGTTCTGTTTGCCCATTGGACTGGGGATAAAAGGCAGAAGAAAATCCAATTTAATCCCAAATGATTTGGCGAAGGCTCTCCAAAACCGAGCAGTAAATTGAACTCCTCTGTCGGAGACGATATGTGAAGGCATCCCATGAAGATGAAAGATCTCCTTGATGAAAGTTGTGGCAAGACTGGGAGCAGAAGGTAGGCCTGGGAGAGGGATCAAGTGACACATTTTGGAGAACCGATCCACCACTACCCAGATGACTGTGGAACCTGTTGAGAGGGGCAGATCCGAGATAAAATCCATGGAAATACAGCGCCAAGGTATATCGGGAACTGGTAAGGGCAGAAGCAACCCGGCTGGGGCGGATGTGGAAGACTTGGATAGTACACAAACCGTACAAGCTTGAATGTACTCTTTGACATCCTTACGAAGAGAGGGCCACCAGTAATGACGCTGAAGAAGGTCACAAGTACGAGGTATACCAGGATGTCCAGAGAACTTGGAGTCATGAGCCCACGCAAGGAGTTTGGGACGAAGTGCAGGAACAACAAAAGTTTTACCTGGGGGAGGCTGCGTAGACCGGAGCTGAGTAGTGGCTAGAATTCGATGCGGAGGGATGATGGGACCAGGATCGAGGTGATTCTCAGAATCATTGACATCGAAGGACCTGGACAAGGCATCGGCATGAAGGTTTTTGGCACCAGGACGAAAGGTAATATTGAAGTTGAAGCGGGCGAAAAAGAGGGCCCAGCGAGCTTGGCGTGGGTTCAAGCGTTTTGCATATTGTAAATACTGCAGGTTTTTATGATCAGTATAGATGGTAATGCAATGGGGAGAACCCTCTAGAAGACGTCGCCATTCTTGAAGAGCTAGTTTAATAGCCAGTAGCTCACGGTCCCCAATGGTATAGTTCTTTTCCGCATCAGAAAACTTCTTGGAAAAGAATCCGCATGGCTGAGACTTGCCCTTCTGAGCTTGGAGTAGGACGGCACCGACTCCTACTGAGGAGGCATCAACTTCCATAGAAAAGGGTTTTGTAATGTCCGGATGTAGGAGAATTGGGGCGGAGGGGAAGACTGCCTTGAGTTTGTGGAAAGCATCAATGGCTTCAGGGGACCAGAGCCGGGCATTGACACCCTTGCGGGTGAGAGATGTAATAGGGGCCACCAAGGTGGAGTAATTACGAATGAATTGGCGATAGTAATTGGTGAAGCCTAAAAAGCATTGGGTGGCTTTAAGACCAGAGGGCTGGGGCCACTCAGAGATGGCCCGAAGTTTGGCTGGGTCCATGAGGAGGCCCTGTGACGAGATTATGTAGCCCAGAAATGGAACTTGTGTGTCAGGTCACCTGTGGCCAGATGACAGGTGCACACCGTAGGGGGACAGGAGTGCACCACAAGATAGTGAACCCTATGGCTGACTGCTGCGGATAGGAAACTGGGTGGTTGTGGAAAGCGGGACCAGAGGAGCACAACCGGGATCCCACAGGAAGCTAGAGCCAAGATTCCCCAGGGCGCGGAGTCTAAGACCCAGCAGGTCTTCTCCAGAGCCTCTAGTGGTGAGGATGTTACGCTGCAGGCTAGGTCCAGGTCGCGGCCCCTAGAGTCTCCTAGCTCACGCCCCGTAGGGTAAGGGGAGAAGAGGGAAAGCAGCAGCACAAGATACAAGAATAACGAATAACAAGCCGAAGGTCAAGGTTCACAAGCAGACAAGGATAACGAAGGACAAGCCGAAGGTCAAGGGTCACAAGCAGACAGGGATAGTCAGGGACAAGCCAATAACGTAACAGAGAGACAGACGTAGCACACGGCAGGCAGGAACCCAAACACACAATGCATAACAAACACGTTGATCAGCAAAGCAGGCTTGCAGTGCACAGGTTAATATAGTGTTCTGTGATAGGGCCTGGGGTGGAGTCAGGCTGGGAGGAGATTATAAAGGAAGCCAGGTGAGAGAGAGTCTGGCCTCTAAGATGAACACATGAGGAGGAAAGGTAAGATGGCAGACAGACATTAATGCATATCCATGACAGTACCCTCCCTCTTACAAGGCCTCCCCCTTCCCCGCCTGGGCCCAGGTTTAGAGGGAAACTTCAGATGAAACTCTGAGACTAAAGGCTTTAGAAGAGCAACATGGAAGGAGTTAGTGATTTTAAGGCTCTTAGGAATCTGGAGTTTGAAACAAACCGGATTCAGTTTAGCAGTTACAGTGTATGGACCAATGAATCGTGGAGCAAACTTCAGAGAAGGAACTCGGAGCTTGATGTTCCTGGTAGAGAGACAGACTTTGTCCCCTGGCTGAAGGGAAGGCGGTTTACGCCTGCGGCGGTCGGCAAAGCCTTTGAGTTTTTCAGCAGCTGCCCGGAGGGAATCATGAACGTCAACCGAAATGGAATTGAGAGACTCCTGAACCGAAGCCAAAGCTGGAATATCTGGAGAACAGATCATGGGAAGAGGAAGTTGAGGGTGTTTTCCATAAACTGTGAAAAAGGGTGTCTTCTGCCAACTGGTATTCACATGATTGTTATGGGAGAATTCTGCAAACGGGAGTAGAGAGGACCAATCGTCATGGTGAGAAGACACAAAGGTGCGAAGAAAGACCTCTAACTCCTGATTAACCCTCTCAGTCTGTCCATTGGATTGGGGATGGTAAGAAGAGGAAAAATCCAAGACAATATTGAGGGATTTGCAAAAACGAGACGTGAATTGGACTCCCCTGTCGGAAACAATATGAGAAGGAACCCCATGAAGGCGGAAAATTTCTCGAATGAAAATGGGAACCAAGGCAGGGGCAGAAGGAAGACCAGGAAGAGGAACAAAATGAGCCATCTTGGAGAACCGATCGATTACCCCCCAAATGACTGTATTATTCTCAGACAGTGGGAGGTCGGTGATAAAATCCATGGCAATATGAGCCCAGAGCTCCTTAGGAATGGGCAAGGGCATGAGGAGACCAGCAGGAGCTTGTGTGGAGGATTTGGACTGGGCACAGACATGACAAGCTTTAACGTAGTCTTTGACGTCTGAGCGGAGATTAGGCCACCAGTACTGACGACTGAAGAGTAGGAATGACCTGCCACCTTGGAATCATGTCCCCAACGAAGGATCTTAGCTCTTAGCTCAGTGGGGACAAAGGTCTTACCAGGTGGAATTTTTGACTTCAGGGTGGTAGAGTGGGCAACAATGCACGAGCTTGGAATGATCGGCTCAGGTTCAGGGGCGGACTCCTCGTCCAAAGTGTCAAATGACCTAGAGAGCGCATCAGCCCGACCGTTGCAAGAACCAGGTTTGTAGGTAATCGTGAAATTAAAACGGGCAAAGAAGAGACTCCACCTGGCCTGTCTAGGATTCAGACGTTTAGCATTCTGTAGATATTGTAATTTTTTGTGATCAGTAAAGATCATTATGGAGTGAGGGGAACCCTCCAAGAGATGACGCCACTCCTCTAACGCCAATTTATTTGCGAGAAGTTCCCGATCACTAAAGGCATAATTCCTCTATGCCTGAGAAATTTTTTTGGAGAAGAACGCACATGGTTGACGTCTCTTCTCAAAGATTTGAAGAAGCACAGCTCCCACCCCCATTGAGGAAGCGTCCACTTCAATAAAAAATGCATTCCCAGGATTTGGTCTCCTCAAGAGGGGGCCAGAAACAAAGGCCTGTTTCAGGTTGTGAAATGCAGAGACAGCTTCGGGAGGCCAGTCTTTGGCATTCACACCCTTCTTGGTCAAAGCGATAATAGGCGCAGCAATGGAAGAGTAATTCTTTATGAACTGCCTATAATAATTTGTGAAGCCAAGAAAGCGCTGTGTGGCCTTGAGGCTAGCAGGAAGAGGCCAGTTGGTAATAGCCAAGACCTTCCCAGGATCCATATGAAGACCCGAACATGAGACAAAGCACCCCAGAAACAGGACCTCAGAACATTCAAAGGAACATTTCTCCAGCTTGGCATAGAGATTGTTCTCTCTAAGACGCTGAAGTACAGTGCGGACATGGTTTCTGTGGACGAGCAGATTTTCAGAAAAGATCAGAATGTCATCCAGATAGATGAAAAACAAACTGGTACAGCAGATCTCTGAAGATTTCATTGACAAAGTTTTGAAACACGGCTGGAGCATTACACAGACCAAAAGGCATCACCAGGTATTCGTAATGCCCGTCTCTAGTGTTGAATGCAGTCTTCCCTTCATCACCCTCCCGTATTCGAATGAGATTGTACGCGCCTCTGAGATCCAACTTGGTGAAAATGGAGGCACCCTTCAACCTATCGAATAGCTCAGATATCAAGGGTAAGGGGTATCGATTTTTAATAGTAACCGCATTTAAACCTCGATAATCGATGCAGGGTCTTAAGGTACCATACTTTTTGGCAACAAAAAAGAACCCTGCCCCTGCAGGCGATGAGGATTTCCAGATGAAACCTCTCTCCAGATTCTCTGCGACATACTCAGACATGGCCTGGGTCTCTGGGATGGACAGAGGGTAGGTACGACCCCTGGGTAGAGTTTCTCTGGGGACAAGATCAATAGCACAGTCAAAAGACCTGTGGGGAAGAAGCACCTCAGCTGATTTCTTACAGAACACATCCCGGTAATCGCTGTATGCAGTGGGAAGATCAGAAGAAACAGAAGTGGCAGCAACTGGAAGACTCTCCTTGGGGGCCACCTTGAGAAGACACGACGAGAAACAAGAGGAACCCCAGGCCAGGATCTGCCCAGAGACCCAGTCCACATGTGGAGAGTGGAGCTGTAGCCAAGGAAGGCCCAATACAACAGGGGTAGAGGCCTTGGGTAGAATGAGAAAGGATATCCACTCCTGGTGGAGAATCCCTACCGACATCCTAATGGGTAGCGTCTGGAAGCGAATAGGGCCCCCTGGGAGAACAGTGCCATCAATTGCCGAGACTACCAATGGGGTAGTGAGAGGTGAAAGGGTAAGCTTCATAGAAGAAGCAGTTCTCCAATCCATAAAATTGCCGGCAGCCCCGGAATCCAGATGTGCAAGGGTTGATTGAGGAGAAGTGCCTACATGAAGGAACACCGGCAAGAGAAGGCGAGAAGGTGATGTTTCTGGGTCCAATACTCCACCTTCCAAATGTATTAGACCCAAGCGTTTCCCGGACGAAGCGAGCAGGAGTCACGAAAATGACCCTTGCCCCCACAATAGAGGCACAAGCCCAGAGTTCTGCGCCTAGCACGTTCTTGGGGGGTTAGTCTGGTCCGGCCCAGCTGCATAGGTTCCTCAGCAGGTGGAGGATGCTCCACGCGATGAAGGGAGGGGAGCTCAGACTGGCTAGGACCCAGAGAGTGCTGGCGCCTTTTTTCTAGGGACCTCTCTTGAAAACGAATGTCAATCTGATTGCATAACGAAATTACATCATCCAGACCGACGGGAATGGCTCTTCCCGCTAATTCGTCTTTCACTCGGTCAGAGAGGCCATGTAAAAAGGTAGCGACCAGGGCCTCATTATTCCAGCTCAATTCAGCTGTGTGGATACAGAACTGAAGAGCATATTGTCCCACTGAACTAGATTCTTGGCGAAGACGTAAGACAGCACTAGCCGCTGAAGAAGCCCGAGCTGGCTCTTCAAAGATATTACGAAAGAGCTTCAAAAAGTCACACATGCTGGAAACCACCGGATCATTCCTCTCCCACAGGGGGGCAGCCCAGGCTAAAGCTTCACCGGAGAGGAGGGAAATGATATAGGCTACCTTAGCCCGGTCAGACAGGAAGTTTTGAGGCTGAAGCTCAAAATGAATCGTGCATTGGCTGAGAAACCCCCTGCAGGCCTTGGAGTCCCCAGAGAAACGGAATGGAGCTGGCAGTTTTAGTGAGTGTGTGGCTGCGACTGGTGCGATAGGTACAGCCGCTGGTTGTACTTGAGGTTTGCGGATTCTGGGTTCCCAAGGAGGCCTGAAGCTGCTCGAATTGAGAAGCCAGATCCTGGAGGAATCGCATCACCTGAGTCTGACTCGATTCCTGGGTTTCAAGTCTGCGGACTATGCCCCGTAATGGATCATCCGCGGGGAGTGGCATATCAGCCGGGTCCATGGCTGATCAAACTGTCAGGTCACCTGTGGCCAGATGACAGGTGCACACCGTAGGGGGACAGGAGTGCACCACAAGATAGTGAACCCTATGGCTGACTGCTGCGGATAGGAAACTGGGTGGTTGTGGAAAGCGGGACCAGAGGAGCACAACCGGGATCCCACAGGAAGCTAGAGCCAAGATTCCCCAGGGTGCGGAGTCTAAGACCCAGCAGGTCTTCTCCAGAGCCTCTAGTGGTGAGGATGTTACGCTGCAGGCTAGGTCCAGGTCGCGGCCCCTAGAGTGTCCTAGCTCACGCCCCGTAGGGTAAGGGGAGAAGAGGGGAAGCAGCAGCACAAGATACAAGAATAACGAATAACAAGCCGAAGGTCAAGGGTCACAAGCAGACAAGGATAACGAAGGACAAGCCGAAGGTCAAGGGTCACAAGCAGACAGGGATAGTCGGGGACAAGCCAATAATGTAACAGAGAGACAGACGTAGCACACGGCAGGCAGGAACCCAAACATACAATGCATAACAAACACATTGATCAGCAAAGCAGGCTTGCAGTGCACAGGTTAATATAGTGTTCTGTGATAGGGCCTGGGGTGGAGTCAGGCTGGGAGGAGATTATAAAGGAAGCCAGGTGAGAGAGAGACTGGCCTCTAAGATGAACGCATGAGGAGGAAAGGTAAGATGGCAGACAGACATTAATGCATATCCATGACATTGTGTTTGTTCAAATAGGCACTTCTCCAATTTAGCATATTGACAATTGTCCCGTAGACGCTGTAGCACAGCTTTCACATGGAGACGATGGGTGAGTAAGTCTGGTGAGAAAATAAGCATATCATCCAGATATACAATAACACAGACATACAGAAGGTCGCGGAAGATCTCATTAACCACATTTTGGAAGACAGCTGGGGCATTGCATACGCAAAAGGGCATCACAAGATATTCATAATGTCCGTCCCTGGTGTTAAAGGCGGTCTTCCACTCGTCTCCTTCCCGGATTCTTATTAAATTGTAGGCCCCTCTAAGATCCAATTTGGTAAAAACATGAGAACCTCGCAATCTGTCAAAGAGTTCTGAAATTAAAGAAGAGGGTATCGGTTCTTCACGGTGATGGCGTTAAGGCCCCTGTAGTCGATGCATGGACGGAGTGAACCATCTTTTTTCCCTACAAAGAAAAACCCGGCTCCGGCAGGTGAGTTGGATTTCCTGATGAAACCCTTTTGCAGGTTTTCCTGAATGTATTCAGACATGGCTTGTGTCTCTGGGATAGATAGAGGGTAGACTCGGCCTCTGGGAGGAGAGGTCCCTGGTAACAGATCAATGGAGCAGTCATAGTCTCTTTGAGAAGGAAGGCGATCAGCGGACTTTTTGCAGAAAACATCTCGGAAGGACTGATATTGGGAAGGCAACATGGGAGTTGTTGAGGTTTCAGCCAGAGGAATGGAAGGCGGTGGTATTACCTTGGAAACGCATTGTTGCTGACACTGAGGACCCCAAGCCAATACTTGTCCAGAGTTCCAATCAAGATGCGGGGAGTGTTTCTGTAACCATGGAAGACCCAGAATGATGGGACTGGAGGATTTAGGCAGAATTAGTAAAGAGATTTCCTCACCATGCAAAACCCCAATGCGTAACTCCATAGGAGGGGTTTTAAATTGGATGGGGCTCATTGGCAAGAAGGAGCCATCTACTGCAGTCACGGAGAGGGGTATAGCCAGGGCAACAAAGAGAATGCCCTAATCGGAAGCCAAAGATTGCTCAATGAAATTCCCGGCTGCTCCAGAGTCCACATATGCAGAGAGTTGATAGGCATTTTGAGCCCAGTGGATAGACACCGGTAGGGTGAAACGAGAGAGGCTGACAGAGTTAAAGGAACGGTCTAGATCACCTCTCTCCGAGTGACCTAGACCCTGGAGTTTCCCGGACGGACTGGACAGGACAGGAGTTCAAGAGATGTCCTTTATCACCGCAATAAAGGCACAAGCCCAAACCCATGCGCCGGGCACATTCCTCTGGAGAGAGGCGAGTTCGCAAAAGCTGCATAGGTTCTTCCAACGTTTGAAAGGTTGAAGACGGAGAGGGTTCAACAAGTCTTTGGAGTGCCTGTGCTGGACGGCCAGCAGGGGGATGACTGGATCTGGATCTCTCCAGGGCCCGCTCCTGAAAACGAATGTCTATTTGAACGCTTAATGCGATTAAATCATCCAATGTGGTAGGAATGGTGCGTCCAGCGAGTTCATCCTTTACACGCTCAGATAGGCCTTGCCAGAAGGTAGCGGTAAGAGCCTCATTATTCCATTTGAGTTCAGCGGCCAGCGTTCGGAATTGAACTGCGTATTGACCGACTGTCATTCCTTGCTGATGGAGACGAAGGAGGGCCCCAGCAGCAGAAGACACTCTGCCGGGCTCATCAAAAGTTTTCCGGAAAGCATCCAAAAAGGCCTGGAGGTCGGAGGTGATAGAATCGTGTTGTTCCCAGAGTGGGGAGGCCCAAGCTAGGGCATCACCAGAAAGTAGAGAGATGATATATGTGACTCTGTGCGATCAGTTGGAAAATGGTGGCTGGAAAGTTCAAAGTGGATGGAACACTGATTAATGAAGCCACGACAAGCCTTAGGGTCGCCAGAAAAATGAAGTGGTGGTGGCAGATGCAAGCAGGGATTGCCTGGAGAGGCAGGTAACACGGGAGCAGATGAGGCAGAAGCAGGAGCCAAAGGAGCTGAAGTTGCAGCGACTTGCAGGCGATCCAGGCGGGAGGCAAGATCCTGTAGAAACAGCATTATTTGCCCTTGATTTGCTTGCTGGGAGTTAAGTCGCTGAACTAGATGTTGCATCTGGTCCTCAGTCAGTGGCCGACTCTCTGAGGAGCTCATGGTTTGAGCAAACTGTCACAATAGTACTGAAGTGAGCCCACAGGCGAGCAGGTGACACGGGATCCCCCAGGCGTGGAATCTAAGGGCCAGCCAGTATTCTGCCAGGGACCCCCTCACGGGGGTTTGGGCTTAGCTGCGTGCTGACCCCTGGTCACGACCCCCAGGTTCATCCTGCTTGCGAGGAGAGTACCTGAAGACACAGAGGGATGGATGGATGGATGGATAAAGCAAAAGGAGAGCCAGATATCGAGCCACGGTCGGGGCGGGCAGCAGACAGCGTAAACAGGAGGACTAGCCGATTCGGTACACAAGAAGTCTGGTTAAGTGAGTTACAGGCAGGGAGCTCTGAAACAAGAGTTGCTCAAGCAACCAGAAACTGGTCTGAGTGCAATTTAAATAGTGAGGCACATGGGAGGCTGGACAGGAAGTAGCAGGAAAGAAGAATATATTAAGCCACAGGTGAAGCCGGCGACACCCATAGCTGCAGAGTGCAGCCAGAGCTGAACACAAGTTAGTGGAACAACAGGTGCCAGCCGACCTACAGCAGTATAGGTAAGACACAGATCAGCTCCGCAGCTGATCTGTGACAGAGAAGGTGGCCGTCTGACCGATGCGTTCAGACAATTTTTTAGTCCGCAGCCCCAAGGTATGATCGGTTCCAGCAACTATAGCCAGCGTCTGATTCACATGGTGCAGGAATACCTAGGGGCAAGATCAGACTTGGATACCTTTCCCACCGAAAACCCTCTGGGTTACTGGGTCTTGAGGATGGATCACTGGCCAGAGCTTGCAAAGTATGCAATTGAGCTACTGGCCTGTCCTGCATCCAGCGTTCTTTTGGAACGCACATTCAGTGCTGCTGGAGGCTTTGGAACCGATCACAGGGTGCGCCTGTCCACCGACTCGGTCGATCGGCTGACCTTCATAAAAATGAATCGGTCTTGGATCACCAGCTACCAAGCATCTGATGCTGATGTAACCGAATACATTTTATTTGAATGTCAGATCCCTTCAAGACTGCCTATGCTGATGCTGAGTGACTATCCTGTTATGCTGAGTGACTATCCTCTTCCTCCTCAATGTTCATGTTGATAGCTTGTAAGAACATTTTTGGTTCTGGGCACCGCCACCAGTGGCTAAGGCCCAATTTTTCTGCCCCTGTTTAACCGGGGCGTGTAATTACAATTTTTGCTGTAATACTTTGCAGCAGGGCTCATTCCTGCACTCCAACTAGAGTATCTGTGAGGGATTGCAGTGTTGTGGCACCAGCACCAGTGCCTTAGGCCCAATTTTTCTGCCCCTGTTCAACAGGGGCATGTAATTACAATTCTTGATCTAATATTTCACAGCAGGGCCCATTCCTGCACCCACCAAGAGTAACTGTGAGGACTTACAGTGTTGTAGCACCAGCACCAGCACCAGCACCAAAGGCCCAATTTTTCTGTCACTGTTCAACAATGGAATGTAATTACAATTCTTGATATAATAGTTCACAGCAGGGCGTTCCAGCGCCCACCAAGAGTAACTGTGAGGGCTTACAGTACTGTGGCAACACCAACACCTAGGGCTCAAATTTCTGCAGAGTACATAGGGCAGGCCCCTACTTTCAAACATCCGACTTACAAACGACTCGAATGCCGCGTACACACGACCGTTTTTAATGTCATTGAAAAAAACAACGTTTTTCTCGACGTGATTCTTCCCAAGCCTGTCTTGCCTACACACGATCATGAAAAACAATGCTTGAGCAAAGCGCAGTGACGTATGAAATGTACGAAGGCACTATAAAGGCGAAGTTCCATTCGGATGGCGCCACCCTTTGGGCTGCTTTTGCTGATCCTTGTGTTAGTAAATTTTGGTGAGAGACGATTCGCGCTTTTCAGCCTCGTGCTCTTCAGTCCGTTACAGCGTGACTAATGTGCTATCTCCATTACGAAAGCTAGTTTTACCAGAACGAGCGCTCCCGTCTCATCACTTGCTTCTGAGCACGACGAGAAACATTAGAGCATGTTCCAAATTTTTAATGGCCATTTTTCACATCGTGAAAAATGCTCTGGAGCCCACACACGAACGTTTTTAATGACCAAATAAAAAAATAGCATTTTTCTCGTCATGAAAAACAGTCTAAAATCTACCCCTAGGAAGGGAAATTCTCTCCTGTAAGAGTTAAAATGGGGAAAAAGGTGTCTCATCTCCACTGATGCTTTATCACCAATCCTTGTTTCCATAAAAAAAACAAATTGTCATCTTCTGAACAGGTGCACAGACAGCAAAACAAATGTTACAGGGGTGATAACCCTCCCCTATGTTTTCCAAAAAGCTTAAAAATCGATTTTTTGGCTGGAGCTACACTTTAAAAATGTACCAGTTCAAAATTACAAACAGATTCTACTTAAGAACAAACCTACAGTCCCTGTCTTGTTTGCACCGCCTGTATACTGCTGTTCAGAGTATATAGGGCCTGGGGGCCCCACGCCTTTCGTTTTTTAAATTTGGGTGCGGGGTTCCCCTTAATATCCATACAAGACCCAAAGGGCCTGGTAATGGGCTGGGGGGGAGGGGGTACCCATGCCGTTTTTCTCAATGATTTTCATCCATATTGCCGGGGCCAGACATTACATTAAAGCCACAAGCAGTTTTAAATGACTTCTATTCCTTTAGAAATGTCATTTTGTACAGGGACAATTATAAACATGGGAAACACGGGCCACTTTACAGGCACACTATAGACAACCCCCAGGCATGATATTTAAAGGAATATTTCACTTTTATTTTTTCACTTTAAGCATCATTAACCACTTAAGGACCGGACCATTACGCAGCTTAATGACAAGAGGTGTTTTCACAATTTGGCACTGCGCTGCTTTAACTGGAAATTGTGCGGACATGCAATGTTGTACTCAAACGAAATTTGCGTCCTTTTCTTCCTACAAATAGAGATTTCTTTTAATGGTATTTGATTGCCTCTGCGATTTTTATTTTTTGCGATATAAACGGAAAAAGACCGCACATTTTGAAAAAAATACATATTTTCTACTTTTTGTTATAAGACAAATCGAATAAACTAAATTTTAGTCATACATTTAGGCCAAAATGTATTCAGCCACATGTCTTTAGTAAAAAAAATGTCAATAAGTGTATATTTATTGGTTTGCGCAAAAGTTATAGCGTCTACAAACTAGGGTACATTTTCTGGAATTTACACAGCTTTTAATTTATGACTGCCTATCTCATTTCTTGAGGTGCTAAAATGGCAGGGCAGTACAAAACCCCCAAGGAAATTGCTGAGAGGCATGTTGAGCCCATTGAATACAATTTTTTTTTGTTCCAAAAAAAAAAAAATTACAAAAAGTTGTCACTAAATGATATATTGCTCACACATGCCATGGTTATATGTGGAATTGCACCCCAAAATACATTTGGCTGCTTCTCCTGAGTACAGGGATACCACATGTGTGGGACTTTTTGAGAGCCTAGCCGCGTACGGGACCCCGAAAACCAAGCACCGCCTTCAAGAATTCTAAGGGCGCAAATTTTTGATTTCACTCCTCACTACCTATCACAATTTTGAAGGCCTTAAAATGTCAAATAGAACAAAACCCACCCAAATGACCCCATTTTGGAAAGTAGACACCCCAAGCTATTTGCTGAGAGGCATGTTGAGTCCATGGAATATTTTATATTTTGCCACAAGTTGCGGGAATATGACAAACTTTTTTTTTTTTTGCACAAAGTTGTCACTAAATGATATATTGCTCACACATGCCATTGGCATATGTGAAATTACACCCCAAAATACATTCTGCTGCTTTTCCTGAGTACGGGGATACCACATGTTTGGGACTTTTGGGAGCCTAGCCGCGTACGGGACCCCGAAAACCAAGCACCTTCTTCAAGATTTCTAAGGGCATAAATTTTTGATTTCACTCATCACTACCTATCACAGTTTTGAAGGCCATAAAATGCCAAGATGGCACAAAACCCCTCCAAATGACCCCATTTTAGAAAGTAGATACCCCAAGCTATTTGCTGAGAGGCATGTTGAGCCCATTGAATATTTTTATTTTTTTGTCCCAAGTGATTGAATAATGACAAAAAAAAAAAAAATTACAAAAAGTTGTCACTAAATGATATATTGCTCACACATGCAATGGTTATATGTGGAATTACACCCCAAAATAAATTTTGCTGCTTCTCTTGAGTACGGGGATACCACATGTATGGGACTTTTTGGGAGTCTAGCCGCGTACAGGACCCTGAAAACCAAGCACCGCCTTCAGGATTTCTAAGAGCGTAAATTTTTGATTTCACTCCTCACTACCCATCACAGTTTTGAAGGCCATAAAATGCCAAGATAGCACAAACCCCCCCAAATGACCCCATTTTGGAAAGTAGACATCCCAAGCTATTTGCTGAGAGGCATGGTGAGTATTTTACAGCTCTCATTTGTTTTTGAAAATTAAGAAAGAAAATAATTTTTTTTTTTTTTTCAATTTTCAAAACTTTGTGACAAAAACCGAGATCTGCAAAATACTCACCATACCTCTCAGCAAATAGCTTGGGGTGTCTACTTTCCAAAATGGGGTCATTTGGGGGGGTTTGTGCCATCTGGGCATTCCATGGCCTCTGAAACTGTGATAGGCAGTGAGAAGTGAAATCAAAAATTTACACCCTTAGAAAGCCTGAAGGCGGTGCTTGGTTTTTGGGGTCCCGTACGCGGCTAGGCTCCCAAAAAGTCCCACACATGTGGTGTCCCCGTACTCAGGAGAAGCAACAGAATGTATTTTGGGGTGCAATTCCACATATAACCATGGCATGTTTGAGCAATATATAATTTAGTGACAACTTTTTGTAAATTTTTTTTTTTTTTGTCATTATTCAATCACTTGGGACAAAAAAAGAATATTCAATGGGCTCAAGATGCTTCTCAGCAAATAGCTTGGGGTGTCTACTTTCCAAAATGGGGTCATTTGGGGGGGTTTTGAACTGTCCTGGCATTTTATGCACAACATTAGGAAGCTTATGTCACACATCATCCACTCTTCTAACCACTTGAAGACAAAGCCCTTTCTGACACTTTTTGTTTACATGAAAACATATTTTTTTTTGGCAAAAAAATTACGTTGAACCCCCAAACATTATATCTTTTTTTAAAGCAAAGGCCCTACAGATTAAAATAGTGGGTGTTGCATTTTTTTTTTCCACACAGTATTTGCGCAGCGATTTTTCAAACGCATTTTTTTGGGAAAAAATACACTTTTTTTATTTTAATGCACTAAAACACACTATATTGCCCAAATGTTTGATGAAATAAAAAAGAGGATCTTAGGCCGAGTACATGGATACCAAACACGACATGATTTAAAATTGCGCACAAACGCGCAGCGGCGACAAACTAAATACATTTTTAAAGGCCTTTAAAAGCCTTTACAGGTTACCACATTAGATTTACAGAGGAGGTCTACTGCTAAAATGACTGCCCTCGATCTGACCTTTGCGGTGATACCTCACATGCATGGTGCAATTGCTGTTTACATATGACGCTAGACCGACGCTTGCGTTCGACTTTGCGCAAGAGCAGGGGGGACAGGGGTGCTATTTGTTTTATTTTTTTATTATTTATTTTGCTTTTTTTATTTTATTTTTAAACTGTTCCTTCCATATATTTTTTTTTTACCATTTTTATTGTTATCTCAGGTAATGTAAATATGCCCTATGATAGCAATAGGTAGTGACAGGTACTCTTTTTTTTAAAAAAATTGGGGGGTTAGACCCTAGATCTTTCCTCTGCCCTCAAAGCATCTGACCACACCAAGATCGGTGTGATAAAATGCTTTCCCAATGGCGCTGTTTAAATCCGGGGGGGGGGACATTCCCTGCCATTGCTTGTAAAAGCAGTCTAGAGGCTAATTAGCCGCTATAATTTCTTTTACATGAAAGCCGACCGCTGGCTGAAAAGAATGATACCAAGATGATACCTAAACCCACAGACATCTTTCTGGTATAACCATTCAAAGTCCTGTAACATACCAGTACGTTGCTGGTCCTTGTTGAACATGTATTGTAATCTTTTTTTTCATGCAGCCTGTTGGCTGAATGAAAAAAAGAGATTGATCGGTGGGTATGCCCACCATTAGAATACCTTCCTTCATCCACCCACTTCTAATGATGGGCATACATGCACCATTTATATATGCCGAAGCATGGGGGCATCCTCCCGCAAAAAAGTTATGCCGCGTACACACGGTCTGACTTTTCCATGGGCAAGCCTCCGTCGGAATTTCGACCGTATGTACGTGGCATAAAAGGTTATGCCGCGTACATACGGTCAGACTTTTCCATGGGCAAGCCTCCGTCGGAATTTTGACCGTATGTATGCGGCATTAGGAGCAAAATCGCTCCTCCGCCCCTGCTGCCCCCATGCTTCGGCATATATGCTCTTTTTTTTTTACTGTGGTGGTGAAATCACCTCCTACAGCGTTGGAGTCACGGCTTTATGTATAGTGGGAGCAAACGCTGTTGCTGTCAAGATAAATAAATCCGCGCTGCAACTGAATGGCATACCTGCTAAGCAAATGATGGTTAACATTAAAACAAAGTAACATTACAGCATAACAGTAAGACCTTACCATACCATACCTGCAAAGCAAATACCAAAAAAAAAACTAGTAAAAAATAAAACATTTTTTTAACGCAACCTGTGCCTAAAATATATATATGCCGAAGCATGGGGGCATCCTCCCACAAAAAAGTTATGCCGCTGTGGTAGTGTGGTACCCCACCAGTGTATGAATACAGGATTCTCAACCAGGCAGGTTGAGGGGCTCCAGGGTATTTGCTTGTTTGGGAGGAAACTGGCTTTTCAGTTTCCTCATGATTTACTAAAGTCCACTTTGGGACCTGGAGCTTGGGGATTTCTTAGAGATCTGGGTGGGATGAAATCGCCAGTCCTGGATCCGGGTTTTGAGACTCAACTGCACACTGATTGTTCAGGTGTGTGTGGGCCTGATAGTAGAGTCAGGACCAGCATTCTGGGCTCCACCCTCCTGACGAGTGCAGGTGTGCACTGGGTAAGCCAGAGAGTGCAGGTGTGCACAGTGGAAGCCAGAGACCCAAGTCTGAGGATCTGCTATCTAAACGGATGGTCTTTGCAAGGGAAGAGTCTGTAGGAGACAGGTGAGAGCCTGAAGTAGAAGGACTGAGCAGCACTGCAGTATGTATAAGCCAGGAGGCTGAATGTCATTTTGTTGATAAAAATGAGTGCTGAAACCCCTGCGAGGGAAACCTTTGATTTTGTTTTGAACTTCTTTTAATAAAAATGGACAAACAAAGCCCTTTAAAAAGAAGAACCAGCGAGTGGCGGTATCCTTCAAGCTTTACCTTTGATGCTAGTCCTTCACACTGCGTACATACGGTCAGACTTTTCCACGGGCAAGCCTCCGTCTGAATTTTGACCGTATGTACGCGGCATTAGGAGCAAAATCGCTCCTCCGCCCCTGCTGCCCCCATGCTTCGGCATATATGCTCTTTTTTTACTGTGGTGGTGAAATCACCTCCTACAGCGTTGGAGTCGCGGCTTTATGTATCGTGGGAGCAAACGCTGTTGCTGTCGAGATAAATAAATCTGCGCTGCAACTGAATGGCGTACCTGAAAACAAAAAGTTACATACCTGAAAAGCAAGCATGATAAAACATTGCAGAATAGAATACAGTAAAAAAGAGCAGAACAATAGAGAGAAAATAGAGAGAGAGAGAGAGAACAATAAAACGACAACTATTTTTTATTTATTTTTTTAGTTTTTTACGTTTTTTTGGGGGGGGGTTTTTACACTTTTTTTTTTACTCACTGTAACGGTTCAGGTCTCTCAAAATGTGATGGCATCTTGGGAGACCCTGTGTAAGTGTGTCCTAGTCTGTGAAATGCTGTACCCTACACTATTACGCAGGACAGAGTGGACAAAAATAACGGGTGTCACGCCTAAATCCGCGCTTGCTACAGACACAACATCTTTTTTGGGGGGCTCGTTGGGTAGGGGTACTCTCGAGGACATACGGATAATGCCTCTCATGCAGCCGGCTTACTGCATTTGGTAGGGGATGGTGAGGTGCAGAACCGCCTGGATACAGGAGTTCTGTGACTATCTCATCCTGGAATTTTAGGAGAGATAAAGTCCCGCCTGAAGCTCTGTATAGCACATGAGCGTTCAGCAAAGCCAATTGGAATAAGGATAGAGACACTTTTTTGTACCAGCGTCTCGCCTTACGGGCAATGTGATACAGCGCCAACTTCTGGTCGTTGAGGTCCACCCCTCCCATATTTTGGCTATATTCGTGGACACAGAGGGGTTTCTCCACAACACCAGTCGCCGTACGAATTTGGACTGTCGTGTCTGCATGAAGGGAGATAAGAAGGAAAACATTCTTATTATCCCTCCACTTGAGAGCGAGCAAATTATTACACTTCAAGCAGGCTCTCTCCCCCCAGCCTAAGACGGGAATCTACAAGCCCCTGGGAAAAACCCCGGCGATTAGGTCGCACGATGCCACATGCTCCAATCTGATGATCAAACAAGTGACTAAACAGTGGCACGCTCATGTAATAATATTCCACATACAAGTGGTACTCCTTTCCGAATTAGGGTGACACCAAGTTCCATACTATCTTGCCAGCGCTCCCTATGTAATCCGGGCAGTTGTCCGGCTCAACCTGACTGTCTTTTCCCTCATAAACCTTAAAGCTCTATACATAGCCTGTTGCCCTGTCACAGAACTTATAGAGGTTGACCCCGTATCTGGCACGCTTGCTGGGAAGGTACTGCTTGAAAGACAAGCGGCCAGAAAATTTAATCAGGGACTCATCAATGCAGACAACTTGATTGGGAATAAACAAGGCTGCAAAATGTTTGTTGAAGTGGTTTATGAGGGGCCGAATTTTGTAGAGCCGGTCGTATTCATGGTCTCCACGTGGACGACAAAGTTCATTGTCGTTGAAGTGCATGAACCGCAAAATCTGCTCGTTTCGTGTCCTGGGCATGGAGGCAGAGAACACGGCATGTGGTCAATTGGGTGCGTGGACCAATAAGCACGTATTGGCGAAAATTTATGTGTGCCCATGTTGAGGGAAAGGCCCAGAAAGCTCTTCAATTCAGAAACCGTAATTGGTCTCGAATTTCTGGCAAGGGAAGGCAACTGGGGATTAGCGGCGATGAATTGACCAGCATATAAATTACTCAGGTCCACAATAGATCTATAGAGATCTTCCGTGAAAAACAGCGAATAAAAATCAAGTGGCATAAAATCAGCTGTTTCCACCTGAATACCGGGTTGGGCAGTGTATGGGGGAAGTACGGGTGCTGCAGAAGTGGTGGGGACCCAATCAGGATAGGCGAATTCTGCAGGAAGGGTACTATGGGCACGACGGGCCTGCCTTTGACTTCTTCTTGGTGGCAGTGGGACACTACTTGTGCTTGCCACCTCACCAGTTTGAACTGCACTTATGGGACTTGCCACGTCACCACGTGATACTGCAGTGCTGGATGTACGCCCAGGCTGTACTAGGCCGCTGGTGCTTGCCAGTTCACCAGAAGGAATAGCGGCGCTAGTACTACTCTGCTCCATGATACGAGAGACCTGCGGTTCTTGCTCCTCAACAACCTCAGAAGATCGGGATCGGGTGCGCCTGACCTTAGCAGGGACCTCATCATCTTCGTCGCCCGGGCTATCTGACATGGAGCCGCTGTCTTCTACGGGAAGGTATTCTGAGCCTGAATCTGACAGATCCATGACCTCCTCTTCACTATCTGTCATGCTCAGAATCTCGTAGGCCTCTTTACTAGTGTACCTTCGATTTGCCATTTTGGGCTCTAAATTTAGGGGTACACTAGTAAGATTCACAGGAAAAAAAGCACCTGACTGTAGTCAGCAAATATCTCAAACGCTACAAAAAAAAACTGTTAGCGATCGCAGGGATCAGGCCTGACTCTGCGAACGCTGCAATTATGTGTGTTGTGTTTGGTAAGTTACAGGGATCGATCTATACTGCACTTGGGTGGGCTGGGCTGGGCGGAGGGGCTAAACGCAGGTGCTACCAGGTATCTGGGCTGATCCCACTAACACTGCATTTTTGGGAACCCTAAACCGCTGGGGACGCAAGTATAGATCTGATCAGATCAGATATTGATCTGTTCAGATACTATACCACTAAGGGAAGTGTATGCTTTGCGCTTGGATGATAGCGTTACTGGCACTAACCTAACGCTGCCTGGGGCGACGCAGACCCTCTCTGGCGCTAAAACCTAATTTATATCACCCGCCGGGCGATCAGGGGGTTAAACCTTTATTGGGTTATATATGGAGGGTGCCCTTATGCTATAAAAAGCAAACTAACCAACCAGCGTCACCCATAACACTTATACGGTGATCACTGGTGAAAGGGTTAACTAGGGGCAATCAGGGGGTTAAAACCTTTATTGGGTAATATATGGGGGTACCTGGCGATATATTAAAACCTGACGGGTAACCTAAATAACTAACTGGCTAACCAGTGTCACCAGTGACACTTATACAGTGATCACTGGTGAAAGGGTTAACTCTAGGGGCGATAAAGGGGTTAAACCTTTATTATATAATATATGGGGGTACCTGATGCTATAAAAACCTGCGGCAAACCTAAAAAAAATAACTTGCTACCTAGGGGCACCACCGACACTAATACAGCGATCGGAAAAACAATTGCTTAGTGACGCTGGCGATACTGGATGAAAGGGTTACCTGGGGGGCAATCAATGGGTTAAACCTTTATTAGGGGGGTTTAGGGGGCTACCCTGGACCTAAAGGGGCCTAAACCTAACTGCCCTGCAACTTTTTACTGTCACAGATGACACTAAATGCAGCGATCAGAAAAAAAATGATCACTGCAATCAGTGACACTGTGACTGGGGGCTGGGGGGTGACCTGGGGGGTGATCTGGGGGTGACTGGGGGGTGAAAAGTGTGCCTACATGTGCTGGTGTCAGTGGGCTGTTGGTGCACTTACTGTGAGATGTCTTCTCTCCTCGCGCCGGATCGAAAAGACCGCCACGAGGAGAGATGACATCACTTCCTCTGCCTGTGTTTACATTTACACAGCAGAGGAAGCATATCATTCGCTGGGAGCGATCGCGAGGGGTTGGCCAGCAACGAATGGCCGTCCCCTCATCACGGATCGCTCCCGCAATGCTAACCACCGCTCATTGTACCGGAGGGGGGTCCGATTGGACCCCCCACCCATACAAAGGCAGGCACGTACAGGTACGTGAGTTTGCTTGTCCGTGCCATTCTGCCGACGTATATGTACAGTGAGCGGTCGTTAAGGGGTTAAAATCACTGCTCCTGAAAAAACTGCAGTTTTTAAAACTTTTTTTTCATTGATATATGTACCCCGGGGCACGACCCGGGTCCCCAAACCCTTTTTAGGACAATAACTTGCATATTAGCCTGGATGCGAACCGAAAGGGGGGTGTTCGTCTCATCCCTACCCGCAGGCATCATTCTGGTATAACCACTCAAAGTCCAGCAACATACCAGTACATTGCTGGTCCTTGTTGGGCATATATTGTAATCTTTTTTTTTCATGCAGCCTGTGGGCTGAATGAAAAAAAAAACTATATGTATAGCCTGTTGCCCTATCACAGAGCATCTCGACCCCATATCTTGACCCCATATCTGGCCGCTTGCTGGGAAGATGTTTGAAAGACAAGCGGCCAGAAAACTTTGCAGGGACTCATCAATGCAGACAACTTGATCGGGAGTAAACAAGGCTGCAAAACGTTTGTTGAAGTGGTTTATGAGGGGCCGAATTTTGTAGAGACAATCGTATCCAGGGTCTCCCCGAGGACGACAGAGTTCATTGTTGTTGAAGTGCATGAACCGCAAGATCTGCTAGTATCGTGCCCTGGCCATGGAGACAGAGAACAGGGGCATATGGTAAATTGGGTCAGTGGACCAATATGACCGCAACATACTCATTTTATTTATGCCCATGAGGAGGGATAGGCCCAGAAAGGACTTAAATTCGGAAACCGTAATTGGTTTCCAATCTCTGGCAAGGGAGGACAACTGGGGATTAGCGGCAATGAATTGACCAGCATACAAATTGCTTTGGTCCACAATAGATCTATAGAGATCTTCCGTGAAAAACAGCGAATAAAAATCAAGTGATGTCAAATCAACTGTTTCCACCTGAATTCCACGGGCTGGCCAGTGAATGGGGGAAGTACGGGTGCTGCAGAAGTGGTGGGCTCCCAATTAGGATTGGCAGATTTTGCAGGAAGGACACTATGGGTACGACGGGCCTGTCTTTGTCTTCTTGGTGGCAGCGGGACACTTCTCGTTCAGATATTGATATTGATCCGTTCAGATACTATACTACTAAGGGAGGTGTATGCTGCGTGCGTGGGTGTTAGCGCTACTGGCACTAACCTAACGCTGCCTCGGGTGACGCAGACCCTATCTTACACTAAAACCTAACTGATATCACCCACCGGGCGATCAGTGGGTTAAACCTTTATTGGGTAATAAACGGCGGGTGCCCTGTTGCTATAAAAAACAAATTAACTGACCAGCGTCACCCGTAACACTTTTACGGTGATCACTGGTGACAGGGGGTGAAAGGGTTAACTGGGGCAATCAGGGGTTAAAACCTTTATTAGGTAGTATATGGTGGTACCTGACGCTATAAAAACCAGACAGTGAACCTAAACTAACTAGAGTCACCCGTGACACCAATACAGCAATCAGAAAAAAAGATGTATTAGTGACACTGGCGACAGGGGGTGAAAGGGTTAACTGGGGGCAATCAATGGGTTAAACCTTTATTAGGGGGGGCTAGGGGGATAGCCTAGACCTAAAGGGGCCTACCACTAATTGCCCTAACACTTATAACAGTCACAAATGACACCAAATGCAGTGATCAGTAAAAATATGAAAACTGCTATTGGGTGCATGGGTTAACTGGGGGGGGGTGATCTGGGGGTGATTGGGGGGTGATTTGTGTGCCTATGTGTACTGGTGTTAGTGGTCTGTTGGTGCAACTCACTTTGAGACGTCTTCTCTCCTCGGCTCCCGAACGAAAAAGGAAGCTCGAGGAGAGATGACCTCACTTCCTCTGACCTGTGTTTACAGTTCACAAGCAGAGGAAGCAGCTCATTCATCAGGAGCGATCGTGAGGGGGGGCATGAATCAGTGGCCTCCCCTCAGGACGGACCGCTCCTGGAACGCGCCCCACGCCCGCTGGAAGAGAGGGACATACCTGTACGCCCATATGCCTGCCCGTGCCATTCTGCCTACGTATATCGTCGTGCAGCGGTCGGCAAGTGGTTAACTCCCCACTTAATCAAATTTCCAGCAAGCAAAGGGTGAGCATACACACCCTTTTGCCTTTTTTTTTTTTTTTTACAGCTCTAAGCAGAGAACAACTCTGCACTTGTTACATAGAATCGTGTAAATGCTGGATTAGGATCGTGTGGGAGGTTGAATCGAGTTTGCAATTTTTTTAACGATTAATCGTGCCGCTCTGGTGCTGGAAAGGTAGAGGAGGGGTTATATGTCTTCCTAGCAGCTAGCATCAAGTGGAGATGAATTACTGGAGATTTACTGGCTACTGGGAGTGATTCTACCCATCGCCGAAGAGATTACCCCAAATCTCCTGCTGATCAATCCCAGCACTGTACTCCCAACCCCACCCCTCATCTCTAACATGGCGTTCACTGCCAATCATAAACTAGCTGATCCAGGGCTGGACTGGGACCAAAATTTGGCCCTGGACTTCATCCAGACCGGCTCACTTTAATTTAATAAAATGCTGCCCCCCACCCCCCCAAAAAATCACACCTACTAAAAGGCCCCTACATCCATTATTGTATATCATGAGAGGGTGAGCGAGAGGGGAATGAGAGAGAGAGAGAGAGAGAGAGGGAGGGTTGAGGCAAAGGGGATGAGAGGGGTTGGGTGAGAGAGGGGTGAGTGTAAAAGAGAGGGGGTGAGTGTAGGACCCCTTTCACACTGAGGCGTTTTTCAGGCGCTTTTTGGCTAAAAATAGCGTCTGTAAAGCCCCTGAAAAACGCCTCCGCTGCAGTCCCAGTGTGAAAGTCCTCCAAGCAGCATCTTTGGGGCGGTGGAGAAGCTCCTGCCCATTGAAATGAATGGCTGAGAGACAGAGGAGGGGTATGGGAGACAGAGGGGGAAGCTGAGAGACAATGGGAGGGAGCTGAGAGACAATGGGAGGGAGCTGAGAGACAGTGGAGGGGAGCTGAGAGACAGTGGAGGGGAGCTGAGAGACAGTGGAGGGGAGCTGAGAGACAGTGGAGGAGAGCTGAGAGACAGTGGAGGAGAGCTGAGAGACAGAGGAGGAGAGCTGAGAGACAGAGGAGGAGAGCTGAGAGACAGAGGAGGAGAGCTGAGAGACAGAGGAGGAGAGCTGAGAGACAGAGGAGGAGAGCTGAGAGACAGAGGAGGAGAGCTGAGAGACAGAGGGGAGCTGAGAGAGAGAGAGGAGGGGGATACAAGAGGGGGGGACTGAGAGACAGAGGGGGGGACTGAGAGACAGAGGGGGGGACTGAGAGACAGAGGGGGGGACTGAGAGACAGAGGGGGGGTCTGAGAGACAGACAGAGGGGGGTCTGAGAGACAGACAGAGGGGGAGAGCTGAGAGACAGACAGAGGGTGGGCTGAGAGATAGAGGGGGTCTGAGAGACAGAGGGGGGAGCTGAGAGACAGAGGGGGGAGCTGAGAGACAGAGGAGGAGAGTTGAGAGACAGTGGAGGGGAGCTGAGAGACAGTGGAGGGGAGCTGAGAGACAGTGGAGGAGAGCTGAGAGACAGTGGAGGAGAGCTGAGAGACAGAGGAGGAGAGCTGAGAGACAGAGGAGGAGAGCTGAGAGACAGAGGAGGAGAGCTGAGAGACAGAGGAGGAGAGCTGAGAGACAGAGGAGGGGTCTGAGAGACAGAGGAGGGGTCTGAAAGAGGAGAGACAGAGGGGGGACTGAGAGACAGAGGGGAGGGCTGAGACAGACCACATAGCACTGTCCCTTTCTGCAGTCCCTCCTCTGCTCACCTCCCCACTGTCTTAGTGTTCTGGCATGTTTGTGTAGGATGCCAGGTACCTGATGGCCATCAGCGGCAGCGCCGAGTCTCCCTCTTGATCCGGGGGGTGCTCACGCTGCTCTGCTCCTTACAGCAGTGCATGTTCTCTTCCTCCGCGCTCCCAGTCAGCCTGCCCTCCGGCCCAGGCCGCAAGGTTCCTGGAGCAGAGAGGAGGTGGAGGAATTGAGGTTCTGGGAGCGCCGGGGTGGCCGCGCTTGCTAGTGTCCGCCTCTTCGGTGGTCAGAGAGGGGGTGGAGCTCTTCTCCCTCGGAATTTTACATCCAACTGCCCGCCTCGATGGCCACCTTCCCCCGAATCCCCGCCGCTGTTTGCTGCCACGCTCCCGCTGCTGCCGAACTGCATAAAAAAACGGGCCACAAATTTTATTTATTTTTTATTTTTTGTGAGGGCCGCTGTTTGCTGCCACGCTCCCGCTGCCGCCGAACTGCATGAAAAAAACGGTCCACAAAAAAAATAAAATATATATATATATTTTTCTTTTAAAAACAGCCCACTGAGCCATCGGCCCACCGGGAAACTCCCAGTAGTCCCTATGGCCAGTCCATCCCTGGGCTGATCATTGTCACAGTTTCTAAAATCTCATAACCACTATCAAAATCATTTCTGAAAATCTCTAAGATTCTCATTGTGGTGCTGGAGGATGCAGGCTGTAAACACCACCCCTTACCATCACTCCCATCTACGTTTTAAATTTGCCAGGATCGGTCGTTTTGGTGTTGTCCGTTCACAAAAATTATCTAAATAATCAAGAACATTCATTGGTTGTCATATCAGCAAAAAAATCAACACCTCTGTGTCTGAAAACTGAATTGTCTGGGTCGCGCAAAATGATTGTGTTTGCTGTAGAGGGGTCGATGATTATTATTCGTGATCTGCTATTAATAGCCATATAACATATTAAAAGATGATATGTGACACAAGGGGTTTATGTACATGGCTGTATAAGATTTACACAGGATCATGCTGTCGGCAGTAAGGCTGGTTTCACACTGGGGCGGTGGCGGTATAGCGCCGCTATTTTTAGCGGCGCTATACCGTTGGGATTGCAGAGGTATTCGGCCGCTAGCGGTGCGGTTTTAACCCCTGCTAGCGGCCGAAAAAGGGTTAATACCACCCGCAAACCGCGGCTACAGCCGCGGTTTGCGGGCGGTATTCCCGCGGTATCCCATTCATTTCAATGGGAAGGAGCGGTGGAGGAGCGGTAAACACACCGCTCCTCTCACCGCTCCAAAGATGCGGCTGGCAGGACTTTTTTTCACGTCCTGTTAGCGCACCGCTCCAGTGTGAAAGCCCTCGGGGCTTTCACATTGGAGAGAAATGAGACGCTGTTTAGGCTCGGTTTGCAGGCGCTATTTTTAGCAAAATAGCGCCTGCAAACCGCCCCAGTGTGAAAGGGGCCTAAGTAGTCTGTACTGTGTCTGAACTCGCACGGATGTAAATGCAGTTATGTCTGTATGAGCTGAGGTGTGTACATTCTGCGCTACTGCTTATGTTTAAATATTGACGGTGTTTACATCTCTCCGCACTTCAGAATTCTCTGCCTATAGGCTCCTGCGATGTAAGGCCCCTTTCACACGGACGGATAGAATGGTGCTTTTATCTGCGGATTTTCTAGTTTTCTACCGCAGCTAAAAGCACACAATGCTTTCCTATGGCCCCATTCACACACTGCGTTTAGCTGCGATTTCGTTACATGCGGTTCGGTGCGAATAGAAAAAATAGAATTGAATGCGTCCAGGTGCGATGTAGCGCAGCTATCTGCACATAACTGCAGGTAATCGCAGTGCACTGTGTCAGCTGTGGATAGCAGCATGAACAAAAGAAAAAAACCACACGAAGCACATCAAAATAAAAATGGTTGCTATGGGGATGACAATAATGGCCAACCGCAGCTAAACGCAGCCGCAGCTAAACGCAGCCGCATGTAAACGCACGTAAACGCAGCTAAAAGCAGTGTACAAATGCAGCTGATCGCTGTGCCTGGGGTCTTGAATTTCAAAAGAAAGAAACATGCTTTTAACTGCGGCAGAACAGCCGCCCGTGTGAAAGGGGCCTAAATATGGCCCTGGGTGATCCAGGTATTGACAGCACAGGATCCTTCTGGAAGATCTCCTGGAGTACACAAGGCACACTGGTATAGGAACTCTGAAATCCACAGGGGAACATGAGGATTCGTAGGAACAAGAGACGAACTCTGGAGACACATGGGGCTTGGTATTTACAGACCTGGTGCGCAAACACCAAGCTGTACTTGCGCTTGGCCTTTAAGACAGTGTTGGGCAGCTGATTGGCTGCACACCAATGGCTCCAAACAAAAGGAATGAGGCACAAGTGTGTGTGACACACACATTGCAAGGTGGCAACATCACTGCTGCCTGTAGCACAGTACTGTGACTTGTAGGATCTCCAGGTAGGAACTAAAGCCCACATCTGAGATCAGTCCCCCCACCCCCTTCCCAAAAGGGGTACTCCTCTCCAAACAAAAAAAGAAAGAAGAAAAAAAAAAGGGACTGTATTCATACACCCCCCCCCCCCAAGGTGTCTTTAGTCCAGTGTTTTTACAGATCCTCTTCTTTCTAAGTCAGTATGTGGATCCTAAACACTGTAGAGAGTGTTGCAGTGAAGTGACATGCCACTGCTTTCTGCAGCATTCTCCTGTGAGTCCAGAGTAAAGGTGGGCCCTTTGTTACCTTGGGCTCAGTGTCGGAGATGGAATTGGTTTTTAGATTTTTACCACTTGAATGGGAGGGGCAGGCAAATGGGCCTACCTGTACATCCCTTTTTAAATATGCTGCCCCATGGGTGCGCAAACTCGATGTTTGCCAGCAGCCCGCAATTGCAGGGAGGAGAGGCAGAACGGGGAGATGCCTATGAAAACAAGGCATTTCCCTGTTCTGCAAGCAACATGACAGGGATCTACTGCTCCCAGTCATCGGGAGCAGTGATCTCTGTCATATTTTAGTGAGACCACCCCCCCTCACAGTTAGAATCACTCCCTAGGACACACTTAACCCCTTGATTGCCCCCTAGTGTTTAACCCCCTTCCCTGCCAGTGTCATTTATACAGTAATCAATGGCTATTTTTGTGTCAAAAGTGTCCGATATGTCCGCCATAATGTCGCAGATCCGATCAAAATTGCAGATCGCCGCCATTACTAGTAAAAAAAAATAATAATAAAAATGCAATAAATCTATCCCCTATTTTGTAGATGCTATAACTTTTGCGCAAACCAATGAATATACGCTTATTGCAATTTTTTTTTACCAAAAATATGTAGAAGAATACATATCGGCCTAAACTGAGGAAAAAAATTGTTTTTTTCTATATTTTTTGGGATATTTATTATAGCAAAAAGTAAAAAAATATTGCTTTTTTTGGGACATACTAAACTGCATATTGGGATGCTGGGATGATTGGATTATTGGCTGCAATACTGAGAACTCTCACTAGATGTCAGTGTACTTTATACAAATATACATGGTAATGACTCAAAATATGTTATTCTTTCCTACAGTGCTTGATACAATGTTGCAAGAAGCAGTTGCCAATGTTTAACTGATAATTATATGCGGCTGTACAACAGGATCATAGTAAATTATACAGAAGTAATGGAAACATTTAATTTGACCTGTTTTTGATGGGAATATGGGTAGAATTATTATTTGTCATGGGGTTTATGGGAGGAATATTATGTTAGCTCCTGACAATGAACATATATTTAACCCATTACTGATAATAGTATGCATATAATTATTTTTCTACATGGGGATTATGGGTTGAATATTGTAGTTAAACATACATACCGTATATACTCGAGTATAAGCCGAGTTTTTCAGCACCTTTTTTGTGCTGAAAATGCCCCCCTCGGCTTATACTCGAGTCACCTTTTTGCGCCTGATCTCCCGTATTTTGGGGAATCGGTACCGGCCGGCTGTAGGTCCTCTGGACCCCAATCTTGGCACACATGTAGCCCAACACTTCCTTTACAGGTATGCAAAGTTAATTGTCCGGGGGACCTACTGCCGGGGAGCACAGATTTTTCAAAACCGGGCACCCCTTCCATAGACTCCCATGTTAAACGGTCATTTCTCTGGTGATTTTGGGGACCCGGTACCGGACGGTCGTAGGTCTTCTGGACCCGAAACTTGGCACACGTGTAGCTCCATTTCTCCTTTACAAGTGTGCAAAGTTTTTTGTCTGGGGGACCTACAGCCATGGAGCAACGATTTTTTAAACCGGGCACCCCTTCCATAGACTCCCATGTTAAACGTCAGTCTAGTCATGGGCACAGTGAGGCATGGACACAGTGAGGCATGCACATGGACACAGTGAGGCATGCAGATGGACACCCTGGGCTTATACTCGAGTCAATACATTTTCCCATTTTTTTGTGGTAAAATTACGTGCCTCAGCTTATATTCTGGTCGGCTTATACTCGAGTATATACGGTAGTATATATTTAAACCCATTTCTGATAAGAATATGCATATAATTATTTTTTTACATGGGGATTATGGGTGGAATATTGTTTATAAATATACATAGTGTGAGGGGGTTAGCTCGGCAGCGGGTGTGTGAGACCCCCTGGAAGGGTTCACCACACAAAATTAGGCACAGCAGATAGTGGTAGGAGAAAACAAAAGGGTGTGGTTTTATTTGAACTATATACAGACAAAAAATATAGCAGAAAACAAAAGAAACAGGAAAAGAAATCCTGGTCAACTTGACCGCTCACTACACACGTTGGTGTCCTTAACTAACAACTAGGTACAGCCTTGTGCTGTCCCAGTCCCTAGCTCCCTGCTTTTAGAAGTTCTTAGCAATAACCACACAGGCTTTGGCTCACCGCACAGAGATCACACTCCCCAGACTATCCAAACAGATCGGGTTCCAGGTTGGAGCATCTCCCTTAGCATACTGGGATTTCTTGTAGAGGCCTTAATGAGCCCACTTACTTCAGCTGGGCTCATTAACTCTTCCCCTGCAAGACTCCCAGCACTCCCCCTAGTGGTATAAATTGGCCTAAAGCCTGAATCTAGGACATATATATCTTCCATCCTGGATGCAACCTGGTGATTTTACCTGCCTGCTGTCACGATATATATTAAAGTGGTTGTAAACCCTTTTTTTTTTTTTGACTAACCTGCAAGACAAAGCTATAATGAGCTAGTATGACTAGCATACTAGCTCATTATGTACCACTTACCTTCGATCGGGGCCCCCGAAGTCGTCCGTGTCCCTCCTCTAGCCGCATCCATCGCTGCAGCGATAGCCGGAATGTTACTTCCGGGTATTGCCGCTGCAGCCAATCACAGCGCCGCTCCGGCGCTGTGATTGGCCGGAGCGGAGAAGACGTGACTCCGCGCGTGAGCTGTCGAATTCGGCTACGTCGTCGAATGTTGCGACCTAGCCGAATTTGTGAATGGGGTGACGTCAGCGTCGCCGCATTTACATACAAATATCTCCTTAACCGTGTAGGTTAAGGAGATATTTCTTGCACCTACAGGTAAGCCTTAATCTAGGCTTACCTGTAGGGCTTTGTTTAAAAAGTGGGTTTACAACCACTTTAAACCCATTTCTGATATGAATATGCATATAATTTTTTTTTTACATGGCTATTATGGGTAGAATATTGTAGTTAAGCATACATAGGAATATATTAAACCCATTTCTGATAAGAATATGCATATAATTATTTTTCTACATGGAGATTATGGGTGGAATATTGTTTATAAATATACATAGGAACCTTTTTAACCCATTTCTGATAAGAATATGCATATAATTATTTTTCTACATGGTGATTATGGGTGGAATATTGTTTATAAATATACATAGGAACCTTTTTAACCCATTTCTGATAAGAATATGCATATAATTATTTTTCTACATGGGGATCATGGGTGGAATATTGTTTATAAATATACATAGGAACCTTTTTAACCCATTTCTGATAGGAATATGCATATGATTATTTTTCTACATGGGGATTATGGGTGGAATATTGTAGTTAAACATACATAGGAATATATTAAACCCATTTCTGTTATGAATATGCATATAATTATTTTTTTACATGGGGATTATGTGTGGAATATTGTTTATAAATATACATAGGAATATATTAAACCCATTTCTGATAAGAATATGCATATAATTATTTTTCTACATGGGGATTATTGGTGGAATATTGTAGTTAAGCATACATATGAATATATTAAACCCATTTCTGATAAGAATATGCATATATAATTTTTTTTACATGGGCATTATGGGTGGAATATTGTTTATAAATATACATAGGAATATATTAAACCCATTTCTGATATGAATAGGCATATAATAATTTTTCTACATGGGGATTATGGGTGGAATATTGTAGTTAAACATACATAGAAATATATTAAACCCATTTCTGATATGAATATGCATATAATTATTTTTTTACATGGGGATTATGGGTGGAATATTGTTTATAAATATACATAGGAATATATTTAACCTATTTCTGGTATGATTATGCATATCATAATTTTTTGCAACGGCAACAAACAGCGTAAATATTATTAGCCATAGGGAACACTTTAAATGCCTTTACAGGTTACCACTTTAGATTTACCCAGGAGGTCCGGTGCTAGAATTACTGTCCGTGATCTGACGTTCGTAGTGATACCTCAGATGTGTAAGGTAATCGTTACTTGCATGTGTGCAGCGCCGACGCGTGCATTTGCATTTGCGCATGAGCATGGGGTGCTTTAAAAATGTTATTCATTATTTGTTTTTCTTTTAGACTGTCGCTTTAAATTAAATTTCAAATATTTTTTTTTAATCACTTTTATTGCTGTCACAAAGAATGTAAACATACCATGTGACAATAATAGGCAGTGACAGATACTCTTTATGGAGACCCCAGAACTCTCCTCTGCCCTTAAAAGCATTTGATCCCATCAAAATTTGTGTGATCAAATGCTTTCCATTTTTAAAATGGGCCCCAGGGAAACGGGAAGTAATGTATGTTAATCGCTTCATGTTTCCCATATCATAGAGGCGGACAGAGCTGTTCCGGTCTTTGTCATCAGCCTTTGGAAGCACTGGCTGGTCAATCGAGTGTCAGGACAGCCTGCGAAAGGCAACGGGAGGGGAGGCATGTCCCCTCCTGCTGCTTGTAAAAGCGATCAAGTGGCTAGTTAGCTAGCCACTTGAGAGAGCCACTTAAGAGTTGACTGTTGTCTCTAAACACTGCTGCTTGCCCGCAGCAGGCTAACTGTAAAAATACTAATTTTTGCCTGGCGCCCAGAACTGCATGTCCTGGGTGTCGGCTGATAGAAATTGAACTTCCCTGCAAAAAATGCATTTGACCGGACTTTGATAAGAATATGGGTACATATTCTTTTATATATGGGGATTTTGGAGGGAAATCTCATGCTTAAAAGGGCTGTAAACCCTCGAGGTTTGCATTCTATGCATTAAGGTGAAAAACCTTCTGTGATGCAGCTGCCACCCAGAGCCCCCCTTTTACTTACCTGGACCCGGTCTTTTCAGCGACAGGGACAAGCACACCAGCTCCAGCCAGTGTTTCGGACATGATTGTATGGATTTATAGCAGCGCAGCCATTGGCTCCCGCTGTTGTCAATTAAATCCAATGGCGCTAGAGCCAGGGGCGCGTTGTCAAGTCCTGCTGTCTGTGACAATGGACACAGCAGCAGGACACGGGAGCGCACCCGCACGAGTGTCCCGAGAGGAGAGCGCTTCTCCAACGGGGCACTCGAGAAGGGGGAGCCAGGAGCACCACTGAAGGACCCAAGAAGAGGAGGATCGGGACCACTCTTTGCAAAACCAACTGCATATAGGAGGTAAGTATGATATGTGTGGTTCTTTGTTTTTTAAACAAACCTTTAGACATCCTTTAAACTCAACAAACAATATAGTTAACTTATTTCTGAAAAGATTATGTGTTTAATTGTTTTTCTGCATTGGGATTATGGGTGGAATATCGGGGTTACACTTGACAAGAAACATATTTTATTTATTTTTTAAATCTTTATTTAAGGTAAGCAAAATAGTACAAAATAGTACAAAATAGTATGGCATCACAAATGTCAACCAACATCATATAACTTGTCAAAAAGGTCTATGTACAGTGGGTACGGAAAGTATTCAGACCCCCTTAAATTTTCCACTCTTTGTTATATTGCAGCCATTTGCTAAAATCATTTAAGTTCATTTTTTTTCCTCATTAATGTACATACAGCACCCCATATTGACAGAAAAACACAGAATTGTTGACATTTTTGCAGATTTATTTAAAAAGAAAAACTGAAATATCACATGGTCCTAAGTATTCAGACCCTTTGCTGTGACACTCATATATTTAACTCAGGTGCTGTCCATTTCTTCTGATCATCATTGAGATGGTTCTACACCTTCATTTGAGTCCAGCTGTGTTTGATTATACTGATTGGATTTGATTAGGAAAGCCACATACCTGTCTATATAAGACCTTACATCTCACAGTGCATGAAAAAATAGAACATATGGACAGCCGCACTCCAAAAAAGACTGTTAAGGTTCCCTTTTATTTGAAAAAAACATGGAGCACTACAAGTCACAGCAAATAGTGGGGTACAGCCGACGCGTTTCACACTACAATCTAGTGCTTAGTCATGGCTATATGTTCTATTTTTTCCTGCTTCAAGCATTGCCAGCACTCGTGGTTCCTGGGAGGACATTGATTACCTATTGCACTCACCTGGAGCGGTGATCCCTTTCTTTTCATTTAATTATTTTGGACTTTGCATCTCACAGTGCATGTCAGAGCAAATGAGAATCATGAGGTCAAATGAACTGCCTAAAGAGCTCAGAGACAGAACTGTGGCAAGGCACAGATCTGGCGAGGTTACAAAAATATTCGGCTGCACTTAAGGTTCCTAAGAGCACAGTAGCCTCCATAATCCTTAAATGGAAGACGTTTGGGACGACCAGAACCCTTCCTAGAGCTGGCTGTCCGGCCAAACTGAGCTATCGGGGGAGAAGAGCCTTGATGAGAGAGGTAAAGAGGATCCCAAAGATCACTGTGGCTGAGCTCCAGGGATGCAGTCGGGAGATGGGAGAAAGTTGTAGAAAGTCAACCATCACTGCAGCCCTCCACCAGTTGTGGCTTTATGGCAGAGTGGCCCGATGGAAGCCTCTCCTCAGTGCAAGACACATGAAAGCCCGCATGGAGTTTGCTAAAAAAACACCTCAAGGACTCCAAGATGGTGAGAAATAAGATTCTCTGGTCTGATGAGACCAAGGTAGAACTTTTTGGCCTTAATTCTAAGTGGTATGTGTGGAGAAAACCAGGCACTGCTCATCACCTGTCCAAAACAGTCCCAACAGTGAAGCATGGTGGTGGCAGCATCATGCTGTGGGGGTGTTTTTCAGCTGTAGGGTCAGGACGACTGGTTGCAATCGAGGGAAAGATGAATGCGGCCAAGTACAGGGATATCCTGGACGAAAATCTTCTCCAGAGTGCTCAGGACCTCAGACTGGGCCGAATGTTTACCTTCCAACAAGACAATGACCCTAAGCACACAGCTAAAATAACGAAGGAGTGGCTTCACAACAATGACTGTTCTTGAATGGCCCAGCCAGAGCCCTGACTTAAACCCAATTGAGCATCTCTGGAGAGACCTAAAAATGGCTGTCCACCAACGTTTACCATCCAACCTGACAGAACTGGAGAGGATCTGCAAGGAGGAATGGCAGAGGATCCCCAAATCCAGGTGTGAAAAACTTGTTGCATCTTTCCCAAAAAGACTCATGGCTGTATTAGATCAAAAGGGTGCTTCTACTAAATACTGAGCAAAGGGTCTGAATACTTAGGACCATGTGATATTTCAGTTTTTCTTTTTTAATAAATCTGCAAAAATGTCAACAATTCTGTGTTTTTCTGTCAATATGGGGTGCTGTGTGTACATTAATGAGGAAAAAAATTAACTTAAATGATTTTAGCAAATGGCTGCAATATAACAAAGAGTGGAAAAGTTAAGGGGGTCTGAATACTTTCCATACCCACTGTACATTAATGAGACAAAAGGTAAGGTTCCTTTACAGTGTTATGAGAGAGCAGGAGACTGTGGTCCAAAGACTCCACAACAGCACATCCTGCATTTCAACCTGAATAATGGGGGGAACCTCCAAACCAGGAAGATGGTTAGTTTTATAGGACATATGTATACCATTAAATGAGATTGATAGAGAGAGAGTAGGATAACCTAATGGGTAAAGCAAACTTAATCCCTATTGGCAGGTACCGAGCCATTTTAATTCAGCGGACTATGCCTAAACAGTGTGTCCCTTGTAGGGTGTGGCTCTCGGTTCTGGTTTCCCAGGAACGGTACCAAAGCATTATGCAAACCGAGGTGGGGGGGTTGGAAGCTCTGGCGAGGTCGACGGCCCTAGGTATCAAATTTTCCTGAGACGAGTTACTCAAATGTAGAACTTATATTCGTCTGAGAATCGGAACAGATCCCAATGTGTCCAGCGAGTGTTGTGTTCCTCCTCCCTTTCCCCTAAGGCCGCTGTAAGATGTTCCATCTGCTGTATATCGCACACCCTCCCAAACCACTGTGATACCACTGGTGGGTATTGTTGCTTCCACATACTGGGAACACACACCCTAGCTGCATTCAATAGGTGTTTCAATAGGGATTTGCGATATCGCTTACAGGACATGGGAGTCAGATTTAGGAGTATTGCTGCAGGGTTATCCTGAAGGGAGACATCAGTAATCTTGTGGTTGATCTGCAGGACTTGTCTCCAGAAAAGGGACAGCTCTGAACATTCCCAGAAAATGTGAAGTAATGTGCCAGTCTGGGTGCCAGTCTGGGTGCCACTTCTCCAACACAGGGGATTATGACCTGAGAAAATTGATGCCAATACTGATGGGGTCCTGTACCAGCGTGTCAAAATCTTGCATGTGATCTCCTGGGATTTGCTACACAGGGATGACTTATGTGCAAAGAAGAGGATACAATTCTTTTGATCCTCAGTAAACGTGGTGTTAAGATCTCTCTCCCATTTCCTCAGATACGGGGGGTCATGTTGAGATGTGTGGGCAAGTAGGATGTTATAAGAGTAGGAAAGGGATTTCCGTATAGGTTCCTCTTTCCAGGCACAAATCTTCAAAGGAAGTAGGCTGTCTGCGGAAACAAACATTGTCAGGAAGGGATCGGAGGAAGTGTGAGAGTTGAGAAATCTTCCACCTGCCCAAAATGGATGAGTTAAGGATAGGATAAAGGTTCTGGACAAGTTGGAGCCAGAAGGACTTGTCAGAAATACTTGGAAAGAAGTCCGGGTGACCAATTATGGGCGTTAATGGAGAAGGAAAACTGTCCGTCTCTGCTATCTTGAAATATCTATAAAGCTCCCGTAAGGTGGTCTCGATCAGTGGGTGTGGGGAGGAAAATCGGACTAACCGAGTCCCACTCCAGGGTAAGCCCGCTAAGGGAATCGGCACTGTTTCCTGTTCCAGGCGGACCCATAGTTTATGGGTTGCATGTCTGCACCAGTCCACCACTCTGTTCATGTGGACTGCTGTGCAGTAAAGGGCTGGGTCGGGGAGGCCAACCAAACCCCTGAGTTTTGGCCGCTGTAGTAGCGATCTCTTAAGCCGCGAGGGCTTGCGCTGCCAAACGTAGTTGATAAAAATTGTTAGCATCTTACAAAAGAAGCTCTCCGGAATCGGAACTGGCAGCGCTTGTAAGAGGTAAAGCAGCCTTGGCATGATATTCATCTTTAAGACATTACATCTACCAAACCAGGAAACTGCCAAGTTCTTCCATCTGTCTAAGTCTGAGGAAAAGATGTTCAGAAGTGGCTGGAAGTTGAGTTGGTAGATGAGATGTAGGTTTGAAGGGATTTTAGTGCCCAGGTATTGAATAGCCTGGGGAGCCCATCTTAAAGGGAAAGTTGCCACTAAGGCGAGCATGAGAACTGGGAGTGAGAGAGATGTTGAGTGCTTCCGACTTCTGTAAATTGATTTTAAAATCCGAAAGATCACCATAGTGGCATATTGCAGATAAGAGGACCGAGAGAGAGGTATGCGGTTCTGAGATGTAAAACAGTAGATCGTCCGCATAAGCAGCAATTTTGTGATGGTACGTGCTGGTTTCAAGTCCTCTAATGTCCGGGTTAAGCCTAATGTGTTGCAGTAAGGGTTCTAGGGAGAGTATAAAGAGGAGCGGGGAATGTGGGCACCCCTGTCTCGTGCCGTTACTTATAGCAAATGGTCTGGAAGCGACTCCGTTTACTCTGACTGTCGCTGCAGGGTTGAAATAGATGGCAGATATCCAGGAAAGAATGGAGGACGGCATCTCAAAGCGTCGCATGGTGGCCAGAAGGAAAGTCCAGCTCACCCTGTCAAATGCCTTTTTGGCATCTGTGGACAACAGGATGAAAGGGGTGTTAAGACGTTTGACCCTTGCCACCACATCTATCGTCCTTATCGTGTTATCCCGTGCTTCTCTGTTGCGTATAAATCCGACCTGATCTAGGGGGGGTTATATGTTGGAGGACAGAGCCTAATCTCTCGGCCAAGATTTTTGTGAACAGCTTCAGGTCACAATTAAGCAGGGAAATAGGCCTGTAACTCGCGCACAGGGCACGACAGTGATATTTGCTTGCAAAAGATCCAGTGGCATGGTATGGTGGCCTAATATTGCATTGAAGGCGGTGACAAAATGATTTGCTAACTGTGCTTGAAAGGTTTTATAGTAGGAAATTGTAAAACCATCCGGGCCGGGCGCTTTCCCCTTTGGGGACCTAGCTAGAGCACTCATGAGTTCCTCTGCGGTTATAGGTTGCGAGAGCAACTCCACCTCCTCAGCATTGAGAGAAGGCAGATTCGCAGCTGCAAGATAGGCATCTATTGACTCCGCTCTGTCCTGGGGATGGTCCACCGAAGGGTGGGGGCGCAGATTATAGAGAGCCTCATAGAAAGCACGGAAGGACTCCGCTATCTCTATGGAGTCGTGGGCTCTAATTCCTGCGAGGGAGGATATGGCAGAAATGTAGGATAAGTTGCGTTGGGTTCGAATGGCATTTGCTAGCGTTCTGCTGCATTTGTCCCCGTATTCGTAAAAAGTTCTACGCCACTTCAGAAGCTTGTTCTTAGATTGGAGTGTTCCCTGATTTGCTCCCGAAGACTAGTAACTTCTGCTTCCAGTACCCTATCTGGGTGAGTTTTATGGCATTTTTCGCAGTCATGGAGTTTGCCAAGCAGCCCAGACAATGTTTTCACTCTGGCCACCTTAAGCCTGTGACCATGTTTAATAAACATTTCTCTGATGTAGCACTTATGTGCAAACCAAATAGAGGGTTAGGGACTGAGTCTTTGTTACTCTCAAAAAAGAGTTCCAATTCCCGCAAGATGTCCGCTTTAACCTCGGGGTCTTGTTTGAGGGATTTGTTTAGCAGCCACGTGGCCAAACTATATGTCGGGCGTTGTGAGGCTATAACTATGGTGATCGGCGCATGGTCCGAGAGCGCGATATGTCAAATCTGGACACTAGAGACAGGTGGGATTGTGGAGTGAGAGACTAGAAAAAAATCTATCCTAGAGTACGAGCCGTGAACCGGCGAGAAAAAGGTATAGTCTCTCTCCTGTGGATGAAGGATACGCCAAATATCAACTAACCTGTGATAGTGTAACAGTTCCCTGACTCGGTCTAGATCTCAGGGACAAAGCTGAGGAGCCTGTCGTTGAGTCTTTGCTGGGATTGATGGTGAGATTGAGGTCTCCCCCTACCACCAGCATTCCCTCTGCAAAGGAAGCTGATCAACATTCGGCAGGTACAGGTTAGCCAGGGTGAATGTTTGCGACTGGAGTGTACCTTTTACAAAAAAGGTATCTACCCTCTTGGTCAGTATGGAGGTTTATCAGCTGCCAGGGTACCGTCTTGGCAAGGAGGATACACGTGCCCTTTGATTTTGTTGAGGGTGACTCACTGTGATATGCTGTTGAAAAATGTTAGTTGTATAGTTTCGGAATCCTGTCTGCACGAAAATGAGTTTCCTGTAAGGACACTACTTGAGGTCTTTGCCTCCATAGTTCAGCGAGACAACTGGAACGTTTCTCAGGAGCGTTTAGGCCCTTCACGTTCCAGGATACAAATTTCAATGACATTTTAAGAGGGGCGGGGTCGGACCGTCGAGTTTCGCCAGAGCCTGGGCTGGGTGGTGGCGGAGGGAGGGGGGAGGTTATATTAAGTGCTGGGAACGATGGAGAAGAGGATGAAGGAAGGATTCAGAGGGAGGGAGGGACGGGCTAGTATGGGAAGGGTGGAAGAGCTGTAGGAAAGAGGGGAGAAAACTAAATCTCCAAACGGAGAACTACTGCCAAGTAGGGCAGCTAAGGCCTAGTGGGGGATGAGGTAAGGCACTTCAGAGTTTGAGCCTTCGAGGCGCGGGACCCCCCCACGAGCCCCCCGCTAAAGGCGGACCTGGTCAGTGCTGCACTGCAATGCTAAGCTTCTATGTAAAAGAATAACCAAAACAAAAACTGTACAAGGAGTGGTAGCTAAGGTAAAATATGCAAAGTCAACAAAGATACATTATTGCAATAATCTTCAGACGGAGAGACCGCTAGCTCCCAGAGAGTCAAGGCACAGGGAGAGCGAGCCATGGCTCCCCTTCCCAGTCAAGGACCACTAGATAAAGGGGCCCTAGGCAGGAACCTCTCCATGGCCCCTAGAAGGGGCACATTTGTTAAAAGATGACCACACTACTAGACTAGTCAGATCAACCTAGGAATGAACAAGGTCAGAGAAAGCATGCCCAGCCGCACCTGGGGAAAAAAAAAAAAGAAAGTCACCCCAGTTATAACCTGGGGCCAGATGCAGCTGAGCACACCCCACCGGATGGGCACATGGTACAAAATATTATTAGACATTGGCAAACACGCAAGAACCAGAAAGTGAACATTCTAACATATGGGAGGGGGAGGCACCTGAGGAGTCAGCGCCAAAGTGAGCGCCAGTGGCACCGCAGTCTGGATTGGGCAAAAATGTTGTTATCGCCCGCTGGAAGAACAAATGCCAGCCAGTTAGGAAGCAACACAGGGGGTAACTCAAGGGAGCTGAGGAAAGCAGGAACATCTGCCGGATGGCGAAGGGTGTACAAGCGGCCTCCCTTACGTGCGATTAGGTGAAAGGGGTGCCCCCACTTGTAGGTGATCCCCTGGTCGCTGAGTTTCTCCAGCAGAGGCTTCATACAGCGGCACATCTGAAGGATCCTCCTGGACACATCGGGCAGAAGAGTAATTTGAGCCCTGTCAAAGTTCAATTGTCCTCTGTGCCAGGCACGCTGAAAAATGTCCTTCTTTACAGAATAATTGTGTAGACAACAAAGGACACCTCTAGGTCTGTCCTCTGCTGGGCCTCTAGGTCCGAGGGTCCTGTGTACCCTTTCAATAGCAATGGGAGTCTCTGGCGGGCGCTCCAGACAATTATTAAATTTGGCAATCACGGTTGTCTTGAGGTCGGCAATAGTCGGGTAGCAATATTTCAAGAAAACACAATGGTCCATGATGTGGGTGATTAAAATTCTCACTCATATTTTCATGACCAGTAAATGCTCATTTAACACAGCTTAGCAAGGGACCCATCAAGTTTCTGTATATTCCTAGTAGCAATAATGAGTCCAAAAAGGAAAGAAGGAGAGGGAATATAGAGCATCAATATATATTTATTCCAGATAAGACTGTATAAAAGGTCAAATGTGTTCCTTTTCAAGTGTAACTATGGTGTTCCACCAATAATTCCAATGTAGAACAATAATTAAACCCATATTCATATAAGAAATGGGTTGAAAATATTACTTTGGATGTGTAACAATTATATTTCCTCCATAATCCCCATGCATAAAAATATTTATACCCATATTCTTATCATAAGCAGGTTAAAAATGTTGTTTGGTATGTGTAATCATGGTATTCCGCACAAAAACCACATGTAGAAAATTAATTCTAACCATATTCTTATTAGAAACAGATTAAATATTTTTAATATGTTTAACTATGATATTCCACCCAGAATCCCCATAAACAATAATTACCATATACACATATTCCTATCAGAAACAGGTCAAATGCATTATGTAGGATGTGTAACTATGATATTCCACCCATAATCCCCACGTAGAACAATAATTACTGTATATGCAGATTCTTATCAGAAATTGGTTAAATATGTTCCCATGTATGTTTAACTACCATATTCCACCCATAACCTCCATGTAGATAAATAATTATATGCATGTTCTTATCAGAAATGGGTTAAACATGTTTCCATGTATGTTTAACTACCATTTTCCACCCATAATCCCCATGTAGAAAAATAATTATATGCATATTCATATCACAAATAGGTTTAATATATTCCTATGTATGTTTATCTACAATATTCCACCCATAATCCCCATGTAAAAAAATAATTATATGCATATTCTTATCAGAAATTGGTTAAATAGGTTCATATGTATATTTATAAACAATGATCCACCCATAATCCCCATGTAGAAAAATAATTATATGCATACTCTTATCAGAAATTGGTTTTATATATTCCTATGTATATTTATAAACAATATTCCACCCATAATCCCCATGTAAAAAAATAATTGTATGCGTATTCTTATTACAAATGGGTGAAATAGGTTCCTATGTATATTTAAAAACAAAATTCCACTCATAATCCCCATGTAAACAATTATATGCATATTCCTATCAGAAATAGGTTTAATATATTCCTATGTATATTTATTAACAATATTCCACCCATAATCCCCATGTAAAAAAAAAATGTATATACATATTCATATCAGAAATAGGTTTAATATATTCATATGTATGTTTAACTACAATATTACACCCATAATCCCCATGTTTAAAAATAATTATATGCATATTCATATCAGAAATAGGTTTAATATATTCCTATGTATGTTTAACTGTAATATTTCACCCATAATAGAAAAATAATTATATACATATTATCAGTAATGGGTTAAATATGTTCATTGTCAGGAGTTAACATGATATTCCTCCCATAAACCCCATGAGAAATAATAATTCTACCCATATTCCCATCAAAAACAGGTCAAATGATCCTGTTGTACAGCCGCATATAAAATATCAGCAAGTGAACAGTTAAACATTGGCAACTGCTTCTTGCTAAATTGTATCAAGCACTGTAGGAAAGTATAACATATTTTGAGAAACAACAGAGTCATTACCATATATATGTTTATAAAGTACACTGACATCTAGTGAGAGTTCCCAGTATTGCAGCTAATAATCCAATCATCCCATCATCCCAATATGCAGTTTAGTACGTCCCTTTTTTTTCAAAATTGTCGCTCTTTTTTTGTTAATAGCGCAAAAAATAAAAACCGCAGAGGTGATCAAATACCACCAAAAGAAAGCTCTATTTGTGGGAAAAAAGGATGTCAATTTTGTTTGGGTACAAGCTCGAACGACTGCACTTGTCAGCTAAAGCGACGCAGTGCCGAATTGCAAAAAATGCTCTGGTCAGGAAGAGGGTAAAATCTTCTGGGGCTGAAGTCGTTAATAATAATTTTTTGCCCACACTGGGCTTGGTCATTAACCACTTCAGCCCCGGAAGATTTTCCCCCTTAATGACTAGGCCATTTTTTTACGATAAGGCATTGCGTCGCTTAAACTGACAATTGTGTGTTCGTGCGACGTTGTACCCAAACAAAACTGATGTCATTTTTTTCCCCCTAAATTGAGCTTTCTTTTGGTGGTATTTGATCACCACTGCAGTTTTTATTTTTTGCGCTATAAACAAAAAACAAAAAGACAGACAATTTTGAAAAAAAAAAACAATATTTTATACTTTTTGCTATAATAAATACCCCCCCCCCCCAAAAAAATGTAAAAATATAAAATTTCTTCATCAGTTTAGGCCGATAATTATTCTTCTACATATTTTTGGTAAAAAAAATCGCAATGAGCGTATATTGATTGGTTTGCACGAAAGTTATAGCGTCTACAAAATAGGAAATAGATTTATGGCATTTTTATTATTTTTTTACTAGTAGTGGCGGTGATCTGCGATTTTCAGTGGGACTGCAACATTGTGGCAGACAGATCGGACACTTTTGACAAATTTTTTGGGACCATTGACATTTATACAGCGATCAGTGCTATAAAAATGCACTGATTACTGTGTAAATGACACTGGTATGGAAGGGATTAACACTAGGGGGCGATCAAGGGGTTAAACGTGTTCCCTCATGTGTGCTTCTAACTGGGGGGAGGGGTGTGACTGACTAGAGGAGGAGACATATCGCTGTTCCTGATTACTAGGAACAGACGATCTGTCTCTCCTGACAGAATGGGGATGTGTGTGTGTGTGTGTGTGTGTGTGTGTGTGTGTGTGCGCACACACACGTTCTGCCTCTAGTTCCTGCAATTGCGCGTGGCCGGCGGCCATCGTGGATGCTGGCCACACACATCGGATCCCCCCACTGTGCAGCGGTGCAAGCGCACCTGCTATAGCGGTTTAACCACTTGACCACTGGGCACTTAAACCCCCTTAATAACCAGACCAATTTTCAGCTTTCGGTGCTCTCACATTTTGAATGACAATTACTCAGTCATACAACACTGTACCCATATGAAATTTTTGTCCTTTTTTTCACACAAATAGAGCTTTCTTTTGGTGGTATTTAATCACTGTTGGGTTTTTTATTTTTTGCGCTATAAGAGAAAAAAGACTGAAAATTTTGTAAAAAAATGATTTTTTTTTCGTTTCTGTTATAAAATTTTGCAAATTACTATTTTTTCTTCATAAATTTTGGCCAAAATTTATACTGCTACATATCTTTGGTAAAAATAAGTACAAATTGGTGGATATTATTTGGTCTTTGTGAAAGTTATAGAGTCCACAAGCTATGGTGCCAATATCTGAAAATTGATCACACCTGAAGTACTGACGGCCTATCTCAATTCTTGAGACCCTAACATGCCAGAAAAGTACAAATACCCCCCAAATGACCCCTTTTTGGAAAGAAGACATTCCAAGGTATTCAGAAAGAGGCATTGTGAGTTTTTTGAAGTTGTCATTTTTTCTCACAATTCTTTGCAAAATCAAGATTTTTTTTTTCTCTTTTTTTTTTTTCACAAAATTGTCATATTAGCAGGTTATTTCTCACACACAGCATATGCATTCCACAAATTACACCCCAAAACACATTCTGCTATTACTCCCGAGTATGGCGATACCACATGTGTGAGACTTTTACACAGCGTGGCCACATACAGAGGCCCAACATGCAGGGAGCACCTTCAGGCGTTCTGGAGCACCAAGGCAAATTCTGACATTTCTCTCCTACATGTAAAAATCATCATTTATTTGCTAGAAAATTACATAGAACCCCAAAACATTATATATGTTTTTTTAGCAAAGACCTTAGAGAATATAATGGTGGTTGTTGCAACTTTTTATCTCGCACGATATTTGCGCAGAAATTTTTTTAACGCGTTTTTTACGGAAAAAAAATGTTTTGTGCTTAAAAAAAAAAAAAACAGTAAAGTTAGCCCAATGTTTTTGCATAATGTGAAAGATGAAGTTACGCCGAGTAAATAGATACCTAACATGTCGCCCTTAAAAATTGCACACACTCGTGGAATGGCGCCAAACTTCGCTACTTAAAAAATCCCCATAGGCAACGCTTTAAATATTTTTACTGGTTACATGTTTTGAGTTACAGAGGAGGTCTAGGGCCAAAATGATTGCTCTCGCTCTAACGTTCGCAGAGATACCTCACATGTGTGGTTTGAAAACCGTTTTCATATGTGGGCGGGACTTACGTATGCGTTCGCTTCTGTATGCGAGCTCACGGGGACAGGGGCGCTTTAAAAAAAAAAAATATTTTATTCTTCATTTTACTTTATTTATTTTAGTTTGACATGTTTTTCCGCCCTAAACATTTTTTTGATCACTTTTATACCTATTACAAGGAACGTAAACATCCCTTGTAATAGGAATATGGCATGACAGGTCCTCTTTACAGTGAGATATGGGGGGGGGGGGTGTCAATAAGACCCCACATCTCACCTCTAGGCTGGGAAGCCTGAAAAAAATACAAAAAAAAAAAACAACAATCCTGGCTTTGATCATAGCGGTGAGTCGGTAGAAGCACCGGAGGGCGGCGGGGGGGGGGGCGGCTGTTCCGCCGCTTGATCATTCTTACTCTCGCCTCCCGTAAGAATGATCAAGCGGCGGAACAGCCGCTATGATTGTTCTTATGGTGTAGGGAATCGCCGGCTGAAAAAGCTAATATCTGAATGATGCCTGTAGCTGCTCCCATCATTCAGATATCCCCGTACAAAGTCAAGGACGTCATATGACGGCCGGAGGGCGGGAAGTGGTTATTGCAGAGTATTGCCGGGCATTGCGGAGTATTGCCAAGCATTGCGGAGTATTGCCGGGCATTGCGGAGTATTGCCGGGCATTGCGGAGTATTGCCGGGCATTGCGGAGTATTGCAGGGCATTGCGGAGTATTGTGGACTATGGCAGGGTATTGCGGTGTATGGCAGGGTATTGCGGTGTATGGCAGGGTATTGCACGGGTATTGCACAGGGTATTGTGGAGGGTATTGCACAGGGTATTGTGGAGGGTATTGCAGAGTATTGTGGAGGGTATTGCAGAGTATTGTGGCGGGTATTGCAGAGTATTGTGGCGGGTATTGCAGAGTATTGTGGAGGGTATTGCAGAGTATTGTGGCGGGTATTGCAGAGTATTGTGGCGGGTATTGCAGAGTATTGTGGCGGGTATTGCAGAGTATTGTGGCGGGTATTGCAGAGTATTGTGGCGGGTATTGCAGAGTATTGTGGCGGGTATTGCAGAGTATTGCACCAGGGTATTGCAGAGTATTGCACCAGGGTATTGCAGAGTATTGCACCAGGGTATTGCAGAGTATTGCACCAGGGTATTGCAGAGTATTGCACCAGGGTATTGCAGAGTATTGGCAGGGTATTTTGCAGAGTATTGGCAGGGTGTATTGCAGAGTATTGGCAGGGTATAGCACAGGGATGGCTGAGCAGGGATGGATGGATGGATGGATCTGTGACTGCAATTGTCACAGATCCAGCCCACAGTGCTGCTGCTGCCATCCGCTCCCTCCCCCTCCCCTCTCACACTCCCCTCTCATCAAATGACGCCGGTCTGTTTACAAGTGATTGCTCCGTCATTTGACGGAGCGATCACGTGGTAAACGGCCGCTATCAGCGGCGATTTACCGCGATTCGTGATCCGCCGGGTGCCGGGTCACGGAGTTTCCCGTGTGCGCGCCCCAGGGGGCGCGCGGGAGCGCGATTCTGGGAGGACGTTATATAACGTCCTCCCAGAGTTAAGCAACCACCTTGTCGACGTTATTTTTCGGCAGGTGGTTGTTAAGTGGTTAAAGGGCCAATGTACAGCTACGTGATTTGCGGGAACAAGCCGACCTGCCGCAGTATAATGACGGCGGCAGGCCAGCTAGTGGTTAAAGTGGTTGTAAATTTCAGACATGAAATATTAACAAAACATATCCTTCTATAGAAATAACGGTATAAAAATAAAACAGTCCAATCTCTGAATCATTAAAATACACAAAACAGTGCTGAAAATTAAAATAATAATGATGATGATAATAGACTCGTGGTAAAAAACACTGAACGTAGTAAAAGATGATGTGAACAGTTCAAAACATTAAAGGTGTATAAAACGGTTGTCCTAGCCTGCACCTTCCACCAGAGAAAACAATGTCCGTATTCCACCGCGTGATGCACACTCCCCCAGGGGGTCAAACTCACCAGAAGCCTCTAATAATCAAGCCTTAAGTAAGGTGTTCATCCGCTACTTTGCAATGGGTCATCACCATCAAACAGGCTCCTCTGGTACAGGTACTCCAACACAGGTAAAAAAAAAACACAAGAATGGTAGCACATAGTGTAATCCTGTTTATTATACCAATGTCCCCCATACATCAGAAGACCCCTTAATACTATCTACGTACATCAATAAAAATCAAACAAGCATAATAAAGTGATCCAAGAGGGTTTTTCTACAGAAGAGTGTTGTGAAAACGAAAGCATACTTACGGGATACCAAAAATCTACTACAACTGCTACAAGAGATCGACCTATCTGGAAGAACCGAAGTATACCTGGTAACTGCATATGGGTCTTCCCTCTATACTATTATTCAGCATGACGATGCCTTACTGGCTCTTAATTGGGCTTTGTGTCAGAGGGAAGACAAACCAACACAACCAGAAGATCTTCATACGGAATGCCCTAGACTTTTGTCTAGGCCATAATTACTTCTGGTATAATGGCAATTTCTATTCACAGAAACGCAGTGTTGCAATGGGCGCCAAGTTCGCCCCAAGTATTGCGAACCTGTTCATGGGTGAATGGGAGGACAAGACCATATTCTCTGTAAAGAGGGACCAACTCATACTATATAGAAGATATATAGATGACCTCTTCTTCATCTGGTCAGAATCAATGACATTAATCTCTATATGAATTCCTGGAAGAATTCTATCTCAACACCAACAATAAAAAATTAACTAGTGAAATCAGTAATCACAACATCCACTTCCTTGATGTCAATATCTATAGACAAGGAAACAAACTGGGTACTTCCGTATACTTCAAGCCAACAGACTCCAATAGATATTTACCAATTCAAAGTGGACACCACCCCATGTGGTTAAGAAACATCCCTAAGGGACAATTAACCAGAATAAGGAGAAACTGTACAGAAAATTACGATTTATAATTCACAGGCATTGGTAATTAAGAAGAAATTTGTAGAAAAGGGCTACGGTGAAGAGATCTTGGACCGCATCATTAAGAGCATTGCCTCAGTCCCGAGAGAGGAATTCCTAAGGGATGTGGTACATCCCCCAAACACCAATAACCAAGAATGGAGCTTCATTTCAGGATTCCACTCCCAGTATAAGGAAGTAGAGGAAATTTTCACCACCCACTGGTGGACAGGGTGCTCAAACTCTCATTACCACTTAGACCTGGGTTTATTTATAGAAGATCTCCCAGCTACGCAGACAAAATCGTAAAGAAAGTGATCGATCCTCCATGCAGACCCTCCTCCTTCTGGGTTAAAGATGGGTTCTATGCATGTAGAAAATGTTGTGCATGTAAGGAAGTCAGAATGCCAAAAAGGACTCTTGATAAGTTTGTTTCTACCTCCAATAACAACAAAGAATTCAGAATTAAAGAGTTCATCACATGTAACACGGCATATGTGGTATACGCCCTCCAATGTCCTTGTTGATTAATTTATATAGGTCGCACAAAGAGACTGTTAAGAATACGTATCGCTGAACATATTGCCAATATCAAAATAGGTTTTAAGGATCATAATGTGTCGCTACATTTTAAGATTCATCACAACCAGGACCCTTCGGGGTTAAAATTTTGGGGTATTGATCATCTAAAACCCTTTTGGAGAGGATCAAACTGTTAATTACTGAACATACCTGGTAGTAGAGCCTGACTTGTAGGAGGAGACCTCTCTTACAGCCCTGGCTCAGGAGTCACTGGAGTGAGGACAGTGAGCTCGAGAGTGCAGCGAGGTAGGAGTGTCTGAGGTAGTTGTAGTAGCTTGGCACAGTAGCAAGGTGATGATCCTCCAGGAATAGCTGGAACTGTAGGCAGCAATAGAGATGGTTGCAGGTCAGCGACCCAGGAGCTGGCAGGTACAGGATCAGCAGGAAGCTGGAGCAGGGTGAGACAAGCCGGGTTAGGTGCCACACAGAGCAGTAGGCAGTATCAGGGTCAGACAAGCTGGGTCAGAGCAGGTAATCAGACATTTGAATACAGGAGACTAAGCGTGGTCAGAGGTACAGGCAAGGTCTGGCAGCAGATAGGCAAATAGAAGACTGAGCAGGGTCAAGGCAAGCCGAAGGTCAGGGTTGGAGATATCGGATGGTCAAGCAGAGCCGGGTCAGTGCAGGTAACAGGTATACAGATTACTGGTACAGAGCTGCAGATCAAACAGCAATGCATCATCGCAGTTGCTGACTTTTTAAAGGCATAATGGCGCCAAGTAGCGCTAACGTGCGCGGACCCGCCATGCACGCGCGCAACCACGGATGGATGCTGTTGCCTATTCTGCACAGGAGCGCGTGTGCACATGCACGCACGCAAGAGCCTTCTTCATATACCAGCAGGTCCCTGACATTGCCCCCCCCCAAGGGGCAGCCTCCGGATGCCTAACCGGGCTTTTTTCTCAGGATGGGCGAGAAAAAAGGCACGGATTAACCTCTTGGCATGGATGTTGCCTTCAGGTTCCCAGGAGTTGTCCTCCGGACCGTACCCCTTCCACTTGATAAGGAATTGAGTTTGCCCTTGCCATTTCCTACAATCAAGGATGGCCTCCACCACGTATTCCTCGCAACCGTCAACCAAAACTGGTTCTGGTGGTCTGGCTCTCCTGTCAAGAAAGGGGTCAGGTACTGCAGGCTTCAACAATGAGATATGAAATGCTGGGTGAACCTTTAGAGAGTCAGGTAAGGATAACTCGTAAGATACCTCATTGATTCTTCTTCTCACTGGAAAGGGTCCCATGAACTTGGGTGCCAACTTCTTGGATGGGCAGGCCAACCTGAGATTATTCGTAGAAAGCCACACCTGATCACCTGGTTAAAGGTCCAGTTCCCCTCTCCTCTTCCTCTCAAAGGCTTTCTTGCTGTCCGCTTAGGCCTTGGTCACTGCTTCCTGCAACACCCGGTTGTTGCGGCTGAGGAAATCCACCGTGCTCTGTACTGCCGGATGTGGAGATTCTGGAAGAAAGTCAGGTAAAAATGGTAAATGGAAGCCATAATTGGCAAAGAAGGGGGATTGCCCAGTGGCCGAATGGTTGGCATTATTATAAGCGAACTCCGCTAAGGGCAGTAGGGACACCCAATCATCTTGTGAAAAGGATGTCCTCTCAGTTTGCCCGTTGGTTTGGGGGTGATAAGCTGAGGACATAGCAAGTTCAATTTTCAAAGTCTCACACAGAGCTCTCCAAAAATGTGAAGTGAATTGGACCCCCCTATCTGACACGATGTTTGAAGGAACTTCATGTAATCTGATCATTTCCTTGATGAATACATGGGCAGTCTCAGCAGTGGATGGGGTGCCCTTAGACAGGCGGTCTACGACCACAAAGATTGCTGTACACCCCTCGGAACTATAAAATCCATAGCATTAATTTTCCATGGTCTATCGGGTACAGGTAGGGGTTTCAATAGTCCCCAGGCTCGGTTCCTTGTTGTTTTGGTTACAGACAGGGCATGCACTGACATACAGTATGATTTGCAGAACTCCTCCAGACCTGGCCACCAAAATGTGCACCGTATCAGCTCGAGAGTCTTTCCCACTCCAAAGTGTCCTGCCGGTTGGTGGTCGTGGAGAAGCTTTAGGACTTCAACCCGAGTACTTCCTGGAACACAAATTTGGCTCCCCCTCCAGAATAACCCATCTCTGGAAGTCAAGGTAGCACCAGGGAGTTTAGAAGAGTCCGCGGATGTTTCCCTAATTTGAGAGAGCAGGTCTGTCTGGAGGAGTAGAAAATTACCTGCGGGTAAGATGGTGTCGGGAACAAGATAAATCCTTAAGGGTTGTCGTGCATACGTGATAGCGCATCTGACTTGATGTTTTTTGAGCCTGGCCGGTAGGTGATGTGAAAGCAGAAGCGTGAAAAAAATAGAGCCCAATGGGCCTGCCGAGGTTTCAACCGTTTAGCGGACCTTAAATACTCTAAGTTCTTGTGATCGGTATAAATTAATACTGGATGGGCAGCGCCCTCCAACAAGTACCTCCATTCCTCCAAGGCGTCCTTGATGGCAAGTAGTTTCCTGTCACGTACCTGGTTGGAGGCCGAAATGCCGAGAGGGCTCCCCTTGCGGCTGAGTGCAGTACACCTCTGAGGTTGGGTACAGAGGGTGTAGTACCCAGAGAAGCACAGGTTGCCAGATGGGTCCAGGAGAGCAGAGCTGGTGGGATCCCGAAGAACACTGGAGGATGCAGGACACCGCTCAAGAAGTAGTAGTGGCAGCCAGGCTGAGGGTCAAACCCAGTAGATCCGTCAGGAGGAAGAGGCAGGTTGCAGGAACAGAGACAAGCCAAAGGTCTGGTAACAGGAAACATGCAGGAACAGATAACTGTGGCAAAGTCCGTGGAACAAGCCGGGATCAGGTGGAGGAGAAGGCAACAAGTCGGTAAAGCAAGCCAGGGGGTCAAACCAGGAAAGCCGATCAGACAGGTCAGGAGCAAGCTGGGTCACAACGGGAGATCCAAACAGCAGTTAAACAGAGTCTCAGGAACACAGGAAGGCTGATGACTATCAAGCAATGAGATGGGCTCAGTTGCAGTCTTATATAGGCCAGCAAGTGGCTGCATCTGTTGCGTGCGCCGATTGACGCTCCCGCGCATGTGCGTGCGCCTGTTGGTTTCATTGCGCATGTGCGTGCGCCTATTCGCACCGATTGCGTCAGTGTGCACAGGGATGTGCTGGAAGCGGCCATTACTAGTACTGGCACTATTGCCAGTTCTCCTACGGCCGTTTCCCTGACATTTCCGATCACCAACATCATAATTTCTCTCCGCAGGGGAGAGTTTCCGGGAGAAAAACCCCACAGGGTGCATTATGTCCTTACTACCTTGGCGTTGGCAGATGACAGCCCCAACTGCTACTTCGGATGCATCCACTTCAAGTATATAAGGCAGTGCAGGATCGGGATGGCTGAGAATTGGAGCTGATGTAAAAAGTCTTTTAAGTGTAGCAAAGGCTTTTTGGGCCTCAGGGTTCCAATGAAAACGTGAGTTCTGCTTGGTTAATTGTGTAATGGGTGTGATTATTGAGGAAAACCCCTTAATGAATCTCCTGTAGAAATTTGAAAAACCCACAAAACGTTGCACTCCTTTCTTATCCAAGAGTACAGGCCATTCCAGTATAGCGGACACTTTTTGGAATCCATCTTGATCCCTGTAGCAGTGTTAATTTTGGCAGCAAATTTTGTTTTAGTTTTAGTCTTAGTCTCAGGACTAAAATGGCATTTTAGTTTTAGTCCCATTTTAGTCTTCTGCAATAGTTTTAGTTTTAGTCGTATTTAGTCGACTTAAACTCCAATTCATTTTAGTCGAGTTTTAGTCGACTAAAACTCCTTTTATAATCGAATGGGTGTAGTTAAATTGTAATTGTAATGCATCATTTAAGCATTTCTCTACCATTTCCAAACTCATTATTATATAGTTACTGCTGCTGGAGTGAGAAATCAAATATGTTGTTTTTAATGGTTAGGTTTGAACATGCACTACAGAGACACAGATTTAGTCGTCATATGACGTCTTGATTTACCTTCTAAATGTTTTTTTTTCTTTGTCTGAATTTCTCACTTCCTGTTTCTCCTCACTAAACTTCACATCATCATCCGAGTGGTGTGGAGTCAGCCAGAACAGCTTACTGAACAGCTTACTGAGGAGGAACAGGAAGTGAGAAATTCACATAAAGAAAACAAAGAAAAAAAAAATTTAGAAGAGAAATCTAAGGAAAAGGTAAGTGAACCAACAATGCACTAGCTTAAAGGAACCTATTTAGAAAATAAAAAAACGAACCTTTACAACCCCTTTAAAGGAACCTATTTAGAAAATAAAAAACAAACCTTTACAACCCCTTTAATCTAGGGTGACCACGTGTCCCGGATTGCCCGGGACAGTCACGCATTTTGCAGGTCTGTCCCGGGCACCTTCATTCCAGGACAATACAGTGTCCCGGAATGAAACTGACACAGCCACCCCCCCCCCCCAGGCCAATCTGATGCCCCCAAAAAAGGCCGCCACATCACCACTTTACTCACTGACAGTACTTGTCCTGGCCGGGAATGCCTGGAGGAGCACAATCCCGCCCCCTGCTTGTGATTGGAGAAATCATAAATCCCCCCTCTTGTGTCCAATCACTGTGCTGTGATTCGTTACAGCACAAGCTGATTTTTGGGAAGGGAGGGTGTCCCTGAATGGTAGTTTGGAAATGTGGTCAGCCTACTTTAATCCCTTTGAGAAGTAACAAGTTGAACTTGTGGTGGTCATGGTCAATCTGACCTCAAGAGGCTGGTGATGAGGGTGAGGGAAAGGGAAACCAAAAAAAAAAAACACAAATTCTGACAAGTTGAACTTGATTGACAATGACAGCACCAGCACCAGAACCTGCGAACGGACTGAAAGTTCGTGCGAACGTTCGAACCCTATTAAATACAATGGACGCGAACGTTCAAAATCTAAAGTGCTAATTATAACGGCTAATATGCATGTTATTGTCCTAAAAAGGGTTTGGGGGCCCGGGTCCTGCCCCAGGGGACATGTAGCTGTTTTTTCGGGAGCAGTCATTTTAATGATGCATAAAGTGAAAAAAAAAGTTAAATATTCCTTTAAATATCGTACCTGGGGGGGTGTCTAAAGTATGCCTGTGAAGTGGCATGTGTTTCCCGTGTTTAGAACTGTCCCTGCACAAAATGACATTTCTAAAGGAAAAAAAGCCATTTAAAACTGCTTGCGACTTTAATGTCATGTCTTGTCCTGGCAATATGGATGAAAATCTTTGAGAAAAATGGCACCCCCCCCCCCTACCCCAGCCCATTACCAGCCCCTTTGGGTCTTGTATGGATATTAAGGGGAACCCCGCACACATAATAAAAAAATGGCCCTATATACTCTGAACAGCAGTATACAGGCAGTGCAAACAAGACAGGGACTGTAGGTTTGTTCTTAAGTACAATCTGTTTGTAATTTTGAACAGGTACATTGTTTAAGTGTAGCTGCAGCCAAAAAATATATTTTTAAGTTTTTTGGAAAACATAGGGAAGGGTTATCACCCCTGTAACATTTGTTTTGCTGTCTGTGCACCTGTTCAGAACATTTCACCTCACTTTCCGTCCCAATGACAACTGTTTTTGGAAAAGTGGGGTTTTTATTGAAACAAGGATTGGTGATAAAACATCAGTAGAGAGGAGACACCTTTTTCCCATATTAACTGTTACAGGAGAGAATTTGCCTTCCTATGGGTAGATTTCCTCTCACTTCCTTTTGTCTCCTTCCGTTTGCAAGTAGGAGTCGTTTGTAAGTTGGATGTTTGAAAGTAGGGGCCTGCCGTATATACTCTGCTGAAATTTGCCCCTTAGATGTTGGTGTTGCCACAACACTGTGAGCCCTCACAGTTACTCTTGGTGGGCGCTGGAACGCCCTGCTGTGAACTATTATATCAGGAATTGTAATTACATGCCATTGTTGAACAGTGGTAGGAAAAATTGGGCCTTTGGTGGTGGTGGTGGTGTTGCCACAACACTGTAAGCCCTCACAGTTACTCTTGGTGGGCGCAGGAATGGGCCCTTCTGTGAATTATTAGATCAAGAATTGTAATTACACGCCCCTGTTAAACAGGGGCTGAAAAATTGGACCTTAGGCACTGGTGCTACAACATTGCAACCCCTCACAGATACTGTACTTGGAGCTCAGCAATGAGCCCTGTTGCAAAAGTATTGCATTAAAAATTGTAATTACACGCCCCTGTTAAACAGGGGCTGAAAAATTGGGCCTTAGGCACTGGTGCTGGTGCCATGACACTGCAACCTCTCCCAGATACTCTAGTTGGAGTGCAGGAATTAGCCCTGCTGCAAAGCATTGCATAAAAAATTGTAATTACCGTATTTATCGGCGTATAATACGCGCCGGCGTATAACACGCACCCCAAGTTTAGGAGGGAAGTTCAAGGAAAAAAACTTACATTTAAATGCAGCCTTGTCCATCATTGCAGCCTTGCCCAGTGTCCATCTGCAGCCTTGCCCAGTGTCCATCTGCAGCCTTGCCCAGTGCCCATCTGCAGCCTTGCCCAGTGCCTTTGCAGCCATGCCTTGCCCAGTGCCTTTGCAGCCATGCCTTGCCCAGTGCCTTTGCAGCCATGCCTTGCCCAGTGCCTTTGCAGCCTTGCCTTGCCCAGTGCCTTTGCAGCCTTGCCTTGCCCAGTGCCAGTCTCTGCAATGTTTGAATTTGGTGCCGATATCCGCTGTGGATAGGAGCGAGCGGAGCCGAGGGTACTTCGGCTAGACTCGGCTCCTCTTGCTCGTTTCAGCGGGGGATCGGCGTATAACACGCACCCACGATTTTCCCCTGATTTTAAGGGGAAAAAAGTGTGTGTTATACGTCGCTAAATACGGTACATGCCCCTGTTAAACAGGGGCTAAAAAAATGGGGCCTTAGCCACTGGTGGCGGCACCCAGAAACAAAAATGTTCTTCCAAGCTATCATCAGGAATCGGATCATTGAGGAGGAGGAGGATAGTCAGTCAACATAACAGGACAGTCACTCAGCATCAGCATAGGCAGTCTTGAAGGGATGTGACATTTCAAAATAAATTATTCTGTTATATCAGCTTCAGGTGCTTGGTAGCTGGTGGTGATCCAAGACTGGTTCATCTTTATGAAGGTCAGTCGATCAACCGAGTCGGAGGACAGGCGCACCCTGTGATCCGTGACAAAGCCTCCAGCAGCACTGAATGTGCGTTCCGAAAGAACGCTGGATGCAGGACAGGCCACTAGCTCAATTGCATACTGTGCAAGCTCTGGTCAGTGATCCATCCTCAAGACCCAGTAAGCCAGAGGATTTTCGGTGGGAAAGGTGTCCAAGTCTGACCTTGCCCCTAGGTATTCCTGCACCATGTATATCAGACGCTGGCGATGGTTGCTGGAACCAATCATACCTTGGGGCTGCGGATCGGTCAGACGGCCACCTTCCCCACCGCTCCTTCTTTGGCTGACCGAAGCCTCAGCAACTCGTTGTCCAGGACCAGGAGTTTGTAACCTCCCAGTCTCTGGGAACGCGTTGCACAGACCTTTCTGCAAGGCCTCCCGGAGGTGTCTCATCCTCTGCTCCCTCTGCGACGGTAAGATAAGGTCCGCAACCTTACCCTTGTACCGTGGATTAAGGAGAGTGGCCAGCCAGTAATGGTCCCTCTCCTTGATCCGAAGAATACGAGGATCCTTCCGCAGACTTTGCAGGATCAGGGAGGCCATGCAGCGTAGGTTAGCTGAGGCATTCAGTCCGGAGTCCTCTGGGTCACTAAGGACGACATGATCCGCAGCCACCTCCTCCCAGCCACGTACAAGTCCACGGGTTTCTTGGGACTGTAAATCATCCCTAAAAGACTGCTGCTGTTGATGCTGAGTGCCAAGCTCCACCTCCATGCTGACACAATCATCCTCCTCCTCCTCCTCCTTCCTGTGCGATGGGTGGGACAGAAGGAACACTGTCTGGGTAAAGGGGACCTTGAGAGGCAAGGAAGTCCTCCTCTTCCTGCCTCTGTTCTGCCTCAAGTGCCCTGTCCATTATTCCACGCAGCGTATGCTCCAACAGGTGGACAAGAGGTACAGTGTCACTGATGCATGCACTGTCACTGCTCACCATCCTTGTGGCCTCCTCAAATGGTGCCAGGACAGTGCATGCATCCCTGATCATGCCCCACTGGCGTGGTGAAAAAAAACAGAGCTCCCCTGACCCTGTCCTGGTGCCGTAGTCGCACAGGTACTCATTAATGGCCCTCTGCTGCGTGTGCAGCCGCTGCAGCATGGCCAACGTTGAGTTCCACCTGATGGGCATGTCACATATAAGGCGGTTCTTGGGAAGGTTCAACTCCTTTTGCAGCTCAGCCAGCTGAGCACTGGCATTATATGATCTGCGGAAATGCACACAGACTTTCCTGGCCTGCCTCAGGACATCCTATAAGCCTGGGTACCTGCCCAAGAACCGCTGCACCACCAGGTTAAGGACATGAGCCACACAGGGCACATGGGTCAGTTGTCCATGTCGGAGGGCGGAGAGGAGGTTGGTGCCATTGTCGCAAACCACCATTCCTGGCTTAAGCTGGCATGGCATCAACCACCTCTCGGCCTGCCCCTGCAAAGCTGACAGAACCTCTGCCCCAGTGTGGCTCCTGTCCCCCAAACACACCAGCGCAAGCACGGCATGGCATCTTTTTGCCTGCGTACTTGCGTAGCCCCTTGACCGCCTCCGGAGCACCGCTGGTTCCGAGGACAAAGCACAGGAAGAGGCCATGGAGGAAGAAGAAGAGGAGGGGGTGGAGGAGAGAGGTGTGTCACAACCAGTAGTAGCATTTTGGAGGCGTGGCGGCGGAACAACCTCCAACACTACTGCACCTTGTCCTGCACCCTTCCCAGCTGCCAAAAGAGCGAACCAATGGGCCGTGAAAGAAAGGTATCGTCCCTGTCCATGCCTACTGGACCATGAGTCAGCGGTAATATGCACCTTACCGCTGACCGCCCTGTCCAGCGAGGCATGGATATTGCCTTCCACATGCCGGTAGAGAGCCGGACTCGCCTTCCGTGAGAAAAAGTGGCGTTTGGGAACCTGCCACTGAGGAACCGCACATTCCACAAACTCACGGAAGGGGGCCGAGTCTACCAACTGAAAAGGCAGCAGTTGAAGAGCTAGAAATTTAGCCAAGCTAGCATTCAGCTGGGCATGTGGATGGCTGGGAGTGAACTTCTTTCGACGGTCCAGCAGCTGGGGCAGGGAAATTTGCCTGCTACAATCGGATGACGGTGTACTGCTAGCAGAGTGCCCGCAAGTACTTGGCTGTGACACACCTAATTCTACACCTTCATTCCTCTCAGTGCAGGTTTCAGAGAGGACTGAAGGTATAGTGGGGTTGGAGATCCCAGCTGATGAGGAGCAAGGAGAGGTCCGCTTTGTTCTTTGGTGTGGGTCTTTAAGGTACGCTTGCCAACGAGCTGCATGGCAGGTCAACATATGTGTCAAGGTCACCTGTGGCCAGGTGACAGATGCACACCGTAGGGGGACAGGAGTGCACCGCAAGGTAGTGAACCCTATGGCTGACTGCTGCGGATAGGAAACTGGGTGGTTGTGGAAAGCGGGACCAGAGGAGCACAACCGGGATCCTAACGGAAGCTAGAGCCAAGATTCCCCAGGGCGCGGAGTCTAAGACCCAGCTGGTCTTCTCCAGGGCCTCTAGTGGTGAGGATGTTACGCTGCAGGCTGGGACCAGGTCGCGGCCCCTGGAGTTTCCTAGCTCACGCCCCGTAGGACAAGTAGAAAAGAGGGGAAGCAGCAGCACACGATAAGAGAGAACCGAATAACAAGCTGAAGGTCAGGGGCCACAAGCAGACAAGGATAACGAAGAACGAGCCGAAGGTCAAGGGTCACGAGCAGACAGGGATAGTCGGGGACAAGCCAATAACGTAACAGAGAGACAGACGTAGCACACGGCAGGCAGGAACCCAAACACACAATGCCTAACAAACACGTTGATCAGCCAAGCAGGCTTGCAGTGCACAGGTTAATATAGTGTTCAGTGATAGGGCCTGGGGTGGAGTCTGGCTGGGAGGAGATTATAAAGGAAGCCAGGTGAAAGGGCTCAGGCCTCTAAGATGAACACATGGGAAGGAAGGTAAGCTGACAGACAAACACTACTGCATATCCATGACAGTACTCTCCCTCTTATGGGCCCTCCCCCGCCTGGACCCAGGCTTAAAGGGAAATCTCTGATGAAACCTTCTCAACAGATGAGGTGCAGCGACATCAGATGCAGCGATCCAAGACGCCTCCTCAGGACCAAAACCTCTCCAATGCACAAGGTACTGAAGAATGCCTCTGCAGAGCCGAGAATCCAGAACTTGTCTAACCTCGTACTTAAGATTATCCTCAGAGACCGAAAACGAGGTAGGGAGATGACAAGAAGATCTATTGAGGACCAAAGGCTCTCTAGGAATAAGCAAGGGCATGAGAGGATCAACAGGAATCTGAGGAGGGTCCCCTAGACCCTTAAAGGGGAACTGGTCATCTTGCACAGGACCATCAGACTGGGCAGATGTCAGTGGAACCCTGAAGTCAGGTTGGTTAGAAGGTGACATGTCGCCGGAGTCAAGCTGAATAGCTGAAGGACAAGCAGAATGTCCCGAACAAGAAAAAGTAGGAGGCTCACTGGGCATGGGCTGGACTGGCATAACTAGTACAGAGGCAGAGTGAATAGCTGAGTCAGGTGTAGCGACTACTTGAATCGCATCGCAAGACGTAGCGACTGCAGGACTTGTAGACAAGCTAGCCTGGCTGTGCGTCCAAGGGTGGTTAGGGACAGAGAAATGTAAATGGTTATGCAACCTGGAATGAATGACCGGCTCAGATTCACAGGGGGCAACCTTGGGTAGGCAGGACGAGGAACAGGAGGGACCCCAAGCCAGGATCTGTCCAGTAGTCCAGTCCACATGAGGAGAATGGAGCTGTAACCATGGGAGACCCAAAATTATAGGCGTTGAGGCCTTGGGTAAGATAAGGAAGGATATCCACTCCTGGTGGAGTGTCCCTACCGACATCTTAACAGGGAGGGTCTGGAAGCGGATAGGTCCCCCTGGGAGAACAGTACCATCAATCGCCAAGACCACCAATGGCGTGGTGAGGGGCAAAAGAGTAAGTCTCATGGACGATGCGATTTCCCAGTCCATAAAATTACCAGCGGCTCCAGAATCCAGATATGTTGAGACCAAATGAGAAGAAGCACCAACATGAAGGAACACAGAAAGCAGAAGACGAGAAGGGGAAGGTGATATTTCTGGGTCCAATACTCCACTTTCCAGATGAAGTGGACCCGAACGTTTTTCTGGACAAAGAGAGCAAGTGTCACGAAAATGACCTTTGCCCCCACAGTAAAGACAGACCAAGAGTTCTGCGCCTAGCACGTTCCTCGGGGGATAGCCTGGTCCGACCCAGCTGCATGGGTTCCTCAGCTGGTAGGAGATGCTCTACGGGTCGAAGAGAGGGGAGCTCAGGCTGACTAAGAACCAAGGAGTGCTGGCGTTGCTTTTCTAAGCTCCTCTCCTGAAAGCGAATATCGATCTGGTTACACAAGGAGATAACGCCGGCCAGATCAGTGGGGATGGTTCTTCCTGCTAATTCATCCTTCACTCTATCAGACAGGCCATGCAAAAAGGTTGCGACTAAGGCCTCATTGTTCCAGCTCAACTCAGCCGACAGTATGCGGAAATGAAGGGCATACTGTCCCACAGAAGCAGACTCTTGGCGGAGACGTAAAAGGGCGCTGGCCGCTGAAGAGACACGAGCCGGTTCTTCGAAGATATTCCGAAAAAGTTTCAAGAAGCCAGACAGGCTAGAAACCACTGGATCATTCAGTTCCCACAGAGGGGCTGCCCAGGCTAAAGCTTCACCAGAGAGGAGGGAAATGATATAGGCTACTTTAGCCTGATCAGACAGGAAGTTTTGGGGCTGGAGCTCAAAATGAATCGTGCATTGGCTAAGGAACCCCCTGCAAGCCTTGGAGTCCCCAGAGAAACGGGACGGAGCTGGCAGTTGTAGTGAGTGTGTGGCTGCGACTGGTGCAATAGGTGCAGCCGCTGATTGTATTTGAGGTTGCGGATTCAGGGTTTCCAAGGAGGCCTGAAGCTGCTCGGAGCGAGAAGCCAGATCCTGGAGGAATCGCATCACCTGAGTCTGATTCGATTCCTGGGTTTCAAGTCTGCAAACTATGCCCTGCAATGGATCATCCGCGGGTAGCGGGATGTCAGCCGGGTTCATGGCTGATCAAACTGTCAGGGTCACCTGTGGCCAGGTGACAGATGCACACCGTAGGGGGACAGGAGTGCACCGCAAGGTAGTGAACCCTATGGCTGACTGCTGCGGATAGGAAACTGGGTGGTTGTGGAAAGCGGGACCAGAGGAGCACAACCGGGATCCTAACGGAAGCTAGAGCCAAGATTCCCCAGGGCGCGGAGTCTAAGACCCAGCTGGTCTTCTCCAGGGCCTCTAGTGGTGAGGATGTTACGCTGCAGGCTGGGACCAGGTCGCGGCCCCTGGAGTTTCCTAGCTCACGCCCCGTAGGACAAGGGGAAAAGAGGGGAAGCAGCAGCACACGATAAGAGAGAACCGAATAACAAGCTGAAGGTCAGGGGCCACAAGCAGACAAGGATAACGAAGAACGAGCCGAAGGTCAAGGGTCACGAGCAGACAGGGATAGTCGGGGACAAGCCAATAACGTAACAGAGAGACAGACGTAGCACACGGCAGGCAGGAACCCAAACACACAATGCCTAACAAACACGTTGATCAGCCAAGCAGGCTTGCAGTGCACAGGTTAATATAGTGTTCTGTGATAGGGCCTGGGGTGGAGTCTGTCTGGGAGGAGATTATAAAGGAAGCCAGGTGAAAGGGCTCAGGCCTCTAAGATGAACACATGGGAAGGAAGGTAAGCTGACAGACAAACACTACTGCATATCCATGACAATATGTCTGGTCAAGCATGTGGTGCCCAAGCGGCTGATGTTTTGGCCACGCGAGATACGCTTGAGACATATGTTGCAAATAGCAGCGGTGCGATCTGATGCACTCGACTCAAAAAAGGCCCACACCAAAGAACTTTTGGAATAACGAGCAGAGTCACCGCCCTGCACAGGCGGAGCTCTGCGGTGTGATTCAGTTGGTGTGCTGCCCTTACGCTGGCCCCCGGAGGGCATCCTGCCTCGTTGGAGATGTGCCTCCTCCTTATCCTCCTCCTCCTCCTCTCTCCTATCAGGCACCCATGTGGAGTCAGTGACCTCATCATCCCCTCCCTCCTCATCACTGGAGCCAAACTGGCAGTATGCTGCAGCTGCTGGAACATGACTGCCAGATTGCTGTCCTTCTTGAGCATCCCCTCTCTCTGCACTCACGCTACTGCCTTCCTCTAGCTGGGTATCATCATCAGACCCTTCAAAACGCTGGGCATCCTCCTGGAGCATGTACCCAGCACTGTGCTCAAACAGATCGGGGGACTCCTCAGGAGGACATGGTGGGTCTAGGGAAGAAGTGACTGATGATGACATTGATACGAGGGAAGAGGACGCTTTGGCAGCTGCTTTGCCAGTACCCTGAGCCTGGGTGAGAGAGGATGAGGAGGGCTTGGTCATCCACTCTACCAAGTCTTCAACATGATGCGGCTCAACACGTCCAGCTGCCGAAAATAAGGACAAGCGTGTCCCATGGCCACGTGCTGATGACGATGCACCGTGTCCACGACCAGCACTGTTGTCTCTAGACACAAAGCCTGCTTGCCCTCTTTTTATTGGCTCCTGACTGTCTGCCTCTTCTTGTTGGCCTTCCAGACATAGTAATTGACTGCAGGGAGATGGGAAAACCAGGAATTGAAGTAGTGTATATTGTGCTGGAGGCACACAACACCCACTAACTCCTGCAGATGCCTTTATTAGAGAACACCAGCAATAAAGGGTAGATACAGGTGTATACTGTGCTGTGCTGGAGGGACACAACACCCACTAACTCCTGCAGATGCCTGTATTATAGAACAGCAAAAAAGCGTAGATACAGGTGTATACTGTGCTGGGGCACACAACACCCACTAACTCCTGCAGATGCCTTTATTAGAGAACACCAGCAATAAAGGGTAGATACAGGTGTATACTGTGCTGGGGCACACAACACCCAATAACTCCTGCAGATGCCTGTATTATAGAACAGCAAAACAATGTAGATACAGGTGTATACTGTGCTGGGGCACACAACACCCACTAACTCCTGCAGATGCCTTTATTAGAGAACACCAGCAATAAAGGGTAGATACAGGTGTATACTGTGCTGTGCTGGAGGGACACAACACCCACTAACTCCTGCAGATGCCTGTATTATAGAACAGCAAAAAAGCGTAGATACAGGTGTATACTGTGCTGGGGCACACAACACCCACTAACTCCTGCAGATGCCTTTATTAGAGAACACCAGCAATAAAGGGTAGATACAGGTGTATACTGTGCTGTGCTGGAGGGACACAACACCCACTAACTTCTGCAGATGCCTGTATTATAGAACAGCAAAAAAGCGTAGATACAGGTGTATACTGTGCTGGGGCACACAACACCCACTAACTCCTGCAGATGCCTTTATTAGAGAACACCAGCAATAAAGGGTAGATACAGGTGTATACTGTGCTGGGGCACACAACACCCAATAACTCCTGCAGATGCCTGTATTATAGAACAGCAAAACAATGTAGATACAGGTGTATACTGTGCTGGGGCACACAACACCCACTAACTCCTGCAGATGCCTGAGAAAAGAACACACTGTCCCTGCCTGCCTATCTAGCTTAGAGAACAGTAATAAAGGGTAGATACAGGTGTATACTGTGCTGGGGCACACAACACCCACTAACTCCTGCAAATGCCTGAGAAAAGAACACACTGTCCCTGCCTATCTAGCTTAGAGAACAGCAATAAAGGGTAGATACAGGTGTATACTGTGCTGGGGCACACAACACCCACTAACTCCTGCAGATGCCTGAGAAAAGAACACACTGTCCCTGCCTGCCTATCTAGCTTAGAGAACAGCAATAAAGGGTAGATACAGGTGTAGCAGGGTCTCCTTTAAGACTCCTGGAACTACATCTCCCAGAGTCCTGTTTGGCACCCAGGGTGCAGTGTTGCCACCGCAGAGACTCTTGGGAGAGACTATTTAAGGAGGAGGCGAGGCGGAGCTCGGCCTCTTTGGACACCGCGCTGCTAGCAACAGTTTCTTCCTGTGTGGATCTGCTGCAGTGCAAGGCCTAAAGCCTGGGGCCTTGTGCAACTTCCGAAGAGCCTTCCATCCCGCTGCGGAGCCTGGGTGGCACCTGACAGAGTTTGCTGTGGACATCAGTTGGATCAGGGATCCGATCGTTGCGGACGCTGTGTGTGGAGACACAGCAGGTGGAAGTCCCGGACTGGGATCGCGTCCGGAGTGGTGAGCGAGCACCTGCTCAATCCAATCGGTTGTACTGTGTTTAGGCCTATAGACTGCTTTGGCCCATCGTTCATTTATTTACTGTTCCGCTGGAGACCGGTTACAGGACAGAGTTAAAGGGTCTCCAGCATAGTGTTTCTTATGACTGCCTACTTTGTGGATTACAATATTGTTCCTGAATGTGCACCACCATTTCAAGTTTGCATGCGAAGAAATCTCTGTTCACAAGACTGAGTTTGATTTCATGTCAGGCCTGACTAGGGAGGGGAGATAGAATATTGTTTAGTGCGCCACAGGGCGCGTAAATAGCAATAGCTGCACGTGGTGGATTACCGCGCTGTGCTATTGCCATACCTATATTACATCTATTGCTGCAGGGCTCTGTAAGCCAGTTACATGTTCTTTTTTAACCCATGCCCTTTTAATCTAAAGTAAAGCTGTTATACCTTGCCACTTGCATCACTGTGTTATCATTACTCATAGAGCTTATAGTAAATCTGGGGTTAAAGTGTGTATGTTACCAGGTGTAGACTGCAATAGAAAACACCCCTAGACTAACTGTGCCACAGGGGACCATACAAGATTGCCGGGGGTTGGTGGAGCTGTACTCAGGGCCCGAAAATTCAAACCAGCGGCTCTCTTAACTGGGGGTAGCGCTACACAGGTGTATACTGTGCTGGAGCACACAACACCCACTAACTCCTGCAGATGCCTGAGAAAAGAACACACTGTCCCTGCCTGGCTATCTAGCTTAGAGAACAGCAATAAAGGGTAGATACAGGTGTATACTGCGCTGGTGGCACACAACACCCACTAACTCCTGCAGATGCCTGAGAAAAGAACACACTGTAGAACACACTGTCCCTGCCTATGTAGCTCTTTCCCTGCACGCCGGAACACACTACACAAGGCCGCCGCACTGGCGGCCTTTTATAGTGTGGGGCGTGTACTAAACCCACCTGAGCTATGATTGGCCACAGGCATCCTGCCTGTGGCCAATTATGGCTCTCCTCGCTGCCGGCGCTGTGATTGGCCAAGCATGCGGGGTCACAGTGCATGCTTGGCCAATCACAGCGCCGGCAATGCAGTGCGATGGCGCAGTGCATTGTGGGCCATTCGCGTCACACAAATTTGGCGCGAACGGCCCACAAAGTTCTGGTTTTGCCGAACAGGCGATGTTCGAGTCGAACATGCGTTCGACTCGAACACCGAGCTCATCCCTACATGCCACCACGATTGTCAGGCCCAGGGCCCTCAATACTTGAGTGTAATGCTTATTTCTACAATAAGAATAAGTTTACTATTTCAGTTTATTATTTCAACAGTTCTAATTCTCAGATATATTTAAAGAAAGTGCACAGTCTACAATAATGCCATTAGTGCATGGATTTACTGGATTATAACAGTCACCACTTTTTATCAACTCCAATCCTCTCTCTCTCAGCATCCAATTTCACAATGACAAAATAGAGGTAAATATCACACTAAAAGAAAAGACGGTTGCCCTTTTTGACCGCCCATTACCGTTACTAATCTATTTTTCTTTCATTAGTGTGATATTTACCTATATTTATGCTGTTTGGGGAGATCCTCTGCTTGGGTCTTCTGCGGCATTTAGAAAGAAACCGAAAGACTGGTTGCTTAGATGTGGATGCCGGTGGCGGTGCTTCTTCGACTTCCTGCGATAGTTCTTCTACCACATCATCGTCAGACAATTCCTCAAGGGGTGTGTGTGGCAATGTGGATTTTCTTGCGGCATACTCCCCTGCCTTTTTAAGCAGTTCTTGAATATTCTCATCCGCCACATCAACAAGGGTTTCACAGAAAGGGGGAGATGAACTCAATTGAGAGACTCCTCTCCTCCCCCCGGTGCCTGAGGCAGAGAGTATCCAAATTTTATAAAATATTGATGGAAGAAATAGGGCCTAAACATCCCCCCTATTTGGGAAAATGGGAGGAGGAAATGGGCGCCTTACAAGGGGAAAAACATAGGAATAAGATCCTGAAGACTGCCTGCTTTACTTCTAGTGATGTTAAGACGATAGAGATGTGTTACAAACTAATGGCGAGGTGGTATGTGACTCCGCAGAGAACAAACAGGGCGAGGGCAGAGATTCCACCAACGTGTTGGAGGGGCTGTGGGGCGCTTGGGACTTTCGCACATTTATGGTGGGAGTTCGGGAAGATCCAGTCTTACTGTGAGAGAATAATAGAGAACATATATCAAATAACAGAGGAACAGATTCAGAAAGACCCGTGGAAATGTCTATTTCATGATACAGACAAAAAGACAGCACAATATAAAAACTCTCTGGTACCACACTTTCTGAATGCAGCTAAAAGTCTGATCCAAAGACAATGGAAAAACCCTGAAGCCCCCTCAATGAAAGAGTGGGTAGCGAAAATAGATTGGTTGAGATCAATAGAGGAAACAATACATAGAAGGGAAGACTCTCTAGAAACATATAACAATGTATGGGGGAAGTGGATAGAGTTTAAAAAGACGGGGGAAGATACAATGCTATTGGAGTGCTAAGAGAAGTGGGAGAAATAAAGGAGGGTAGGGTCCCAAGAAGGGGACGTGGTCCGATTGTTATTGGAGGCAACTGGGGGGGGGGGGGGGGAGAAGAGGGGGGGGAGAGAGAGAGAGAGAGGTGGGGTAGGATTTTTTTTTTTAATAGGGGAGGGGGAGGGGGGAGGGAAGGTATATGTTTGATTGATATAAAATTGAAGAGTAAGGTGGAGACACCGATTTGATATGCTGTAAATTCTCTATAAAACTGATAAATAAAGAGATAATTTACAAAAAACAAGGGTTTCACAGACGATAGGGTTGACAAAACAAGAAGCTGCTGCAAGTGGAGAGAACATTTCGTCAGTTGGATCTAAGGCCCCATGCACACAGGGCGTTTTTACAGCCGCGTTTTTTACAGCTTAAAAACGCCTGTCCATGTTTTGTAAACATTTTTTTGACCTTTTTAAAAAAAAGAAATAAATTCCGGAGCTCAAAAACGCAAATCGCAGCGTTTTTGCGCGTTTTCGCTGCATTTTTTGCACGTTTATGCGCGTTTAATAGCGTCGGGCGTTTTTGCAGCTCAAACCTGGAGCTCCAGAACGCACTGGAATTGGGTTTTTTTTGCAGCTGGAAAACGCCTATGCCACTTGGAGCTCATAAAAGCTCTATGTGTGCATGACACAATAGAATAACATGGATGGGCGTTTTGCAGCTGTAAAAAAAAATGTCTAACGCTGCTGTTAGCAGCTGCAAAAACGCCCTGTGTGCATGGGGCCTAAGAATGAAGCAAAACGTTGGTTGACACTCCCTTTCATTTTCTGTGCAATTGTGGCAAGGTCTTGGTAGCTAGTGTTCTGTTTAAAGTCCTCAAGATGGCTGAGCAGATCAAAGAGGGCAGGAACAGCCAGGGACATGGACATGGTGTTACTCTGGAGGGTTTTGATATGTTCTGCAAAAGGCAGCAGTAGGTCATGCAATGATGTGAGCTTTTGCCGGTAGGTGATGTGAAAGCAGAAGCGTGAAAAAAATAGAGCCCAACAGGCCTGCCGAGGTTTCAACCTTTTAGCGGACCTTAAATACTCTAAGTTCTTGTGATCGGTATAAACTAATACTGGATGGGCAGCGCCCTCCAACAAGTACCTCCATTACTCCAAGGCGTCCTTGATGGCAAGTAGTTTCCGATCACCAACATCATAATTTCTCTCCGCAGGGGAGAGTTTCCGGGAGAAAAACCCCACAGGGTGCATTATGTCCTTACTTGGCATTGGCAGATGACAGCCCCAACTGCTACTTCGGATGCATCCGCTTCAAGTATATAAGGCAGTGCAGGATAGGGATGGCTGAGAATTGGAGCTGATGTAAAAAGTCTTTTAAGTGTGGCAAAGGCTTTTTGGGCCGCAGGTTTCCAATGAAAACGTGAGTTCTGCTTGGTTAATTGTGTAATGGGTGTGATTATTGCGGAAAACCCCTTAATGAATCTCCTGTAGAAATTTGAAAAACCCACAAAACGTTGCACTCCTTTCTTATCCAAGAGTACAGGCCAGTCATTATAGCGGACACTTTTTGGAATCCATCTTGATCCCTGTAGCAGTGTTAATTTTGGCAGCAAATTTTGTTTTAGTTTTAGTCTTAGTCTCAGGACTAAAATGGCATTTTAGTTTTAGTCCCATTTTAGTCTTCTGCAATAGTTTTAGTCGTATTTAATCGACTAAAACTACAATTCATTTAGTCGAGTTTTAGTCAACTAAAACTCCTTTTAGTTATCTAAAATCTAATGGGTGTAGTTAAATTGTAATGCATAATTTAAGCATTTCTCTACCATTCCCAAACTCATTATTATATAGTTACTGCTGCTGGAGTGAGAAATCAAATATGTTGTTTTTAATGATTAGGTTTGAACATGCACTACAGAGACACAGATTTAGTCGTTATATGACGTCTTTATTTAAGTAAAAACTTTTCGTCAAGAATATTGCTGTTTTCATAAAAGGATAAAAATACCAACAAAAAAAAATAGGAACACTTTGCGTGACATTCATGTGTGTGCGGTTGGCTCTGCTGCTTCTTCTCAACCAAGGGAGTGTGCGGTGTGGTGGGCCCAGTCACAATTTTGCCTAAGAAGAACACAGCCATGAATAAATGGTACAAAAACATACTCAGGCTCCGAGAATAACTTCTAAGTCCTACTCCTATCCATCTAAGAACAGTTTAGTGATGAACAGAACAGCATGTCTTTTCCAGCATGATGGACCTCCTTACCATAAGTCAAAAGTGATAAGTAGTAAGTAAGCGGTACTTTGGGGACGTGGACTGGGAACAAAAAATTAAAATTTTGGGTCCATGGCCAGGGAAACTAGACCTTAATCCCTTTGAGAAGTAACAAGTTAAACTTGTGGTGGACTGGTGGTCATGGTCAATCCGACCTCAAGAGGCTGGTGATGAGGGTGAGGGAAAGAGAAACCAAAAAAAAACCACAAATTCTGACAAGTTGAATTTGATTGACAATGACAACATGTCACCACGATTGTCAGGCCCAGGGCAAATTGCAGCAGAGCAGAGGTCTTTAAAAAGAAGGGTCAACTAACTCAAGTCAACACTGCGTGACTGCAGTGCAAATATTGACTCTTTGCATTTGCAATGCATAAAATTAATTTCAATAAAAGCATTTGACACTTATGCAATGCTTTTACCGGATACAATGATCTGACACAAATGTCAGATCATTGTATCCCAGATACATCTGAGACGGACACAAAAAGATCTAAAACACTGAAGCAGCACTAGCAGACATTGTCAAAATTATTTTGGTGTCATTTTGGCCATAGCTGTACACATGGGCGTCCGCTGAACTTTTTTCAGGGGGGGGGACATCATTTTAAGGTCATCCATGCATCTTTGGGGCAGTGGAACAGCGCTGTATACACCACTCCTCCACCGCCCCTGCCCATTGAAATACCGGAAAAAAGGGATTTTTATAACAGCTTACCTGTAAAATCCTTTTCTTGGAGTACATCACGGGACACAGAGCGACTTAGTCATTACTAATGGGTTATATAGTTTACCTTCAGGTGTTGGCACTGGCCAATTCCAAACCGGAAGTACCCTCCCCTATATAAGCCCCTCCCACCCGGGAGCACCTCAGTTTTGTAGCCAAGCAATAAGTGTCCCAAAAAGAGGGGTGGGAGCTCTGTGTCCCGTGATGTACTCCAAGAAAAGGATTTTACAGGTAAGCTGTTATAAAAATCCCTTTTTCTTTTTCGTACATCACGGGACACAGAGCGACTTAGTCATTACTAATGGGACGTCCCAAAGCAATGCCAAATGAGGGGGGGGTACATAAGCTGGGCGCCATCAGGCATGAGGATCTTTTGCGGCCTGCAACACACTGCGCCCAAAGGCGACATCCTCCTGACTTCTAACGTCTACCTGATAGAATCTAGTAAACGTGTGTACCGAAGACCATGTTGCGGCCTTACATACTTGAGCCAGGGAGGCCTGGTGATGCACTGCCCATGAAGTTCCAACCGCTCTTGTGGAGTGCGCCCTAACTTTGAACGGAGGCGGTCTCTTTCTCAAGCCATAGGCTTGTATTATGACCTGTCGAATCCACTTGGCTAAAGTAGATTTTGATGCTGCCTGACCCCTTCTGGGGCCTTCCGGCAGAACAAACAAAGAATCCGTTCTGCGAATCTGAGCAGTGGCTTTTAGATAAGCTTTAACTGCTCTTACCACATCCAAAGAATGTAATAACTTTTCCTCTACTGAGCTAGGTTTGGGGAAAAAAGAAGGAAGAACCACATCTTGGTTCAAATGAAACCTCGATACCACCTTAGGAAGAAAGGCTGGATGAGGACGTAATACTACTCTGTCCTTATGGACAACCAGATATGGCTCCTTACAGGACATAGCTGCTAATTCCGACACTCTTTTAGCCGAACAAATGGCTACTAAGAAAACCAATTTCCTGGTGAGAAGAACCAAGGAAATGTGTTGTAATGGTTCAAACGGTTGTTTCTGTAGAACCGACAGAACCAGGTTTAAGTCCCAAGGACATATGGGAATACTAACCGGAGGGCTAATACGCATCACTCCTTGTATAAAGGCTTTGACTAGTGAATGCGAAGCCAAGGGCCTTTGAAAAAATATTGACAAGGCCGAAATCTGACCCTTGATAGTACTCAAGGCCAGCTTCCTATCTACAGCCCACTGTAGGAAGTCCAGAATCCTCCCTATCATGTACTTACGTGGATGCCATTTCTTGGTCTCACACCACGTAATGTACGCTTTCCAGATCCTATAATAGATCTGCCTGGATACCGGTTTCCTGGCATTGATCATGGTAGATACCACAGAATTAGAGAGCCCTCTCTTTTTCAGAATGTGGGCTTCAATAGCCAGGCCGTCAAACCTAGGGCTGGTAAGGAAGGGTGGTATATCGGTCCTTGCGACAGCAGGTCCGGACGAAGTGGGAGGGTCCAAGGACTCCTCACTGACATTTTTACAATCTCCGCGTACCATGCCCTTCGGGGCCACGCTGGAGCCACCAGAATCACTGGTTTCTTTTCTACCCTGATTCTGCGGAGTAATCGTGGTAACAATTGTGGCGGTGGGAATGCATATATCAGCTTGAACCGATCCCAAGGGAACACTAGGGCATCCGAGCCGCAAGCTAGGGGATCCCTTGTGCGAGACACAAACCTGTCCACCTTTGCGTTGAATCTGGATGCTAGCAGATCTACATCCGGTGTTCCCCACCGCTGGCATATTGCCTGGAAAACCTCGGGGTGAAGAGACCATTCCCCCGGGCATAATTGTTGGCGACTTAGAAAGTCCGCTCTCCAATTTTCCACTCCTGGGATGAAAACCGCGGATATGGCTGGGACATATCTTTCTGCCCACTCCAGGATGCAATTTGCTTCCTTCTGGGCTGCACGACTTTTGGTGCCACCCTGATGATTGATATATGCCACTGCCGTGGCATTGTCTGATTGAATTCTGACAGGGGACCCCTGGAGTTTGGATGTCCATGCTACTAGGGCATACCGGGCTGCTCGTATCTCTAAGAGATTGATGGGCAGGGCCTTTTCTGCTTCTGACCACCTGCCCTGGAGAGACCATTGCTCCAGCACTGCCCCCCAGCCGATGAGGCTGGCATCTGTAGTGACCACCTTCCAAGAAACCGGACTGAAGGGTTTCCCTCTTTCCAGATTCTGGGGCACCAACCACCAATGGAGGCTCTTGCGAACGGAAGGGGACAGGGACATTGGTAAGTCTAAAGCCTGAACTTTTTTGTTCCAGGCTGACAGTATGGCCCTTTGCAAATTCCTTGAATGGAATTGACCGTAGGGTACCGCTTCGAATGAAGCCACCATCTTTCCCAGCAGCCTCATGCAGAGACGTATGGATGGTTTTCTTTTTGTACCCACTAAGTGGGTCAAATTTCTTAAAGACGACACCTTCTCTGGAGGTAAGAAAATCTTTCTCTGATTTGAATCCAGCCTTAGCCCTAAGTATTCCAGACTTTTGACTGGTCTTAGAGCTGACTTGTCCCGGTTGATAATCCAACCGTGATATTCCAGATACTCGATTGTCTTGTGAATAGCTACTTCCAGCTTTTCCACTGAGTGGTCTATTAGTAGCAGGTCGTCTAGATATGCCATTATCGTTACACCCTGTGTTCTTAGATTGGCCAATAATGGGGCCAGAATTTTTGTGAACACTCGTGGTGCTGTGGCCAGACCGAAAGGTAAGGCTCTGAACTGAAAATGGCGCCCTTCTACTGCAAAGCGTAGAAATTTCTGATGGGCCGGAAAGATGGGAATATGCAGATAAGCATCCCTTATGTCGATCGAGGCTAGCCATTCCTGCCCTTGTAGGGCGGTGGCCACTGATCGGATCGACTCCATCCGAAAGGTCCTGATATTTAGGAACTTGTTTAGCCCTTTTAGATTTAATATGGGCCTCACGTCCCCATTTGGTTTGGGGACTGTGAAAAGGTTCGAGTAAAACCCGAATCCGCTTTCTTCCAGGGGAACCTTCATGATTACCCCTTGGAGCAATAGTTGTTCTAGTGCCAGAAGGAGGGATCCTCTCTTTTGGGGATCTCTTGGCACGTTTGACCTCATAAATTGGGCAGGAGGAGTGCCTTTTAACTCCAGCTTGTATCCCAGACTTACTGCGGAGAGCACCCATCTGTCTCTGATGGTGTCCCGCCAGGTCTCTGTGAACAACTGAAGTCTTCCCCCCACCCGATTGAGCGGGGGCAATACTTCATGCCTTAGGGGGAGGTTTTGTACCTCTCTTGATCCAGGGCTTCTTGTTACCCTGTGATTGTCCCTGATTTCTGCCCCCTGAATTTGACCGCGGAGGCCGTCGGAACTGCTTCACAGCCGATGTGCCCGGGACTGGAGAGGTAGGCCTCTTAAAAGAAGGACTTCTACCCTTGTTCCTAACCGGTAAGAGTGAACTTTTACCGGCAGAAATTTTCTGGATATATTTGTCCAGATCTTCTCCAAATAAGCGTTCTCCATGAAATGGGAAGCTAACCAGCAGTTTTTTACAGGGAGCTTCAGCAGACCAGTTTTTGAGCCACAGAAGCCTACGCATATGTACTATAGACAGCGTAAAGCGGGAGGCCTGTTGGATTGTATCCTTTATGGCGTCCACCGCAAAACACAAGGCTCTAGGCAGGTCAGCTAGGGCATGAGCCTGCTGATCTGGTAAGTCCCTTAAGACTTGTTTCAACTGATCTTTCACTGCTTGGCAGACTCCAATCGCTGCTACCGCAGGTTGTGTCACCATACTTGCTGTAGAGAAAGCAGATTTTAGTAAAGACTCCAATTTTTTATCTATTGGGTCTTTGAACATTGGAACATTATCTACTGGACATGTCAGTGATTTGTTAACAGAAGAGATGGCTGCGTCCACTATAGGGACCCTCCATTTTCTTATGAACTTATCCTCCATGGGATAGATCACCGGAAATCTCTTGGGGGGAGCAAATATTTTATCAGGATGCTCCCAATCCTGGTAAATAAGCCCTTCTAATAAAGGGTGGATTGGGAAGGAACAGACCGCCTGGGGAGCTTTTAGCGACCCCAGCGAGGAAACCGTAGTGGATGGTGGTTCCGCCAGAGGCATTTTAAATGCTGATCGGACCATGTTAGTCAGAGACTGAACCCATAATCTTTCAGCCTGAGAAGCTGAGAAAGGTTCTTCCACTGTTGATTCCTCTATAAGTGAATCAACCTCATCCTGATCCCCTTCAGGTAGGTCGATCTCTGTGTGGGGCTGTTCCTCCACTAACAGGCACTCTGAAGGAGGAGACGGAGATCGGACGCGCTTTTCCTGTGACAGGGAAGCAGCGATCAATGCTGTTAATCTCTCTTCCAATCCTCCCAGAGTTGAGGATAAAACCTCCTCTGTTATATATACAGGAGCTGGTGGACTGGGGACAGCCGCAGCACCAGGCATTCCTGCGGGGTTTCTACGGCTACTGACCTCTGCATTCTCAGGGGAGATTGGTGCAGTGCAAGCATGCCCAATATCCTCAGAGCCCGATGGAGACCCCTTTGGCTTCCTGGAAGATCTATTTCCGGAGCGTCTGGACGACATATCCCTTAAGCACAAAGCTGAGGTATTCCCGTCGTCATACACCAATTTTTGCTGGTAATAGTCTAACACAGGTGCTGCTATATACCAGCTGGTGTCCACTAAAGTGCCTTTCTATGGGGATGCCTGCATCAACCGCCTCTGTGTGCCACTGTTTGTTGCTAGCTCTGTTTGCATGCAGCTGACACTTGTACTGTGTCTTTTAACCATGCTGGGACGCCCGCACATGCGCAGAAGCGCCGCGGCGCGCATCGAGCGTCATCCACCCGCCCCGCCCCTTTTTTTTCATAGGAGGCGCGTGCACGCGCCCGCGCGCGCGCCCGTGCGCCAATGGCGCCCTTTTCGAAAACCAACAGAGGACTAGGGAGCCAGGGCCCTTTTTGCCGGAGGGCCTGTGCGGTGGATGAACGCAGCAACAGGGCAGAGGAAGTGGATTCCCTCAGAGAAACTTACCAGCTGCCTGGATCTTTTGAGTTGAGAAAAACCAAAGATCCACATTTACAAGAAAAATGGACTACAGCGGCCTCTAGTGGTTTAACACAGGTACCGCGGTCCCTGTTTTTTTTTTTTTTTTTCTTGACTACTATTAAAATTTTACATTTTCAGTAGTTATAGGCAAACACAGATATTTAGCGGGAATACCGTTAGGTAACAGACAGAAAGACAAATTAGGCTTGGGGGTCCCCCAATAGAACCAAGTTCCTGAGGGCCCCCACTTACCTGATCCCCGCCGCAGGACTTTGTTTGGTCCACAAAAGTCCAAACTTCACCTATCACGGCAGGCATTGTAATTAAACCTTCAGGGACCGGGTTCCCAAGGATTCCACTCCCCTGGACCTGTATAGCACCCTGCACAGACAGCGTCTTGGTCGTGGGTATGACCAGAGCTCTGGATCCCAGGGTCCAGCCCTCCTAAGAGAAGCATTACAGGCAAAACCTTGCTCTTCTGCTGCAAGGCCCGGGTACCGACCGTTTAGCTATGAAGCTTTTTTGGTGGGATCCGGAACAGCTTACTAAGGCCCAAAAGAACCTGTACGCAAGCCCAGTGAAAACACATGTTACTCTTTGGCCAACACCTTAGACACTGGCAAAAAACTGAGGTGCTCCCGGGTGGGAGGGGCTTATATAGGGGAGGGTACTTCCGGTTTGGAATTGGCCAGTGCCAACACCTGAAGGTAAACTATATAACCCATTAGTAATGACTAAGTCGCTCTGTGTCCCGTGATGTACGAAAAAGAAATGGGCACCGCTGCCGAAGCGCCTGCAAAGCGCTTCGGCAGCGGCAATACACAGTTGCATTTAACCCTGTCTTCGACCGATAGCTGGGGTTAAAAGCGCCCCACTAGCTTCCGAATAGCGCCACTAAAACAATGGTAAAGCGCCGCTAAAACGAACCGCGCCTTTACCGATAACGGTAAATACAAAAAGATGTACACAGTAGTGTCGTGGCATGGCACAGGCACTGCTGTTACCTGTAGTTCTTCAGCGATAGGCCCAGGGCAGGCACTTGCAGCGTATTCTCTCGTCTCGGCCACTGCACGCCATGCACCTGTGGGAGGAGCCGGCGCATACATTTACACAGGCAGAGGCAGGCTGAGGCAGCAGCCAATCACGGAACAGCTGGGTCACGGACGGCCGAGGCAGAGCAAACCTGATGCTCGGGCCGGGGGTGAGGAGGGAGGGATGGATGTGTAGTCGGAAAAGACAGAGCAGCCCCAACTTCCAGACCAGCAGCAGACTTAGAAAAAAAAGTCCACAGCTGCTGCGGAGGTGGCCATTGCAACACAGGGGGCAAGTGTCTGCACTCTGACTTCCGATTCCAGGGGGGGCAATTGACCCCCCTTGCCCTATGGAGCGGATGCCCATGGCTGTACATGGCCAACCAAGCACAGACAGCAGCACACTGCACAGGCACTGTTACTTACTGCCTGGTGCCTGTCTGGCAGTGGCACAGAGAGAGCACTCCCGAGTCCGACTCCCGACTCCTGACTATGCTGTGACAGCATAACAAACAAACCAATACTTGAGGGTAATGCTTATTTCTACAATAAGAATAAGTTTACTGTCAGTTTATTATTTCAACAGTTCTAATTCTCAGATACATTCAAAGAAAAAGTGCACAGTCTACAATAATGCCATTAGTGCATGGATTTACTGGATTATAACAGTCACCACTTTTTATCAACTCCAATCCTCTCTCTCTCAGCATCCAGTTTCACAATGACGAAATAGAGGTAAATATCACACTAAACGAAAAGACGGTTGCCCTTTTTGACCGTCCATTACCGTTACTGATCTATTTTTCTTTCATTAGTGTGATATTTACCTATATTGTCAAATTTGTCAATGCTAAGAGAGAGAGTACAAGTCAGTCAACAAGTTGGTTGATAAAAAGTGGTGGTTAACTTGTTATTGTTCCAGAATCCACATACTAATGGCATGGTATTTGTAGCCCAGTCAGCCTGAGCCTGTGCATTTTTCCTATGAATTTGACTGACAATTAAAACTGTTGAACTACTGATTCTTCCTATCCTATCGCAATAAGCAGAACCCACAAGTATTAGGTATGCTTCTGTAAATAGAAATACTTGAAGAGAATAATAAAACACTCCTATTTGTTTTGATTCATTTTAAGGAAAGCACTTCGTGCCAACATGACCCTTGCTCTATTCCGCCGACCTCTAGAGAGGTCACCTGTAACACTGAATACCCTCTCTGCAAAGGCTTGAGAAGCTGGCATAGCCAGCAGGTCTAATGCCAAAGGTTTTAGTTGGTGATACAAAGTGTCACTCTTTGACAGCCAAAAATCTGTTTCGGTGGTGTACACCTCACTGATGGCAAGTTGGTGCAAAAGCTCTTCCTTATATTTTCTGAACTGCTGCTCTATGCTGTTTGGGGAGATCCTCTGCTTGGGTCTTCTGCGGCATTTAGAAAGAAACTGAAAGACTGGTTGCTTAGATGTGGATGCCAGTGGCGGTGCTTCTTCGACTTCCTGCGATTGTTCTTCTACCACATCATCGTCAGACAATTCCTCAAGGGGTGTGTGTGGCAATGTGGATTTTCTTGCGGCATAGTCCTCTGCCTTTTTAAGCAGTTCTTGAATATTCTCATCCGCCACATCAACAAGGGTTTCACAGACGATAGGGTTGACAAAACAAGCAGCTGCTGCAAGTGGAGAGAACATTTCGTCAGTTGGATCTAAGAATGAAGCAAAACGTTGGTTGACACTCCCTTTCATTTTCTGTGCAATTGTGGCTAGGTCTTGGTAGCTAGTGTTCTGTTTAAAGTCCTCAAGATGGCTGAGCAGATCAAAGATAGCAGGAACAGCCAGGGACATGGACCTGGTGTCACTCTGGAGGGTTTGGTATGTTCTGCAAAAGGCAGCAGTAGGTCATGCAATGATGTGAGCTTTTGCCATTCACTAGGAAGCAAGCTGTCCCATCCCATGCTGTTTGCAATTTGGCAGACTGACTCTTTCAGTTTGAGGAGTCTTGCGATCATGTTGAATGTACTTGACCAGCGTGTGAGGCAGTAATTTAAAAGAATAAGGCCACAATGCTCCAATAGCTTCTGTGTTGCAACTGAAGACTTGCGGAAAAGGTGCACTATTGATCTTGCTTTATCCAGTATTCTCTTCATACTTGCCTCCTTATGCACCATGTGGACCACAAGTTGCAACGTATGCACCACACATAGTGTCCGGTCCATGTCGATCTGTTGGTACCTATCAAGTGGAACACACACACACAGCCCAATACGCATAAAGTATATAAAATGTGTAGAAATGTTTGTTCCATTCTATTATTTTAACACTTAACATCTTATGGGAATACTTTTACAGTACACAAGACAAATTATAGTGGAAAAATAAAAAAGGTGCACTGACTGACTGCACCCCGTAGACTAGAGCAGATAGCGCCGTGCCCCCATATCATTCATCTCATAGCCATTAGATAATTGACTGGTGTCACCGTGTCAACCATGTAAAAGAATAAAAATGGCTCACTCACTCACTGCAGATCATCAATTTCCGTCTCAGCCTCAGAGTCACTTTCCGTCATGGGGGAGTCTTCCTCACTAGAGCTGGGTGGTTCTTCTGCTGCTGCTGCTGTGGTTTGTTTAAATGCCGCCACTATATTGCTCCCATTGTCTGTTATCACTGTAAGGATCTTCCTCTTTGGTATGTCCCAGTCTTGCAAGCATTTGTCCACACAGGATTTGATTGACTGTGCAGTGTGTGGGTGGGCTACTTGTTCAAGGGCCAACAATATGTGTTCAGGTTTATGTTGTTCAACACAGCTGAAAGTCCTTTTTTGGTCCACAAATCAGTGCAAATAGATACTCTCCGAGCAGCAGCCACTCTCTTTTTGCATTTTTGTTTATCATCTTCATACTGTTTGTCAATCAGATTGCTTATTTTAGTTTTCTTTGGAACAGTCAGCTTCCTATCTAGTGTCTCCATCATGCTAACAAAGTCCTCATCTTCAATCGTTCTGACTGGTAATCCGGTGCGCCCAATCCATCTTGCTATGGCCTCCTCCCTGGCATGTTGTTCCTTAGAGTCAATTTTATATTTTGAAGCACCTAAAAGAGCAGTGCAAATAGTTTTCTGTGGTTGTGCACTGCCACTGGCTTGACTTGGTCCATCATTTGATGTTTTCAGTATCTGTGGGGTTGAATTCTGATTTGACGTGCTCTCTCACCCCAGTGACCCTCCCCACACAGTCAGTCAGCTCCAACTAAGTTGCCTCTCTATAATATACTATATGTATAGCAGAAAAACACATGGCGATCGTTGATATTTTATGTCACGCGGTATTTGCGCAGCGGTATTTCAAACGCATTTTTTTTTTTGGGGGAAAAAGGGCACTTTCATGAATAAAAAATAAATAAATAAACAGTAAAGTTAGCCCAATTGTTTAGTATAATGTGAAAGATCAGATGATGTTACGCGGAGTAAATAGATACCCAACATGACACGTGTAATAATGGCGAATTGGCGACAAACTACACTACTGTACCTAAACATCTACATCTTAAAAAAAAAAAATGGTTATAGAGTTAATACAGATTACAGAAAAGTTCTAATGATAGAATTATTGCTCTCGTGATCGCGGCGATTCCTTACATGTGTGTTTTGAACACTGGCGTTTACATATGCATTATGCAGGGGCCACTTACGTTTTCAGCTCGTGGGGACAGGGACGCTTAAAAAAAAAAAAAAAAATCTTATTCATTTTATTTATTTTACATTGTCACATGTTGCTGTGCTTACCTTTTTATGAATTTCAGGATGAGTTGTCCGTAAATGACGCTTCAAGTTTGTTGTATTTTTACCAGCGAGTGTCGCTCCACATGGTTTGCAAAGAGTCTTGTTGTCCTTAACATCAAATGTAAAATACAGCCATAGATCTTCTCTTCTCTTTCTACTAGTGATAATCACAGCCGACATTCCGGTATAGTAATAGTTTGGACTTTGGAGTCTTGGATTGTACGGTGGGGGAAGCCTGTATGTGGCAGTGCAGTGCTCTCTCGACGGTGGTCTCTGAGTAGAGTAGGCCTGTGAAATTAGGAAATAAATGGCATGCAGTCAGTACAGTACACATTCTGCCTGGAGCCTGGATGGTGGTCTGACTCTGAGGGGATGGCCTATAATTGACATGGGGACATAGTTTGCAAAAAGGCCTGGAATGGGTGCCAGTGCCACTCCACTGCTTGCTGTCAGTGTCAGAGCAGCAGAGGAGGCCTGCAGCACTGACTGGAATTTCATCATACACACAAAAGTGGTCGTCTAAGGGCCTCAGGCCTGTTGTACGTACCACCACAATTTGTGTAGCTCTGACTGCTGCAGCTGCAGTGCAGAGTGATGTCTGTACTCTGTTTTCTCTGCCTCACTGGGTGGGAGAAGAGTGGCGGGTGCGGCGTCAGAGGAGTCTGAGTAGTCGGGAGCGGGACTCTGTCTGGAGACTCGGCATGCTTTCTCTGTGTCCTGTCTGTGTCCTCACAAGGGCGGCCTCGCCTCACCACTGGCGTCGGACTCTTCTTACGGTGTCACTGGGCGCGCGGATTGCGTAAGTAGGCGGAGCTCCGTAAGTTGTTCAACGTCCCTCCTTACCATTTTCACCTCGTTGTCGTCCAAAAACGAAAACGGATCAAATTTTCGTAATAGTTTTCGTCAGAGGACGAAATTGTGCTGTGCTTTTCGTTCAGTTTTCGTCACTTTAAAATTGCCGCTGACGAAATCGTTGACGAAAAAGTTTTCGTTGATGAAATTAACACTGCCCTGTCGGGGAGATCACCAACCCCAGGAATTGAAAGCTTTGCTGCTCAAACTCACATTTCTCCGCTTTGGCATACAGTCCGTGTTGGTGGAGGCGGCTCACTACTCTGCGGACATGTTCCCGATGTCTGTCAAGTGATCCAGAAAAGACTAGAATGTTATCTAGATAGACATTGACGAAGATGTCAAGAAAGTCTCTGAACACATCGTTGATAAAATGCTGAAAAGTGGCAGGGGCGTTGCACAGACCGAAGGGCATGACCAGATATTTGTAGTGGCTGAACCGGGTACGAAAAGCTATCTTTCACTCATCCTCGGCCCGAATGCGGACCAGGTTGTAGGCCCCCTCAGATCCAACTTGGTGAAGATGACAGCAGACCCTAATTTCTGGAAGAGTTCAGGTATCAGGGGTAGTGGATAACGGTTCTTGACCGTAATGTTGTTTAGCTCACGGTAGTCCACACATGGGCAGAGGGTCTGATCCTTTGTCAAGTCTCTGATGTGAGGTCGAGTAGCAGAGAGGGCGCCCCTTGCGGCCGAGTGCAGCACAGCCCTGAAGATGACACAGGGGATGTGGTGCCCACAGAAGCACGGGTTGCCTGGTAGGTAGTGCTGGTTGCCAGGAACTTGGTAGGACAGGCAGACTGCAGGACAGCAGGCGTGCTTAGGAGGTCCAAAGGGTAAGGACCAATGGAATGTTCCGATAACAGGGTCAAAGCCAGGCCAGAGGGTCAAACACAGCAAGACAGTCCGAGAACACAGCAGAGCTGAGTCTTAGCACAGAAGACAAGGTAAGTGGAGTCCGTTAGCCAGGCCGGGGTCAGGTATACGCTAGGAAGTCAACAGGAGCAGGTCAGGCAAGCCGGGTTTGGTACACAGGAGATCAGACAGGCAGGAGATGCAAGACACAGGAACACAGGAGAAGCTGACGATAATCCAGCAAATGCAGACACTAGCAGACTTCCTTATATAGGCCCATGTGACCTGCTTGTAGAGATACTGGGTCCTAGAGCCCTTCTCCTGCCAGAGATGCTGGGTCCTAAAGTCCTTCGCCTGCTGTTGGTTCCCTGACATCCTTTTTGGTGACAAAGATGGGTGGATGAACCCCATGCCCAGATTTTCGTCAATGTATACCTTCAAAGCCTCTTGCTCTTTTTCTGACAACGGGAAGATGCGCCCAAAGGGGATCTCGGCCCCAGGAAGAAGCTTGATCGGGCAGTCATAGGGGCGGTGAGGTGGAAGGGAGTCAGCCCTCCGTTTACTGAAGACATCAATGAACTCATGGTAAGGTCTTGGGACGGACTGAAGCAGGTTCTGGTCAGAGTCCATACATAACAAAGTAGTGGATGGGCTGAGGGGTCAGGGTAGACAGTACTTTTGGCAGTAAGGGGACAGGAATGACACTTCTCCAGACACCCAGATGATCTGGGGGTTGTGAGCCTGGAGCCAGGGTATACCCAGGATCACGGGAAACAGGGTAGAGGAGATAACATCAAGGGTCAGCAACTCCTTATGTTGAGAGGTAATGGTGACAGGCAGAGGAAGGGTTTCCTGAGTTACCCGTTCTGATCTTATACGGGAGCCATTGGCCAAGTAGACAGAAAGTCCATGAGTCTTTTCCTGCAGAGGGATGTTATGTTGATTGGCAAAGGTGGAGTCGATAAAACAGCTACATGTGCCAGAGTCAATGATAGCATTGACTGGAACTGCCTTTCCTTGGAGCTGCAATGAGTGAGGGAGAGCAAGGTGGGTTGAGTTGTCAGATATGGCTAAGAGGTTAGCAGGAATAAATGAGGAACACTTAGGCATCTTGACAGGTTAGTTGCGCACGTAGTGACCTGTTTCACCGCAATAGAGGCACAGGTTCAGTTGAGGGCGGCGTGCCCGTTCTTCGGATGGCAAGGTTGGTCGCATTAATCCAAGTTGCATGAGTTCAGAGGTGTCCGGACTTGGACTGGCAGGATTTAAACAGGTGGGAGACAGGTAGCGGGAAGCAGGCATTGGAGCTCTTGTGGTCATCCATACTGGGCGACTTTGCTGGGAGGAACGCTCTGCCCGGCGTTCACAAAGTCTACGGTCGATCTGGATGGCCTGGGTAATTAAGGCTTCAAGGGTCTCTGGTACCCCGACTTGGGCAAGTTCTTCTTTAAGGCCCTTGGAGAGGCCCAAGCGAAACTGGTGCCGCAGGGCTGCGTCGTTCCACTGAGTGTCTGCGCTTCAGCGTCTAAAGTCCGTGACATAGTCCTCGGCCGCTCGGCGACCTTGCTGGAGCGCAAACAGGGCAGACTCGGCTGTGGCAGTTCGTTGGGGATCTTCATAAAGCTGGGCCATGGCTTTGAAGAAGGATAGCAGGGATTGTGTCTGAACACTATTCTCTCCCAGCAACCGATGAGCCCAGGTCTGGGGTTCACCCTGGAGTAACGAGATTACGAATCCCACTTTTGTGACCTCTAGGGAAAAAGTCCGGGGTTGCAGAGCAAAATACAGCTGGCAGGCATTACGGAAGGCTCGGAATTTTGTTCGGTCTCCCGAAAACTTCTCTGGAACAGGAACTCTCGGTTCCGGTGGAAGCATCACAACGGAAGGAGCAGAGGCAGTCTGTGAAGGCCTGTCAGAGGTTGCAGGGGCCGCATCACCGGAGGCGGAGAGACTCTGGACTTGTCCTTCCAGTCTGACATAGCCTTCATGTAGACTTTTTACTGCTTGTGTGAGGGCCGCCAGGTGTTTGCAAATCTCCTCTACGGGAGGAAGTTCTCCTGCAGGCTCTGTCATGGCTGTTTGATACTATTAAGTACTGAACGAACCTGGTAGTAGAGCCTGACTTGTAGGAGGAGGCCTCTCTTACAGCCCTGGCTCAGGAGTCACTGGAGTGAGGACAGTGAGCTCGAGAGCGCAGCGAGGTAGGAGTGCCTGAGGTAGTTGTAGTAGCTTGGCACAGTAGCAAGGTGATGATCCTCCAGGAATAGCTGGAACTGTAGGCAGCAATAGAGATGGTTGCAGGTCAGCGATCCAGGAGCTGGCAGGTACAGGATCAGCAGGAAGCTGGAGCAGGGTGAGACAAGCCGGGTTAGGTGCAACACAGAGCAGTAGGCAGTAGCAGGGTCAGACAAGCCAGGTCAGAGCAGGTAATCAGACGGTTGAATACAGGAGACTAAGCGTGGTCAGAGGTACAGGCAAGGTCTGGCAGCAGGTAGGCAAATAGAAGACTGAGCAGGGTCAAGGCAAGCTGAAGGTCAGGGTTGGAGATATCGGATGGTCAAGCAGAGCTGGGTCGGTGCAGGTAACAGGTAAACAGGTATACAGATTACTGGTACAGAGCTGCAGATCAAACAGCAATGCATCATTGCAGTTGCTGACTTTTTAAAGGCATAATGGTGCGCCGGCATGGACGGATGCTGTTGCCTATTCTGCACAGGAGCGTATGTGCGCATGCACGCACACACGCACGCAGGAGCCTTCTTCCCATACCAGCAGGTCCCTGACACAAATCTAGTGAGGGAACTCTCTAAACGCGAGACTCAATGGATTTTCCTGGTCGATACATTATTACCTAAAGGGTTAAATGTTGATTTAGATATAAACTGTTTTATTAGCCACTATTAATCAACATTTACACAGCTACATTTAAATACTATTTTAAATCTTCTACTATTCGTGGTTCTTCCCTTCTATAAGTAAAATATTTTAGAAAAATATTTTTTAAATATTTTTTTTTATATAAAATATTTTATATGTTATATACAATTTGTATATGTTTCTATATATCATCTCTCCTATTACTGAAAGATTCAGATTTTTTAACATTAATTTATTGATAAGTGGCCCTTTTTGCCTTAATCATGAGCCACAGTGAATTTAACAGGGTATTTTTGGAAAGTTTTTTATTTCTTTTTTTAACCCATCATTATTTATCCTATTTTAAAGATGTTGTGCATTGCCGTGCAATATCCGAACACCCGATTTTATCATATAAATATTCATATATATCTTACATACGCAGTGATTTTATTAAATTTTTCTGTTCATATACTAGGAATATTAGTGCGTTTGAATATGTCACCATATTCTCCAGTTCCTAGTTTACAGCCATATACAATGTGGATTTCTGTATGAATTATCACCTATGCTGTTCTGGGTGCATTTATCCCACTAGTGTTTGATTTCACTATTATTTTGAGTATTATCTGTATTAAATGTGCTTTTATTGAGGCTATTTATTTATGTAGATTGTATTGCATATCTCCACGCTCCTCTATAAGTGATGTGCTATCTGCGTCCAATTTAGTGGCAGTGACTAGCACCCGTCATCTGTTGCCATGTACGCTTGATTGGCCGTTGCGGTGAGGGCGGGGAGATTTAAAGCCCTGGAAGACGTTGTGTGGTCACGCCCTCTGTTGAAGTCAGAAAGTGACGAAACGCGTCAGTTGTTACCCACACGACATCCCCGAAGTGACATTTGCGCTCCACCATCTACCATTCCTTACCCGGAAGTGACCGCAGTGTCTGCAAGGAGACGCACGCTTCCTCCTGGATGGCTGAATACTGGTGACAGTGCCCTCTTGGGTCACTTTATTATGCTTGTTTGATTTTTATTGATGTACGTAGATAGTATTAAGGGGTCTTCTGATGTATGGGGAACATTGGTATAATAAACAGGATTACACTATGTGCTACCATTCTTGTGTTTTATGACCTGTGTTGGAGTATCTGTACCAGAGGAGCCTGTTTGATGGTGATGACCCATTGCAAAGTAGCGGATGAACACCTTACTTAAGGCTTGATTATTAGAGGCTTCTGGTGAGTTTGACCCCCGGGGGAGTGTGCATCACGTGGTGGAATACGGACATTGTTTTCTCTGGTGGAAGGTGCACGATAGGACAACCGTTTTATACACCTTTTAATGCTTTGAACTGTTCACATCATCTTTTACTACGTTCAAGACTTTACATCAGTGGTTTTTACCACGAGTCTATTATTATCATCATTATTTTAATTTTCAGCGCTGTTTTGTGTATTTTAATGATTCAGAGATTGGACTGTTTTTTATTTTTATACCGATATTTTTATTTTACCATATTTTTTAAACAGCTGCTTTAAAATATCTTGCAAATGTTATTTTATTGTGATTTTATCTTTGTAGGAAGCTGTGGGATGATTTGGCGCTGAGTGGGTGTACTGAAGGCCGATTGCACACCCCTTTTGTCCAATATCCTTCTATAGGATGTACTTGCCTCAATCCAGAGCACAAGTGTCAATTCTCTCTGCTGCCTTGTTCCTCTATCTGCATGAGGAGGGAGATCCAGCACGCAGCCTGTAATTGACAGCCTCCGATCTGTCCCTGTGTGTGAAGGGGGTGTGTCTCTTCCCTTCAATCAGCTTTCAGAACTCTCCTCACTGAGATTGCCAAATGTTTTCAGCTCTCTGCTCCTGTTTTCTGACAACTCAGATAAGCTTTATAAATTCTGGTCTTTGAATGGCTCTAGAGAAGAGAATGCTGCAGATAAACAGGTGCACCTTATGTAGGAGGATTTGTTTCATCTATGTGTATCAGCTGAGACCAGTCACTTTACTGGGTATATGCATGGGTTTACAACCACATTAGTGCATTCTCTGCATTAAGGTAAAAACTTTTTAGGTACAGCTCCCCCCAAGCCCCCACTAAATACTTACCTGAGCCGTTTCACACCAGCGGACCGTATGTCCGTTTTTCATCCATCCGTTTTCGGATGAAATACGGACATACATGTATCCCTATGGGATAGCGGATATCAGTGGATGAACATCCGCTGACATCCGATCTCTTCAGTGTCCGCTATGCTCCGTTTCAGCACACAGAGGAAAATCCTATTTTTCCATCCGTCTGCGGATCGGATGAACACGGACAGCCGGTCCATGTTCATCCGATCCCCCCCATAGAGGAGAGCGGAGATCTGACTGGTCCGTCTCTGCACAGTGAGCAGAGACGGGCTACTCATCCGCCGGCTCAGCGGGGATCAACGGAGTAATCCCCGCTGAGCAAGCAGATGTTAAAGGAACGGGTCATCACGGGATCCGCCTGTGTGAAAGGACACATATACTCCTAGAATTGTTGGTGGATGCAATAATAACGTGCCCCCATTGCTTTTACTTGTCTGCTCACACACTTCTGTGCTGCTGCCTAGGACTAGGCCTTTAGGCTGCATTCATACCTGCACATTCTGAGCATGCGTGACAAACACGTGTTGTAGTTTTGGTGCCATTATTTCTTATTGACACCCCAAGTGCAGCCAGCAGATGTTTGTTTTTTTGTGCGTCATAACGTCCAGCAGGATAACTGCCGCCGCACACCCCTGGGGGTGTGCATCGCGGCAATCAGTGGTGTGGTATGTCAATCTGACACACCGCTACACCGCTCACGGTAAAGAGCCTCTGAAACCCCCCCCCCAGAAGTGATCAAATACCACCCAAAAAATTGTTTGGGAACAGTGTAGCATGACCGCGCAATTGTCATTCAAAGTGCAACAGCGCTAAAAGCTGAAAATTGGCTGGGCAGGAAGGGGGTGCCTGGTATTGAAGTGGTTAACTGCTTGCCGACCGCCGCACGAAACGAACTTATACGTCAACAGAATGGCACGGCTGCGCAAATGGGCGTATATATACGTCGCCTTTCATTTGCCGCCACCGGCGTGCTCGCGACTCTGTCGCGAGGTCTGTGACCGTGCCCGCGGACTCTATGTCTGCCGGTGTCCCGCGATCGTGTCACGGAGCTGAAGAACGGGGAGATGTCAGTGTAAACACAACATCTCCCCGTTCTTCCTAGTGACATGTCACTAATCGTCTTGATCCCTCTCATCGGGAACAGCGATCAGTGACGTGTCACTCGTAGCCATGCCCCCTAACAGTTAGAATCACTCCCTAGGACACACTTAACCCTTTCAGTGCCCCCTACAGGTTAACCCCTTCACTGCCAGTGTAATTTTTACAGTAATCTGTGCATTTTTATAGCACTGATCGCTGTAAAAATGACCGGTCCCAAAATGGTGTCAAAAGTGTCTGATGTGTCCGCCATAACTACCCCCTATTTTGTAGACGCTATAACTTTTGCGCAAACTAATCAATAAATGCTTATTGCCATTTTTTTTTTTTTTTTTTACCAAAAATATGTAGAAGAATATGTATTTCCTTAACCACTTAAGCCCCGGACCATTTGGTAGCTAAAGGACCAGAGGTGAATTCAGAATTTTGCACTGCGCTGCTTTAACTGTAAATTGTGCGGACATGCAATGTTGTACCCAAACGAAATTTGCGTCCTTTTCTTCCCACAAATAGAGCTTTCTTTTAATGGTATTTGATTGCCTCTGCGATTTTTATTTTTTGCGATATAAACGGAAAAAGACCGAAAATTTTGAAAAAAAATGATATTTTCTAATTTTTGTTATAAGAAAAATCGAATAAACTCAATTGTAGTCATACATTTAGGCCAAAATGTATTCAGCCACATGTTTTTAGTAAAAAAAATGTCAATAAGCGTATATTTATTGGTTTGCGCAAAAGTTATAGAGTTTACAAACTAGGGTACATTTTCTGAAATTTACACAGCTTTAAATTTATGACTGCCTATCTCTTTTTTTGAGGTGCTAAAATGACAGGGCAGTACAAAACCCCCCCAAATGACCCCATTTTGGAAAGTAGACACCCCAAGGAAATTGCTGAGAGGCATGTTGAGCCCATTGAATTATTATTTTTTTTGTCCCAAGTGATTGAATAATGACTAAAAAAATAAAAAAATAAAAAATTACAAAAAGTTGTCACTAAATGATATATTGCGCACACATGCCATGGTTATATGTGGAATTTCACCCCAAAATACATTTTGCTGCTTCTCCTGAGTACAGGGATACCACATGTGTGGGACTTTTTAGGAGCCTAGCCGCGTACGGGACCCCGAAAACCAAGCACCGCCTTCAGGATTTCTAGGCACAAATTTTTGATTTCACTCCTCACTACCTATCACAGTTTCGAAGGCCATAAAATGCCAAAATCGCACAAAACCCCCCCAAATGACCCCATTTTGGAATATAGACACCCCAAGCTATTTGCTGAGAGGCATGGCGAGTATTTTACAGCTCTAATTTGTTTTTGAAAATGAAGAAAGAAAATATATATATATATATATATATTTTTTTTTCAATTTTCAAAACTTTGTGACAAAAAGCGAGATCTGCAAAATACTCACAATACCTCTCAGCAAATAGCTTGGGGTGTCTACTTTCCAAAATGGGGTCATTTGGGGGGGTTTTGTGCTATCTGGGCATTCCATGGCCTCCGAAACTGTGATAGGCAGTGAGAAGTGAAATCAAAAATTTACACCCTTAGAAAGCCTGAAGGCGGTGCTTGGTTTTTGGGGTCCCGTACGTGGCTAGGCTCCCAAAAAGTCTCACACATGTGGTATCCCCGTACTCAGGAGAAGCAACAGAATGTATTTTGGGGTGTAATTCCACATATACCCATGACATGTTTGAGCAATATATCATTTAGTGACAACTTTGTGCAAAAAAAAAAAAAAATTGTCGTTTTTCCGCAACTTGTGTCAACATATAAAATATTCCATGGACTCGACATGCCTCTCAGTATATAGCTTGGGGTGTCTACTTTCCAAAATGGGGTCATTTGGGGGGGTTTTGAACTGTTCTGGCATTTTATACACAACATTAGGAAGCTTACATCCACTCTTCTAACCACTTGAAGACAAAGCCCTTTTTGACACTTTTTGTTTACATGAAAACATTTTTTTTTTGCAAGAAAATTATGTTGAACCCCCAAACATTATATATATTTTTAAAGCAAAGGCCCTACAGATTAAAATGGTGGGTGTTGCATTTTTTTTTCTACACAGTATTTGCGCAGCGATTTTTCAAACGCATTTTTTGGGTTAAAAAATACACTTTTTTTAATTTTAATGCACTAAAACACACTATATTGCCCAAATGTTTGATGAAATAAAAAAGATGATCTTAGGCCGAGTACATAGATACCAAACACGACATGCTTTAAAATTTCGCACAAACGCGCTTTGGCGACAAACTACATACATTTTTAAAAGCCTTTACAGGTTACCCCAGTAGATTTACAGAGGAGGTCTACTGCTAAAATGATTGCCCTCGATCTGACCTTCGCGGTGATACCTCACATGCATGGTGCAATTGCTGTTTACATATGACGCCAGACCGACGCTTGCGTTCGCCATTGGGCAAGAGCAGGGCAGGACAGGGGTGCTTTTTTTTATTTTCTTTTTTTATTATTATTAATTTTGCTTTTTTATTTTATTTTTAAATTGTTCCTTCCAAGTATTTTTTTTATTTTATCATTTTTATTGTTATCTCAGGGAATGTAAATATCCCCTATGATAGCAATAGGTAGTGACAGGTACTCTTTTTTTGAAAAAACTGGGGTCTTCTAGACCCTAGATTTTTCCTCTGCCCTCAAAGCATCTGACCACACCAAGATCGGTGTGATAAAATGCTTTCCCAATTTCCCAATGGCGCTTTTTATATCCGGGGGGGCATTCCCTCCCACTGCTTGTAAAAGCAGTCCAGAGGCTAATTAGCCGCTAGGATTGCTTTTACATGAAAGCCGGCCGCAGGCTGAAAAGAATGATACCAAGATGATACCTAAACCCGCAGGCATCATTCTGGTATAAACATTCAAAGTCCAGCAACATACCAGTACGTTGCTGGTCCTTGTTGGACATGTATTGTAATCTTTTTTTTTCATGCAGCCAGTTGGCTGAACGAAAAAAGAGATTGATCGGTGGGTATGCCCACCATTAGAATACCGCCCTTCATCCACCCACTTCCAATGATGGGCATACACGCACCATTTATATATGCCGAAGCATGGGGGCATCCTCCCGCAAAAACGTTATGCCGCACACACATGGTCGGACTTTTCCACGGGCAAGCCTCCGTCGGAATTTCGACCGTATGTACGCGGCATTAGGAGCAAAATCGCTCCTCCGCCCCTGCTGCCCCAATGCTTCGGCATATTTGCTTTTTTTTTTTAACTGTGGTGGTGAAATCACCTCCTACAGCACTGGAGTCGCAGGGATCAGGCCTGTCTCTGCGAACGCTGCAGTTATGTGTGTTTTTGTTTTGTAAGTGACAGTGATCGATCGATACTGCACTTGGGTGGCCTGGGCTGGACGGAGGGGCAAAACGCAGGTGCCAGCAGGTATCTGGGCTGATCCCGCTAACACTGCGTTTTTGGGAACCCTAAACTGCTGGGGACGCTAGTATAGATCTGATCAGATCAGATATTGATCTGTTCAGATACTATACCACTAAGGGGGGTGTATGCTTCACGCGTGGGTGTTAGCGTTACTGGCACTAACCTGACGCTGCCTGGGGTGTGACGCAGACCCTCTCTGACGCTAAAACCTATTTGATATCACCCGCCGGGCGATCAGGGGGTTAAACCTTTATTGGGTTATATACACGGCGGGTGCCCTGACACTATAAAAAGCAAACTAACTAACCAGCGTCACCCGTAACACTTATATGGTGATCACTGGTGAAAGGGTTAACTAGGGGCAATCAGGGAGTTAAAACCTTTATTAGATAATATATGGGGGTACCTGACGCTATAAAAACCTGCGGCGAACCTAAAAAAAATTACCAGCTACCGATCTGCATCACCAACACTAAGACAGCGTTTAGAAAAACGATCGCTTAGTGACAGTGGTGATGGGGGTGAAAGGGTTACCTGGGGGGCGATCAAGGGGGTTAAACCTTTATTAGATAATATATTGGGGTACCTGACGCTATAAAAACATGCGGCGAACCTAAAAAAAATTACTGGCTACCGATCTGCATCACTGACACTAAGACAGCGTTTAGAAAAACGATTGCTTAGTGACAGTGGTGATAGGGGGTGAAAGGGTTACCTGGGGGGCGATCAAGGGGGTTAAACCTTTATTAGATAATATATTGGGGTACCTGACGCTATAAAAACCTGCGGCAAACCTAAAAAAAAATTACCAGCTACCGATCTGCATCACCGACACTAAGACAGCGTTTAGAAAAACGATCGCTTAGTGACAGTGGTGATGGGGGTGAAAGGGTTACCTGGGGGGCGATCAAGGGGGTTAAACCTTTATTAGATAATATATTGGGGTACCTGACGCTATAAAAACATGCGGCGAACCTAAAAAAAATTACTGGCTACCGATCTGCATCACCGACACTAAGACAGCGTTTAGAAAAACAATTGCTTAGCGACAGTGGTGATAGGGGGTGAAAGGGTTACCTGGGGGGCGATCAAGGGGGTTAAACCTTTATTAGATAATATATTGGGGTACCTGACGCTATAAAAACCTGCGGCGAACCTAAAAAAAATTACCGGCTACCGATCTGCATCACAGACACTAAGACAGCGTTTAGAAAAACGATCGCTTAGTGACAGTGGTGATAGGGGGTGAAAGGGTTACCTGGGGGGCGATCAAGGGGGTTAAACCTTTATTAGATAATATATTGGGGTACCTGACGCGATAAAAACATGCGGCGAACCTAAAAAAAATTACTGGCTGCCGATCGGCATCACTGACGCTAAGACAGCGATCAGAAAAATTATCGCTTAGTGACAGTGGTGATAGGGGGTGAAAGGGTTATCTGGGGGGTGATCAGGGGGTTAAACCTTTATTAGGGGGGGTTAGGGGGCTACACTGGACCTAAGACTAAACTTTGGTGACACTTTTACAGTCACAAATGTCACTGATTGCAGTGATCGCTAAATAAATGGTCACTGCAATCAGTGACACTGTGACTGGGGGCTGGGGGGTGATCTGGGGGGGGCCTGGGGGGGCGATTTATGTCCCTATGTGCCCTGGTGTCAGTGTAGTGTTGTGTGCACTGACCTGATGTCTTCTCTTGTACGGCGCTCGGTATATGTGAGCGCCGCACCAGAGATGACATCACTTCCTCCTGCTCCCTCTGTCTGACACAGACAGAGGGGGCATTTCCATTCGCCGGGAGCGATCGCGAGGGGGTGGCCAGAAACGAATGGCTGCCCCCTCATCCCGGAACGCTCCCGGACACTTAGCCACTGCTCACTGTACAGAAGGGGGGTCCGATTGGACCCCCCAACTGTACAAAGGCAATCACGTATGCTCTACGTGATTGTGCCTGTCGGTGCCATTCTGCCGACGTATATATACAGTGAGCGGTCGTTAAGTGGTTAACTGAGGAAAAAAATGTTTTTTTTAATATATTTTTTGGGGATATTTATTATAGCAAAAAGTTAAAAATATTGAATTTTTTCAAAATTGTCGCTCTATTTTTGTTTATAGCGCAAAGAAATAGGATTTTTTTACTCACTGTAAAATCCGTTTCTCTGACGTCCGTGGACTGACACAGCTGTCATACTGATTACGTGTGGGTATATGTCCCTGCTTGCAGTAGAAGACCTAGGCAGAATGTAAGATGTTAGAAACATTCTAGAACAAAACCAGAGCTGAACAGCCCCGCCCAGGGGGGCGGTCCCGCCGGACATTACCCTCCCACTTGCAGCTTGCAGCCTCAGTTCGTAACAAAGCAGTACAAACCTTAAAAGGAAGGGTGGGTGCTGTGTCAGTCCTTGGACGTCAAAGACACGGATTTTACGGTGAGTAAAAAAATCCTATTTTCTCTTATCGTCCATGGACTGACACAGCTGTCATACTGATTATGTGCGGGACGTCCCAAAGCAGTATAAGAAAAGTAATGGAGTGAATGAAAATTAACCAATGAAAATTACAAATCTGTTAAAACTAATGAGTGAAATCAAAAGTATACAAAGAATAAACTATAAATATATGGTGTACTGTGATCTACATCAAATATAAAAATATAAATAATAGTCCATCAAAAAAATCCTTGAATGAAATCCAAATAAATAACACCAGTGCTTCAGGGGCACTGGAAGAAGTACGTTTTTTACGAAACGGACGTAGGGCGGAGCGGCGCGCTGACGTCACCTCTAACACTTCCGACAAGGACGGGTGTCTGTTGAATGTGCTACGGCCGGCACACCAGACGTAAACTTTTAAACTGCATAAGTGTAAGTGCAACTTATTTTTATGGAATACATTTTTAAAGGTTTAATGCACTATGTGGAGTGTGTTCCATTCTTTTCATACATATGTGCCTATTGATGAGAACCGGAGGTCGGTGCTTTAGGAATCTTATGTGCTGTGTGCTGCGGTGATTCATGGGAGAAACTACTTGATTTCTGCATATATTGACCCTCTGTCACGGGGGGTCGTGCACAGCTGGTAAGGAGAAATCCTGCTATTTGGTGGTGGAACGTCACAGATGAATGTGGACACAACACTTTATATGATTTTCACATGAAGCACTGGTGTTATTTATTTGGATTTCATTCAAGGATTTTTTTGATGGACTATTATTTATATTTTTATATTTGATGTAGATCACAGTACACCATATATTTATAGTTTATTCTTTGTATACTTTTGATTTCACTCATTAGTTTTAACAGATTTGTAATTTTCATTGGTTAATTTTCATTCACTCCATTACTGTCATAGTGATTGGTCACGGGTTAGCGCGATTTCCCCCAATTTTTTCTAATTTTCTACCATGTATGGTAGTTCACATTTCTAAATCGCAGCTCCCAATATCCACGAAGCTACCAGCTAAACGTCTGGGGTTTCCTTTTTTATTTAGCTTATTTAGCGCAGTTTCATTTCCTTTTTTTTTTTTTTTTTTCTTTAGTATAAGAAAAGGGTGGGAGCAAATAGTAAAGGAACAACCAAAACTTCACTCCAAACCAGCAGAGCTCCTCAACGGAGGAGTTGCAACATTAAGCAGCGGCCTGCAACACTTTTCGGCCGAAGGAAGCATCCGAAGATGCAGCCACATCAACCTTATAGAATTTTGAAAAGGCATGAACGGACGACCAGGTCGCCGCCTTGCACACTTGTGCAACCGACGCTTGATGTCGGAAAGCCCAGGAAGCACCAATTGCCCTGGTGGCATGCGCCGTAACCGGAAAGGGAGGGGCCATCCCCTTAATGGCATAGGCACGTATAACAGTCTGTCTGATCCATCTAGAAAAGGTGGCAGACGACACCGCTCGGCCCTGTTTCGGACCAGAGACAGACACAACTAGTGAGTCATATCACATACCACATAAAATGTGTGAGGCGCAAACCCTCTGCAATGCGATGTGTGAGGACACAAGGACGGTTGGACAATGTCCACATGCAGGTGAAAAAGCCGAGACCACCTTTGCAAAAGGAAGGTTGCGGACGCAACACCGCCTTATCCTTATGGATGACCGAATAGGGCGACTTGCAGGACAAGGCCGCCAACTCAGACCCGTCTGACAGAAGTAATGGCCACTAAGAAGGCCACCTCCTGAGACAAGGTCAAGAGGGGAATATCTGATATTTTCAAAGTGGGGTTCATGGAGAACCGAGAGCACCAAATCCAAGTCCCGAGGAGGGAGAGGAGGTTTCAACAGGAGGGAGCACATGGCAAACCCCCTGCACAAAGGTGCTACCAAGGAATGACCCGCCAGCGGTTGTCTTTTGTAGCAGCCCCGTGGGGATTTAATCCCATGGTTGTCAGCAATGGTAGCCTGCCTTGCTAACTTTTACACCACGAGTCGCTGCCCCTGAAGGAAGACGGCCAAGGCCGAAAACTGACCCCTAATGGTACTCAAAGCAAGCATTTGGGTCACACCACGCTGTAAGAACCGCAGGATACTGGGGACAGAATACGTCCGTGGACGCTAGTCCAGCTCTTCGCACATAGCGATGTAAGCTTCCCAGGTACGGTGATATATCTTTCAAGCGGAAGACCGAATCCGAGAGACCTCGGACTCTCAGCACCTGGCTTTTTATAGCTATGCCGTTAAGTCAGAGACTGTAAAACAGGATGAAAATTAGGACCTTGAAACAGAAGGTCCTCCCTTATTGGCAAACCGCCAAGGAACGTCCGCAATGAGACGTACCAGATCAGCGTACCAATGACGCCGAGACCCACCTGGCGTAAAGAGGATCACCGGAATCCCTTCGGCCACAACCCTGCACAGCAGGCGAGGAAGCAGCTGCAGCGGGGGATAACAGATATCAGGTGATAATGACCCCATGGGGCCCACCAACGGATCCGAGGCATCCGCCCAAGGATCCCTGGACCTGGCCACAAACCTTGACACCTTACGATTGAGTCGAGAGGCCCTCAGGTCCACATCCGACATGTCCAGGTGTAAGGACCACTCTTCCTTGTCAAGCGTCTGGCGACTCCGATAGTCTGCCTGCCAATTGTCTACGCTTGAATGTAGACGGCCTCTAGAGACCACGTGGGGAGGCATATTCTGATTGCCCGTAATTCCAGAACATTGATCGGTAAACGGGCTTCGCCTGGAGCCCAAGCCCTGGGGCTGACAGCACTCCCCAGACTCCACCCCAGCCCGTCAGGCTGGCGTCCGTCATAAACACCGTCCACTGGATGGGGAGGGACGACTTCCCGGACCGAAGAACCGGGGACCCCAACCACCACGCCAGGGACGCCCTGAGTGGGTGACTCATCTGGATCTGAAGATCCAAGGACAACAGGGATTTGTCCCAAGTGGACAGGATCTCTTACTGTAATGCCCGTGTGTTTGATTGGGCATACGGAACAGCCTCGAACGAGGCCCTCATGAGTCCCAGGACTCTCATGCAAAAAACAGGTTGACGACCATTTCCGAGACGTCAGGACTCGCACTACAGACTGAGAAGTCAGTAACTTCTCCAGGGTTAGGAATACCTACGCCTCCATGGAGTCCAGGATCAGACCGAGATACTCCAAATGCTGAGCCGGGACCAGGACCGACGTCTGGATGTTCGGGAGCCACCCGAAGTCCCTAAGGGTCTGACTGACAATAGTCACACTTCTAATTCTGAGCCATTTTCTGCTCTTAGAAGAACGTCCAGATAGCCCATGATAGCAATGCCTCGCTGACTCAGCAAGGCTAGAACTGGAGCAAGCACCCTGGTAAAAAAACCTTTGGTGCCGAAGGGAAGAGCCACAATTGATAGTGGACTTCGCCTATCGCAAAGCGCAGAAACTACTGTTGACGTGCGCAGATCGGAACATGCAAGTAGGCGTCCTTGATGTCCAAAGGATGCCAGAAAATCCCCTTGATGGAGTGTAGCGAACACCGCGCGAATGGATTCCATGCAGAACTTTTGCACCATCACAAAAGCATTCAGGCCTTGAGGCCCAGGATTGGCCGAACCCCTGTCCACTTTTTGGGACTACAAAACAGATTCGAGTAGAAACCCTGAACAACCTCTCCTGTGTCGGAACCAGCACAATCACTCCGGACCTGATCAATCTTGTACGGCCCCTAAGAGGGCCGCCCGACGGGCAGGAAGGAGAGGGAGAATTGAGGGAAAGAATCTGTCTGGGGGCCAGGAACGGAATTATATCCTGTAATCTGAGGTGACCACCTCGCACCCCCACCGGTCGGAGATCCGGGAGGTCCACCGAACCGTGAACCTGCAAGGACGTCCCCCCACCCCAGAGTCGGGCAGGGGCAAGACTTCATGCGGCGGCGGGCTTGGGAGCTTGCTTGGTAGGCTTACGCACCCAGTGACGCTTATGTCCCCCAGCCGCACTTTTTCCAGTCTGGGAGGGCTCACCCGTGGATTCTGACTGACGAGAAAAAAACTCATTCTTCTTTGCCGGAAAGGAAGGGCCCGGCCTACGGTGGGGCTCCGTTTTCCGTAACAGACTGAGGAAGGAAGTTGCTCTTACCCCTAGTGACATCCATAATAATGGCATCCAGGCCGGCCCCAAACAGTCTACCGCCCTTAAAGGGCAAGTCAGCCAGGAGCTATTTTGAAGCTAGGTCGGCCGACCAGCATTTCTGCCATATAATGCGACGCAGCACCACAGCAGATAGAGGCCCCAGAAATTAAAGGGGACGCATCCAAAGTGGCATCGCACACAGAGACTAAACCCTGCGCCAGTTGGTGAGCCAGGGTAATGGTCTCAGGAGGGAGATTATGCTTCTGAACCGTCTGGTGCAAAATCTTTGCCCATCCTGTGAGCGACTTGAGACACAAGTGTCGCCGCCCCTACAGGGCGTAAGGCAGACCCCAATAAGGTAAACATAGTTCTACTCACCACTTCTGACCTCCTGTCCATTGGATCCTTAAATGCAGGAGTCCCTTCCATTGGAAACGTGGTAGCCTTATTCAAACGGGCGACCGGGGGGTCGACAACTGTGGGGAGAGCCCACTTCTTAACCAGGTTCTCCTTAAAGGGGTACCTCATGGCTCGGTGCCGCAGGACCGTCAAAGTCTCCTGCGGCTTATCCCAGACTAAGTCAATGAATGTATCAAAAAAAGGCACATATGGAAAAACCTTTTTGAATAAACGGCTTTAAAGGAATCAAAGGAGACAGCTTCTACCTGAGGTTCCTCAGCCTCAACATTCAGCTTGAGAGTGTTCCTCACAGCATCAATGAGTTCACTTACAAGCACCCTGTCAGTTTTTCAGAACTGGGGTCTTCCTCACAGGGAATATCCTGTTTAAAAACATGAAAAGTGTCTTGAGCGCAGTAGCTAGGCCCATATCTGAGACAGAGCACTCCCCTTTTACAGGAGGATGTGTGGGGAGGGGGCGCTTTACAGCTCCCGTGCGTTCGCACACCTCTTCCATCCTGACAAGGATGATTCAAGGACTGCCAACAACTGGTCCATAGGGACCGCAGGTGCTGGAGCACTGCCAGTTGCCTCTGACAAGTGTGGAGAAGCAGGTGAACCAGACTCCATACTTCCACCCTCTGAGACCTTATTCACTATTACAGTGAATAATATAGTCCACCCACTGGCTGTGCTGAGGAGGGGATACCCGGAGGACTCACCACCCTTAGGGACCGCTCGGTTCCGCTGTATGAGCCGCGCTGCAGCGCGAGTGAAGCCTGAGGAGAGTGAAGAATTTGTGAGGAGACTAAGGAATTTCGCGCTGTCAGCAGCGCCGCTAGAGGCCGAAATTGAAAGTGAAAGCGCCACGGCTACAATAAAATGGCCGCCAGGCGCTTGTATAACTGCGCATTTGAGCCGCGGCAAGATGGCCGCCGAGCGCACTATTTAAATTTAAAAAACAGCGCTAATGGCGCACGCAATACAGTTCACACACTCCACACCAGAACACTTCCCAGAGTTCACCAACAGCCATGAGCGCCCCCCCAGGCCAGAGCGACCCTCCAAGCACCCCCACACAGCACAGCACCAGTACAGGGTGCAGAGAGCAGCATAACAGGGGGGAGACAGGGAGAACCCCTCACATAAAGAAACACAGCCAGCATCTACTCGCCTGCATGAGGAGAGACTACTTACCTGTCCCTAGAGGGACCCACTGGCTTGTTTCAGACAGACCTATCACAGAGTAGTACTGCGTAGCTGTCGGCCCGGTCCACCGCGAAAGATAGTCAGTCAGGTACTGTTCAATCTTGAGAGGACCGCGGGAGCATGAAAGCAACCCGGCCACCCCTGGAGACATGGGGAATGTCGTGAACTGAGTCTCACGCACACAAAGCGAGGATCAGCGCGCTCGATGGTCGGACAGGGAAGACTATGAGGATACCAGTGTACCCAACCTGTTGCCCAGCCGACAGTTGATTGAAGGTCTCAAAAATAAAATAAAATTCCCAAAGGAATAAAATTTAAAAGTAAAATCTTCCAGGAGACTGGCTCCTGAGAGAGCCACGTCTTCTCCTTCTGCTAGGCAGAAAAAAACTGAGGCTGCAAGCTGCAAGTGGGAGGGTAATGTCCGGAGGGACCGCCCCCCTGGGCGGGGCTGTTCAGCTCTGGTTTTGTTCTAGAATGTTTCTAACATCTAACATTCTGCCTAGGTCTTCTCCTGCAAGCAGGGACATATACCCACACATAATCAGTATGACAGCTGTGTCAGTCCATGGACGATAAGAGAAATATAAAACCGCAGAGGTGATCAAATACCACCAAAAGAAAGTTCAGTTGTTGGGGAAAAAAAGGACGTCAATTTTGTTTTGGAGCAACATCGCACGACCGCACATTTGTCAGTTAAAGCGACGCAGTGCCGAATCGCAAAAAGTGGCCTGGTCTTTGGCCAGCCAAATGGTCCGGGGCTGAAGTGGTTAAAGTGCACTTGGAAGTGCAGTCGTCGTAGATCTGAGGGGAAGATCTGAAATGAGGGGAAGCTCTGCTTATTTTATCATCCAATAACTTGCAAGCTAAAATGCTGTTTTTTATTTTCCTTGCATGTCCCCCTCAGATCTACATTGACTGCACTTCCAAGTGCACTTGTAGTTCAAAGTGGATTTGCCCTTCGTAAATAACCCCCTAGGTGTGAATGAGGTCTTATGGTCAAGTGGTGATCACCTTTGCTATTTCTTACAGGCTCAAACACACCTGTTCTGACACTTTTTTTTTTTTTTTTTCCCAATCTCTTTATTAAGTTTTCACTTTTTTCTTCACATATTGTTCCATACACTTTATATATTATACATCTTATTATCTTAAATTAAATTATACATCATTTATCCTTCATCATACATTATTTTAAACTATATAAAAAAAAAAAATAATAATAATTTAACCCGTCAATCAAAGTAACCCTTTCATCCCTTGGTGTAGTTCTATCCCAATTTCGCGCCCCTCTCCCCTGCAGCTGTCATAGGATTTTCTAGCCAATTTGCCCAGATTTTCTCATATTTCTCTTCTTTTCCTCTGTTATAATATGTCTCCTTGTACAATGCCAGATTATTATTTATTACGTTTTTCCATTGTGCCAGTGAGGGAGCTTCGACCTTCTTCCAATTCAGTACTATTGTCTTTCTTGCATAGAAAAGAAGGAGGCCAATCTGTGTTCTTTTTTCTATAGAAAGCGAGTTTTCCCCAACTAGGCCAAGAAGACAGATTTCTGCCTCTTGGTCCAGCTTAACTGACGTGACTTCATCAATTATTCTCAGGATCTCTCTCCAAAATATCATTATCCTCGGACAGGTCCAGAAAATATGGATTAAGTTTCCAGGGGTACCTGTACACCTCCAGCAGTTTTGAGAATTAGATAGTGATATTTTATATAATTTATACGGTGTAAAATAGCTTTTATGGGAGGGGGCGTGGCTAACCGCCGAGCTGCATGGAAGCCTGAACTCACAGCTCCTGCACTGAATCGGAGACACATCCAGGTATATCGCTAACCTGTGTAGCAACCATGCATGATTCTGACCCCTACACTCTGGGGAACCAGACCGGGACCTCCCGAAAACGAAAAGAATACAGACAGCCGAGAAAACTAACGGATTTCTTCACTATGCAGACTAGTGACAGAATCCAAGATGGCGCCCGCGACCGCTCGCCGCGAGGTGAGAGGACATACACAGACCTGCCTGATGCAGATGTCCCAGCCATTCCTTCACAGACCCTCTCCTCGGCCGCCACCACTCATCCAGAGACGTCCTCCATACCCAGCAGCCCAGCTAAAGCGCGGATGTGCATGGATGCGGGAGATCAGGCATCTGAGGTAAGACCTGCGCTAGACAGTCCCCCCGCACTGACGCCGGCTCCATCCCCCATTGCGGCCTTCCCCACTACTAATCAGCCTGTAGTTGATACACTACTGAAAGACATGCTGATCTCCCTACATAGTTCCCTGCATAATGACATTACTTCTATGTTCTCTGCATTTAAAAATGAGATGAGCAATATGGGGGACAGGATGAGACACGTGGAGCATAAAATGAATGACATAACGATCACAGTGAATGATCTCGTAGACGCACACGATCACACCAAAGAGGATCAGAAGTGGATTAGAGCCAAGATGGCGGACCTCGAGGACCGATCGAGACGCAATAACGTAAAGATTCGCGGAATACCAGAATCGATTGTTCCAGCCGATCTGAACTCATATGCTAGAAAAATGATTTCAACCATATTGCCTGAACTACCTCCAGTGGAAACTATCATCGATTGCATACACCGCCTACCGAAACCGCCACACCTACATGCAGAAGTTCCTCGCGACACTCTTATGCGCATCCACTTCTTCCACGCTAAAGACATGCTCTTAGCAAAGACCAGACATATGGATCATTTACCGCATCCATACTCAAAACTACAGCTCTTCGCCGACATCTCCCAATACACTCGCCAACAAAGACGCCAACTTCAGACCATCACCAAACCTCTTAACAACCATAAGATACCTTACCAATGGGGGTACCCGACCAAACTTCTGATTACCAGAAATGGAGTCAAACACAGCATCCGATCAGTAGATGAAGGCGTTCAATTGCTCAGAAAATGGAAAATTCTCCCTGACAATGGCACATCGTCACAACCGCACCCCATGGAGAGCTCTCCAGCCCATGCCATGGAAGACCATTCCAATGCTAAAAAGTGATCTTTGGTTAGCGTACTCATTACACAAGTTTAACATTGCACTCCGATTCAGTGCCTGCTCGTTACAGTTACCCCACGAACTTGCACCCTCCTCTACGCTCAGTAGTCTGATTGTTACACTACTGACCCTTGTTCCCTTCCCTTGCTCCCTTCTATTTCCCTGTTACTAATATCTTATCTGTTGCCTCCTCATCTTCTTCCCTGTCATCCCGGATCCAAGGAGAACGCAAACTCTCTGAACTACTACCCTCACCGAGAGCACCCTCTTCCTGACCGTCAAGATCTACAGTTATTGCAGGGTTTCCTAAATATACATCTGTACCTCCTACGAACTGTAAGTACCACTTCATCTTTTCTACCACATCACCACCACACTCTCCATGATGCCGAAATTTCTTTCACTAAATGTAAAAGGCTTGAACCATCCAACCAAAAGGTCTTCTATGTGGAAAACGGCACAGGACAGCCACTGTGACGTTCTCTGTGTACAAGAGACATACTTCAAGCTCACCGCAGAACCCTCCTGCACCAATAAGAATTTCACCAACATCTTTAAAGCCTCAGGTCCTGATAAAAAGAATGGAGTCTTGATAGCCTTCAAGAACACAGTATCTTTCATACTCCATCAAACCTTGCTGGACAAAGATGGCAGATATCTAGCTATAGACTGCTCCTTAAACAACGTCAGATATACCATTGTGACGGTATATGCCCCCAACAAAAGGCAAATTAGATTCCTATCTGCACTGATGAAAAAACTCAATAACTTCAAACAAGGACACCTCATTATTTGTGGAGACTTCAACATTGTCCCAGACAACTCCATAGACACTTCGTCCCGCTCCAACAGATATGCTTCCCCTATGGGCCCCTTTATAAGATCCCATGACCTATATGATGTTTGGAGATGTCACCACGCCACCGAAAGAGATTATTCTTATTTCTCCCCTTGCCACAACTCATACACCCGGATCGACTATTTCCTAGTGGACAAATGGATCCTACCCAAAATCTCAGCGTCAGAAATATCCACCATCACTTGGTCGGATCATGCTCCAGTCACCATGACTCTAAATGACTCACCCTCTTTTCCGCGGACGTGGATCTGGAGAGCTGCGGCCTCCCTTATCCATTCCCCCTTATACTCCGACTACATCCAAAAAAGTCTAGAAGAATACTTTGCTAATAATGTTGGCTCTGTTAACCACTTAAGCCCCGGACCATTTCGGCCATTAGGACCAAGCCTGTTTTTGGGATTCGGCACTGCGCTGCTTTAACTGTAAATTGTGCGGACATGCAATGTTGTACCCAAATGAAATTTGCGTCCTTTTCTTCCCACAAATAGAGCTTTCTTTTAATGGTATTTGATTGCCTCTGCGATTTTTATTTTTTGCGATATAAATGGAAAAAGAACGAAAATTTTGAAAAAAAAAGATATTTTCTACTTTTTGTTATAAGAAAAATCGAATAAACTCAATTTTAGTCATACATTTAGGCCAAAATGTATTCAGCCACATGTCTTTAGTAAAAAAAATGTCAATAAGCGTATATTTATTGGTTTGCGCAAAAGTTATAGCGTTTACAAACTAGGGTACATTTTCTGAAATTTACACAGCTTTAAATTTATGACTGCCTATCTCATTTCTTGAGGTGCTAAAATGGCAGGGCAGTACAAAACCCCCCCAAATGACCCCATTTTGGAAAGTAGACACCCCAAGGAAAGTTCTGAGAGGCATGTTGAGCCCATTGAATATTTATTTTTTTTGTCCCAAGTGATTGAATAATGACAAAAAAAAAAAATTACAAAAAGTTGTCACTAAATGATATATTGCTCACACATGCCATGGTTATATGTGGAATTGCACCCCAAAATACATTCTGCTGCTTCTCCTGAGTACGGGGATACCACATGTGTGGGACTTTTTAGGAGCCTAGCCACGTACGGGACCCCGGAAACCAAGCACCGCCTTCAGGATTTCTAAGGGCGCAAATTTTTGATTTCACTCCTCACTACCTATCACAGTTTCGAAGGCCATAAAATGCCAAAATAGCACAAAACCCCCCCAAATGACCCCATTTTGGAAAGTAGACACCCCAAGCTATTTACTGAGAGGCATGTTCAGTCCATGGAATATTTTATATTTTGCCACAAGTTGCGGGAATATGACAAACTTTTTTTTTTTTGCACAAAGTTGTCACTAAATGATATATTGCTCACACATGCCATGGGCATATGTGAAATTACACCCCAAAATACATTCTGCTGCTTCTCCTGAGTACGGGGATACCACATGTGTGGGACTTATTGGGAGCCTAGCCGCGTACGGGACCCCAAAAACCAAGCACCGCCTTCAAGGTTTCTAAGGGCATAAATTTTTGATTTCACTCCTCACTACCTATCACAGTTTTGAAGGCCATAAAATGCCAAGATGGCACAAAACCCCCCCAAATGACCCCATTTTGGAAAGTAGACACCCCAAGCTATTTGCTGAGAGGCATGTTGACCCCATTGAATATTTTTTTTTTTGTCCCAAATGATTGAATAATGACAAAAAGAAAAAAAAAAATTTACAAAAAGTTGTCACTAAATGATATATTGCTCACACATGCCATGGTTATATGTGGAATTGCACCCCAAAATACATTCTGCTGCTTTTCCTGAGTACGGGGATACCACATGTGTGGGACTTTTTGGGAGCCTAGCCGCGTACAGGGCCCCAAAAACCAAGCACTGCGAACGCTGCAGTTATGTGTGTTGTGTTTGGTAAGTGACAGTGATCGATCGATACTGCACTTGGGTGGGCTGGGCTGGGCTGGGCTGGGCGGAGGGGCTAAACGCAGGCGCTAGCAGGTATCTGGGCTGATCCCGCTAACACTGCGTTTTTGGGAACCCTAAACCGCTGGGGATGCTAGTATAGATCTGATCAGATCTGATCAGATACTATACCACTAAGGGGGGTGTATGCTTTGCGCGTGGGTGTTAGCGCTACTGTCACTAACCTAACACTGCCTGGGGCGACGCAGACCCTCTCTGGCGCTAAAACCTAATTGATCTCACCCGCCGGGCGATCAGGGGGGTTAAACCTTTATTGGGTTATATACGGCGGGTGCCCTGATGCTATAAAAAGCAAACTAATCAACCAGCGTCACCCGTAACCTTTATATGGTGATCACTGGTGAAAGGGTTAACTAGGGGCAATCAGGGGGTTAAAATCTTTATTAGGTTAAATATGGGGGTACCTGACACTATATAAAAACCTGACGGGTAACCTAAATAACTAAATAACTTACTGGCTAACCAGTGACACCAGTGACGCTTATACAGCGATCACTGGTGAAAGGGTTAACTCTAGGGGCAATCAGGGGGTTAAAATAATATATGGGGGTACCTGACACTAATAAAAACCTGCGGCGAACCTAAAAAAAAATAACTGCCTATCTAAAACACCAGCGACACGAATACAGCGATCGGAAAAACAATCGCTTAGTGACGCTGAAGTTAGGGGGTGAAAGGGTTACCTGGGGGGTGATCAAGGGGTTAAACCTTTATTAGGGGGGGTTAGGGGGCTACCCTGGACCTAAAGGGGCCTAATCCTAACTGCCCTGCAACTTTTTACAATCACAGATGACACTAAATGCAGTGATCAGTAAAATAAATGATCACTGCAATCAGTGACACTGTGATTGGGGGCTTTGGGGTGACCTGGGGGGTGATCTGGGGGTGACTGGGGGGTGATTTGTGTGCCTATGTGTACCTACGTGTCAGTGGACTGTTAGTGCACTAACCTGCTTCCTCTCTGCTCGGCGCCGGGAACGAAAAGACCGCGGCGAGGGAGATGACATCACTTCCTCCAGCCTTGTTTACATCACATGGCGGAGGAAGCATTTTCATTGGCCGGGAGCGATCGCGAGGGGGGGGGCGGAATCGAGCGGCCCCCCCCTCATGCCTGATCGCTCCCGAACACTTAACGGCCGCTCACTGCAGTGAAGGGGGGTCCGGATGGACCCCCCAACTGCACAAAGGCGATCACGTAGATCTACGTGATTCTGCCTGTCCGTGCCATTCTGCCGACGTAAATCGGCGGTGGGCGGTCGTTAAGTGGTTAATGATAATTTTGTTCTTTGGAAAGCCCACAAAGCGTTCATCAGGGGAATTTTTCTACAATTGGGAGCTAAGGAGAGGAGGAGGAGATCACAGCGCCTAGATTCCCTTACAGCTGAAATTAAAACTCTGGAAAGTCAAAACCAATCTCTCCCTGATCAATCCCTCAAACGCAAATTAGACCATCTTAGACATGAATTGAGAACTCATCTACTAGACTCTTATCAAAAAGCCCATACCTACTTCAAAGCTAAACATTACTATACTGGTAATAAAGCAGGTAAAGCCATGGCTACCAGACTCAAAGGCCACTTCTCTAGGTCAAAAATTTCCCACTTATCCCCCTCTACCAAACAAAAACTAATTGATCATTCTGCCATTGCAGATGCCTTTAGCTACTACTATAATAAATTATACAATTTAAAGGAGGACGTGTCAACTCCCCAACCTACTCCCCAGGATATATCGTCCTTTCTAGAGGAAATCAACCTCCCTAAGCTATCGACAGATCAACTAAATTTATTAAAAGCTCCGTTCACACAACCTGAAATTTTACGTACAATCTCGGCTCTTCCTTCTAACAAATCCCCTGGCCCTGATGGTCTCACGAGCGAGTACTACAAAAAATTTGGTACAATCTTAGCTCCTTTCCTAGCTCAGGTCTGCAATGGCGCTGTCTCGTCCTCCTCTCTCCCTCCAGAAATGTTATCTGCATTGATTGTCACACTACCTAAGCCGGGCAAGGAACCCACGTGCGCAGAGAACTTCAGGCCCATTTCCCTGCTTAACATAGATACCAAGATATACGCCAAACTAATTGGCAACCGATTGATAGACCTAATGCCACTTCTCATACACAAAGACCAATCCGGTTTCACCAGAGGGAGACAAACCTTTGATGCTACCCGCAGAGTTATTAACATAATTCATGGTGCTGGATCGAATAGAACGCCTTCTCTGCTCCTCTCCCTGGACGCAGAGAAGGCGTTCGACAGAGTCAATTGGAACTATATGAAAGCAACTCTCACCAAATTTGGTTTTCAAGGGCCCATCTTGTCCGCCATAATAGCCTTATACTCTTCCCCCTCGGCTCAGGTTTACACGTCAGAAATGTTATCTAAACCTTTCCTTATCACCAATGGCACCCGTCAAGGATGCCCACTGTCACCACTTATATTTAACCTGATAATGGAACCCTTAGCAGAACACGTCAGAAGACACTCCAGAATAGCAGGCTTTAAGCATGGCACATTAGAACATAAGATTAGTTTATTCGCGGATGACGTGATAATGATGATTACAGACCCCATCTCCTCCCTGGCTTCGATACAAGAGCTACTACAGCGCTTCAGTAACGTCTCTTATTACAAGGTAAATGAACATAAATCGTATATTCTTGACATGGGTCTGGATGCGGTTACTAGCAACCTTCTCCGAAATAAATACCCCTACCCATGGGCAGATACAGGGATACCCTACTTAGGTATCACACTCACTAAATCCACAAAAGGTCTTTTCACACACAATTATGCTGCACTGAAACACATGATCATCCGAGAAACGTCAAAAATATCAAAATTTGAATTCTCCTGGGCAGGCCGCCTCGCCGCCTTTAAAATGATGATACTACCTAGGCTATTGTACATCTTTCGTACACTCCCTATACCAATCCCTCAATCCTATCTTAGGTCCTTGCAATCCATTTTAACTCAGTATCTATGGCAAGGCAAAAAATCCAGATGCAACCATGCAAAACTCATCAAACACAGATCTGTAGGTGGGATGGGCCACGTTGATATAAGAGACTATTATATAGCGACTATTCTTTCACAGCTTAAGGAATGGATGAACTCTACTCCTATCACACTTTGGGGACACATAGAAAATAGCATGACTCCTGGGCATAACTTGTCCCACTGGTTATTTAGCACAACCACAGGAAACACGCCACTACACCTCTACTCCCCCACCATTCAAGCCTCTGTTAAAATATGGAAAATAATCCACTCGTCTAAATGGGTGAATCTCCCAACCAAAGATATCCCGGTACCTATAGGAACTTTGTCATTACTTACTCCAGACCTACATATCCCACAATGGATTACTACTCGAGTGTCTAACACACGTGAACTACGCTCTTTAGTTCTCGATCAGCCGTTTTCCCATGCTCAAGAGACACTCGAAGCGCCTAACGCAGATTACCTTACATACTTTAGAGTGCAACACTGCCTCACTACGAACCCTTCCATAGAAGGCTCCCTACCCATTACCTTATGGAACTACCTCTTCTCTAACTCCACAAAAGCTAGAGGCACCTCCTTGATATACTCAATCCTACAGGAGAAAGACACATTTAACAAATCCAAACCCATTACTGATTGGGAAAATTACTTCCTTACACAGTTCTCTGAACAACGATGGCACACAGCAATCAAATCCGTATATAAGTATACGTCCTGTACCTCTCTGTGGGAACTCACCCAAAAGTTGTTGATGAGATGGTATCTGACACCATCCAGAATAGCCAAATTTCACACTCACACATCCCAAGATTGCTGGAGAAACTGCACCCTCTCTGGTACACTTATACATATTTTTTGGACATGTCCCCGCCTGCGACAGCTCTGGAATGCAGTAGAGTCAATACTGAGAGACATACTTAATTTTCCTATCTTGCTGACCCCCCATCTAGCTCTTCTGAATCTAACCATTGATGACATACCACCCAACCTTAGGCTGGTGGTCACACACATCCTCTTAGCGACAAAACTTCTGATAGCCAGACACTGGAAATCCACAGACATCCCCACTCTCACAGAAGTAGTGAACCTGGTACAAACTCACCACACATATGAAATCATCCTCTCACGGGGATCACCTGCCAACCCTGCTTTAAAGAGCCTCTGGAACCCATGGAAGATCTGGTACGACAACAAATTTAACCGCTGATTTATAGTATTCCTTTAAAGCTCTCCTGCTTCTCCTCCCCTTCTACCCCACCATTACTACCCCACTCCTTCCTGACTTACCCCCCCGCTTCACCTGTTCAAAAAACTCCAATGTGTAGATGATTATTGTTTGATTACTACTTACTGACTGTTTGAACTGCTATATTTTGAATCTATAACAAGATGGTGCACACTATCTGGATTGATCTTTCACAGATTTCCAATGTATTCTACACTACTTATTTTATATCATTTTTGTCCTTACATATATGTATGTTTGAAACCTCAATAAAAACTATTCAAATAAAAAATAAAATAGCTTCTATGTGTTATTTTGAATTGAATTAATTTATCTCTGAGTGAAATTAAAATTTGAAATGGAAATTTATATATCTTTCCCCAGTTTTCTGCTGATAATCCTGGTATATCTCTTAACCAGCACTCACTCAGTTTATTCATATCTGATTGTTCCATCTTTAATAGATGGTTATATAAATTTGAAATCATTCCCCTTTCTCTTTTTTTTCTCATCATCTTTTCTAAGCCCGTTTCTATTAACTGGGGGATGCCCTGTGGGAACTCAGCTGACAGTGCGTATGTTAGCTGAATATATCTAAATTGATAGCTCTCCGGAATATTCCAATTTTTTCTCATGTCTACGAATGGAGCCATTTTCCCTTCATGTATTACCTGGGATATTTTCTTGATTTTAAATTTTGTCCATACTCCCGGATCTGGAATAGAAGCTAAATGCCTAAGCTGCGGATTTCTCCACAATGGGGTGTTTGGAGATATGTCTATTTTTGAATTACTCTCTCCTATCATGCCCACCTTCCATGCTTTTATTGTCGTTATCATAGATGGAGTTAGATCTCGGCTACTTTTTATCCCACGGAATGGCAATGCCTGCAGTGCCTCCAGGGACTGTACCACCGCAGCCTCTACTACTGTAGCAGGGTCGTGTCCGTCAGGACTCAGCCACCTTCCTACTGTTACCAGCTGTGCGGCTAAATAGTACCTATATAGGTCTGGGAAAGCCAACCCTCCTTGTGACACCGGGCGCATAAGTGTATTTAATTTTATTCTAGCTAATTTATTTTGCCATATAAATGAAGATAATTCACCATGTATCTGTGCAAAGAAACTTTTTGGTAACCATTGTGGTGAGTTTCTAAACAGGTATAACAACTGGGGAAGAATCTTCATTTTTATCAAATTTATACATCCTAGTAGGGATAGGGGTAATTTTTCCCACATTTTTAATTTTTTTCTATTTTCCTGTAATACTGGATCTAAATTCAAGATTTTAAATTTTTCAACCTGTCGTGATATAACTATACCCAGATATTTAAATTCTACTACCCATTTTAATGGGAGGTTTGGGGTCGCTGTATCTTGTGCTCCTTGGTCTATAGCAAATAGTAATGATTTACCCCAATTTACCTTAAGTCCTGTATATAGTGAGAAGATATTTAATAGCTCCAACGCCCCATTCAGTGACGGACCCACATCTTTTAGAAATAACAGCATGTCATCTGCATATAGGGCTACCCTCTCCTCCAGCCCTCCTATTTGGAGTCCCTGGATCTCTTGTGACTTCCTCAGAGCCTCTGCCACTGGCTCTATTGCTACCGCAAATAGTGCTGGAGAGAGAGGGCAGCCCTGTCTTGTACCTCTGTACAACTGAAAGAAGGGTGATAGCCTTCCCCTGAGTTTAACTGCTGACATAGGTTTCCTATATATTGTTTGAACCCAACTAATAAATTTTGAGGGAAACCCCATTCTCCTAAGTATTTCCCATAGGAAGGGCCATTCTATAGTATCAAAGGCCTTTTCTATGTCCAGGGAAACTACCGTCCTGGACCCTTCACAGTTGTGGTGTGCATGTATATTCGTAAATAATCTACGCAGATTTACATCTGTCGTCCTTTGCGGCATAAATCCCGTCTGGTCTGGGTCTATTATAGGGGTGCGGAATTTAATCGTTGCATCGGTGCATCGCGATTCGGTCGTCCCCGATGCGGCACCGATGCAGGGAAACCTATTAATTGGTTATCCCCGATGTCTAGCCCCGCCCCTTCATTCCCGGGAGAGCCGTTTCCTCCTTTGTTATTTTTTTCCTATGACGCGCTCATGTGACTGCCCGGCCCGCCTCTCTGCTTTCACGTCTCACGTACGCCAGGAGAGACGTGAAAGCAGAGAGGAGAGAGGGCAGTCACATGAGCGCGTCATATACACTCACTGTTCCCCCGCCGGATTCTGTTCCCCTGGCTCTCGGCTACTATCGGAACTCCGCCCCCCCAGCCCTGTACATTGCCGCTCCCTCCTCCTACGAATGCTAATGCTCCTAATACCGCCCCGCCCCGCCTCTCCAGCCCTCGGCTACTGTTTAACGAATGCTAATGAGCAGAGGGCTGGAGAGGCGGGGCGGGGCGGTATTAGGAGCATTAGCATTCGTAGGAGGAGGGAGCGGCAATGTACAGGGCTGGGAGTGGGGGGGGCGGAGTTCCGATAGGACCCAAGAGCCAGGGGAACAGAATCCGGCGGGGGGAACCATTCTCGGCACAACAGGAAAGTTCTTCTCACTACTGCAGAAAAGGTTAGTTTGGAATTAGGAATTAGGTTAGGGATTAGAATAGCGTAAAGAAGTGTGAAAAAAGTTCATTAAAGTGCCAGTATTATTTTTTATTTTTTATTTATTTTTTATTGTTTTTTTAAAACGGATATTATACTTACCTACTGATCTTCTGTAGCATGTCCGCAGTCACCAACCATCTCCTGTAGCATGTCCGCAGTCACCGACTATCTCCTGTAGCATGTCCGCAGTCACTGACCATCTCCTGTAGCATGTCCGCAGTCACTGACCATCTCCTGTAGCATGTCCGCAGTCACTGACCATCTCCTGTAGCATGTCCGCAGTCACTGACCATCTCCTGTAGCATGTCCGCAGTCACCGACCATCTCCTGTAGCATGTCCGCAGTCACCGACCATCTCCTGTAGCATGTCCGCAGTCACTGACCATCTCCTGTAGCATGTCCGCAGTCACCGACCATCTCCTGTAGCATGTCCGCAGTCACCGACCATCTCCTGTAGCATGTCCGCAGTTACTGACCATCTCCTGTAGCATGTCCGCAGTCACTGACCATCTCCTGTAGCATGTCCGCAGTCACCGACCATCTCCTGTAGCATGTCCGCAGTCACCGACCATCTCCTGTAGCATGTCCGCAGTCTCTCTGACCATCTCCTGTATCATGTCCGCAGTCTCTCTGACCATCTCTTGTAGCATGTCCGCAGTCTCTCTGACCATCTCCTGTAGCATGTCCGCAGTCTCTCTGACCATCTCCTGTAGCATGTCCGCAGTCACTGACCATCTCCTGTAGCATGTCCGCAGTCACCGACCATCTCCTGTAGCATGTCCGCAGTCACCGACCATCTCCTGTACTATGTACAAGTTGTTGTCTGCTTTGTTTAGACTTTGCTACATGCAGGGAGTGTTGTCTTTTTTTAAAAAGAACAGATATAATAAAAAAAATGGAGATCTCCTGACTGCTTGAATTTTTTTGATGAAAACCATGCGCACTTGCGCTGTAATCGTGATGCATCGTGATGCATCGCGGAATCGAATCGAATTGTTGACCTGATAATCGTAATCGAATCGAATCGCGAGGCCAGTGAAGATGCGCACCTCTAGTCTATTATAGATCTTAATAGCGGCTGTAATCTAGATGTTAATATTTTTGTTAGCATTATTAAATACAGATTTTAAAATATTATCGGCCTATATGAGGGGAACAATTTTGGGTCTTTAACATCTTTATGTATTAGAGTTATATGTGCCATTCTTATTGAGTCCGGCAACATCTCCTTCAGCAGTCCTTCAGAATATACCTTTTCTAATTTTGGAGCCAATATATCTTTTATGTTTTTTATAGAATTCAACAGGAATTCCATCTGGTGCGGGTGTTTTTTCCCCTGGGAATGTATTTATGGCTTTTACTATTTCCTCGCTTGTAATTGGTTTAACCAATGCCTCCCTCTCCCTGTCTGACAACCACCCGAGGGCTACCCGGTCCAATAGGTCTGACATGGCCCCCAGATGGGAGCCGGAGGGGAGAGAGGAGGTATATAACCCAGCATAGTAATCGCCAAAAGTCTTCAATATTTCATCTGGTTCTTTTATTCTTACTCCTTCTGGCATTTCTATTTCTGCTATGATTGTTGGTTGATGTTCCTGTTGTGCCAGTCTTGCTAGGAACCTCCCACTTTTATCTCCCATTTCAAAGATATTTTGTTTCTTTTTATGTATGTCTAATCTTGTTATCTCCTCCATATGTAATTGTAACTCTTTGTGCAGCCATCATTAAATAAAAATTGGGGTTACTTGGGTCTGGACTGTATTTTTCTTTACTACCCTCTACCTGTATCTGTAACTGCTGCACCTTGACCTTCTGCTTTTTATTTATTGCTGCAATATTCGATATATATTGACCCCGTAGATATGCTTTAAATGTGTCCCACACTATGTCTACTGAGGATGTTCCCTCATTGTTTTCCCAATATTCATTTATTATGGTTACCATTTTTACAGATATTTCTGGATACATCACCCACTGTGGGGACAACCTCCACAGTGTTGTGTCTCTTAAGATAGGGATACGTATTAACACCTGTAGGGGAGCATAATCTGATAAGCCGCTTGGTAAATATTTAGCATCAACGATGTCTATTAGCATTGCAGAATCTGCAAATGCCAGATCTATCCTGGATGCTGTTTTATATGATGTAGAATAACAGGAATATATATTTTTTTCTGGATTTCTCCATCTCCATACTTCCATTACCCCCATCATTTGTGCCCAGTTATATAGATCGTCTGAGTGATTTTTTGAAGGCTTCGGCCTATCCAGTTCAGGGGACATTACTGAGTTGAAATCTCCAATGAGCATCAGTTTTGCTGAAGGATACTGTATAATTTTTCCCATTATCTCATTTAAGATTTCAACTGTGAATGGAGGTGGGATATATATTGCTACTATAATATACCTCTGTTGCCCAATCTCATATAACAGAATCACATATTTCCCCTGTTCATCTATATAAGCTTTTTCCACCTTTCCAGGAAAGCATTTATTTACTAGCACTGAGACCCCTCTAGCATAGGATGAGTAGGTAGCATGATACTCTTTTTGTATCCAAGTGTTTTTTTTACGTTGTTATTTTTTTTCCCATTAGATGTGTCTCCTGTAGTATAATTAATTGCGGACTGTATTTTTTTATATACTGGAACATTAACGCTCGCTTGAACCCAGAGTTCAATCCTTTGACATTCCACTATATTATTGAATAAGTATTATCATTACTTTTTTTCCTAACATTATATTTTAACCTTGAGGGCTGTCTATTACAGTTTCTGTACTGGGGAGAGAGTCTCTTCTGGAATTTTTTACTACACCTCTGGTCATTTATACTTCTCACTCTTGCCCCACCCTTCCCTCCCGCCTCCCCTCCCACCCTATCCCTCTCCATCTCCTCCTTATATCTGTAACTCCATTCATACCTGGATGAGGATGGAGAGGCATTTTGCCCAATCCCTACTTTACTGACCTTGGTATCTATTCCATAGTCAGTACCCAACATTTCTGAACTCAACCCTCCCAACACCCAAAAAAAAAAAAAAAAGAAAAATTTAACAACACTTCCTTTCATACAGACATATGGCGGGTTCATCAGTGATTGCAATATACCGTCATTATTACCTAGATAAGCAGGCCTTTTCTCATAAAGTAACAAAGTACAAAAATACACAATACCGGAGTAAAAAAGCATTACTGCTAGGCATCCTTCTTTTTTCTTTCTTTTTCCCCTAAACACTTTCTTTTTTTTTTTTTACAAAAAAATGGTTTTTATTTGGCAATGTGTACATACAGATTATACATGCAGGTCAATAACATGTAAACATAAATGGCAAACTTAAGTGGAGTATAATGTACGGGGGCCACATATATGTCTGAGGGGTACACTGAGAATCACTAAAATAGGGTGTCCGAAACTCCCAGCCATCGGTCCCAGATTTTATTGTACTTAGTCGGACACCCTCTATTAATATACATAAATCTACGGTAAGAGAGAGCACCATTAACATCTGCTTTCCATTCAGCCATAGTCGGTGGGGATGATCTCATCCACCTCCTCGCCATCATTTTTCTTGATGAAAAAAGTGTTTCCTGAAGAAACGCCTTAGTAAACTTATCTAGTTCTGGGCCAGGGTAAATACCCAATAGGCACGACCCTGGGCTCAGCGTAAGAGGTGGGCCCATGGTGTCATGGAGGAAGTCCACTATTTGTTTCCAGAAGCCCTGGATCACAGGGCAGGCCCAGATTAAATGGAAGAACGTACCCAGCTCCCGCGTACACATGGGGCAGGTCCCCCCTATATTTGGACACTCGGAGCGGGGTAAGGTAAGATCTATGAGTAATGTATATTTGGGTGAGTCTATCCGAGAGTTTTGGGGAAGCCTCCCTGCAGGTGTCCAGGGCCTCACTCCACTCCTCATCCTCGAGGTCCCCTACCTCCCTCTCCCATCGGGGCTTAAGAGCATACGCTAGTTTCGTAGAGGAAGGTATGAGCATCATATTGTAGAAATAAGAGATAAGCTTTTGGGGGTCTGTGCCCTTAACTATGGCCATGACGGAGTTGGGGAAAGACTGTGGCAGTGCCCCCCGAAATTGTGTAGTGAGGGCGTGGTGTACCTGAATGTATCTAAAGTACATATTGTCGGGGAGCGCAAACTCATCTTGGAGAGCAGGAAAAGATTTAATGTTGCCTCCCGCAATGACGTGTGAGAGGTAAATCACCCCCCGAGAGCACCACAGTTCAGGGTCAGGAATTCGAGAGAGTTCAGGCAGGTGGTCATTATGCCAGAGGGGAGTGTAGTCATTGATCGGGTCTATGGTCAGCTTAGCCATAGCAGTGTCCCAGATTTTTCTATATTGGTATAGAGTGAATTTGGCCTGTGTAGAGCGGGTGCCTCGTACTCCTAGTGCAATTGTGGCAATAGGGTCTCGTGTGTGGCGCGTTATGCGAGGGCATAGTAGGGTCCCGAATCAGTCCCTGCCGGTTTTATCTATGTGGAACAGTTGGGAGAGCTGTGATGCAGTGTAGTAGAGGTGTAAGTCGGGCATGGCAGTTCCTCCCAAATCCGTGGGATTCTTAAGGGTCCACCAGGTCAACTTGTGTCTGTTTCCACCCCACACGAAGGGTTTAAGCAGGGAATCAAAGCATTTAAAGTATTTGAGAGGGATGTATATCGGGGAATGCCAAAGGACATAAAGCATTTTGGGGAGTAACACCATTTTTATCAGGTTTATTCTGCCCCATACTCCAAGAGGCAATCGTGACCATATTTGTATTTTATCCTTCACTAGAGAATAGAGAGGGTCTATGTTAAGGGCGATGTAATCTGACGGTGACTTAGTAATCTGAATTCCCAGATATTTCACAGTGCTCACTCGCATTAGCGGGAGCTCCGATTGTGCCTGAGGGGGTGCATAGGGGTCTATAGGAAGGATTTGTGACTTACCCCAATTAATTTTTAAGCCCGAAAAGGTCCCAAATCGTTCGATGGTGTCGAGCGCGTGTCGCAGGGAGGGGCCCGAATCGGCCAGGTATAACAGGGTATCGTCCGCGTACATACTAATCTTTTCCACCAGTCCCCCAGAGGTCAGTCCGCGTATCTCAGGATTTTCTCGAATGGAAATGGCTAATGGTTCTGCCGCAAGGGCATACAGCAGGGGAGAGAGGGGACACCCTTGACGGGTGCTCCTGATGAGCCCGAAGGGGTCAGAGGACCATCCATTCGCCACCACTCTGGCAGTGGGATCCCGGTATAGGAGACGGACCCACGTGAGGAATCTGATGCCAAATCCATAGCGTTCGAGACAAGCCCAGAGGTACCTCCACTCCACGGAGTCAAACGCCTTGGAGGTGTCGAGCGTCACCACCACGCGTTCTCCAACCATGTCATGCGAGGCCTGAAGGTTAATATACAGCTTTCGGAGATTAAAGGAGGTGTTACGGCCAGGCATGAAACCCGCCTGGTCAGCGTGTATCAGGGATAGAATTACTTGATTCAACCAATTGGCAAGGATTTTAGCTAGGATCTTGATATCCACCTGGAGGAGGGAGATGGGCCTATAAGATTCTGGATATCCCGGATCTTTCCCTGGTTTGGGGATTAGTACTATTATGGCCTCTCTCATGGATGGAGGGAGCACCTGGTTATCAAATAAGTAGTTGTATAGGGTAAGGAGCTTTGGAGCGAGTATGTCACTAAACTGCGCGTAGAACTCAATAGGCAATCCATCTGATCCCCGAGCCTTGGACTTGGCAAAACCTGCTATAGCCCCAGTAATTTCCTCTACTTTAATAGGTTCCCCTAGGAGGGTTACTTGTTCATCAGTTAGCCAAGGGATCGGGATGCCCGTCAGAAAATTTTCCATCTCTACATCATCAGGGGGAGTCCTAGAGGAGTAAAGGTCTACAAAGAACTCACGAAATCGCTCGGTGACACCCTGGGGATCCGTTATGCGTCCACCCCTCTGGCCATGTAGCGAAATTACAACAGGGGGTCTATCTTCTCTGTGAATCATAAAAGCCAATAACTTACCAGCCCTTTCTCCATGCTCAAAGAGCTTCTGTCTGGAGAAGAACAGCTTACGGCGGGACTTTTCGTAGTGCAACTGACTAACCACTCGGGCCCTCAGTTTCATAAGATCTGCCTGGGCAGGGGAGGGGTCACCCACAAATCCACGTTCGGCTGCAGTCAGTTCAGCCTCAGCTTTCTCGAGAGTATCAGCCGACCCTTCCTTTATTTTAATAATCTTGTGTTTAAGGAGTGAACGGGCATGCATTTTGAAGGTTTCCCAGACTGCAAGGGGGGACGCGGAAGTGTCATTATCTATGAAGTATTGATCGAGCTCAGTCGGGAGGGGGTCCTCCTCTGGCAGCAAAGTGAGCCAGAAGGGGTTTAGACGCCAGGAACCCGGGGGCTTATTAACAGGGACAGAAAGCGACGCCCAGTACGGGCAGTGGTCCGAAAGAAGTCTCGGGCCAAAACCTGCAGCCCGCACTCTGGGCAGTAATTGTCTTGAGGTCAGTATAAAATCAATGCGGGACATGGTGCCGTGTGTGGAGGAAAAGCAGGAGTATGTCAGCGTCTGAGGATAGAGGTGTCTCCATGTGTCAGCCAGGTCAAATGAAGCAAGGATCCTAGAAAATCCCCTAAACACTTTCTACTTAAATTATCTTCCCTTTCTTTTCCAAATATTTTCAGATTACCTTGATAAAAAAACAAAACAAACATATGTTCTCTTTCCTTTCCCTTCCCCTCCCCTCCCTCCCCTCTCCCCCCCCCCCTCCTCCTCACCTCCCTCCGTCTCCTATTGTGAAATACCCTTTCTCTCCCTTTCCCCCCCTTCCTTTAAGTGTGTCTAGTATATTTAATATAGACTGAATTTTTATCGTTGTGTTAAAAAAAAAAGGGAATCTTCCCTTTTTCTTCTCTCTCTTCCTTCTACAAAAGTGTGTTGTGATTTAGTTTCTCCCTTTCCCCTTTTCTTTCTCTTTCCCTTTTCTTCCCCTCCCCTCCTCTTTCTTTTATTTAGTGCCACTGTCTCTTCCCTCGAAAACTTGTGTATTTTGTGTATAAATTTACTTTCATTTCCTTATCTCTTATCGTGTTTACTTCTTTTAATCTAGCCATTTAACCATCTCAATTCACTCCCGTCACCCCCCTTCCCCCCCAAACCCCCCCCCCCCAGAGAACACATCTACTCATTAATCATCTACTATTAATATCAATTAATATCTGTCAATGTCTATTATCATCTTCAGTCAACGTCTTCCAGTATCTTCAAAGTTAGCCATATGGATATTTACTAGGGCCTTCCAACCCTATCTTATATGTCTCAAAAAAAAACAAAAAAAAAAAAACCTTTTCATAAAAAAAGAGAAAAAGAAAACAGACAAAAAAAAAGCCACATATATGAGGCTATCTGATGTCCAACCACTCCGTTGCTGCATCTGGCGTTTCAAAAAAAAAGTGTTTGCTTTTCATCATTCACTCTCAGTTTACTGGGATATAAAAGACTATACTTTAGACCCTTCTCCCTGAGTCTTTTTTGATCTTCGCTGTATGCTCTTCTCCTTTCCTGTATCTCCGGGGGATAGTCTGGAAAAAACATCAGCTTCACATTTTGATATTGTATGTCCTCTTTCATCCTGGCTGTTGAAAGGATTTTATCTCGATCTTGAAAGTTTAACAGTGTAGTAGAAAGGGTCTAGGAAACTCTCCTGGCTTAGGGATACGAGAGGATATCCTATGCGCTCTCTCTATTATGAATGTTGGAGTTTTTTCTATCAGGCCTAAAATTCCCGTCAATAATTCCTCTGCAAATTTTACTGGGCTGTCTCCCTCTGCTCGCTCTGGTATCCCCAAGATCCGGATATTATTCCTCCTTAATCAGCTCTCTTTGTCGATTGCTCTTTCTTGCAGTATTACTATTTGCTTTTTCATTATATGCCACTCTCTATTTTCCATTTTTTGTTTTTCTTCTACCTTTAGGACCCGAGCTTCAATTGCCGCAGTTCTTTGCTGTACTTTATCAAACTCATACCTCATTATAGTGACATCTACTGCCAAGGCATCTATTTTAGCTGTAAGGGTCTCACTGCTTTTTTTTATAGCCTCCATAATGTCTTTAGCAAAACTAGGTTGCTCTGTTGCCATTGTATCCTGGATCTTTCTTGAAGCTCAGTAACTTTAAGGGCCTTTAACGGGGATTTTTCTGTTGATTTTGCGGTTCCTTTTATAAATTTTGCTAGGGGAGAGGAGCATGGGGTGACATTATGTGTTTTACCTCTGGCTTTACCGGGGGCCATTCAGGCTCTCGTTAATTTTCCGTTTTTTTTACCCGGAGTTATATCAGGAGTTTTTATCTGGAAGATATTGTCTATATTTTTCTCTCCTTATCCTCCTTCCCTTTCAAAAACAGTGCTCATTAACTTTCAGATTTTATGTCCTTACATTTGTCAATGTCATATCAGTATCACCCCTATTGTCCTGCTGTTTATTCATTTGTTCATTTATTTGCTAGACAAAAAAAAGGGGAGGAGAGGCAGAATCGCATATGTGTATGAATAAAGAATGTAGAGGTAGAGGTATCCCACTTGCTTGCTTTTACTCCTTCTCCCCTCAGATTAAGTAGGGTGAGAGAGTGCTTGAAGAGTGGGTAAGTAGCCGGCAGAGTAGGAGGGGCACAGTTTATAGCATAGTCCAGAATAATATCTGTTACTTTACCTCCGTTGAACTTCTGTCCAGGGATGCTGATTTCATCCGCCTGCAACTCCCACCTGTAGGTCCGTAGTCCACCATCTCTTACACCTGGGCTAGACTGGGCCAGACCCCCCCTGGCTCTCCTCCCCTCCAACGGTGTAGACAGTGAACACCGCCGCAACACAACACCTTCCTCCGTTCCGTTCGCCGGAGCTGCCCAGATCACTGAACCCGCTTATGGAGCATATGAAGCAGTAGTCTGACAGGGGATTCCACAGTGGCTGCGTATGTATCTCCCCCTATGCGTCTCGCGTCCTACGGAGGAGAAGCTGAGAATACTGCATGGTATGGCGGCTCTGGCTGGCGGCTCCGGCTGTAGCGTCTCGTGGAGTTGAAGTCAGCATCTCACACCGAAGGCATCACACGCTGCGGCTGCCTCATCTCTCAGCTCACGCTGGAAGTGCAGCTGAAACCCGCCCATACGTCCAGTCCAGTCAATCAATCATGTCAGCAGCACGCCATGTAATGCTGTTCTGACACTTTACTAGTGAAAGGAAAGTACACCACTCACCTACCCAGCGCATGAATGTGAATGAGTGCCGGTGTCTTGCCGATAAAGTTCCCCCGGCGCATAAGGACCCCCCCCTGTACTGCACAGGCGTGAACTGAGCCTCCTGAAAATAGACAAACATGTAGAGCTGAGAGTCAGCTCTAGACGGCGCCTGCGCTAGGGTTGCCACCTCATCCCTTTAAACCCGAACACATATAAATTGCACAGGTTCTGAGGCTAATTTAATGCAGATAAGGCACCAAGTGAGTTTAATTACCACCTTAATCAGCCACAGAACCTGTGTAATTCATATGTGTTCAGGTTTAAAGGGATGAGGTGGCAACCCTAGCCTGCGCACACCAAATTGTACTGCCGAGGCGGTGGTGCTACACTTCTGACATCCAGGCTCATTCCTTACCATCCCCGTGGACATTATGTTAAAAAAAGAGCCAGGAGGCCGAGCGAGCGAAGCAAGGACGTGAAACCGTCTGGCCACTTACAGCGAGGTCCACGTTGCCCTGGACCTTTTGCAATAACTATTTAATTGCGCAGGCGCAGTCTAGAGCTGACTCTCAGCTCTACGTGTTCGGCTATTGTCGGAGCTCAGTTCCCGCCTGCGCAGTACAGGGGAGTCCTTATCCGCCCACAGGGAACTTATTCGGCAGAACACCGGGTGCAGCCGTGCCCTCTGACATGTTTCACCTCACATACTGGGGCAAAACATGTCAGAGGGCTAGGCTGCAGTGACACGGTCTGAGGCTACTGCATTTACATATTTATGCACTGTTGGTGAGCGGTATTTCTTCCTCTGATGATACTTCTTCTATACCCCTGAATGGTGCATAGGTGCCTGCTCCCTTCACTGCAACCACGGGGCGATCTGTCTCAGCTTAGAGCGGACTGCAAGATCTACCTGGATCAGCTGACACTTTGCTGTCACTGTGCCAAGCAGAATTTCTGAATCCTGTGGCCAAACTCTTGGGAATGTTCTGCAGGATTTAGGGCAATTGGTCCTATCATCTGCATCCAGGAAAAGTGAAATAGTAAAGTTCAGCATCTTTGCAGCAAAATTCCTATTTATGGCGTTTTTCACATGAACATATTGGAACAGTATTGTAAAATATGGGCCACCTGCCATATCTGATAATGAGATGCGTTTCATTAGGTTGCAAGTAACAGAAAGGACTCTGGTGAGAGTTGTAGATCATATAAAGGGACGGTGTGAGAGGGTTAAAAAGAAGGCGACTGACTCCTTTGGCTTTTTGAGTGCGTTGCATTCACAAATGTTCGCTCCAACACATGATTTAGGTTTGCTGTACAGACACATTTGCTGGGTGATTGTTTCCCCTCCCTAATAATATAACTTTACCGCAGTCTTTACTGGAGGCAGCTGAGAGATCCCGGAAAAATTACCACAAAAATGTGTAAGACCTGACAGGACTAAAGTTTTCATCGGCTGAGTAATGAAGCTGCGGGGTAACAATAAAGCGCCAGGGCTGTTAGCAACACCGATGGGTGTCTGGCGTCTTCAGCAAAATCTACTACCAGCTGACAAGAGACACAGGCATACGCTTTTCCTGAACAATATGGCGGGAATAAATAAGCAAAAATGACTGATAAAATAAATAGTGTGCTGCGAACGCCATTTTGTGGGAGACCATATGCGTGGTCATAATGTAAGAGAAAACAGCCGCCACCACAAACTCTATTTTTTCGTGCACTGGAAACGAAGTAAAGTTGTGGGCGGAGGAGAGCGGCTTATTGACTGCGGCGCCACGTACATGCGCCGTGCTTAAATGATGACCGCATGCGCAATTGCAGCAATAAGGTCCCGACGCCATGTTGTGTATGGCACCGGATGTCTTTGAGTCGACTGTGAGTCCGTTTGCGCATTACAGGGAGCGACTGTACGGACGTACAGGAAGTGGCTTAATTGTGCAGTCGGTGGTAGTAATGCTGAACTTCGTGGTAAACGACCCGAGGGGAAGGTAATGAAAGGTATAAGAGGGGGAGGGGCTTATGAAATATCTAGCTTAATACCCTGCGCTCCATACTTGAATCCAACCCGCACCCCAATTCACCCTTGTAAATTGGCTAAATTTAACGAGGTACAGGCCCCGACATTGCAACCCCCCCCCCCCCCAATTCCCAGTAGTGACCTGAGGGCTCCTCATACCTCCTCCTCCTGTCTAACCTCACTTCCCTTGCTTCAATGGCTGAGTGCCCTCCACTAAAGAAAAATCCAGGCAGGTCTGAATGTCTCTCCAATCCAAACCATTGTACAGCCAACATACAATTCCACAGGAAACCTTTCCAACTGGTGTCTGCCGTTTAACATATATGTAATTTCTTGTTAAAGTGTTACTAATCCCACAACAGTAAATTCAGTCTGTATATGCAGCATAGCATGCTTGTTATACTCGCTGTGGAACTTAAGGGGTTACTCCTCTCAGGGCCGTCTTAATAGCATCCTGGGCCCCTGGGCAAAGTAATGCTCTGGGGCCCCTACAAGGGAGACAGCGCAGGTAAACAGACATCAAGTAGGTAGGAGGCAGACAAGCAGAGCTTTCATTTTTGGGTGGAGCTCCGCTTTAACTACATGAAAATCATTCTGAACAGCAAAGAAACAGTGGGAAAATACTGCATACATAAAGTAACAAAGCTGTCCTGTGCATATAATATATCTGCTAGAATGATGCTCAGGACAGTTGTAACAATATAGACATGGCCGCCAATAAAAATTGTGATGCACCATCCAGCTTGACAGGGCCTCAGATACCCCCAACATTGTAACCCCTCCGAATCTTGTATACATCCAGCACTCCTAACTCTGCCCAACCCCCCCCCCCCCCCCCCCCCGTGCACACACCACACACACACCAGGTTTTCCCTACCATTGTTATCCTGTTACCACCTCCACAACCCCTGGATTCTCAACCCCAAATACCTCCCCAGCAGTATAGCCCCTCTACACTCCAGATATCTTCCCCCCCCCTCCCCCAGCACTCAGACCCCTCTACACCCCAAATATCCCCCCAGCACTCAGACCCCTTTACACCCCAGCTATCTCCCAATCACTCAAACCCCTTTATACACCAGATACTTCCACTAGCACTCTGACCCCTCTGCACCCCAGATATCTCCAACCCCTCTATACACTAACAATATGACCCCTCTACACCCCATATATCCCCTGAGCACTCGGACCCCTCTACACCCCATATATCCCCTGAGCACTCGGACCCCTCTACACCCCAAATATCCCCCCCAGCACTTGGACCCCTCTACACCCCATATATCCCCTGAGCACTCTGACCCCTCTACATCCCAGATATCCCTCTACACCCCAGATATCCCCCCAGCACTCACACCCATGTACTCCCCAGATATCTCCCAAGCACTCAAACCCCTCTGTACACCAACAATATGACCCCTCTACACCCCAGATATCCCCCCCCAGCACTCTGATCCCTCTACACCCCAAATACCCCCCCCAGCACTCTGACCCCTCTACACCCCAGATATCCCCCCAGAACTCAGACCCCTCTATACACCAACAATATGACCCCTCTACACCCCAGATATCCCCCCCCCCCAGCGCTCTGACCTCTCTACACCCCAGATAATCCCCCCCAGCGCTCTGACCTCTCTACACCCCAGATAATCCCCCCCAGCGCTCTGACCCCTCTACACCCCAAATATCCCCCCCCAGCGCTCTGACCCCTCTACACCCCAAATATCCCCCCCAGCACTCTGACCCCTCTACACCCCAAATATCCCCCCAGCACTCTGACCCCTCTACACCCCAAATATCCCCCCCCCCCAGCACTCTGACCTCTCTACACCCCAGATATTCCCCCCAGCATCGTTACCATAAGATACCCCTTGTATTGTGACCCCACTACATCCCTTATACCCCCTACTCTGTGGCCTCTCTATATCCCTGATACCTCAAGCACTATAGCCACCCAAGATACCCCCAGCATTACTACCCCTATGCACCCCAGATCCCCCCCTCAGCATTGTTTTCCCCCATACACCCTTGATATCCCCCAGCACCATTATTCCATCCATGTAGTACCCCCTTTTCCAGTGGAGATACAGTGCATATGAACTTTTGGCTATGTGCCCACCTCCAGCACTGTGACAAGGACTCACACTACAGTGTAAAAATAAAAGGTAAAATAAATTAAGAAAAAAAAAAATTAAACCCGTCCCGCCGAGCTCGCATGCAGAAGCGAATGCATATGTGAGCAGTGCCCGCGTATGAAAATAGTGTTTAAACCACACATGTGAGGTATCGCCGCGATCGGTAGAGCGAGAGCAATAATTCTATCCCTGGATCTCCTCTGTAACTCGAAACATGCAATCTGTAGATTTTTTTTAAACATCGCCTATGGAGAATTCTAAGGGTAAATGTTTGTTGCCATTCCACGAGCAGGCACAATTTTGACTTGTGACTATCTTTCACAATATAAAAAAATGGGTTAACTTTACTGTTGTCTTATTTTTTTGATTAAAAAAAGTGTATTTTTCCCCAAGAGTGCACTTGTAAGACCGCTGCACAAATACGGTGTGACAAAGTATTGCAACGACTGCCATTTTATTTTCTAGGGTGTTAGAACCCCCAAATACTATATATATATTTTTTCTAAGTAATTTTCTAGCAAAAAAAAAAAACTTTAACTTGTAAACAACAAATCTCAGAAAGAGGCTCGGCCCTTAAGTGGATACCAATCAAGTCATGCAGGCAGAAGGAGGGGCAGAGGAGGGAGAATCCTTTTGGGAATTCCAAGCCCTTTGGTGCAAACAGTGCTGGACAGCTAGGTTCACCATGACACCATCCACAATGCCACTTTCGCAGGCGGGCTCTCAGTGCTGACGATTCAGTAACGGCTCCCACTCCAGCTCCTACCCCACGGCCTCCAAGTCCCAAGCATTCAAGCTGCATGGGGCGGGGTCAGAGTGTCACTGACGCTCCGGCCCGCCCCTCCCTTCTGCCTGTGAATAATGGGTATTGTTCTGCATGGCGCGATGCTTCCAGCCTGCTTCCCTGTACATCAATCGCTCTGTGCCATCATGGGGCCCACAATTTCTGGGCAGCGAGGGCTCAAGGAGCAGCCCCCCCCCTCCTGCAATGTCTAGCTTGGGAAGGCCAGCTAACACTCAGGCAATAGCCAACCTGCACATGCTCAGTTGTGTCTTTTATGCTCTGGAGAGAAAAGTTACTTGGTCTCAGATAGCGTCACATAATATTGGCAGCACACATGTCGGCGTGTATACAGACTGCAGAGGAATTCTCCACCCACCTGAACTCTCGGCACTGGAGTAACTCTGCAGTTTATCATGTAATCGTGGTATACAGATCAGCGAAAAAGGTATATTGTGGCAGTATTTTAATGTAATAAGTTTTATAAGCTGTGGGCACTGTGGGGGGCGCAGATTAACTATTTTCATATTGCTAGGTTTAGTAACACTTTAAGACAAGGAGAGAGGCGCCTCTAAGTGCAATAGTGTAACAAGTTTTTAATAGTAGATACAAATACACTCACATTTAGGTGAATTAACATAGGCGTTTTAAAATGTCAGGATGACGATCATCAGCAGCAGGTCGCAGGGGGTTCTCAGCTCTGTGTAGAATGACAGGAGTGTCTCTGAAGATGGAGCGGCCGGCTTCCGGGGACAATGATCCTGTAGTATGTTAAGAGCGAGGCTAGGAGCGCACATGTGGTTAAGCTGCAGAGGGTGACGTCATCAAAAATGGACGCGTTTCGTGAGCGTGCGGACTTGCGGTGTCCTGGCAAGTCGCGCTCCTTTATCAACATGACATCTGTCATGTTGATAAAGGAGCGCGACTTGCCAGGACACCGCAAGTCCGCACGCTCACGAAACGCGTCCATTTTTGATGACGTCACCCTCTGCAGCTTAACCACATGTGCGCTCCTAGCCTCGCTCTTAACATACTACAGGATCATTGTCCCCGGAAGCCGGCCGCTCCATCTTCAGAGACACTCCTGTCATTCTACACAGAGCTGAGAACCCCCTGCGACCTGCTGCTGATGATCGTCATCCTGACATTTTAAAACGCCTATGTTAATTCACCTAAATGTGAGTGTATTTGTATCTACTATTAAAAACTTGTTACACTATTGCACTTAGAGGCGCCTCTCTCCTTGTCTTCCAGTTACCCCTGAACATGGTTTCTGTTCATCTATGATGGCCGCCCTGTGCACAGTGGATCCCATTTATCCCTGCTCCTACCCATATACACCGCAGTGTGTAAATAGACTCCTAAGGACTTCCTTTAAGACTGTCTGTCTGTGTGTGTGTGTGTATATATATATATATATATATATATATATATATATATATATATAAAATGTTGTATGGTATTTTTTCATCTTATTTTTATATTTTATATATTCTTTTTTTTATTTATTTAATTTATTTTTTTTGCTTCATATTGATTACTTTGGATAATACATGTTTCTGTGGATATTGTGCGCCACCACTTGTCTATACAGGTCCTTCTCAAAAAATTAGCATATTGTGATAAAGTTCATTATTTTCTGTAATGTACTGATAAACATTAGACTTTCATATATTTTAGATTCATTACACACAACTGAAGTAGTTCAAGCCTTTTCTTGTTTTAATATTGATGATTTTGGCATACAGCTCATGAAAACCCAAAAATCCTATCTCAAAAAATTAGCATATTTCATCCGACCAATAAAAGAAAAGTGTTTTTAATACAAAAAAAGTCAACCTTCAAATAATTATGTTCAGTTATGCACTCAATACTTGGTCGGAAATCCTTTTGCAGAAATGACTGCTTCAATGCGGCGTGGCATGGAGGCAACCAGCCTGTGGCACTGCTGAGGTGTTATGGAGGCCCAGGATGCTTCGATAGCGGCCTTAAGCTCATCCAGAGTGTTGGGTCTTGCATCTCTCAACTTTCTCTTCCCAATATCCCACAGATTCTCTATGGGGTTCAGGTCAGGAGAGTTGGCAGGCCAATTGAGCACAGTAATACCATGGTCAGTAAACCATTTACCAGTGGTTTTGGCACTGTGAGCAGGTGCCAGGTCGTGCTGAAAAATGAAATCTTCATCTCCATAAAGCTTTTCAGCAGATGGAAGCATGAAGTGCTCCAAAATCTCCTGATAGCTAGCTGCATTGACCCTGCCCTTGATAAAACACAGTGGACCAACACCAGCAGCTGACATGGCACCCCAGACCATCACTGACTGTGGGTACTTGACACTGGACTTCAGGCATTTTGGCATTTCCCTCTCCCCAGTCTTCCTCCAGACTCTGGCACCTTGATTTCCGAATGACCTGCAAAATTTGCTTTCATCCGAAAAAAGTACTTTGGACCACTGAGCAACAGTCCAGTGCTGCTTCTCTGTAGCCCAGGTCAGGCGCTTCTGCCGCTGTTTCTGGTTCAAAAGTGGCTTGACCTGGGGAATGCGGCACCTGTAGCCCATTTCCTGCACACGCCTGTTCACGGTGGCTCTGGATGTTTCTACTCCAGACTCAGTCCACTGCTTCTGCAGGTCCTCCAAGGTCTGGAATCGGTCCTTCTCCACAATCTTCTTCAGGGTCCGGTCACCTCTTCTCGTTGTGCAGCGTTTTCTGCCACACTTTTTCCTTCACACAGACTTCCCACTGAGGTGCATTGATACAGCACTCTGGGAACAGCCTATTCGTTCAGAAATTTCTTTCTGTGTCTTACCCTCTTGCTTGAGGGTGTCAATGATGGCCTTCTGGACAGCAGTCAGGTCGGCAGTCTTACCCATGATTGCGGTTTTGAGTAATGAACCAGGCTGGGAGTTTTTAAAAGCCTCAGGAATCTTTTGCAGGTGTTTAAAGTTAATTAGTTGATTCAGATGATTAGGTTAATAGCTCGTTTAGAGAACCTTTTCATGATATGCTAATTTTTTGAGATAGGAATTTTGGGTTGTCATGAGCTGTATGCCAAAATCATCAATATTAAAACAAGAAAAGCCTTGAATTACTTCAGTTGTGTGTAATGAATCTAAAATATATGAAAGTCTAATGTTTATCAGTACATTACAGAAAATAATGAACTTTATCACAATATGCTAATTTTTTGAGAAGGACCTGTATATTAGTAACACTTTAAACCCTACCCTTTCCTGATGCTGCACCTGTCACCCATGCAGCATTTTTGCAATTTATTCTTATTTTTATGGCTGGAAGTAATATATTTTTTTAATTTTGGGGGATAAATTATGCTGCAGGCCAAGAGTGTTTTGGGGCTCTGCTGTTTCTTTTCACATATGCTGTTTATGGAGATGTCCCTACAAAATGTCCATGCCGGGTGTATGTGCTGATCTAGAAACAACGATGGCTGCTATTCTTTTAGAACATGTACTATTTGCCAGTGGGATTGGTAGAGGGCTAGAACAGTCTCCTGGCTTATCGTGTAAATTACATGATTTGCCAAGTTGCTAGATGGATGAAAGGATCCAAAAAGAGGAAAAGTGAACATAAAGGGACAATTGGCTTTAATTAACTTTTGAGTGTGAATATGCATTAGGGTTCTGTACTGGTTATACAAATAGTGTTATTAAAATATTCTTGGACTATTCTGCAGTGATATATTTTTCTATTTCTTTTTTTTTTTTTTCTTGTCTCTATTTTTGTTTTTGGGGTTTGAAATATTGGTTCTGCATTAGTTGATTTTTTTTTTTTTTTTTTTTTTTTTTTTTTTTCTTCCTCAATAGGATATTCTTTCCTACCTCTCTGCTCTAATGGCTGCCTGGTTGGAAGGACTTTTTAAATGACACATTAGGAGACTGACTTTCCCAAATTTACTACAACGTATTTTGAACAAGTGGAGCGGCTTTTATAAGGTAAGAGGTAAAATGTTGGGGAGCAGCACTGACAATTATGTAAAAAAGCTCACTATTTAAGGTCTGTACACACATGCACATGTATCTAATAATTATGCTTTCTCACATTGCACTATTGCTGGAGGTAAAGTGTGCAATATTAGTTGTGAACTAAACACTGTATGTAACGTTCATCTTAATGAGCTGCAGCACAGTAAGACGTAACATTCTATCATATACTGTGTGTCTGGAAAATGTAATGAAAAAAATATTATTCATTACATCTCTGCAATACGTATGGATTTCCCCTAATGTGCAGCAGAGGCAACATGAGTAGAGGTCGACCGATTTATATCGGCCGATATTTGGCCATTTTTGATAAATCGGCATCGGCCTATTATTATCAAAATTAGGCCGATATTTTACACTGACCGTCCCTCCTGTCCTTCCTTCTCCACACTCAGCAGCTCTGGCAGCATCAAGTGCCACGCTGAGTGTGTGAACAGAGAGGAGGGAGAGAGAGAGAGGAGCTGTCAGCTTGATGTCGGGGGAGGGGGGCGGGGGCGGTGTAGCAGATCACTTCACTTACTTGGTACTTTTACTATGGTCAGTCCAGGCAGCTCCTCCCCTTCTACACTTCTCTCTCTGCCTTGCTGAATGATCACACAGTAAGTCAGCACCATCCTTGCTCCCCTGCCTAGTTAATTTTTTCCCATATCTTATCTGCTGTCCTCTCCATAAATCTTCACTGCAGGTATCATGCTGCCTCCTGTCCTGTCTCAGCTCAGCATTCCACACACAGATCTTACACCCTTTCCATCCCAGTTTGCTTTTAGCTCTCATAATTGTCCTGTCCCCACCATGCAGCCTAGCACATTCCCTGCATTTTGTCACTAATGAAGACGTTAGCACTTTTACCACCCCAACCTCCTCACCGATCCTCTCTTTTATAATATCTTAACCCCCCCCCCCCCTTCACATTGTAGCAATTTGATAAGTCACATCCTATTGCCGGCAAGGCACTGTTCAAATCAATGCGACACTGACTTTGAGTTGCTGCATAAATTTGAAAAAGTAATACATGCACTACTTTTGCGATTTAGGGTGTGACTTCAATAGCCACACAGATGTCTTCAAAGTCGCACTGAGATGCAGCTCTGAAATTGTGCAATTTCAGGTTAAGTCGCACAATTTCAAAGCCACAGTCAATGTGAACGGGGGCTAATAGTAGGTTCACACTGGTGTGCTGTGGTCTGGCCACAGTGCGATTTGTATATTCAGTTTACCCAGAGTTTTAGGTGCGCTCCCATTCAATTCTATTAGACTGTCTGTTTTCACGAAAGCAAATTACAGTCTTGCATGCTGCATCTTTGATGCACAATCAGAAAACACACAGTCCACTAGAATTCATCAGGAGCACACCTAAATCTGCAAGTAAATCACACATACAATCACACTGTGGTCAAACCAAAGCGCACCAGTGTGAAACCGCTATACGGCTAGGTTCACGCGCAGTCAGGATCACGCACAAAATTGTGGTTTTCTTGACAAACACAGAAGCGCACTGTCCTTTAGTAGATACACAGCAGTGCCATTGATGGGCAAAGGCACCCCCACTCATCACACTTCCTTTCCACATTTCCAAATTGACACCACTGACCACTACCCCATATGTGTGCACCCATTACTCTCAGGTTGCTGCAGTGCAACACTTTAAGCACTATTATAGTGCATGTCGCAAACATTACTCAGTGGGGGATCGTTCCCTCTGATCCCCGCTGAGCAGGCGAATGACAGGTCCGTCTCCGCTCACTGTGCTGAGATGGACCTGTCAGAGACCCGCTCTCCTCTATGGGGAGATCGGATGAAAACGGATCGATAGGCTTTCCATCTGTCTGGATTTCACTGATGGGATCGGGTGTCAGCGGACATGTCACCGCTGACATCCGCCGCTCCATAGGAGTGAATGGAGGTTCCGATCAGGTCCGCCTGAAAAACTGACACAGACCTGATCGGAAAGCCTGTGTGAAAGGGGCCCAAGTCCGAACCCGAGGGGGCGCACTTTGCCCTGGGCGCTGGATGACCTTGTCCCAACACTGGTTACAGTTACACTCGGCTTAGTGTGAAACCTGCCAGTGTCAGTGCCATCTGTCAGTGCCACTGCCACCCAGTTCCACCCGCCCCTGCCAGCCAGTTCCAATTGCCAGTGCCACTGCCAATCAGTCCGATCTGTCCCAAACTAGTGCCATCTGTCAGTTCCAAACCAGTGCCACCTGCTAGTGCCAGTGCCATCTGTCAGTTCCAAACCAGTGCCATCTGACCGTTCCAAACCAGTGCCATCTGTCAGTTCCAAACCAGTGCCACCTGCTAGTGCCAGTGCCATCTGTCAGTTCCAAACCAGTGCCATCTGTCAGTTCCAAACCAGTGCCATCTGACCGTTCCAAACCAGTGCCATCTGCCAGTGCCATCTGTCAGTTCCAAACCAGTGCCACCTGCCAGTGCCATCTGTCAGTTCCAAACCAGTGCCACCTGCCAGGTCCAACTAGTGCCATCTGTACTGAGGACATCAAGTGTGTGCTAGAGTGACAGGAGTAAGCAAGGAGTGGAGTGGGTGAGGGTTTTTTTTTTATTTTTTTTTTATTTTTTATTTTTTTTAAATCGGCCTAAAATATCAGCCACAAAAATCGGCCGCCCCAATTTCTAAATATCGGCATCGGCCAGAGAAAAACCCATATCGGTCGACCTCTAAACATGAGTTCACAAGTTCCGAGCTTACAGCATTTCTGACAGTGTATGTAAAGAGAAAAATGTAGGGAAAAGCGTATGTTGCTGAAATATATAGATTTTTTTTATTTTGCTCAGACATGCTCTTGAACTGTACAGTTCATCATGGTCTGGTGTAATGGGGACACTCGGTGGGAGTAAAAAATACACGATAGGTGTTCCCTTTTTAGGGCTTATTTACACCCTGAGTGTTGTGCAGCATTGCTCAAAGCAGGCCTAGGTTAACGGGAGGTAAAAATGCATTGTTTTCACTGGGACCAGTACACACCGGGGTTTATTTACTAAAGCTAGCGCAAAATTGGTCACAATTCTGCAGAGAAACCAATCGGCTTGCAGGTTTTATTGCTAAAGCTTAATTAAACAAGCTGAGGTTAGAAGCTGATTGGTTTCTCTGCAGAATTGGGACAAATTTTGCCCTCTTCTAGCTTTAGTAAATAAACCCCACTGCGTTGGCAAGTGCTGGGCAAACATAGCTTTTTAAATTCAGTTTTTAGACCATCCCCAAAAGCGCACCTTGTTTTACCCGATTTACAGGAAGCTTCTTAACTACTTCAATACAGGGCACTTTCTTCCTCTTCCTGCCCAGGCCATTTTTCAGCTTTCAGCGCTGTCGCATTTTTAATGACTATTGCGCGGTCATGCAACACTGTACCAAAAATATTTTTCTTCACACAATTAGAGCTTTCTTTTGGTAATATTTAATCACTGCTGGGTTTTTTATTTTATTTTTTACAAAAAGAAAATAAGACCAAAAATTTTGGGGAAAAAAAACGTTTTTCTTAGTTTCTGTCAGTAAATTTTGTAAATAAGTAATTGTTCTCCTTCACTGATGTGCACTGACTGGAATCACTGATGGACACTGCTTGGTGGCACTGCTGATCAGTGCCCTGATTACCTGTCCTGGTCTCTCCTGCGAGGAGTCGGTGTGATGCGAGGAGAGCCGATAAGTGGCACTTCCGCATTTACGTGTGACCGGCTGTGATTGAACAAAGCCGATCACATGGTTAAAGAGCCGCGTCGACGACTCTTTACAGGGATTGGGGTCAAGGCAGTGACCTAGAAACAAGGCGCAGCCGCGATCCCCTGTGGGTGCAATCATGTGACGTAATCCCTGAACGAGAGCCGCACCGCTCCTCCGTCGGTGGACGGGTGGCAAGTGGTAAACTGCAGATTTTTACTTTTAATGCAGCACAGCTGTGCGTGGCTCAGCCAGCATAGTTGGGTCATCCATTCCCTGGAAATGCTCAATAAAAATACTACCCATCCACCACTGCCGCATTGCAACTTTTTATCTCGCATGGTATTTGCGCAGCAATTTTTCAAACAAACTGTTTCATGCTTTAAAAAAAAAAAAAAAACGGTAAAGTTAGCACAATTTTTTTTGCATAATGTGAAAGATGAAGTTGCGCCGAGTTCCCAGCCGAGGCAGAGCCATTTGTTTGATTGCAGAGGCCGGGCGTGACGTCATAACAGCGCGCCTGGCCTCCGAAGATCATAGAGAAATCTCTATGGTGAACATCTGGGGCCGGCGTATCCGCTCTCCAACTCAACGATCGCAGCGGTGAGTCGGTGAAAGCACCGGCGGGAGGGGGGGGGGGGCGGGCGTCCCCTCTCGCTGCCTGTAAGGATGATCGTTCTTATGGTGTAGGAAATTGCCGGCTGAAAAAGCTGATATATGATTGATGCCTGCAGGCATCATTCAGCTATTCGCCCAGTATGTCATATGACGGCCTGCTGTCGGCAAGTGGGTTAAAGTGTGTGTGTGTGTTATATCTCTATCGAAGTGACTGGCTTCAGGTGACAGATGGGGGGGGGGGGGGGAAATACATAAGAGTAAGTTGTTCCTGTTTATCTACATCTGTTCAAAGTCCAGAATTTTATATTCTTTCTTTTTTATTTATTTTTTTAAAGCTAAATTTCTCTAGCGTCTAACAGGACAGCCCTTGAGACCTAGGACTCCTCCTACCAGGACAGGAAACGCGTTACCCCCACCAGATACAAGGGCGGTCCTCCAGGCCCCACGTCAGTGTTAGTGTTTCCTCCGGACGGAGAGTAACATGTTTCCTGGAACCTGGTACCCTAGGTCTCATGAGCAGGGGCTCTAATGGCCGTGGGGTGTGTTAAATGTACCTCTCTCCTCGCCAGAAGCAGTATCTTCGCTGGGGAAGTTGGTTGCATCTGCTGTCCTCTGTGCCTGGGGAGGGCCAGGACCGCAGTGATGTCGGGGCCCCAGAGCGCGCGTTGCATAGCAGCAGAGTGGTATCCTTTCCCTGCCGACAGCGTGGCTGATCTGTGCAGGGGAAAGAGGAAGCCGCGGTGCTTGAGGGGGTGGAGCTCCTGCGCTCCAAGCTGGCCCACAGGAAGTATCCGGCGAGGGTCACTTCTGGGTCGTACGACCTCATCATCATCGGGCGCGAACAGGGGACGCTGGCTTGCTGGTGTTTGTTGGTAGAAGCAGCAGAGGCTGTGGACGACCAGAGGACAGATGGATTCTTCTGCAGTACCTGCACAGGCAGCGGATGCGATCTCCAACCCCAGCACCTCTCAAGTAAACCTGGAGTGTTTGTTCTTGTCACTCTCTTGCTATTCTGGTGAGTGTTTTTACCCCCTCCCAAGCAAAGGATTTTGGTGTTAGGGGACACATTTTTCTCCCTCCTGCACGTGGTGTTACGGAGTGTGTGGTGGTTTTAGATTTTTATTTTGGGTCATTTTGTTTTGTCTTGCAGACCAAGACCCAGGACAAGGCCCAAGCGCACCCACCTAAAAGAAAATGTGCGGTTTGCGGAAACAAACTGAGCTCCTCATGGAGTAAAGCAGTTTGCCGCACCTGTATAGAAAGCCTAGTAAAGGATGACCCAGTAGCCTCCTGTCAGAAGATGCTGATGTCTGTTAGAGATGAGCTTATGTCTACCTTTTAACTCTTTTAAAAAAAAATCTAATTGACAGATTTCAGGCTCCCACAGAGGGTCCGTCCTCTAGTAGAAAGGCTTCAGTCGGTAGCGCCTCTCAGCAGGGTGCGGAGAGTGAGGACTCTGAGACTGAAGCCAGATCTACCTGTTCTTCTCCAGAAGAATCGTGGTCAGACACGGGGCCTAGGGATAGAGAATCCTCTAGGGGCTTGAGGTTTAAATTGTCTTTGGAAGATGTAGATGACTTATTAAAGGCTATCTATACAACTATTGAAATGGAAGAGGAGGAGGTACAATTGTCCAAACATGACCTTTTATGTACAAAGGTTTGCACAGAAAGAAATCTTAAGTCTTTCCAGTGCATAGTTCCCTCCTTTGATACTATCAAGCTGGAGTGGGAAAATCCAGAGAGAAAACCTTTATTTCTCTTATCGTCCATGGACTGACACAGCTCTCATACTGTTTACGTGTGGGTATATGTCCCTGCTCGCAGGAGAAGATCTAGGCAGAATGTTAGATGTTAGAAACATACATTCTAGAACAAAACCAGAGCTGAACAGCCCCGCCTAGGGGGGCAATCCCTCCGGACATAACCCTCTTACCTGCGGCAGCAGCCTCCATTTTTTTTTTTCTGCCTAGGAGAAGACGTGGCTCTCTCAGGAGCCAGTCTTCTGGAAGATTTTACTTTTATTCCTTTGGGAATTTTATTTTATTTTTGAGACCTTTAATCAACTGTCGGCTGGGCAACAGGTTGGGTACACTGGTATCCTCGTCTTTCCTGTCCGACCATCGAGCGTGCTGATCCTCGCCTTGTGTGCGTGAGACTCGGTTCACGACATGCCCCATGACTCCAGGGGTGGCCGGGTTGCTTTTATGCTCCCGCAGTCCTCTCAAGATTGAACAGTACCTGTCGTCTGTATCTTTCGTGGTGGACCGGGCCGACAGCTACGCAGTACTACTCTGTGATAGGTCTGTCTGAAACAAGCCAGTGGGTCCCTCTGGGACGGGTAAGTAGACTCTCCTGCTGCAGGTGAGTACATGCTGGCTGTGTTTCTTTATATGGGGGGTTTCTCCCTGTCTCCCCCCCTGTTATGCTGCTCTCTGCACCCTGTACTGGTGCTGTGCTGTGTGGGGGTGCTTGGGGGTCACTCTGACCTGGCTGGGAGCGCTCATGTCGTCTGTTTTAGTGGACTCTGGGAGAGGAGCAGTATTCTGGTGTGTGGGTGTTTGACTTTACTGTGTGCGCCATTAGTGCTGTGGGGTGACTTTGAAAAATGCGCTCGGCGGCCATCTTGCCGCATATCAATGGCGCAGTAATGCATGCGGCCGGCGGCCATTTTCTTGAAGCCGCATTGCTTTCACTTTCGGCCTCTATCGGCGCTGCTGCGGCGCAAATCTCACAATCTCCTCACACTCGCCTCAGGCTTCACTCGCGCTGCAGCGCGGTTTCATACAGTGGAACTGAGCGGTCCTTACAGGGGTTGGTGAGTCCTCTGGGTATCCCCTCCTCAGCGCAGCCAGTGGGTGGACTGTATTATTCACTATAATAGTGTCTAAAGGTCTCAGAGGGTGGCGGTATGGAGTCTAGTTAACCTGCTTCTCCACACTTGTCAGAGGCAACTGGCAGTGCTCCTGCACCTGCGGTCCCTAGCGACTAGTTGTCGGCAGTCCTGGAATCATCCTTGTCAGGATGGAAGCGGTGTGAGAGCGCAAGGGAGCTGTAATCCGCCCCCTCCCCACACATTCTCCTGTAGGGGAGTGCTCTGTCTCAGATATGGGCCTAGCTACTGTTGCTCAGGACCCTAGCTATGAGGATTTTCATGTTTTTCAACAGGATAGTCCTTGTGAGGAAGACCCCAGTTCTGAATAACTGACAGGGTGCTTGTAAGTGAACTCATTGATACTGTGAGGGACACTCTCAAGTTGAATGTTGAGGCTGAGGAACCTCAGGTGGAAGCTGTCTCCTTTTTAAAGCCGTTTCTTCAAAAAAGGTTTTTCCATATGTGCCTTTTTTTTTTTTTTTTTTTTTATACATTCATTGACCAAGTCTGGGATAAGCCGCAGAAGACTTTGACAGTCCCGCGGCGCCTAGCCTTAAGGTACCCCTGTGAGGAGGACCTGGTTAAGAAGTGGGCTCTCCCCCAGTGGTCGAACCCCCCCCCCCCCCCCCCGGTCGCCCGTTTGAATAAGGCTACCACGCTCCCAATGGACGGGACTCCTGCATTTAAGGATCCCACTGACGGGAGGTCAAAAGTGGTAAGTAGAACTATGTTTACCTTATTGGGGTCTGCCTTATGCCCTATAGGGGCGGCGAAAAGATCTTGCACCAGACGGTTCAAGAGCATAATCTCCCTCCTGAGACCATTACCCTGCCTCGCCAACTGGCGCAGGGTTTAGTCTCTGTGTGCGATGCCACTTTGGATGCGGCCCCTTTTTAATATCTGGGGCCTCTATCTCTGCTGTGGTGCTGCATCGCCTTATCTGGCTGAAATGCTGGTCGGCCGACCTAGCTTCCAAATAGCTCCTGGCTGACTTGTCCTTTAAGGGCGGTAGACTGTTTGGGGCCGCCCTGGATGACAATATTGGGGATGTCACAGGGGGTAAGAGCACCTTCCTTCCTCAGTCTGTTAAAGAGAAAGAGCCCCACCGTAGGCCGGGCCCTTCCTTTCCGGCAAAGAAGGAGTTTTTTCGTCAGTCAGACTCCACGGGTAAGCCCGCCCAGACTGAAAAAAGTGCGGCTGGGGGACATAAGCGTCCCTGGGTGCGTAAGCCTACCAAGCAAGCTCCCAAGCCGCCGCCGCATGAAGTCTTGCCCCTGCCCGACTCTGGGGTGGGGGGGACGTCTTTGCAGGTTCAGTGGGCCTCCCGGATCTCCGACCGGTGGGTGTGTGAGGTGGTCACCTCAGGATACAGGATAGAGTTCCGTTCCTGGCCCCCAGACAGGTTCTTTCCCTCAATTCTCCCTCTCCTCCCTGCCCGTCGGGCGGCCCTCTTAGGGGCCGTACAGGATTGATCAGGTCCGGAGTGATTGTGCCGGTTCCGTCACAGGAGAGGTTTCGGGGTTTCTACTCAAATCTGTTTGTAGTCCCAAAAAAGGGACGGGGTTCGGCCAATCCTGGGCCTCAAGGCCTGAATGCCTTGGTGATGGTGCAAAAGTTCTGCATGAAATCCATTCGCACGGTGTTCGCTACACTCCATCGGGATTTTCTGGCGTCCTTGGACATCAAGGACGCCTACTTGCATGTTCCGATCTGCGCAAGTCACCAGTAGTTTCTGCGCTTGCGATCGGCGAAGTCCACTATCAATTTGTGGCTCTTCCCTTCGGCCTAGCCTCGGCACCAAAGGTGTTTACCAAGGTGCTTGGTCCGGTTCTAGCTTTGCTGAGACAGAGAGGCATTGCTATCGTGGGCTATCTGAACAATCTTCTAAGAGCAGACAATGGCTCAGAATTAGAAGTGTGACTATTGTCAGTCAAACCCTTAGGGACTTCGGGTGGCTCCTGAACATTCAGAAGTCGGTCCTGGTCCCGGCTCAGCATTCGGAGTATCTCGGTCTGATCCTGGACTACTTGGAGGTGTAGGTATTCCTACCCCTGTGGAAGTTGCTGACATTTCAGTCTGCAGTGCGGGTCCTGATGTCCCGAAAATGGTCGTCAACCCATTTTTGGCATGTGAGTCCTGGGACTCATGGGGGGGCCTCGTTCGAGGCCGTTCCGTATGCCCAATCGCACACACGGGCATTACTGTAAGAGATCCTGTCCACTTGGGACAAATCCCCGTTGTCCTTTGGGTGACTCATCTGGATCTGAAGATCCAATCAGGGCGTCCCTTGCATGGTGATTGGGGTCCCCGGCTCTTCAGTCCGGGAAGTCATTCCTCCCCATCCAGTGGACGGTGATCACGACTGACACCAGCCTGATGGGCTGGGGTGGAGTCTGGGGAGTCCAGTCAGCCCAAGGGCTTTGGACTCCGAACGAAGCCAGTTTACCGATCGATGTTCTGGAAATACGGGCAATCAGACTGTGCCTCTCCTCGTGGTCTCTGTCGGCGTCTACATTCGAGCGTAGACAATTGGCAGGCGCACTATCGGAGTCGCCAGACGCTGGACCAGGGAGAGTGGTCCTTACACCCGGGTTTTTTCAAATTCTGTCCAGGCGGTGGGGCATGCCGGATGTGGACCTGATGGCCCCTCGACTCAGTCGTAAGGTGTTGGTTTGTGTCCAGGTCCAGGGATCCTTGGGCGGATGCCTCGGATCCGTTGGTGGCCCCATGGGGTCTTTATCACCTGATATATGTTATCCTCCTCTGCAGCTGCTTCCTCGCCGGGTTGTGGCCGAGGGGATTCCGGTGATCCTCTTTGCGCCGGATGGGCCTTGGCGTCATTGGTACGCCGATCTGGTACGTCTCATCGCGGACGTTCCTTGGCGGTTGCCAATGAGGAAGGACCTTCTGTCTCAAGGTCCTATATTTCATCCTGTTTTACAGTCTCTGGCTTTAACGGCATACTATTGAAAGCCAGGTGCTGAGAGACCGAGGTCTCTCGGATTCGGTTATTTCAACCATGTTAAGGGCACGCAAGTCTTCCGCCAGAAAGATATATCACTGTACGTGGGAAGCTTAAATCGCTATGTGCGCAGAGCTGGACTAGCGTCCACGGACGTATTTTGTCCCCAGTCTCCTGCGGTCCTTGCAGCGTGGTGTGACCCAAATGCTTGCTTGGAGTACCATTTATCGGTCAGCTTTCGGCCTTGGCAGTCTTCTTTCAGCGACCGCTAGCGGGTCATTCCTTGGTTAGCACCTTTTGTGCAGGGGGTTCGCCATGTGCTCCCTCCTGTTAAACCTCCTCGGGATCTGAAGTTGGTGCTCTTGGTTCTCCAGGAACCTCCCTTTTGAATATATCAGATATTCCCCTCCTTGACCTTGTCTCCGAAGGTGGCCTTCTTGGTGGCCATTACCGTATTTATCGGCGTATAACACGCACCCCAAGTTTAGCAGGGAATTTTAGGGAAAAAAAGTTTTAGGAGGGTAGTTTAAGAAAAAACAAATTAACATTTAAATGCAGCCTTACCAGTGTCATTTGCAGCCTTGTCACAGTGCAGCCTTGCCAGCAGCCTTGCCAGTGTCCAGTGCGGCCTTGCCAGTGTCCAGTGCGGCCTTGCCAGTGTCCAGTGCGGCCTTGCCAGTGTCCAGTGCGGCCTTGCCAGTGTCCAGTGCGGCCTTGGCCAGTGTCCAGTGCGGCCTTGGCCAGTGTCCAGTGCGGCCTTGGCCAGTGTCCAGTGCGGCCTTGGCGGAGCCGAGATACACATAGCCGAGTGTATTCGGCTATACTCGGCTTTTCTCGGCTTCGCTCACAGTCACGCCGAGTCCCGCCCTATGATGGACATATCACAGGTCCAATGGCGGGACTGGGCGTGACTGTGAGCGGAGCCGAGAAAAGCCGAGTATAGCCGAATACACTCGGCTATGTGTATCTCGGCTCCGCCCAGTCCCTGCGGCGTTCGCCGCGCTCCGCCCTGTATCAGCGGCGATCTCCGGGGATAGGTGAGTATCGGCGTATAACACGCACCCACGATTTTCCCCTGATTTTAAATACGGTACTTCTGTTAGACGGTTGTCTGAGTTGGCGGCCTTGTCCTGCAAGTCTCCCTATTTGGTCATCCATAAGGATAAGGCGGTGTTGCGTCCGCGACCTTCCTTTTGCCAAAGGTGGTCTCCGCCTTTCACCTAAATGAGGACATTGTCCTCCGGTCCTTGTGTCCTCACCCATCGCATCCCAGAGGGTTTGCGCTTCACACATTGGATATGGTACGTGCTTTGCGGGTGTTCCTGTCTGATACTGCTTCTATTCGGAAGTATGACTCACTAGTTGTGTCTGTCTCTGGTCTAAAACAGGGCCAAGCGGTGTCGTCTGCTACCATTTCTAGGTGGATCAGACAGACTGTTATTACAGGCCTATGCCATTGAGGGGCGGGCGCCTCCCTTTCCGGTTACGGCGCATTCCACCAGGGCAATTGGTGCTTCCTGGGCTTTCCGACATCATCAAGCGTCGGTTTCACAAGTGTGCAAGGCGGTGACCTGGTCGTCCGTTCATACCTTTTCAAAATTCTATAAGGTTGATGTTGAGGTGGCTGCATCTTCGGATGCTTCCTTCGGCCGCAAAGTGTTGCAGGCCGCTGTTTAATGTTGCAACTCCTCCGTTAAGGAGCTCTGCTGGTTTGGAGTGAAGTTTTGGTTGTTCCTTTACCATTTGCTCCCACCCTTTTCTTATACTGCTTTGGGACGTCCCACACGTAAACAGTATGAGAGCTGTGTCCGTCCATGGACGATAAGAGAAAATAGGATTTCTCTTATCGCCAATGGACTGACACAGCTGGATACTGTAAATGCGTGGGTATATGTCCCTGCTCGCAGGAGAAGATCTAGGCAGAATGTTAGACGTTAGAAACATTCTAGAACAAACCAGAGCTGAACAGCCCCGCCCAGGGGGGGCGGTCCCTCCGGACATTACCCTCCCACCTGCACTCAGCAGACCTCAGTTTTTTTTTCTGCCTAGCAGAAGACGTGGCTCTCTCTCTCTCAGGAGCCAGTCTCCTGGAAGATTTTACTTTTTAAATGTTCTTCCTTTGGGAATTTTTATTTTTAAGACCTTCAATCAACTGTCGGCTGGGCAACAGGTTGGGTACACTGGTATCCTCGTAGTCTTCCCTGTCAGACCATCGAGCGTGCTGATCCTCGCCTTGTGTGTGTGTGAGACTCCGTTCACGACATACTCCAGGGGTGGCCGGTTTGCTTTCATGCTCCCGCGGTCCTCTCAAGATTGAACAGTACCTACTGTATCTTTCGCGGTGGACCGGGCCGACAGCTACGCAGTACGATTCTGTGATAGGTCTGTCTGAAACAAGCCAGTGGGTCCCTCTAGGGACGGGTAAGTAGTCTCTCCTGCTGCAAGGTGAGTACCTACTGGCTGTGTTTCTGTGTGGGGGGGTTCTCCCTGTCTCCCCCCTGTTATGCTGCTCTCTGCACCCTGTACTGGTGCTGTGCTTGGAGGTCACTCTGGCCTGGCTGGGCGCTCATGTCTGCAGTTTTTTCTGGTGTGTGAGGTGATTATTGCGTACACCGTTAGCGCGCGCATTAGCGGGAGCTTTGTATTTGGCGCTCGGCGGCCATCTTGGCGTTCAATGGCGCAGTTGTAACTGCGGCCGGCGCCCATTTTCTTGTGGCCGCCGCGCATTTATTTTCGATTCTAGCGGCGGCGCGAATCTCCTCACAGACTGAGCGGTTCTTAAGGGTTGGTGGGTCCTCTGGGTATCCCCTCCTCAGCGTAGCCAGTGGGTGGACTGTATATTCACTGTATAGTGTATAAGGTCTCAGAGGGTAGCGTTATGAAGTCTGATACACCTGCTCTCCACACTTGCCTCGGGCAACTGGCAGTGCTGCACAGTTAAACATGTTCATATGTTTCCTGCACCTGCGGTCCTTATGGACCAGTTGTCAGCAGTCCTGGAATCATTCCTTGTCAGAATGGAAGCGGTGTGTGAGCAAAAGGAGCTAAAGCCCCCCCCACAAAAATCTTTAGTGAAGGAGTGCTCGGAGTTAGATATGGGCCTAGCTATTGGGCTCAGGACCCTAGCTCTGAATATTTATGAACAGGACATTCCCTTGTGAGGAAGACTCCAGTTCTGTGTCAGTGAATGACAGGGCGCTTGTAAGTGATCTCATTGATGATGTGAGGAACACTCTCAGGCTGGAATTGCTGTGATAAGCCTTTCTTTTACACAGCTTCCTCACTGTTTTCCCTCACACGCTGCCTCAGAGCAGCATGGATGATACATGGTGGGGGGGAGGGCTTTATTCATTTGTCTCTAGTCCCTGTGAGCCTTCTGTGTGATATCCTGAGGCAACATTTCCCACCATTTCCGGGGGAACGCTTGAGCTCTGACAGACACACGGTCTGAGGATCAGAGGTTACCTGCATGCTGCTTCGGCAGCACAGTCAACCAGGTTGGAATGATACAGAGAAGATTATGTGCCTCTGCGTCCATAATTTAAACTCATCCTATACCTCTACACTGCATACATTCACAGTGTATGTATGTGTTATTGGTCTCTGTGTCTGCGTGAGTGTTCCCCCACGTTCCAATGCTGTTTCAGTGCCATGCATGATATAAACGTACAAAATATGTTTATGCACGACTCCCGATACATTCATAGTGTATGTATTATACTCTCTGGGTCGGCGGGGGCTCCGGTGTCCTCCCGCGCTCTCATGGTATGTGCGTTTCGGCTCTCCGCACAGTATAGACATGTTCAATATGTTTATTGCACATACTATACATGTTTACAGTATGGGTATACTGTTTGCGTGGGGTTCCTCCGGGTACTCCGGTTCCCCCCCCCCCCCACTCACCAATGGAAATGCACAGCATAAACATTGTGCAATATGTTGATTCACATGCTATCTTTCCTACACAGTATCTGTGTGCTGTCTGCGTGGAGTTCTTCCGGGTGTTCCTGTTTCCTCCCACGCGCTGACGGTATGTGCGCTTTTTGGCCTTCTGCACAGTTAAACATGTTCAATGTTTATCACGCATGCTATAATACCTACACGGTATGTGTAGGCAGTCTGTGTGGTTTTCCTCTGGGTACTCCGGTTCCCTCCCACACTCCATTGGTATGGGCGCTTCGGCGCTATGCACAGTCTAAATTTGTGCGATTGGATATCCACATACTAACATACCTACCTGGTATGTCTGTGCAGTCTGCGTGGGTTTCATGACAAGCATGCCTTTGGTGCAATACACGGTGTAAACATACACACATTATGTTTATACACTACACTAAATACATTCACAGTAGTTGTAGGTATTGCATTCTCTGAGTATGCATGGGGTACTTCGGTTCCTCCCGCGCGCCTTCGGTGCTATGCACACATGAGCTTGTGCAAAATGTTTAGCACACACACTATAATACCTACACGCTATGTGTATGCAGTCTGTGTGGGTTTCCGCCCACGCTACATGACATGCATTCCTTTGGTGCAATACACGGTGTAAACATACACATTATGTCTATACACTAAATACATTCACAGTAGTTGTAGGTATTGCATTCTCTGAGTATGCGTGGGATACTTCGGTTCCTCCCACGCGCCAACAGTGTGCGTGCCTTCGGTGCTATGCACACATGGGCTTGTGCAAAATGTTTAGCATACATACTATAATACCTACACGGTATGCGTATGCAGTCTGCATTGGTTTCATCCGGGTGCTCAGGTTTCTCCCCTGTGTTCCAAGGGTGTGCGCATTCTCAGCGCTATGCACAGTATAAACATGTGCAATTTGTTTTTCTGCAGGCTAACATACCTACACGATTGTGTACGCAATCTGCGTGGCTGGTTTACGTCCAAGCCCGATGATGTGCGCGCCTTTGTCACTGGCACAGTATATACGTGTTTAATAGGTTTATCCACACATACTAAACCAGGGCTCGACAAACCCCGGGCGCCAGGTCGCCATTGCGACTAGAATTAGCGACCTGGTGCCTGGGGCAGCACAGCTGGGGTATCCTGTGTCTCCGTGCCCCCCCTCCGCGCCACGGGATCGCGTTGGGCTGCGCCAGCCGGTAATTGAGGCCGCGGCTTTGCGGCCTTCTGCAGGCCTATGCTTCCTTCTGTGAACTAGCGCCATCTTGTGGTGGCAGTTGGTATGACAACCAGCAATGCTAATGGAGTTTCCCTGTCTGTTTTCCCTGCCATCTCCTTCCCTCTAATTAGAACCCCCAAACATTATATATATTTTTTTATTCTAACACCCTAGAGAATAAAATGGCGGTCGTTGCAATACTTTGTCACACCGTATTTGCGCAGCAGTCTTACAAGCGCACTTTTTGGGGAAAAAATGCACTTTTTTTTTATTTTTTATTTTTTTTTATAAAACAATAACACAAGTTAGCCCAATTTTTTTTTTTTTTTTTTTTTTTTTTTTTATATTGTGAAAGATAATGTTACGCCGAGTAAATTTATACACAACATGTCACGCTTCAAAATTGCATCCGCTCGTGGAATGGCGACTAACTTTTACCCTTTAAAATCTCCATAGGCGACGTTTAAAAAATTCTACAGGTTGCATGTTTTTAATTAGAGGTCTAGGGCTAGAATTATTGCTCTCGCTCTACCGATTGCGGCGATACCTCACGTGTGGTTTGAACACCGATTTCATATGCGGGCGCTACTCACGTATGCGCTCGCTTCTGCGCGCGAGCTCGGCGGGACAGGGCGCGTTCTTGGCTCCTAACTTTTTTTAGCTGGCTCCTAGATTCCAAGCAAATTTGTCAAGACCTGTACTAAACTACATACGCCATATGTGGTGGTATTATGCTCTTTGTGGCTAGGTGGGTTTCCTCCCACACTCTATTTGCGCATTTGACGCAATACATAGTATAAACTGTGTTTGTATAATCAGCACTTATCCATGGGTAGCTGCTGGATGGAGTATTGTAACAAGGATCCCTGGTTTCAGGGGTATCACTTTCCACCTGCTTGCAGTGGTGATTAGAAGCGCTGGCTTGGACTGTTTGCCAGGCTGAGGTTAGCGTTACGCCCGTTAGTGGCTGCGACTCTGGTGTTTTTTTTTTTTTTTTGTAGCTCAATGACTGGGCATAAGCCTCTGCTTCATCCATCAGTCGTCTAGCAGGTGGACTGCAACTGCTTTAGCCTTAAGGCCCCTTTCACACTAGGACGGGCAGGTGCGGTGGCGGTATAGCAGCGCGATTTTCAGCGCTGCTATACCGTCGTTCTTACCACGGTATGCGGCCGCTAGGGGGGTGAATTTAACCCCCGCTAGCGGGCGAAAAAGGGTTAATACCGCCCGCAAACCGCGGCTATTGCCGCGGTTTGCGGGCGGTATTACCGCGCTGTCCCATTGATTTCAATGGGCAGCCGCGGTAAAGGAGCGGTGAACACACCGCTCCTTCACCGCTGTAAAGAAGCGGCTAGCAGGACTTTTGGAGCGGTCCTGCTAGCGCACCGCTTCAGTGTGAAAGCCTTCGGGCTTTCACATTGAAGAATACAGGGCACAAATTTTTCATGCGGTATAATAGCGCTAATATTAGCGCTAAACCGCATGAAAAACGCCCCCAGTGTGAAAGGGGCCTTAGGGTCTCTGTGCCCGGGGTGGGTTTGCGCCACCTGTGGAGGCTGAGGTACTAGTTCTCTGACCGAGTTTCTAGGGAAGTTCCGTCGAATTGCCTTTATTGGCCAACAGTTGAGGCACCCTGTACACTGGGGCCTCCCTTCTCCGATACATTGCGGAGTCTCTTTGGGATTTTTATACATCTCGCTGCAAGACGGTCCTGTCGGCCGTGTGCATTGCAGGGGAAGGGTCCTTGCATCCGGAGGTGTTTCTACCTCCTTTACCGGAGGTGGGGCACCGGAAGTGGACCTTATGGCCTCTCGACTCACTCGCAAGGTGGCAAAATCCTGGTCAGGTTCAGGGACCCCTGGGCGGACGTGTCAGACACGTTGGAAGCCCGTGGGGGCAGTATCGCCTGATATATGCTTACCCTCCGCTACTGTTGTTGCCTCGCCGGCTTCGCAGAGTAGGGGCTGAGGCCATTCCAGTGCTCCGGAACGGCGACATTGGTACGCCGATATACTTTGGCTAGTCGCAGACGTTCCTGGCGACTGCCTATTGGGGTGGACCTTCTGTCTCATGATCCCATACTTCATCCTGCTTTACAGTCCTTGGCTTTAATGGCATGGCTGTTTAAAGCCAGGTGCTGAAGGACCGAGTTCTCTCGTATTCGGTCATCTCTTCTATGTTGTTGACACGGGAATCTTCCTCCAGAAGGAACTTGAGTGGCGTCCTCGGATGTATTCCGTTCCCAGGATTTTGCTGTTCTTACAGCATGGTGTGACCCAAAAGCTGGCCTTGCATACTTTTTTTTTTTTTTTTTTTTTTTTTTTTTTTTTTTTCTTTTTTATGGTTGGATTTCGGCCCAGGCTGTCTTCTTCAACGACCGCTACCGGGCCATTCCTTGATTAGCACCTTTTGTGCAGGGGGTTCGCCATGTGATCCCCCCTGTCAAGCTTCCTCTCCCTACTTGGGATCTGAATTTGATGCATCTTGGTTCTCCAAGAACATCCCTTTGAGAAAATCAGAGAGATTCCTCTCTTGACCTTGTCCCAGAAGTTGGCCTTCCTAGTGACCATTGCTTTGGTTAGACGGGTGTCTGAGTTGGCGGCCTTGTCCGGCAAGTCGCCTTACTTGGTCCTTCATAAGGATATGGCGGTGTTGTGCCCACGACCGTCCTTCTTTTCTAAGGATGGTCTCGGCCCTTCACCTTAAGAAGGACATTGTTCTTCCGTCCTTGTCCTCACCCATCGCATCCCTAAAAGTTTGCGCTTCATACATTAAGATGGGTACAAGCCTTACGAGTGTACCTGTTTGCTACTGTTTCCATTCGAAAATCTGTGGCTGGTCCAAAACAGGGCCGAGCGGTGTCGTCTGCCACCGTCTCTAGGTGGATCAGGCAGACCGTCATACACGCCTATGCCCTTAAAGGGCGGGCGCCTCCCTTTCCGGTTGCGGCGCATTTCACCAAGGCAATTGGTGCTTCCTGGGCCTTCCGACATCAAGCGTCGGTTGCACAAGTGTGCAAGGCGATTACCTGGTCGTCCGTTCATACCTTTTTCAAGATTTTATAAGGTTGATGTTGCTGCATCTTCGGATGCTCCCTTCGGCCGCAAAGCATTGCAAGCCGCTGTTTAATGTTGCAACTTCTCCGTTGAGGAGCTCTGCTTGTTTGGAGTGAAGTTTTTGGTTGTTCCTTTACTACTGCTCCCACCCTTCTGATACTGCTTTGGGATGTCCCACGCGTTTACAGTATCCAGTTGTGTCAGTCCATGGACGATAAGAGAAAATAGGATTTTTGTACTCACCGTAAAATCCATTTCTCTGACGTCCATGGACTGACACAGCACCCACCCTTCTTTTTAAGGTTTGTACTGCTTTTGTTACGAACTGAGGTCTGCTGACTGCAGGTGGGAGGGTAATGTCCGGAGGGACCGCTGTTCAGCTCTGGTTTGTTCTAGAATGTTTCTAACATTCTGCCTAGATCTTCTCCTGCGAGCAGGGACATTATACCCACACGTAAACAGTATGAGAGCTGTGTCAGTCCATGGACATCAGAGAAAGGAGATATTCTCCTTCACAGAGTTTGGAATTCAGCTGTTGGGAATCTTAAACCAGCTCTGGCCTCCCATGTGTAGCCAGGAATTTGGAAGTATGGCTGACACAAATACAAACAAACAAACAAACCCATTTGTTGGCAGGTACCTCCTAGAGAGCAGATTCTGAAATCTTTCCCTCTCCTTTTTCGTGCCATAGGGTTTCTAGCTGACTCTTCTGCAGAGTCGGTAAGAATGTCATCCAGGACTTCGGCCTTAGTGAATTCAGCCAGAAGTCTCTGTAGCTTAAAACCTGGTCAGGTGATGCAGCCTCTAAGTTGCGCCTATGTGGGCTTCCCTTAACAGGGGATCATCTTTTTGGCCCAGGTCTGCAGGAGGCACTGGAACGTACGGCCGTTAAGAAAAAGGCCTTTCCAGAAAACACGAAAAACCTGTCAGCCAGAAAAAAAAATTGTGGCCAAAGTAGGCAGCAAGGTCCTAGAGAAAAGGACAATGGGCCCAAGAAACATTGGACCGGGCACAAAGGCAGAGGTAGAGTGGGCGTCCTGTTTAACCCTCCTCAACAACCCGCCAAGCCACAGTGACTCATGTCTCCCAGTGGGAGGAAGATTGAGGGCCTTTTTCCCACAGTGGGCAGCAGCCACCTCAAGTCCATTCATTCTGGATCTAGTGGCCAATGGGTACAGGCTGGAATTTTCTTACCAACCACCAGAGCAACTATTGGTCACCTCCCTTCCCCAGGATCGGGAGAAAGCGAGGGCTCTGGGTCTCCAAATTGGAGATTTGTTAGATCAGAAAGTCTTGATCCCTGTTCCCCCACTTAGATCAGGGCAAGGGGTTTTATTCCCATATTTTTGTCATCAGACAGCCGTCAGGAAAGTATCGGCTTATTCTGAACCTTCGGTCTCTAAACCGTTCGGTCAGATACAAGCACTTTCGTATGAAGACTGTTCACAATCAAAAACCTGCTTTACCCAAACTGCTTCATGGCCACTTTGGATTTAAGGGATGCTTATCTTCACATCCCTATCCATCCAGCCTTGCAAAAATTCTTGAGAATGGGAACAGAGATTCGGCACTTCCAATTTCAAGCCCTCCCCTTCGGTCTGTCCTCATCCCCATGCATTTTCACAAAAGTGTTGGGTGAGGCGCTGGCTCCGCTAAGGTTAAAGGTGATAACTATTATCCCTTACCTGGACGACTTCCTAGTGGTGGCAGAGTCCTACCAAAAGTTATCAGCGGATCTCCAGACTTTACAAGACTTTTTCTTCAATCCCTAGGCTGGTTGATTAACAGAGAGAAGTCTTCCTTAATTCCGGCCCAGAAGGTGACATATCTGGGATACAACTTTTGCTCTGTAGACCAAAAAGTTTTTCTCCCACAGGAGAAGGTCTCAAAGATGGTGCAAACAGTCTCAGCTTTACAGACCAATCAATCGGTCTCGCTGAGAGAGGATTCAAGAGCAGTAGGTCTCATGACCTCATGCTTTCCTGCAGTACCATGGGCAAGATTACATCAAACACCATTACAGATTATTCTTTTGAGGAATTGGGACGGAGACGCAAGGTCTCAAAGTCAAGGGTTTTGTTACCTGCCAGGGTAAAGAGAAGCTTGTGGTGGTGGAGGACAAACCTGTACCTAAGAAGAGGTCTACCATGGTCCATTCCTATATCCCAGAGGATCACTAAGGATGCAAGTTCCTGGGGATGGGGAGCCCACCTCAGTAACAAAGTCGCACAAGGAGAATGGTCTTTGAGGGAAGCAAGAGCTTCATCGAACCAGAGAGAGCTTCTAGCAGTTAAGAGAGCCTTGCAAGTTTTTCAGATGGCGATCAGGGGTCACAATCTCCAGGTTCTATCCGACAACATCGCGACAGTTGCGTAACTCAACAAGCAGGGAGGTACGAGGAGTCGGATTCTTCAATCTATTGCCCAGGAGATTTTATCATGGGCAGAAGGGAATCTAGCCTCAATTACAGCAGTGCACCTGAAGGGGACGCAAAACTGCTTGGCAGACTATCAGTCGCTACAGTGTGGATGGAGACAATTAGTCTCTTAATCCTGAGGTGTTTGCGGAGCTCACCGACAAATGGGGTTGTCCCGAAGCGGATCTGTTCGCAAACCAGGACAACCGCACAACAGAGGAGTTCTTTTCTCTGAACTCAGATCAAGCATTGTGGATCGATGCTCTGGCGAATCCGTGGCCATTCGGCCTCTGTTACGCCTTCCTGCCGATGAGACTTATTCCGGAAGTTTCTCCTAGAAGAAACAGACCTTATTCTGATCGCCCCTTTCTGGCCCAAGAGGCCATGGTTTTCCTGGCTACAGACTTTAGACTCGGAGCCTCCACTAAGGCTTCCGAAGAGAGGACTTGCTATCGCAGGGTCCAGTGTCACACCCACAGGTGGTTTCCTTAAACTTGATGGCTTGGTATCTGAAGAAAAGATACTTAGTTCCCAGGGGTTCTCTGACAAAGTAGTCAAGACCGTGGTAAATTGTAGAAAACCAGTCACTAGAGCCATATATTCCAAGGTTTGGAAAAAGTTTAATTCATGGTTATCTGAAAATCAAAGATGAACTCATGTTCCTTCTATTTTGGAATTTTTTCAAGAGGGTGTCGACAAAGGTCTTTCAGTTAGTACCTTTTTTTTTTTTTTTTTTTTTTAAGGTACTGGCGGCAGCTATCGGTATTTTCCTCCAGTTTTCTGTCCTGGAAAATCCCACTATAGCTAGATTTTTCAAATCCATTTCTAGGGCCAGTAGTGGTGAGAAGTTGTCCAAATTGGGACCTGTCCCTGGTGCTTCAAACTCTGGTAGAATTTCCTTTTGAGCCCCTAGAGGATATTTCTGTTACTTTTAAAAACAATTTTTTTTTGGTAGCAATTACCTCAGCTCGTAGGGTAAGTGAGTTACAGGCCTTATCAGTGAGGGAGCCGTTCCTCACGAATTTTGAGGATCGTGTTGTTTTTGAGAACTGATCCAGGTTTTTTGCCTAAGGTGGCCAGTACATTCCACAGATCCCAGGACATTGTACTGTCAACCTTTTGTAGTTCGCCACAGTGCGACCAAGAAAGAAAGTTTAGTTTTTTTTAGATGTGAGAAGGATTCTCCTTGTCTATCTTGAGGTCACCAAGACCTTTAGGAAGACAGACGCCTTGTTTGTCCTTTTTTTTCAGGTACGCACAAGGGTAAGAGTGCATCTAAAGCCACATTGGCTTGCTTTATCCATCTAGCCATCTCTGAAGCTTACAAAATTAGAGGAGTTCCTCCACCTTGTCACTGCACAGTAAACAAGAGCCTTGTCTGCGTCTTGGGCTGAGAGGGCTGGTGCCTCACCGGAACAAATTTGCAGGGCTGCCACATGGTCCAGTTATTCGACCTTCATTAAACATTATCGCCTGGATCTCCTATCTGCTCAGGAGCAGGCGTTTGGTCGAAAGGTCCTTGAGGCAGTTGTTCCACCCTAGACTGGTAAGTTCTGGCTCATTGTCTCATGGGCTGTCCTGGAAGACGCTTGAGAAAAGCTGAGTTAGACTTACCGGTAACTCCTTTTCTGAGAGTCTTCCAGGACAGGCGGATTCCCACCCAGTTTTGTCTGGAAGTTATCTATATTATGCATGTGTTTTTCAGGGATGTCCTACGGTTCTTGAGAAGACTGACGTGGGGCCTGGAGGACCGCCCTTTTATCTGGTGGGGGTATCGTGTTTCCTGTCCTGGTAGGAGGAGCCCTAAGTCTCATGGGCTGTCCTGGAAGACTCTCAGAAAAGGAGTTACCGGTAAGTCTAACTCGGCTTTTTTATTAGTTTTTTTTTTTTCAAAACAAGACATATAATAGACAGCAAACACATACGGAGCGAACATCGCCCAATCCATTACAGTGCAAAAATCTGGAAGCTGGTAAACAGTTGGCATATGCAAAGAAAATTAAGTTCAGTCACAGTCCTAAATAGCAGGAGGTACAGTGCTCTGAGTCAACCCAGTAGCCCCAAACCTTCATAAATTTTTTCGGACATCCTCTAGCCTCATATGTCAGCTTATACAGCATGGTTAACTGTAGTAAGCCAAAAGGCAATATTGGGCAAGGATGGAGACTTCCAGTGGAAGGTTATCGATTTTCTTAGCATAAAACAAAACTATCCGCAAGAATGTTTGCATGTTTTTAGAATCATCATCCATCATCATCCATCTTCATCCATCATTCATCATTAGGTAATTGTGTCAGTGAACTAATGAAGGCCGTGACCTCCGACCAGAACTTTCTAATCGGAGCACACTCCCACATTAAATGAAAGAACGTGCCATCAGCCATGCCGCATTGAGAGCATAATGCAGAGGGTAATCTATTCAATTTAAACAGTAAACACGGTGTAAAAATAGGATCTGTATTACCTTGTCACGGGAAGAAATGACAGAGGGAACCTGGAGGGGCAAAAGCTCCTGCCAGATGTCCTCTGTCAACTCAGGGATGTCAACTCTCCAACTGGCGGCCGTCTTGCTCAGCCTTTGAGTTGTGGAATGCAGAAGGGACCCATAATATGTGGAAATTAGTTTTGGTGTGAGAGGGGTCAATCAGTAAACGTTCTAGTGGAGAGAGCTGAATAGCTATGTTACGAAGGCCAAACTGCGTCGCTGCAGTGTGGCGTATCAGTAAAGGAAGTAAGCTGTGCGTGGCAGATTGTAGTCTCTACGAAATTCGTCAAAAGAGCAAAACGCGTTGTTCGAGAACAAGTGCATAATGGTTTTTACCCCCCTTCTCGACCAGAATCCCCCGTCAGATCTGCGGAAGAACTCTGGTAGAGACGGATTCCCCAAAGTGGAGTGTTTGGCGAATAAGTATTACTGTCTGGAGGATTGTAATTTAGTGAGTTTAATAAGCCGTATAGTCATCGCCAGGACACTCGTACCCTCCCGCCCTCTAAGGGACATGCGATGAATCGGGTTCTGCAGGGATTCATAGGAGGTAAGAATAGCCGCCTCCAAGGCAGGGGCAGCGTTGTTGGCTTCAGGAAAAAAACACCAATGTGCATGAGCTAATTGTGAGGCAACATAATGTGTGGAGGCAGGGTAAGGCCAATCCGCCCTCCAGTACTGGTAACTGGAGGGTGTTCTTGGCAATCCTGACTACTCCCCCCCCCCCCCCCCCCTCCTCCTCCTCCAAAGTAAGGATGGAGTCTATTTCCTTGAATTTAAGTTTAGTGACATACACTGGCGAATTACCCAAGACATACAGAAATCATGGTAAGAATATCATTTTAAAGATATTAATCCTACCAAGTAATGTAAGTGGAAGATTAGCCCAGGTTTTGAGTGGTTTTCATTCGCGCTATAAGGGGGTCTAAATTAATTTTAACATAAGAGGCTATAGGGAGCTGTACCATAACTCCTAAATATCGGAAGGGGGTGACTATTTGTAGTGGGCAAGAGGGAGGCAGTATGAGCGACTCTGTTTGGTCCATCTTAAATAAGATGGACTTGTCCCAGTTTACCTGGAATCCGGAAAAATGCCCAAACCTTCTAATCTCCAGCAGGACTGGGAGAGACGATTGGGGTGATGACATATATTAACATGTCATCAGCGTAAAGAGACACCTTCTCCTCTAGACCCCCAATCGTCAGACCCGCAATCTCCCCGCAGGATCTTATCAGTGCTGCCAAAGGCTCTATCGCCAGTGCAAAGAGAAACGGCGACAGGACACCCCTGTCTGGTGCCTCTCTTTATCGGAAAGGGATCAGACATGGCTGCGTTCACTCTCAGTCTAGCGGTGGGTTTTAAATAGAACAACTGGACCCATCTGATAAAGGTGTTGCCAAAACCAAATTTCGCCAAGACCTTCAGCAGATAAGGCCATTCGACCAAGTCGAATGCCTTGTGTGCGTCCAAGGCCAAAACAGCCTGGGAACCCATCTCCTCATCAGTGGCCTGAAGATTGGTAAACAGTCGACGTAAGTTGATGGAGGTCGATCGCCCAGTCTGGTCTGCACCAATAATGGTAGTAATGACTGTGTTTAATCGCCGGGCGAGCACCTTGGTCAAAATCTTAACATCTGAATTGATAAGTGATATTGGTCTGTAAGATTCACATAGGAGGTGATCCTTATGTGGTTTAGGAATGAGGACAATCCACGCCTCCGACATAGAGGGCGGTAACGGTCCTGTTTTTCATAGCAAAATTATACACCCTGCTTAGATGAGGTATAAGCAGATCTTTGTACTGCATATACCACTCGATAGGGAAACCGTCCTATCCCGGCGTTTTTATTTCTGGCAAGGATTGAATAGCCTCCCCAATTTCCTCAGTCATCAGAGGAGCGTCAAGGTCTGATGCCTGTTGGGTCTGAAGTCTAGGCAGTGAAATTTCAGCAAGATAATCATCTAATTCCACAATCGTGTAGCGAGCTCTAGTAGCATATAGGGAGGAATAAAAGGTGACAAAGGCATCCAGATCTCATTGTTTTGTTCTACCAATACGCCCTCTGCGCTCTTACTTCTAGGTATGCTACATGGCTAATAGTCAGGTTTAGAAAGATAAGCCAACAAACGGCTGTTCTTATCACCAAACTCGAAGATTCGCTGATTCTGGTACAGCAGCTTCTTTTGGGTACGCTCCAAAAGCACCAAGTCCAATTCTCTGGCCCTATGCGCCGCCTCCCTGAGTCCCCTCGGCATCCATCAATTTGGACATAGAGGCCTTGCGTGTCTGACCGACCGCCGCAGCAAAAGAGCCGCGGTTGGTGGCCTTAAAGGCATCCCAAACCACCGGAATAGAGGCGCTTTGCTTATTAATTAGCCAATAGGATTTCATCTCTGTCATACATTGGTTCACTACAATCTCGTCTGCCAGCCATAGCGGGCTCACCTGCCATATCCGAAAGGAGGAGGGATCCAGGGCGTGGTCCACCATCAAAGGAGAATGGTCAGACACCGCCCTGGGGAGGTATTTAACCTCTGTCACCATATTAAGCAGATCCGAAGAAACCAGACATAAATCAATACGAGACAGTGTCGTGTGACCCAGAGTGACATGAATACTTCCTCCCATCCGCATGCTTCCATCTCCAGGCCTCCACCAAATCAAATTGATTTGAGAAGGAACCCAGGGGAGTGGGGGTAACGTAGAACAACATAATCTATCAAGGGAATTGTCCAATACTGTATTATAGTCACCCGCTATCAATAAAGGACCCTCCGCTATCGCTAGTATGGAGTTCATCACCCTTTCAAAGAACATTTTAGTGAAGGGGGTTGGGGCATATAAGCTAGTCACTGTATACGGCCTACCCATAAGTTCAAGCACAACAGTCACAAAGCGCCCCTGCGGCTCAAGTTTAACATGTTTAATACTAACCAGGGCTGATTTGACTGAGGATGGAGGTTCCCCTGGCGTACGTGGAGTATGTGGAATGGAGGGCATAGGCAATTTTTGCTCACTTAAGGGCCATGACTTTAGAGCCCTGGAGGTGGTTTTCTTGAAGGATTACATGCGGATTGTGACGTGCCAGGTAGTCAAACATTTAATTATCTTTTCACTTTAGAATTCAGCCCCCGCACATTCCAAGATACCAAACGTAGTCTAGACATAAGGAGGCATAAAATACATGACTAGAGGACCCCACGTCCCATGGTTAGCTGGAAACAACCAGAGCCTGAAGACCCGCGGACCATGAGAAGTGCGTATGGCAAGGAGCAGATATAAGACAACATTGTAGGAAATAAAAAGATCAGATGCATATTATAAGGGCCAGCTAGACCGGCCTGTAGATGGACATGCACAAATGGATACCAGCAATTCAAAAAAAGCAACAACCTCAAACGAACATCCCACCCTAACCCTCCCGGCTCCCAAACCCAAACATATGAGCGCTTTGTTCCCAAAACTGCAAAGCAGGGGGGACCATGACGCAGACCCCCAATCAACCAACCCTGAGGAGCGGTAAAGTCCCTTAGACGCGGGCTGCTACCCGTGTCCACACATGACAAATATGCTAGTTGACCCTGAGTCTGAAAAAGAGTTAAAAAAAGAATAACAGGATAAATTGTTAAAAAAAGAAGGAATGAAGTGATAACAGTCATCCAGGTTGATCAAGTATATTCTTTATTTAAATTATCCAGCATACACAGAATGGCCAATCCATTTGATCAGATACGAAAATAGAGTGAACATAAAGCAAACCTGTGCTAACCAAATGTACAACATCAGTTTTATAATTAGTATAAATATATGGGCGGCCATGTCGGAGTGCCCAATAATCATGAAACCTTCAAGACTTAAACTGTTAGTGGAGGAATACACAAGAACAGGAAGCGCCTCTGGGTGCAGACTGTATAAAGGGTTTAATCAAATAGAAAGGTGTGTAAAAACACTCACATTTTAGGTAGTAAGTTTGTGCATGATAAGGTCCTAAAACAATCGGGGTCATCCGTGCGATCTGTCTCTATGGAGCCGATGGATGTGCTGTCTCTGCAGTCGTCTCTGTAGCCACTAGATGGTATACAGCTGGCAGTAGTGGATGGACATCAGAGCGAGGCTTGAGGAGCAGACTGTGATCCAGGCGAGGAGAAATGTCACTGGAATGCGCAAAGTTTCTTGAGCTGGCGTGCCGTGAATGACCTGACGGCCGCGCTCATTTTTCAGGCTAATTGACAAGAACCAGTGACGAAGGATATAAGGAAAGGGAGGGGAGGAGGGGGAGTGGCCGGAATGGAATGCGCTCTGTGCAGAGATACACTGGTGTAATGTAAATGACACATCACAGGCTGGGAAACGAGGATGTACTGCAAATACTTGCTGGCTAATAGCGTTATGATTTTATAAAACAAATTGTCAGTATCACAGGGAAGACCAGAAATTGATAAAACAAACAAACAAAAATTAATCTGATAATAAATCATGTGTTTAATTTTTTTTACCTAATATAAAAAAAAATGGCAATAGGTAAAAACAGCAGAACTGGATGTGATGTAGACCGGGGGTGTACAAAAGAGAGGGGGGAACAAGGTGTGTGTGTGTGTGTGTGTGTGTGTGTGTGTGTGTGTGTGTGTATATGTGTATTCTCTATCATCTGCCTAGTAATATGGGGTAGATATGATATAACTGGGGGCTTTTTGAAGGAGGGGGGGAAGAGAAGGATAGGGCGAGACAGAGAGAGATCCTTGGAAAGTAACAACAGAAGGAGGGGGGAAGGAAAGGTGTAAGACATCAGTATTAATTGAGAAGAGGGGAAGCGGAAGGCTCGACATACCCAAGAGGTATCATAGAGGTGGGGATGAAGTATGGAAACAGAAAGTAAAGGCAAAGCTATAAATTAATGCTATAAAACAATGCTGTGGACTTAAACCATCAAAAGGAATCCTCATCTCGACCATGAAAAAATGGACCAAATGCTAGTTAGAGGATGGTGGATATTTCAATACATTCATTGATTCCTCCTGGCGAAAGGGCATCGAGACTGTATATCCAATACGTCTCCCTTGCGCAGAGCTTTTTTGAATCGCTCGGCCATGGGCAAGAGTCTTGAAATTTGTTCTATCACCCAGACTCGCAGTCCGGTCGTCTGGCCTTGGTGTGCCACAGCAAAATGTCTGGGGATGCTGTGTGGGTCCTTCCCGCCCTCAATGTACCTCCTGTGTTTTCCAAAACTCGGTCTGACCCCACGCCTGCTTCAAATCATCACAATCTATCATCCTTTGAAACCAGAGCCCTCCATCACTTCGCGGATGCTGAAGACGTCATAATCAAGTCTGCTGATAAAGGAGGAGGTATTGTACTCCAAAATGAAGCCGAATATATCATGGAAGCAGAAAGACTTTTGTTAGATAAAGCTACGTATATTAAGCTTAAAAAGGACCCCACCAGCGACTTTGCCAAAGAAGCAGATCTGTTGATCTCGGCTGCCCTACTTGATGGCATCATCTCCAAAGTTGAAAGTTCCTTCCTCCATAAATCATTTCATTCCATACCCTACTTCTAACATCTACCCAAAATCCACAAAAACCAACAACATCCTTCAGGCAGACCACTTGTGGCTTCTATGGACAGTGTCACTTCAGGATTCAGCTTATATGTTGATCAGTTCCTGCAACCCCTAGTCCTTAAGCTCCAGTCATACATCTGAGACGGGGTACATCTTATGGAACTTCTTCTACCCTACACATGGGAACCCACATATGTCTGGTTATCAGACGTCAGTTCTCTGTATACTTCCATTCCCCATACTTTTGGCATCATGGCATTAGAGCACTTTGTGGATAAGGATCCCCTCATCAATTCCCGTCAAGCAGCTTTCATTGTAGAAGCCACAAAGTTTTTTTTTTGCTTAACGATACTTCACTTTCAACTGAGACTTTTTTCTACAGCAACAAGGAACAGCAATGGGGGCTAATTTTGCCCCCTCTTATGCCAATTTGGCTATGGGATTTTGGGAAAATCGATATATCCATAACAATAACCCCTTTTCGACCAACATATTTTTTTTTTGGAAGATATATTGATGACCTAATTTTATTATTTGGGATGGCATCCCAGACCTTATGCACTCATTTGTAAAATACTGTAATGACAATACCTATGGATTGGCAATCAGACTTCCCTAGCCTTCTTGGATTTGGAGCTTGGACACGACGGTCAAGAAATATACGCAAAGAATTGTACTAAGCCCACAGCAGGAAATTCATACCTGCATTTTAACAGCTGTCCCTACCCAAAATGGGTCCAAAACATCCCAAAAGGACAATTCTGTCGCCTCAGACAAAATTGTACAAGAGACGCGGATTACATCAAACTGAGTGTCAATCTAAAAAATAAATTTTTGGAGAAACCATATCCGGAGAGCTTAGTAGAAGATGCCTATCAACTATACCTACACGGAAAACCACCCAAACCTAATCTACCTCCCAGAGATTGCTCAAGCAGATTCATCACCACTTTTCATTCCAAACACAAGAAAATGGAGAAGATCCTATCCCATCATTGGGGCATCCTGCAACAAGACCCCAATCTTAAATCAATCCTTTCCTCACATCCGAGGGTCACATATCGAAGGGCCCCCAATCTCAAGAATAAAATTGCTCCCAGTAAATTTAAAACCACTCCAGTCTTTTCCCCACCACCCACACTCATTCCTTTTTTAGTAGGAATGTTCCAATGCCGCAAAAAGCTCTGCAAAACATGCCTATTTGTAGAACATGGCCAGAAATCATTCTGCACAAAAGGAAAAACCTACCTTTTTTGAAAGACCTTCTATATTTGTTCCGATTACGTAATATATGGCCTTATCTGCCCATGCGGCCTAATATATGTTGGTCGTACTATTCGGCCCCTCAGACAGCATTTTGGAGAACACAGGAGGTACATTGAGGGCGGGATGGACCCACACAGCGTCCCCAGACATTTTGCTGTGGCACACAAAGGCCAGACTGCGAGTCTGGGTAATGGGACAAATTTCAAGACTTGCCCATGGCCGAGCGATTCAAAAAGCTCTGCGCAAGGGAGACGTATTGGATATACAGTCTCGATGCCCTTTCGCCAGGAGGAATCAATGACTGTATTGAAATATCCACCATCTTCTAAATAGCATTTGGTCCATTTTTTTTTTTTTTTTTTTTTTTTTTATTATGGCCGAGATGATTCCTTTTGATGGTTTAAGGCCATAGCATTGCCTTTTACTTTCTGTTCCCATACTTCATCTCTCCCTCGTTCATCCCCCACCTCTGATACCTCTTGGGTATGTCGAGCCTCCGCTTCCCCTCTTCACAATTAATACTGATGTCTTGCACCTTTTTTTTTTTTCCCACCCTTTTTTTTTTTTTTTTTTTTTTTTCCCCTCATCTCACCCCCCCCCCCCCTCCCCTTTGCTTTTATCTGTCCTTCCTTTTCCTTTCTGTTCCTTTCCAAGGCATACATTTATTTATTTATTTTTTTTCCAACACCTATCCATGTTCCATAAACATTCCCTTTTTTTTTTTTTTTTTTGCCCTATCCTTCTCTTCCATCAGAGGGCTCCACGGGCCACTGGTTGGGCACCCCTGATCTAGTGGCTACAGAGATAGCACATCCATCGGCTCCATAGAGACAGCACTGATGACCCTGATTGTTTTGGGACCTTATCATGCACAAACTTACTACCTAAATGTGAGTGTTTTTACAAAACTTTCTATTTGATTAAACCTTTTTATACAGTCTGCACCCAGAGGCGCTTCCTGTTCTTGTGTTTTTCAGTGTTTGGGAACATGAGTTCTGTTCCCCCTGGATGGCTGCCGTGAGCGTGGACTTAACCCTTTCCTCTCTTCATCCCTCCCACACAATATCCCATTTATATTACCATCCAGCATACCACACCTGCACTGCCAATGTGCATCATTAATTATCTTTTTCACAAAGAGTGGACTTGTTGCTTCTTTGTGCACACAATTGTATGCTCATTCAGTACTTTTTTGTAGGGCTGTTACTGATTAAAATTTTCGTGTTCGATTAATCGTTTTTTTTTTAATCGATCGACTAATTTCGATTAATTATACCGCACATACAGCTCCAACTACTTTTAGCTGATCTCCTTGCAGGCTGATACCCAGTGCAGCTACCAACCACTGGAAAAATGATTAGCAGGATGCAAAAAACACACAAAGGCAGCGCTCGATGGGAATAGCATTAAAACTTTTATAGTCTTCAAGTAGGTAACAAAATAAATATTGCACTGGAGATAAAATCGATGTAGCTACATAAACTGTTAAAATGGTGCGAGTAATACCAAACGGTAGCAAAAGCAGTCATAAAAACATGTAGCTAAGTATGATGCTGGTATAAAAATGTGTACGATACCACTGTTGAATCCAGATGAGGAGGGGTTAACATCAGTCCGTCGGCATGTAGATGTCCCGTGAAGGGAACTATCACAACTCCCAGTGGATGGCTGTAAATCCCAGGTTGATAGAGAGAAGTGATAGAGGGAAGTTTAACAGCCCTTGCGTGTGGCAGATAGTAAGGTCCCGCCGGCATGCACATATGAAGGCACAGCAAAGGAGCCCTTCAGATGGACACGGCAAGCCCCACCAGTGTCTGTGGCGTCACCGGATCTCCGACGGAACTCCCTGAAGACCCGGAATTTTGATCGATCAAAAAACGTAATCGATTAATCAAGGAATTAATAGTTAATTTCCACAGCCCTACTTTTTTGTTTACTATTGGATACTTTTTTTCAGTTTTGCGCCAATTTACTTGTATAAATCTGTTGGAATCCACACTCTATATTCGATTTAATCCTTGCTGCCATGAATGCACGGATAAAGTAGTGTGTTTTATTTTTATTTATTTATTTTTTTATCGCCGTTAAAGGATGAAACTAGAAAGGATAGGGAAGAAAGAGGGTCCAGTGGAGAAGAGAAGGAGGGTAAGGGGGGGGAGAACAGAACAGGTGTAGCCGCCGGCATGGGGATGGGGGGACCCTGTAGGCGTTCTAACACTGTTTTAATAACCTCAGAATGCGAAAAGGGCCATTCCTTCCTCCGAGAATTTGAATATATTCTAATGGATCCAAGTTTTAGAGTAGGTCTCGTGCCGGTTTTGGGCTGATGGTAGCAGATCTTCCATCTTGTTTACCGCTTCAACTCTTGTGAGCCATTGTGAGAAAGTAGGGGGCCTTAAGTCTCTCCAATGCAGGGCAATGCACGTTCTGGCAGCATTAAAAAAAAAATGGCGCAAGATTGATTGATTTAAAAAATATTTTTATTATTATTATATTTTTTTCTGGTATGTTCAAAACGTGTAATAGAAATAGAGCTGCGTCTTCAGGGAGGATGTAGTCGGTAAATTTCTGAGATGTATGATGTACCTCCTTCCAGAAGTGCTCTTACTTCGAACAGGACCAGAAAATATGAAATAAAGTCCCCCTATCTTCCCGACATCTCCAGCATTTGTCGAATTTATAAAGCTTGTCTGAGCTGTCAAAAGTATGTGGAGTGCTAAAAACACCCTGTAGAGCTCAGTGATGAGAGCTGAATGTAGGGAAGGGACACACCATCTTGAACTGAGGCTGTTAATCAGCTGGAACTCCCTCCCCTGTCGCCTTTTTTTCCTCTTAGGCCTCGTACACACGACCGACTTTCTCGGCAAGAAACTTGCTGGCAGAGAGGTCTTGCCGAGTAAATCGGTCGTGTGTACGCTGCTATCGGGTTTCTCGTCGAGAAAAACGACAAGAAACCTTGACGAGAAAATAGAGAACCTGCTCTCTATTTTCTCGTCGAGATTCTCCTCGGCATGTTTCTCGACGAGAAAAGTGAGTGTGTGTGTGTACACTTACCTGTCCGCCGGGAAGCCCGCGCATGTTCGAAATGAATTCGACGCATGCGCGGTAGCTTCCTAGGCATACGTAGGGTATACCAAGATGGCGGCGACGGCATCGAATGTGACGAGCGCATGCTCGACGTAGTCGATGACGTCACCGCGTACACTCCTTTCAAAGAACCGCGGGTTCTTTGAAACGAGCGTGTGTACACTCGGCCGGGACAAGTTTCTTGTCCAAGAATCTCGTCGAAAAAAACAACATGTTTTTTTCAACGAGAATCTCGGCCGTGTGTACGAGGCCTTAGTGTCAGGAAATCTTGTCAGAAGTGATTTGTGCAGATGGAGGAACAAAGCAGTAGACAGGAATGACATTTAGTTGTTTAATTGAGACAAGTACACACTAAAGGGGGATATGCTTTGCTCACACTTCACTGATGTTTGCAACCACTTTAAGAGTGCACTGCCAGCAGGGCGGTGCCATCACAGCAATTGTAGTCAAAGCAACACTTACTCCATCCTCATAACAGAAGGTCCCTGATTAAAAAAAAAAAAAAAGACAGGGCGCACCAGCCTTGCACATTACATTTGTAAAATGTATATCAATAAACTCAAACGAGTGTTAAAATCAAACAGTTAATACAAAGAGCTCTGAGGAAGAGGGGTCACCCTCGAAACGCGTCAACTCACTTTGGACTTTCACATTCCACCCAAGTCTACTGGTCAGCAGACCCTGTTGGATGAGGTCAATGTTGGACTTTGTATTAACTGTTTGATTTTAACACTTGTTTGAGTATAATATATATATATATGTATATGTGTGTGTGTGTGTGTGTGTGTGTGTGTGTGTGTGTGTGTGTGTGTGTGTGTGTGTAATTATATATATATATATATATATATATATATATATATATATATATATATAATTATAAAAAAATTTTTTTTTTTTTTTTTTTTTTACATTTTCAATGTTGCAAAGGTAATGCGCAAGGCTGGTGTGCCCTCTGTCCTTTTTGTTTTCTTTTTTAGATATGATTCAAGGTTCCCCACAACCTGATGCAGTGGCGCGTCTTGTGAAGATTGTTCCATCTTTTCTTCCATTTACCCTACTGCCATCTTTCGAGTGCAGGAGCAGTTTTTACTTTGTGTACAGAAGGTCCCTGCTAAATTGGGTCTGGGAGTAAACAATGAAGGGTAGTTAAAAAAAAAAAAAAAAAAAACACGGAGCACTGGCCTACAGCTTTACCCAACAATTTTTATTAAGGGTAAAATATAATAAATAGCTACTCACAAACATAAGTAGTAAAAACGCTCATCAGGCCACTCCACGTGGCTTCAATCTCCTAGCTGATACCCCAAACTTGGGGGGGGTCCCTGCTGGTTGGTGCGTTTTCAAAGGCATGTCCTTCATCAGAGCCAGAAAAACACTTATCAAAATGTCTTTCAGGACAGCATGAGAGAAGAGAGCTCCTTCTCCTCACGCAGGAAACACCCACCCACCATAGATTTTAAATGGAGGCCTCTCCACACAGTCCTCAGTTATCCTGTTTCCTCCGGACAGGTAGGAACACACAGGGACTTTCTGAGAAGTTTGTTTTTTGCAGCAAGGGTCCTCCGGGCAGTGTCCCAGGTGAGGGGGCCTGTTCTGTCTCCTCTCTCCCCCTTCAGTGCTCGAGGAGAGACGCTACTGCCGACAACCTGCATCTGGTCATGTCCGTAATGTTTGTTCCGGGCGCGTGTCATCAGTTCCGGCCACTCAACGCAGAGGGTGGGGGTAAGGACCCAGCCAGTGCCTATTTCCGGTCTTGGGTCGGCGCAGCAGCGTTCCAGGATAACGGGACCAGGAGACACAGCCGCTCTGCAGTGGAGTAGTCGGGTGTGACTGCGGTTCCAGGGACAGGCGGAGGCACTGGCAAAGCCCAGGTAGGAGAGGGGATTCATTTGGGCTATGTTTATGCTGCCGTTTCCTCTGTGCACACTTTTTTCCTGTGTTCACTCACCCTGGTGGCTAAGAGCCTGTCTGTTCATTAGATGCTGTGTGGAAAGGGGCAGTGCACATCTAGTGTTGTATTATAGTGGTTGTAAACCCTTACAGACCGCTTTGACCTACATGTAAGCCTAGATTAAGGCTTACCTGTAGGTGCAAGAAATATCTCCTTAACCTACACGGTTAAGGAGATATTTGCAAGAAAGGCGGCACCGATGTCTACGGCGCATGCGCGCGTAGACAATGGTGCACTGAGCGTGCCGTTTAATGAATGGGATCGTGTCGGGAGTGACGTCATCGCAGCTCCGGCCAGTCACAGCGTCGGAGCCGCGATACATGTAAGTTATCATGACGGAGGAGGTAACCAAGGACCATTGCGGGGGCTTCGATCTCAGGTAAGTGATTCATAATGAGCTTGTATTCTATGCATACTAGCGCATTATGCCTTTTTGTCTTGCAGGGTGTTTTTTTTTTTTTTTTTTTTTTTTTTTCTTTTAGAGAGGGTTTACTTCCTCTTTAAATCCTGGGTGCTGGCTGCACTGGTGAGTGCTTCTGAGCCCACGTCCACACCACAGTCGTCGGCTTCCTTGGATGCAGAGTCTGGGATCCCTTTGGCACGGGTTGCTGCCTCCCCACCACAAGCTGAAGGGGATTCAGAAGATTGGGGAAGAGATTGAAGATGCCTCAGCATCAAAATATAAATTGCCACTAGAAGAAGTAAATGGTCTTCTCAAAGCGATTCATGTCACCTTAGGCATTGAGGAGGAAAAGGATTTCTCATCTCAGTTCATGGTAAAATGTACCTGGGTTTAGCGAGCCAAAAGGTAGCTGTTTTGCTGTCCATTCCGCCATCTCTGACATGGTAAAGAAGGAATGCCAGGATCCAGAAAACTTTTTTTTTTTTTTTTTTCGAGATCTCTCAAACTGTTTCCAATTGAGGAAGATTCCTCATCACTTTGGAAAAAAATTACTAAGTTTGATGCCGCCTTCTCCCAAGTCTCTAAAAACCAGACTTGGCATTTGAGGATATTGCAAGCCTAAAAGAAGCAATGGATAAAAGGATGGATTTGTTGCTGAAGAGAACATGGCAATCTACATTTGAGAATTTGAAGCTGGCTATGGCAATTACATGTGTGACAATAAATCTAGAACTGTGTGTGTGTGTGTGTGTGTGTGTGTGTGTGTGTGTGTGTGTCTATCTATCCGCAGTATCCATACACATGACCGTACGCTCAATGGCTTTGTCTAACTCTGCAAGAAGGGAATTATGGCTGAAGAACTGGCAAGGGGACTCGGCCTCCAAGGTTAGACTATGCAGAATCCTGTTTTCATGAGATCTCCTCTTTGGGCCAGACTTAAAACCCATCATGGACCACACAGCAGACAGGAAAAAGTATTTTCCGGTAAAAAAATAAACAAACGCTGAAGCATTTTTTTTTTCCATCCCCCAAAGGTGTGTGTGTGTGTGTGTGTGTATATATATATATATATATATATATGTGTGTGTGTGTGTGTGTGTGTGTATATATATATATATATATATATATATATATATATATATATATATATATATATATATATCCTCCTGGACATTTTATAGATGGGCAACTCATTTAATTTGGAACCACTAATCAATATAACTACTGTAGTAGGGAAAAGACACAATAGATACTCGGCATCTTTCCAAATACTGTATATACTCGAGTATAAGCCGACCCGAATATAAGCCGAGGCACCTAATTTTACCACAAAAACTGGGAAAGCTTATTGACTCGAGTATAAGCCTAGGGTGTGCCTCACTTTGCCTCATTGTGTCCATGCCTCACTGTGTCCATGACTAGACTGACGTTTAACATAGGAGTCTATGGAAGGGGTGCCCGGCTTTGAAAAATCAGTGCTCCCCGGCCGTAAGTCCCCCGGACAAGAATCTTTGCAAACTTCTAGAGGAAGAGTGGGGCTATATGTGTGCTAAGTTTGGGGTCCAGAGGACCTACGACCGGTCGGTACTGGTTCCCCAAAGTCACCAGAGAAATGACCGTTTAACATGGGAGTCTATGGAAGGGGTGCCCGGTTTTGAAAAATCGGTGCTCCCCGGCCGTAGGTCCCCCGGACAAGAAACTTTGCACACTTGTAAAGAGAGTGGGGCTATATGTGTGCCGAATTTGGAGTCCAGGGGACCTACGGCCGGCCGGTAACGGCTCTCCAAATTTCGGGAGATCAGGCGCAAAAAGGTGACTCGAGTATAAGCCGAGGGGGGCATTTTCAGCACAAAAAATTGTGCTTAAAAACTCGGCTTATACTCGAGTATATACGGTAACTGTTTTGCTTTATTATGACGCAATTGAAGGTTTTTTATACACATGATTACGTAGGTATCACATTAATTTTACAATTGTAAGTTTATGGTAACATAGGCAGAATATTTCTAATCAGGACTCGAAAGAATGCAAACGTATACTGAAAACCTTTAGTGCCGTGTGCACAGTGAGGGCAGTGTGCAAAACATACAATATAGAATACAATTATATACAGAACTTACAAATTTCTTTTACAGTCTCCTCTTTTGATCAATATTTTGACCACTAACCATACCTGCTATATCACCTTTTAACCTGGAACCTCCACACACTTAGGTGGAGGTAGTCCTGGCCAAAGAGGCAAAACTCCATTGTGGAGTTACAAAATGACTTTTCATTGTTAAACAAATGATTGATGAAACATATTTACAGAGTACTGGCCAGAATGGCATTGTAGCTTAATTGTTGGCATGCTGACTTATCTGCATATGTAAACACAGACACTTCTACATAAAATGGAAGACTTACAAAAGACAAATATGACTTCAACATGGCTAAACTACTTTTCAAATCACATTTTTATATATATATATATATATTTACACAGTGCCTTGCGAAAGTATTCGCCCCCCTTGAACTTTTCATCCTTTTGCCACATTTCAGGCTTCAAACATAAAGATAAAAAAATAAATTTTTTTGTGAAGAATCAACAAGTGGGACACAATTGTGAAGTGGAACGAAATCTATTGGATATTTTAAACTTTTTTAGCAAATAAAAAACTGAAAAGTGGTGCGTGCAAAATTATTCGGCCCCTTTACTTTCAGTGCAGCAAACTCACTCCAGAAGTTCAGCGAGGATCTCTTAATGATCCAATGTTGTCCTAAATGACTGATGGTGATAAATAGAATCCACCTGTGTGTAATCAAGTCTCTGTATAAATGCACCTGCTCTGTGATAGTCTCAGGGTTCTGTTGAAAGCGCAGAGAGCATCATGAAGACCAAGGAACACACCAGGCAGGTCCGTAATACTGTTGTGGAGAAGTTTAAAGCCGGATTTGGATACAAAAAGATTTCCCAAGCTTTAAACATCCCAAGGAGCATTGTGCAAGCGATCATTTTGAAATGGAAGGAGTATCAGACCACTGCAAATCTACCAAGACCTGGCTGTCCCTCTAAACGTTCAGCTCAGACAAGGAGAAGACTGATCAGAGATGCAGCCAAGAGGCCCATGATCACTCTGGATGAACTGCTGAGAACTACAGCTGAGGTGGGAGAGTCTGTCCACAGGACAACAATCAGTCGTACACTGCACAAATCTGGCCTTTATGGAAGAGTGGCAAGAAGAAAGCCATTTCTCAAAGATATCCATAAAAAGTCTTGTCTAAAGTTTGCCACAAGCCACCTGGGAGACACACCAAACATGTGGAAGAAGGTGCTCTGGTCCGATGAAACCAAAATCGAACTTTTTGGCCACTATGCAAAACGATATGTTTGGCGTAAAAGCAACACAGCTCATCACCCTCAACACACCATCCCCACTGTCAAACATGGTGGTGGCAGCATCATGGTTTGGGCCTGCTTTTCTTCAGCAGGGACAGGGAAGATGGTTAAAATTGAGGGGAAGATGGATGCAGCCAAATACAGGACCATTCTGGATGAAAACCTGTTGGAGTCTGCAAAAGACCTGAGACTGGGACGGAGATTTATCTTCCAACAAGACAATGATCCCAAACATACAGCAAAATCTACAAAGGAATGGTTCACAAATAAACGTATCCAGGTGTTAGAATGGCCAAGTCAAAGTCCAGACCTGAATCTAATCGAGAATCTGTGGAAAGAGCTGAAAACTGCTGTTCACAAACGCTCTCCATCCAACCTCACTGAGCTTGAGCTGTTTTGCAAGGAAGAATGGGCAAGAATTTCAGTCTCTCGATGTGCAAAACTGATAGAGACATACCCCAAGCGACTTGCAGCTGTAATCGCAGCAAAAGGTGGCTCTACAAAGTATTAACGCAAGGGGGCCGAATAATTTTGCACGCCACACTTTTCATTTTTTTCTTAGTTAAAGTTTCAAAAATCCAATAGATTTCGTTCCACTTCACAATTGTGTCCCACTTGTTGGTGATTCTTCACAAAAAAATAAAATTTTATAACTTTATGTTTGAAGCCTGAAATGTGGCAAAAGGATGAAAAGTTCAAGGGGGCCGAATACTTTCGCAAGGCACTGTATATATATTATAATCGAGGCAAAACTGTATATGGAATAGACGCTACATTGAGTCTCCAAACTTATTTATATATATATATATATATATATATATATATATATATATATATATATATATATATATATATATATAATCCCCTCTCCCTCTCCCTCTCCCTCTCCCTCTCCCCCTCCCTCTCCCTCTCCCTCTCCCCCTCCCTCTCCCTCTCCCCCTCCCCCTCCCCCTCCCCCTCCCTCTCCCTCTCCCTCTCCCTCTCCCCCTCCCCCTCCCCCTCCCTCTCCCCCTCCCTCTCCCTCTCCCTCTCCCTCTCCCTCTCCCTCTCCCTCTCCCTCTCCCTCTCCCTCTCCCTCTCCCTCTCCCCCTCCCTCTCCCTCTCCCTCTCTCTCATAAGTCACCTGGCTTTAGTTTTAGATCTTTCCAAACTTTTAGGATCTGGAATTGGGGAGAAAACACATAAATGAGTTTGTCAAAAACCTTAAAAGATCAGTAACATTCTCTGAGACAAAACGGAAGGGAGCGGCGCCCTCTAAGTGCAGCAAAATAAAAATATGTTTAATATAAAAAGGTTTAAAAACACTCACATTTGAGCAGAAAGTATCAGGCATATCAAGGGTTAAGTGGTTTCATCCGCATGGTCCTCTAGTGCAGGGTTTCTCAACTCCAGTCCTCAAGGCGCCCCAACAGGTCATGTTTTCAGGCTTTCCATTATTTTGCACAGGTGATTTGATCAGTTTCTCTGCCTTGTAGATACCACAGCTGTTTCATCTGAGGGAAATCCTGAAAACATGACCTGTTGGGGCGCCTTGAGGACTGAAGTTGAGAAACACTGCTCTAGTGTGGTATACGCTTCACAGGCTGCTGGAATGTGTTCTCTGTCCTGTAGCTCTTCCTGTCTGCACTGGATGTAAACAGCGCCGGCCGGGGGCTTGGACGTAGACTGTGGAGGCTCCGTGAGGTCGTCGCTTCCGGGTCTGGGGTGAGCATGCCCATGCTTCCCAACCCTAATTCCTATTTTTTACTATTAGACAGCCATTACCAAAGTGCGTCATATTGACCCACTATTTTTTGTTTTATTCTCTGTGAGATCTGAATGGAGGACTTTAGCTGCTGAGACAAAATATAAGCAAGTGAGTAACACACTCCCAAACCAAATCCCATAGGGAGAGAGTCCAACATCCCCTTAGGGGCTTGATAAAATATAAGAAAACATTCAGGCAAAAGTTTTCTAGTTTTATTACTCTACTTTTTTCGCGACATTGTAGACAGAGGGGACTAAAAATAAAACTTCAAAACTTCTAGTAAGGACTCTCCTTTAAAAATGATTTCCTCTGTTACTCTCTGTAGATTCTGGCACTCTGTACTTGCAATCTACTTCTGATAACACTTTTTACTGTGGCCTTTGCAGTAGCATTTGCCACTGGACATCCAGAAAACATGTCCATACAGACCAAATGCATACTTGTAAGATCCTGGGCATCTGGATATATCTTTTTGTAATCTCTGGAAGGGATGTTCATCTTTTGGTAACAGGTAATACAAGAAGTGGTATATTATAAAAACTGTGGTAAACCCTGTATCTATCCCATGTTCATTTACTAGGGCAGCCATAACTGCTTTTGACTGAAGACACGTTCCATGTGTCAAGCCGGAGGGGAAAAGAGTGGCTGGCATACATAAAAGATCAAATTTTTGCTAAAGTCCTGTTTCATAAGAAGTTGCCCCCTGTGGACCACTTGTTCTCGTTCTGGGGTCCTTTTAAAGTTGAATTATTAATCCCAGCTATACTGGGCCTGTGTCCGGGGCTGTAATCCTTAATCGCCTGGTCTGCTTCCATATGTGAGTTTTAATGTTAGTATGGCTACCTCCAGAAAGAACCTGGAAGGCTGAAAATAGCAAATTAATTTAACTTGGCATGCTTGATTGGTTTACCTGCCGAAGTAAAAACAAACTTCTGGCCCTTCAAATGGAACCAAAAGCTCTCTATCTCGAGTTATATAAATATATACTCCTTTTTATAGCGCACAGGCTTGCTAAAACATGGAGCTCTGCTACTTGAGCTGGGGAAAGGGATCCAATGACTGAATACAGAGGTGTCCTTCTGGGTGATTAAACTGCATACTCTGTATAAAACCGGGATCAAATCTACAAAAGATTAAATATCCGGATCTTCAGGCAGTGTCCTGCACTGGGCTCACAGCAGCTGATTCCTACGTCATCAATATAACACATGTGGTTTCCTTGGTCTCCAGCCTCCTCCAATAGAGGCAATAAGGTGGCTGGATTCAAATGTACGCATTTTTTCATTGTTAGCTTTGTACTAAAACAAAACCAAAAAAAAATTCATATTTTGAACCTTTCATTAGACAAACATTTAGTTAGTTGTATATTTGCTGCGCAGAGTGTGGGACCATTAAAAAATTTAATATTTGATCAAAATAATGTCGGTAACTTTGTCTAATAGCACCTTTGCATAAAGCTACATCTCTGATATATTGGGGGTGAACCCTTCATTACTGGGTCCAGCTACATAAATGTATTACAATGGCTTGTTTTCTATCATGCTGTTTGTGTAAGAACTTCAGATTTATGTTTCAAAAAGACGACTTTTTCTTGGCAATATTTATAATTTCTCATTGCTTGCTGTGGTGTTGTGTTTTTTTAGCTAGCTAACACAAGTACAGTACTTAGTTTCCATCTGACATTATTTTCCTGATATCATAAAATACAAAAACAATACCCTGCGGTCATGCAATAAATAAAAGTCCAATAAATCCAAAGTATTCTTCTGCTTATACCACTGCACTTTTAAGGAAAAGCGGCACATCATTTCACAATCCACACATTCTGCTTTGGATTTAAAAATAAAAATAAAAACAAAAGGACCAACAATCTGTATATGACAGAACCGAAAGCTCTCAGCCAGATCAAAAACTATAAAACAAGTGGCTGCAGGTGGCATCTATCCTAATAGGGTGTGTGGACTTGATGTGATGGGTCTGTTCTATTTACATTTTATTTATTACTCTCACATCATGGACCGCACATCAAGTTATTATCCGACCTTTAGGTTTAGTTTTTGCAGAAAAACTTCTTGTGTATCCCATCCATCTTGGCTTTGTTAAATATTATGGCAGCTGTATTTCAATTAACAACCTCATCTTAATTTTTTTTTTTTTCTCTCAATAAGGGTTATGTAGACATGTAAAATTACTAAATTGTTATCTTAATCTAAACTAATCCCATCTTAATGTCCCCAATAACCTGGATTTCATTTCCAACCAATTACAATATATCTATTAATTTGTTAAACTCATATCAGAAATTAATACTCTAGTGATAATCTCAATATGTCACCCTAATTCTAATATATATCCAGATATATTTCGTTTTAAATGAGGACATTTTTACTTACCGTAATTTCCCTTTTTATAAATGCACTGTTTCCACTTACAAAGGATACCCCATTTGTGTAATACGCGGTTAAATGTAACCTTCAGTTTTTACCATGAAAACAGATGTAAAAATTGTGATCACATTGTTTATCGTTAGATTAACCACTTAAGCCCCGGACCAATACGCAGCATAAAGACCAGAGGTGATTTTACAATTTGGCACTGCGCTGCTTTAAATGGAAATTGTGCGGACATGCAGTGTTGTACCCGAACAAAATTTGCGTCCTTTTCTTCCCACAAATAGAGCTTTCTTTTTATGGTATTTGATTTGCCTCTGCAATTTTTTTTATTTTATTTTTTTCTTGCAATATAAACGGAAAGACCGAAAAATGACCCCATTTGGAAAGTAGACACCCCAAGGAAATTGCTGAGAGGAATGTTGAGCCCATTGAATATTATTTTTTGTCCCAAGTGATTGAATAATGACAAAAAAAAAATTTTTTTTACAAAAAGTGGTCACTAAATGATATATTGCTCACACATGCCATGGTTATACGTGGAATTGCACCACAAAATACATTTTGCTGCTTCTCCTGAGTACGGGGATACCACATGTGTGGGACTTTTTGGGAGCCTAGCCGCGTACGGGACCCCGAAAACCAAGAACCGCCTTCAGGATTTCTAAGGGCGCAAATTTTTGATTTCACTCCTCACTACCTATCACAGTTTTGAAGGCCATAATAGCACAAAACCCACCCAAATGACCCCATTTTGGAAAGTAGACACCCCAAGCTATTTGCTGAGAGGCATGGTGAGTATTTTACAGCTCTCGTTTGTTTTTGAAAATGAAGAAAGAACATATATTTTTCTCTTACCGTCCATGGACTGACACAGCTGGATACTGTAAACGTGTGGGTATATGTCCCTGCTCGCAGGAGAAGATCTAGGCAGAATGTTAGATGTTAGAAACATACATTCTAGAACAAAACCAGAGCTGAACAGCCCCGCCCAGGGGGGCGGTCCCTCTGGACATTACCCTCCCACCTGCAGTCAGCAGACCTCAGTTTTTTTTTCTGCCTAGCAGAAGAAGACGTGGCTGTCTCAGGAGCCAGTCTCCTGGAAGATTTTACTTTAAATCAAATTCCCAAAGGAATTTTAAAATTTTTGAGACCTTCAATCAACTGTTGGCTGGGCAACAGGTTGGGTACACTGGTATCCTCGTCTTCCCTGTTCGACCATCGAGCATGCTGATCCTCGTCATGTGTGCGTGAGACTCAGTTCACGACATGCCCCATGACTCCAGGGGTGGCCGGGTTGCTTTCATGCTCCCGCGGTCCTCTCAAAATTGAACAGTACCTGACTGACTGTATCTCTCGCGGTGGACCGGGCCGACAGCTAAGCAGTACTGCTCTGTGATAGGTCTGTCTGAAACAAGCCAGTGGGTCCTTGAAAGGGACACGGGTAAGTAGTCTCTCTCCTACTGCAGGCGAGTACATGCTGGCTGTGTTTCTTTATATGGGGGTTTCTCCCTGTCTCCCCCCTGTTATGCTGCTCTTTGCACCATGTACTGGTGCTGTGGGGTGCTTGGGGGTCACTCTGGCCTGGCTGGGCGCTCATGTCTGTAGTGGGTTCTGGAGAGAGGGGCAGTTTTTTCTGGTGTGTGAGGTGATTATTGCGTGCGCCATTCGCGCGCGCATTGGCACTCGCAGATTCTTCCCTCTCCTAAGGCTCACAGCGCGCTTCAGCAGGACTAAGCGGTCCTTAAGGGTTGGTGAGTCCTCCGGGTATCCCCCTCAGCGTAACCAGTGGGTGGACTGTATATTCATTGTATAGTGTATAAGGTCTCAGAGGGTGGCGTTTATGGAGTCTGATACACCTGCTCTCCACACTTGTCTGGGGCAACTGGCAGTGCTGCACAATTAAACATGTTCATATGTTTCCTGCACCTGCGGTCCTTATGGACCAGTTGTCGGCAGTCCTGGAATCCTTCCTGTCAGAATAGAAGCGGTGTGCGAGCAAAAGGAGCTATAAGCCCCCTCTCCCCACAAAAATCTTTAGTGTAGGAGTGCTCCGATTCAGATATGGGCCTAGCTACTGTGCTCAGGACCCTAGATCCGAATATTTAGTGTTTATGAACAGGACATTCCCTTGTGAGGAAGACTCCAGTTCTGTGTCAGTGAATGACAGGGCGCTTGTAAGTGATCTCATTGATAATGTGAGGAACACTCTCAAGCTGGAATTGCTGTGGCTGAGGTACTTCAGGTGGACGCTGTTTCCCTTGGTTCCTTCAAGCCTTTCTTTTACACAGCTTCCTCACTGTTTTCCTCACATGCTGCGTCAAGAGCAGCATGAGTGATACAGTGGTACACAGTGTTTCCCTCCCCCTGGTCGGTGCAGCATGGTGGGGGGGAGGACTTTATTCATTTATGTCTCTAGTCCCTGTGAGCCTTCTGTGTGATATCCTGAGGCAACATTTCCCGGGGAACGCTTTGAGCTCTGACAGACACACGGTCTGAGGATCAGAGGTTACCTGTTACCTGCATGCTGCTTCGGCAGCACAGTCAAGCAGGTTAGATTGATGCAGAGAAGATTATGCGCCTCTGCGCCATAATTTAAACTCATCCTATACCTCTATACTGCATACATTCACAGTGTATGTATGTATTTTTTTTTGGTCTCTGTGTCTGCGTGGGTGTCCCCCCACGTTCCAATGCTGTGTTTCAGTGCCATACATGATATAAATGTACAAAATATGTTTATGCACGACTCCAGATACATTCACAGTATATGTATGTATTATACTCTCTGGGTCGGCGCGGGTTTCTGTCGGGGGCTCTGGTGTCCTCCTGCGCTCTCATGGTATGTGTGCTTCGGCTCTCTGCACAGTATAGACATGTTCAATATGTTTATTGCACATACTATGCATGTTTACAGTATGGGTATACTGTTTGCATGGGGTTCCTCCAAGTACTCCAGTTTCCCCCCACGCTCCAATGAAAATGCACAGCATAAACATGTGCAATATGTTTATTCACATGCTATCATTCCTACACGGTATCTGTGTGCTGTCTGCGTGGAGTTCTTCCGGGTGTTCAGGTTTCCTCCCACGCGCTGACGGTATGTGCGCCTTTGGCCTTCTGCACAGTTAAACATGTTCAATGTTTATCATGCATGCTATAATACCTACACGGTATGTGTAGGCAGTCTGTGTGGTTTTCCTCCGGGTACTCTGGTTCCCTCCCACACTCCATTGGTATGGGCGCTTCGGCGCTATGCACAGTCTAAATTTGTGCGATTGGATATCCACATACTAACATACCTACCTGGTATGTTTGTGCAGTCTGCGTGGGTTTCCGCCCACGCTACATGACATGCATGCCTTTGGTGCAATACACGGTGTAAACATACACATTATGTTTATACACTAAATACATTCACAGTAGTTATAGGTATTGCATTCTCTGAGTATGCGTGGGGTACTTTTAGTTCCTCCCACGCGCCAACAGTGTGCGCGCCTTCGGTATTATGCACACATGGGCTTGTGCAAAATGTTTAGCACACATACTATAATACCTACACGGTATGCATATGCAGTCTGCATGGGTTTCATCCGGGTGCTCAGGTTTCTCCCCTGCGTTCCAATGGTGTGAGCATTCTCCGCGCTATGCACAGTTTAAACATGTACAATTTGTTTATTCGCAGGCTAACATACCTGCACGGGTGTGTACGCAATCTGCGTGGCTGATTTACGTCCAAGCTCCGATGATGTGCGTGCCTTCGTCGCTGGCACAGTATATACACGTGTCTAATAGGCTTACAGTATCCACACATACTAAACTACATACGCTGTATGTGGTGGTATTATGCTCTTTGTGGCTGGGTGGGTTTCCTCCCACACTCTATTTGCGCGTTTGATGCAATACATAGTATAAACTGTTTGTGCAATCGGCACTTATCCATGGGTAGCTGCTGGATGGAGCATTGTCACAAGGATTCCTGGTTTCAGGGGTACCACTTTCCACCTGCTTTCAGTGGTGATCAGAAGCGCTGGCTTGGACTGTGTTCGCCAGGCTGAGGTTAGCGTTACGCCCGTTAGTGGCTGCGTCTCTGGTGTGTTTTTTAAGCTCAATGACTGGGCAAAAGCCTCTGCTTTATCCATCAGTCGTCTAGCAGGTGCACTGCACCTGCTTTAGCCTTTAGGGTCTCTGTGCCCCGGGTGGGTTTGCGCCACCTGTGGAGGCTGAGGTACTGGTCCTCTGACTGAGTTTCTAGGGAAGCTCTGTAAAGTTGCCTTTATTGGCCAACAGTTGAGGCACCCTGTACACCGGGGCCTCTCTTCTCCGATACATTGCGGAGTCTCTTTGGGATTTTCTTTTTTTTTTTTTTCGAATATGAATTTTATTAGATTTTTTCAGAAATGAGCAGGGTTAACATATTACATAGTTTACCAATAGGTGGTTATTAACACTCTAAGGTAGTTCCAGTTCACTTATACACATAACATTAATTTTAGATTACATGTATAACATTTAATACATGAATAATCTCTTATCACAGTATCTCAATAACTTTTTTATCTCCTTCTTCATACTACCTTTTTATATAATAGAACTCCCCTCCTCATTCCCTATACCTTAGGTTAAAAAAAGAGATCAAATTAAGCTAAAACAAAACAAACAAAAAATAAATACATAAATAAATATATCAGCAAAGATGTCACCTGAAGATATATGCTGCTATTGAACCACGCATCTGCCACTTCCCACAGCCCAAATTCCTATAGCTATTTTATGTTCCTAGAAGGGATATCCCTTCCTCTGATTGGATAAACAGATTCCAACGTGTCCATGTCTCTCTATACATCTCCTGTCTATCAGATGCTGTCAAAATCAAATCTTCCATTCTTCTAATATCTTCTACCTTCCTCAGCCACAAAGCTGTGGTTGGGGGGGGGGGGGTCTTTTGTTTCCATAATAGAGGAATGCAAGACTTGGCTGCATTTAGTAGATGACACAGAATATACTTTTTATAATTTTTGATTGATATGTTAGAGACGTGTAGTAGAAATAACGCCGGATCATTTGGGATCTGGGAATCCCTAAACTTCTGAGATATAGTTACGGACCATTGTCCAAAAGGCCGTTAGTTTAGGGCACATCCAGAATATATGTAACATCGTTCCTCTGTCTTTGCCACATCTCCAACAATATTTTAATGTATCAGGAAACATTGTATGGAGTCGACTGGGCGTCATATACCACCTCGTTAATATTTTGTAGTTGGTCTCTTGTACCTTAGTGCAAATTGAAGATTTATAAAAGAGGCCAATCATAGATTGATCCTGTATTGCAGTAAATGTGCGATGTAAATCTTCACCCCATTTTAATATACATGTTAACTCTGGCTGTTCTCGTGGGGACTTAAGTAGCGCATATGTCTTGGAGAAAATATGAGGTAGTGATTCTGTTTCAGAACAAAGCTCCTCAAATTTGGTTAATTGCCTAGTATATACATGCGGGTCTGGTATGGTCTGTAGAAAGTGGTATAGCTGAGCTGCATTCCAAAATGTGAGTCTATATGGACCCACGGAGTTTGTCAACTCCTCTATATTGGGCCATCTATTCCCTCTCTCAAATTGTGATGCGCTCATTTGCCCAGTCTCTCGTAACGTCACAAATTGTGTCGTTGAAAGACCTGGTAGAAATTTAGGATTCCCAATAATCGGAGTCAAAGGGGATTTTTTAGTCGTTTGGCCCGCATGTAGAATAGCTTGTGAACATTGTTTCAGGGTATTTCCTATCAAGGGGTGTGATTTCAACTCAGATGGTACATGTTCCTAACACCATAATGCTCTCTCTAATGGTATGGGGGATTGATGCTGTTCTATTTGCACCCATAGCTTCAGGTCATTATGGCGTTGCCAGTCTATTACTCTGCTAAGGTGTACTGCTTGGTAATATCACAGAATATCTGGCAATGCCAAACCCCTGTATTGCTTCGGCAATGTTAATAAGGTACGAGACAGACGTTGTTTCTTATGGGCCCAAACGAATCGTGTGAACATTGCCTGTACTTCTTTAAAATAAGATAGTGGTATCCATATCGGTAGAGCTTGAAATAAGTATAAAAATTTAGGCAAGATACACATTTTTATTAAGTTACATCTACCGAACCACGAATGAAAATTTATATGCCACTTTTCCAGTAGTAGCCTAGATTTTATAAGCAAAGGAGGGGAATTTAGCTCATAAGTACAGGTTATACTTCTTGAGATATTTGTACCTAGGTAATTTAATGCCGATGTAGTCCACTTGAGGTGAAAACCCCCTCGCAATTGTTTCAAGATTCGTAAGGGTAACCCAACCCCCATCGCTTCTGACTTCAAGAAATTTATTTTTAAATTGGATAGAACTCCATACAACTCAAATTGTTTAAGGAGATTTGGTAATGAGACTATTGGGTTTGTTAAGGAGAATAACAGGTCATCATTCCTGGCGACTGCCTATTGGGGTGGACCTTCTGTCTCATGATCCCATACTTCATCCTGCTTTACAGTCCTTGGCTTTAATGGCATGGCTGTTTAAAGCCAGGTGCTGAAGGACCGAGTTCTCTCGTATTCGGTCATCTCTTCTATGTTGTTGACACGGGAATCTTCCTCCAGAAAGATATCTCACCGTACCTGGAAGGCTTACATCGCTATGTGCGAGGAACTTGAGTGGCGTCCTCGGATGTATTCCGTTCCCAGGATTTTGCTGTTCTTACAGCATGGTGTGACCCAAAAGCTGGCCTTGCATACCTTTTTTTGAGGGTCGGATTTCAGCCCGGGCTGTCTTTTTCAACGACCGCTACCGGGCCATTCCTTGATTAGCACCTTTTGTGCAGGGGGTTCGCCATGTGATTCCCCCCTGTCAAGCCTCCTCTCCCTACTTGGGATCTGAATTTGATGCATCTCGGTTCTCCAAGAACATCCCTTTGAGAATATCAGAGGGATTCCTCTCTTGACCTTGTCCCGGAAGGTGGCCTTCTTAGTGGCCATTTCTTCGGTTAGACGGGTGTCTGAGTTGGCGGCCTTGTCCTGCAAAACGCCTTACTTGGTCCTCCAAAAGGATATGGCGGTGTTGCGCCCACGACCGTCCTTCTTTTCAAAAGATGGTCTCGGCCTTTCACCTTAAGAAGGACATTGTTCTTCCGTCCTTGTGTCCTCACCCATCGCATCCCTGAGAGTTTGCGCTTCATACATTAAGATAGGTACACGCGTAAGGCTTGTACCCGTCTGCTACTGTTTCCATTCGGAAGTCTGTGTCTGGTCCAAAACAGGGCTGAGCAGTGTCGTCTGCCACCGTCTCTAGGTGGATCAGGCAGACCCTCATATGGCCTATGCCCTTAAGGGGCGGGCGCCTCCCTTTCCGGTTGCGGCGCATTCCACCAAGGCAATTGGTGCTTCCTGGGCCTTCCGACGTCAAGCATTGGTTGCACAAGTGTGCAAGGCGACGACCTGGTCGTCCATTCATACCTTTTCAAGATTTTGTAAGGTTGATGTGGCTGCTTCTTCGGATGCTCCCTTCGGCCGCAAAGCATTGCAGGCCGCTGTTTAATGTTGCAACTCCTCCGTTGAGGAGCTCTGCTTGTTTGGAGTGAAGTTTTTTTTTTTTTGTTTTTTTTTTGGTTGTTCCTTTTACTACTGCTCCCACCCTTCTGATACTGCTTTGGAACGTCCCACACGTTTACAGTATCCAGCTGTGTCAGTCCATGGACGGTGAGAAAAAATAGGATTTTTGTACTCACCGTAAAATCCATTTCTCTGACGTCCATGGACTGACACAGGACCCACCCTTCCTTTTTAAGGTTTGTACTGCTTTGTTACGAACTGAGGTCTGCTGGCTGCAGGTGGGAGGGTAATGGCCGGAGGGACCGCCCCCCTGGGCGGGGCTGTTTAGCTCTGGTTTGTTCTAGAATGTATGTTTCTAACATCCTGCCTAGATCTTCTCCTGTGAGCAGGGACATATACCCACACGTTTACAGTATCCAGCTGTGTCAGTCCATGGACGTCAAATGGATTTTAAGGTGAGTACAAAAATCCTATTTTTCAATTTTCAAAACTTTGTGACCCAAAGCGAGATCTGCAAAATACTCACCATACCTCTCAGCAAATAGCTTGGGGTGTCTACTTTCCAAAATGGGGATATTTGGGGGGGGGGGGGGGTTGTGCCATCTGGGCATTCTATGGCCTCCGAAACTGATAGGCAGTGAGGAGTGAAATCAAAAATTTACACCCATAGAAAGCCTGAAGGCGGTGCTTGGTTTTTGGGGTCCCGTACATGGCTAGGCTCCCAAAAAGTCCCACACGTGGTATCCCTGTACTCAGGAGAAGCAACGGAATGTATTTTGGGGTGTAATTCCACATATGCCCATGGCATGTTTGAGCAATATATCATTTAGTGACAACTTTGTGCAAAAAAAATAAAAATAAAAATAAAACAAAAATTGTCTTGTTTTTCCGCAACTTGTGTCAACATATAAAATATTCCATGGACTCGACATGCCTCTCATCAAATGGCTTGGGGTGTCTACTTTCCAAAATGGGGTCATTTGGGGGGGGTTTTGAACTGTCCTGGCATTTTATGCACAACATTAGGAAGCTTATGTCACACATCATCCACTCTTCTAACCCAGTGTTTCTCAACTCCAGTCCTCAAGGCGCCCCAACAGGTCATGTTTTCAGGATTTCCCTCAGATTAACCACTTCCATACTGGGCACTTAAACACCTTCCTGCCCAGACCAATTTTCAGCTTTCTGCGCTGTTGCACTTTGAATGACAATTGCGCGGTCATGGTACACTGTACCCAAACTAAATTTTTATCATTTTGTTCCCACAAATAGAGCTTTCTTTTGGTGGTATTTGATCACCTCTGCGATTTTTTTAATTTTTTTTTGGTTTGTTACAAAACTTTGTAAATAAGTTAGTTTTCTCCTTCACTGATGGGCACGGATAAGGCGGCACGGATGGGCACGGATAAGGCGGCACGGATGGGCAACGATCGGCGGCATGGTTGGGCACGGATAGGCGGCATGGTTGGGCACTGATAGGCGGCATGGTTGGGCACTGATAGGTGGCATGGGTGGGCACTGATAGGTGGCACTGTACTAATGGATGCCAATCAGTGCCAAACAATAATGCCTGCCAATCGGTGCCCATTGTGGGCACTGGCATCCATTGTGGCACTGATTGGCATCCATTATCCCTGGTGGTCTAGGGTGGCATACCTTACATGCCGCGATGCGCGCCCCCGGGGGCGCGCAGCGGCTCAAAATCCTGAGGACGTCATATGACGTCCTGTCAGGATTCTGCAACCACTTTGCCGCCGTCAATCCTCTATAGCAGTGGTCCCCAACCTTTTTGGCACCGAGGACCGGCGTTGTGGAATAGAATCGTGCCAAGGCCCTGTTATGTAGCTTTTCGTGGGCAGTTTGTCGGGGAAATGGCTGGTGTTAGCGCCTCAATCATCACAGAACAATGGCTGATATGGTTTTGGGATGATTGAAGCGCATTGTTTCTGTCATTGCATTGTAATATAAAATGAAATAGTTCAAACTCACCATAATGCAGAATCTGCCACCAGATGCGGTTTGTCACTTGCCACGTCGCCTTCCACTAGGTGTGGATTGTTGCTTGCCACTTCACCTGCCATGTCACCTGCCACCAGGTGTGGATTGCCATGTCACCTGCCACCAGATGTGGATTGCCACGTCGCCTGCCACCAGATGTGGATTGTCGCTTGCCACCTCGCCTGCCACCAGATGTGGATTGTCGCTTGCCATGTCGCCTGCCACCAGGTGCGGATTGCCACTTGCCACGTCGCCTGCCACCAGGTGCGGATTGCCACGTCGCTTGCCACCAGTGCGGATTGCCACTTGCCATGTCACCTGCCACCAGGTGTGGATTGCCACATCACCTGCCACCAGGTGTGGATTGCTACTTGCCATGTCACCTGCCACCTGCCACCAGAGGTGGTTTGCCACCTGTCAGTAGATTTTTTTTGTAACCTGCCGTGGTGGCAGCACAGGCAGGTGAGGGAGAACAGCGGTAATGCGGGGCGGGCGGTGAGAGATGATCTCTCTGCTCCCGTGCCTCGCTGCAGTATAGCAGTCCCGCTGTGTGGGCGGAAGTGCCGCTTTCCGGGCGGGCGGCGAGAGATGATCTCATATCTCTGCTCCCGTGCCTCACCGCAGTATAGGAGCCCCGCTGTGTGGGCGGAAGTGCGGCGTTCCGGGCGGACAGCGAGAGATGTCATCTTTCTGCTTGCCTGCTGCCGCACCTCACACAGTGCAGCCTTCGCGGCCCATCTGCAAATAGGCCACGGCCCGGCAGTGGGCTGTGGACCGGGGGTTGGGGAACCCTGCTCTATAGGGCGGGCTGCAAGTAGTTAAACAGCTGTGGGAATTACTAAAGTAGTTAAACTGATCAAATAACCTGTGCAAAACAATGGAGAGCCTGAAAACATGACCTGTTGGGGCGCCTTGAGGACTGGAGTTGAGAAACACTGTTCTAACCACTTGAAGACCAAGCCCTTTCTGACACTTTTTGTTTACATGAAAACAATACTTTTTTTCTTGCATAAAAAAAAAAAAAAAAAAAAAAAAGTTGAACCCCCAAACATATATTTTTTAAAGCCAAGGCCCTACAGATTATTATGGTGGGTGTTACATTTTTTTTTTCCACACAGTATTTGCGCAGCGATTTTTCAAACCAATTTTTTGGGGGAAAAAATACATTTTCTCTTATCATCCATGGACCGACACAGCGGCTCTTATCACTGAACGTGTGGTATATGTCCCTGCTTGCAGGAGAAGACCTAGGCAGAATGTTAAATGTTAAAACATTCTAGAACAAACCAGAGCTGAACAGCCCCGCCCAGGGGGGTGGTCCCTCCGGACATTACCCTCCCACCTGCAGCTAGCAGACCTCAGTTTTTTTTCTGCCTAACAGAAGGAGAAGACGTGGCTCTCTCAGGAGCCAGTCTCCTGGAAGATTTTACTTAAAAATAAAATTCCCAAAGGAATAAAATTAATGAGACCTTCAATCAACTGTCGGCTGGGCAACAGGTTGGGTACACTAGTATCCTCGTAGTCTTCCCTGTCCGACCATCAAGCGTGCTGATCCTCGCCTTGTGTGCGTGAGACTCAGTTCACGACATACCCCATGGCTCCAGGGGTGGCCGGGTTGCTTTCATGCTCCCGCGGTCCTCTCAAGATTGAACATTACCTACTGTATCTTTTGCTGTTGACCGGGCCGACAGCTACGCAGTACGACTCTGTGATGGGTCTGTCTGAAACAAGCCAGTGAGTCCCTCTATTGGCACCGAGGGTGTTCTCCAAGGTGCTCGCGGGACGGGTAAGTAGTCTCTCCTGCTGCAAGGTGAGTACATGCTGGCTGTGTTTCTGTGTGTGGGGGGGGTTCTCCCTGTCTCCCCCCTGTTATGCTCCTCTCTGCACCCTGTTCTGCTGCTGTGCTGTGGGGATGCTTGGGGGGGGGGGGTTCACTCTGCCGTGGTGGGGGGGGGGGGGAAATGTCTGTTACGGTGTTTGGAATGTGTTCTGGGGGAATGTTTTTTTTCGTGCGCCATTGGCGCGGTGTTTTAAATGTAAAAAGTGCGCCATCGGCGGCCATATTGCCGCGGCTCAAATCAGTTTATACAGGCGCTCGGCGGCCATTTTCTTGTAGCTGTTTCGTTTTCGGCCTCTAGCGGCGCTGCTGAACGGCGCAAATTCCACATCTCCTCACAGATTCTTCACTCTCCTCAGGCTCGCGCTACAGCGCGGCTCAGACAGCGGTACCGAGCGGTCCCTAGGTGTGGTGAGTACTCCGGGTATCCCCCTCCTCAGCCCCAGCATAGCCAGTGGGTGGGCTGTATTATTCACTGTATGGTGAATAAGGTCTCAGAGGGTGGCAACATGGAGTCTGGTTCACCTGTTTCTTCACACTTGTTAGAGACAACTGGCAGTGCTCCTGCACCTGCGGTCCTTATGGACCAGTTGTTGGCAGTCCTGGAATCATTCTGACTAGGAGGGAAGCAGTGTGTGAGTGCAAGGGAGCAAAAAAGCCCCTCTCCCCACTTTATTTCCCCCCCAAAAAAGGGGGCTGTGCGCTGATTCAAATATGGGCCTAGCCACTACCGCTCAGGACTCTAACTCTGAATATATTTGGTTTTGAACAGGACATTCCTTGCAAGGAAGACTCCAGTTCTGTGTCAGTAAATGACAGGGCGCTTGTTAGTGAACTCATTGCTGCGGTGAGGGACACTCGCAAGCTAAATGCTGCGGATGCAGAACCTCAGGCGGACAGTCTCCTCTGGTTCCTTAGGGCCGGGCCTTCTAAAGTGTTTTTTTTTTTTCCATATGTACCTTTCTTTGACCAGCTTATTGATCTGGTCTGGGGAAAAAGCCGCAGAAGACTTATGGTCCCGCGGCATTTGCCTATCGGATACCCCTTTCAAGATGCCCTACTTAAAATGTGGGCTTCTCCCCCAGTGGTTGACCCTCCAGTCGCCCGTTTAAACAAGGCCACCACTCTCCCGATGGAGGGGACTCCTGCATTTAAGGACCCCACTGACAGGAGGTCAGAAGTGGTGAGCAGAGCAGAGCCATGTTTGCCTTGTTGGGGTCCGCCCTATGGCCTGTGGTAGCGGCGACCCTTGTGTCTCGGACACTTACGGAATGTGCAAAAATTTTGCACCAAACTGTACAGGGGCAGCGTGTCATGGCATAATGGTTAAGAAGCCAGACTTCCAGTGCTGTGCTGAGTGACCATAGGATCAAATCCCCATGGGGCTGCTACAAGAGAGCATAATCTTCCTCCTGACACTATTGCTCTGGCCCACCAAATGGTGCAGGGCCTGGTTTATGTTGCAACGCCACGTTAGACGCGGCCCCTTATTACTCAGGGCCTCTGTCTTGGCGGTGGTATTGCGTTGTCTGATCTGGTTGAAATGCTGGTCTGCTGACCTAGCTTCTAAAAAGCCTCTGACGGATCTACCATTTTAAAGGTGGTAGGATTTTCCGTGCTGCGCTGGATGACATCAAGGATGTCACGGGAGGTAAAAGCACTCTTTTTTTCTTTCTCAGGCTAGCAAGGGTAAGGTGGCCACCGTAAGCAGGGTCCTTCCTTTCCAGCAAAATTATTATTATTTTTTTTTTTTTCGTCAGTCAACGGGGAGGCCCTCCCAGACTGACAGCGGTGCGGCTGGTGGACACAAGCGCCCCTGGGTGCGTAAGCCAAACAAGCCTGCTCCCAAGCCCGCCTCCGCGTGAAGTCTTGCCCCCACCCGACTCTGGGGTAGGGGGGACGACTTTGTAGGTTCACGGATCGGTGGTCCTCCCGGTGGGTGTGCGAGGTGATCACCTCAGGTTACAGGATAAGTTTCCGTTCCTGGTCCCAGACAGATTCTTCCCTCGAATCTTCCTCTCCTTCCTGCCCGTCGGGCAGCCCTATGGGGCCTATTCAGGATTGCTCAGGTCCGGAGTGATTGTGCCGGTTCCGTCACAGGAGATGTTTCAGGGATTCTACTCGAATTCGTTTGCCGTCCCAAAAAAGGGACGGGGTTCGGCCTATCTTGGACCTCCAGGTCCTAAATGCCTTCGTGAAGGTGCAAAAGTTCCACATGGAATCCATTCGCACGGTGATCAGTACACTCCGTCAAGGGGATTTCCTGGCGACCTTGGACATCAAGGACGCCTACTTGCATGTTCCGATCTGCGTAAGTCACCAGAAGTTTCTGCGCTTGCGATCAGTGAAGTCCACTATCAATTTGTGGCTCTTCCTTTCGGCCTAGCCTCGGCACCATGGGTGTTCACCGAGGTGCTTGTGTCGGTTCTAGCTTGCTGAGACAGCGAGGCATTGCTGTCGTGGGCTATCTGGACGATCTTCTCAGAGCAGGGAATGGCTCAGAATTAGAAGACAGTGTGACTATCGTCAGTCAGACCCTCAGGGACTTCGGGTGGCTCCTAAACATTCAGGAGTCAGTCCTGGTCCCGACTCCAAGGTCTGGAGTATCTCGGTCTGATTCTGGACTCCTTGGAGGCAATGGTATCCTACCTCCGGGGAAGCTACTGACACTTCAGTCTGCAGTGCGGGTGCTGACATCCCAAAAAATGGTCGTCAATCAGTTTTTGCATGGGAGTCCTGGGACTCATGGTGACCTCCTTCGAGGCCTTTCCATGTGCCCAATCACACACCAGGGCATTGCAGAAGGAGATCTTGTTCCCTTGGGACAAATCCCCTGTTGTCTTTGGATTTTCCGATCCAGGTGAGTCATCTGATCTGGGTGTCCCTGACATGGTGGTTCGGGTCCCCGGCTCTTCGGTCCGGAAGTCGTTCCTCCCCTTCCAATGGATGGTGTTCACTACGGACGCCAGCCTGAAGGGCTGGGTTGTAGTCTGGGGAGTCCTGTTGGCCCAAGGGCTTGGACTCCGGACGAAGCCCGTTTGCCGATCAATGTTCTGGATATGGGCCATCAGACTGTGCCTCTCCTCGTGGTCTGAGAGATTGCAGGATCGCTCCATTAGGATCCAGTCGGACAAAGTCACGGCGGTGGCCTATGTCGACCATCAAGGGGGGACTCTGAGCTCAGCTGCGGCTTCCGAGGTCCCCCGTACCCTGAAGTAGGCTAAAAAGCGTGCCGGCTCTGTCGGCCGTTCACATTAAGGGCATAGAACTGGCGGTCTATTTGAGTCGCCAGATGTTGGACCAGGGAGAGTGGTCCTTGCACCCGGAGGTATTTCAACTCCTTTGCCACACAGACGGTGGGGCACGCCGGAGGTGGACCCGATGGCCTCTCAACTCAATAGTTGTCGAGGTTTGTGGCCAGATCCAGGGATCCTTGGGCGGATGCCTCGGAGGCGTTAGTGGCCCATGGGGTCATTATCACCTGATATACGTTTATCCTCCGCTGCAGTTGCTCCCTCGCCTGCTGCGCAGGGTGGCGACCGAGGGAATTCTGGTGATCCTCATTGCTCCGGATTGGCCTCGGCTTCACTGGTACGCCGATCTGGTACGTCTCGTCGCGGCCGTTCCCTGGCGGTTGCCAATAAGGAAGGACTTTCTGTCTCAAAGTCCTATATTTCATCCTGCCTTTTATAGTCTCTGTCCTTAACGGCATGGCTGTTGAAAGCCAGGTGTTGAGAGACCGAGGTCTCTCGGACTCAGTCATTTCGTCCATATTAAGGGCACGGAAGTCTTCCTCCAGAATGATCTATCTCTGTACCTGGAAAGCTTACATCGCCATGTGCGAAGAGCTGGACTGATGTCCTCGGACGTATTCCGTCCCTAGAATCCTGCAGCATGGAGTGGCCCAAAGGCTCGCTTTGAGTATCATTCAGGGTCAGATTTTGGCCTTGGCTTGTCTTTTTTCGGCTACCACTAGCGGGTCATTTCTTGGTTAGCACCCTTGTGCAGGGGGTTCGCCATGTGCTCCCTCCTGTCAAGTCTCCTCTCCCCCCATGGGATCGGAATTGGTACTCTCAGTTCTCCAGGAACCTCCTTTTTGAGAATATCAGGGATAATCCCCTCTTGACTTTGTCTCAGAAGGTGGCAATCACTTCTGTTAGACGAGTGTCTGAGTTGGCGACCTTGTACTGCAAGTCGCCATATTTAGTTATCCATAAGGATAAGGCGGTGTTGCATCCGACTTTCTCTTTTTGTCAAGGGTGATCTCGACCTTTCACCTAAATGAGGACATTGTCCTCCTGTCCTTGTGTCCTCACCCATCGCATCCCAGAGAGTGTGCGCGGCACACTTTGAATGTGGTACGAGCCTTGCGGGTGTGCCTGTCTGCTACTGCTTCTATTCGGAAGTCTGACTCTCTGTTTGACTGTCTCTGGTCAGAAACAGGGCTAAGCGGCTTAGTCTGCCACTATTTCTAGGTGGATCGGACAAACCGCCTTTCAAGCCTATGCTCTCATGGGGTGGGCGCCTCCCTTTCCGGTTACGGCGCATTCCACCTGGGCAATTGGTGCTTCCTGGGTTTTCCGTCATCAAGTGTGCAAGGCGGCGACCTGGTCGTCGGTTCATACAAACTTTTCTACGTTTTATAGGGTTGATGTGGCTGCATCTCCGGATGCTTCCTTCAGCCGCAAGGTGTTGCAGGCCGCTGTTTAAAGTGGCAACTCCTCCGTTGAGGAGCTCTGCCTTGTTTGGAGTGAAGTTTTTTGGGGATTTTCCCATCCCTCTTGACACTGCTTTGGGACATCCCACACATTCAGTGATAAGAGCCGCCGTGTCAGTCCATGGATGATAAGAGAAGATAGGATTTTTGTACTCAACGTAAAATCCATTTCTCTGACATCCATGGACCGACACGGCACCCACCCTTCCTTTTTAAGTTTGTACTGCTTTGTTACGAACTGAGGTCTGCTAGCTGCAGGTGGGAGGGTAATGTCCGGAGGGACCGCCCCCTGGGCGGGGCTGTTCAGCTCTGGTTTGTTCTAAAATGTTTTAACATTTTAACATTCTGCCTAGGTCTTCTCCTGCAAGCAGGGACATATACCACACGTTCAGTGATAAGAGCCGCCGTGTCGGTCCATGGATGTCAGAGAAATAGAGTTTACGGTGAGTACAAAAATCCTATCTTTTAATGCACTAAAACACACTAGATTGCTCAAATGTTTGATGAAATAAAAAAGATGATCTTAGGCCGAGTACATGGATACCAAACACGACATGCTTTAAAATTTCGGACAAACGCGCAGTGGCGACAAACTACATACATTTTTTTAAAAGCCTTTACAGGTTACCACATTAGATTTACAGAGGAGGTCTACTGCTAAAATTACTGCCCTCGATCTGACCTTTGCGGTGATACCTCACATGCATGGCGCAATTGCTGTTTACATATGACGCCAGACCGACACTTGCGTTCACCTTTGCGCAAGAGCAGGGCGGGACAGGGGTGCTAATTTAATTACTTTACTTTAATTTTGCTTTTTTATTTTTAAACTGTTCCTTCCCTTTTTATTTTTTTTTATTTTATTATCTCAGGAAATGTAAATATCCCGTATGATAGCAATGGGTAGTGACAGGTACTCCTTCTTTTTTTTTTTTTTTTTTTTTTTTTTTTTTAATCTGGATCTTTCCTCTGCCCTCAAAGCATCTGACCACACCAAGATCTGTGTGATAAAATGCTTTCACAATTTCCCAATGGCGCTTTTTATATCTGGGGGGGGGGAGACATTCCCTCCCATTGCTTGTAAAAGCAGTCCAGAGGCTAATTAGCCACTAGGATTGCTTTTACATGAAAGCCGGCCGCTGGCTGAAAAGAATGATACCTAAACCCGCAGGCATCTTTCAAAGTCCAGCAACATACCAGTACGTTGCTGGTCCTTGCTGGACATGTATTGTAAAAAAATTTTTCTTTTCCATGCAGCCTGTTGGCTGAACGAAAAGAGATTGATTGTTGGGTATGCCTACCATTAGAATACCTCCCCCCCCACCATTTATATATGCCGAAGCATGGGGGCATCCTCCCGCAAAAGTTATGCCGCGTACACATGGTCAGACTTTTTCACGGGCAAGCCTCTGTCGGAATTTCGACCGTATGTACGCGGCATTAGGAGCAAAATCGCTCCTCTGCCCCCATGCTTCGGCATATATGCTTCTTCTTCTTTTTTTTTTTAACTGTGGTGGGGGAGTCACCTCCTACAGCACTGGAGTCGCAGGCCTGTCTCTGCGAACGCTGCAGTGTGTGTGTGTGTGTGTGTTTTGTAAGTGACAGTGATCGATCGATACTGCACTTGGGTGGCCTGGGCTGGACGGAGGGGCAAAACGCAGGTGCTAGCTGGTATCTGGGCTGATCCCGCTAACTCTGCGTTTTTGGGAACCCTGAACTGCTGGGGACGCTAGTATAGATCTGATATTGATCTGTTCAGATACTATACCACTAAGGGAGGTGTATGCTTCACACGTGGGTGTTAGCGCTACTTGCACTAACCTGACGCTGCCTGGGGCGACGCAGACCCTCTCTGAGGCTAAAACCTAATTGATATCACCCGCCGGGCGATCTGGGGGTTAAACCTTTATTGGGTTATATAAGGCGGGTGCCCTGACACTATAAAATGCAAACTAACCAGCGTCACCCGTAACACTTATACAGTGATCACTGGTGAAAGGGTTAACTCTAGGGGCAATCCGGGGGTTAAAACCTTTATTAGATACTATATGGGGGTTCCTGACGCTATAAAAACTTGGCGGCGAACCTAAAACAATAACTGACTACCTAGCGGCACCAGGATAACTAATACAGCGATCAGAAAAACGATCGCTTAGTGACACTGGCAAAAGGGGGTGAAAGGGTTACCTGGGGGGGCGATCAAGGGGTTAAACCTTTATTAGATAATATATGGGGGTACCTGACGCTATAAAAACCTGGCGGGGAACCTAAAAAAATGACTGACTACCTATCGGCACCACCGACACTAATACAGCGATCAGAAAAACGATCGCTCGGTGACAGTGGTGAAAGGGTTACCTGGGGGGCGATCACAGATGACACTGTTTGCAGTGATCAGTAAATAACTGATCACTGCAGTCAGTGACACAGTGACTGGGGGGTGACTGGGGGGCGATTTATGTACCTATGTGTCTTGGTGTAAGTGTACTGTTTGCACTAACCTGATGTCTTCTCTCAACGGTGCTCCGGTCTATGTGAGCGCCGCATGGAGAGATGACCTCACTTCCTCCTGCCTGTGTTTTACATTACACAGGCAGAGGAAGCATCCCATTCGCCGGGAGCAATCGCGAGGGGGTGTCCAGAAACAAATGGCGGCCCCCTCATCACGGATCGCTCCCGCACGGAAAACGACCGCTCCATGTACCGGAGGGGGGTCCGATCGGACACCCCCACCCATACGAAGGCAGTCACGTACAGGTACGTGATTGTGCCTGTCCGTGCCATTTTGCCGACGTATGTGTACATGGGGCGGTCGTTAAGTGGTTAACCTGGCGCATTTTTGTTTTAAATGTTTTGTCTAAAAAAACAGAAATTGGCATGCTGTCCTTTTCAGCTTCTCACTGATCTCTCATCCCAGCTACATTCTTTTGTGAGAGCGCAAAGGAGGGAGTACCATCTGCACACATGACGCACACAAGAGATAGAACTAAAGGTTCCAGCATTCTCACACATACACGAATATCTCTCTAAAATCACTTACATTTTTTCCTCTCGTACACAACACATGCATATTCTCTTTGAACTCTTTAATATTTCCGTGCTTTAAATCCTGCTTTCCTTATTTTGTTCTTGTATCCTTTGCATCCCATGTATTGTAATCCCATACTTCACATACTGTAGCTTCTATGATCAGACGGGCAGCCATAGTGCTCATTCCATCTTCCCTCTGACAACCTATAAGTATTTCTGTTTTAACTCTCTCTTTTCTGTTGACTTTACCAGTTGTAGTATAAAAAAAAGGGAATGCAGCCCAAAAAAAAAAACATTATTACTTGAAATAAGGTTATCAAAGTAAAAAAAAAACGAAACCAGAGTCCTGTCGCATAAGAAAATTCGTAAGTGTCTAAAGTCCATCCATATAGAAAATGTATGTAATCTTCACACACAATGTAAATGGTGCATCCGGCTCCGCACACCCAAGGTGATATAATAATCTGCTTACCAGATGGCGACGACTGCTACAGCAGTCTCGCCCAGCACAAGGATTTCACGGTCTCCCCAAAACTTAGGTAGTGTGTGGAGCTTCCAAATAGTGTTTTCCTAGTGTTGCCAGCTAGTGGATCATAGTGCTCAAAAATACAAAAGAAAAGGCTCCCATAGTGTAATATGCCAAGTATATATCAATTTAATAGGTAAGTATTGCACTTACATTGAATGATTCGCTGGTTGATGAACTTTTGTATTGTGGATGTAAAAAAGTCGCAATGTCTCCATAGACCTCACTCTACTTCCTGTATCAAAGAAAGCCCGTCCACCATCTCGGAAGGAAAAAATGTAACAACGTCACCGTTGGAGGCTCCACCCTATGCGTTTTGTCATCAAGAGGACGTTGTCTGGGGATTGGCCAGGTGTCATTGCCGTTGCGTAGGGTGGTTATATACACAGCCGGCACCATTTTGACTATTGGCGGCGGTATGGTATACATAAGAGTGGCTTCGCCATTTTGACTGCTGGCCGCATTAAGGGCAAAAGAAATGTACAAATGAGAAGTAGTAATGGGCAAGTCAAGCAAACCGCCATCTAGTGTTGGAAATACATAATTGGAGAGGAGAAACAAAAGTGGAAGGCCTTGATATATTCAAACATTTGAAGTACGAATAGAAGGAAGCGGGAGGCCATAGAGAGAATGCGAGATCCACTCATCCATCCATAAAATGAGAAATGAAAATATGCAGCAATATTAAAATTATTAAAAAATTTGTTAAAAATATATAAAAATCCAAAGGTCGGTGACAAGATAAAAGATTTGCGTAAAAATGGTACATAAAAATCGGACAAAACACTGCTACATTTCTGCCCTCTGAAGGAATTAATCTGACAGATGCTACATTTTCAACATGGGAAGAACCCTTTTCATGGACTGGAAAAACAAAATAATTTTGGGGGGTCAACTACATTTGAAGCTAGGTTGTGTCTCAAAGACGGGGCCCCTTTGTAAATTACCAAAGGGCGATCAGGAATGATAGGACCAAGAACTTTATAATTTTTCAAGATTCCCCAATGTTTGAGGATTTTTTTGATAGAAAAATGCTGATTGGAGTATCGGGTAATAGACCATCCAAATTTAGTTCCTGATTGCTCACTAATGGTGGATCGATCTTTCCAGTTTTGTTCAACATTTTACACCTGTCCTGTCCCGCAACACTAATAATATCTATCTAATTTCCAAGATACCCTTTGGCAATGAATTTTTGTCTGAGAATTGATGCTTGTTGATAATACTCCGAAACCTCAGTGCAATTGCGTCTTATACGCTGAAATTGTCCCCTTTTGAAACTGCAGTTAGCCACGATTTGTGACGGCAGCTAGATAAAGGGATAGAAGCATTACGGTCGGTCTCCTTTTAAAAAAAAGTGCTTGTAGCTGTAATGTTTAGATCCAAGAGATGCATTTGCGTGTTGCTGGTTTCATACTGTAATGAGATGCCTCCATCGTTATCGCCACACGTTTGCAAAAATAATTTTTCTCCCAAACCAAAAATTGCACTGAGATTTCTGAGTATTATCAACAAGCATCAATTCTCAGACAAAAATTCATTGCCAAAGGGTATCTTGGAAATGAGATAGATGATATTATTATTTATAATTATCATTAGTGTTGCGGGTATGGACAGGTGTAAAATGTTGAACAAAACTGGGGAGATCGATCCACCAATGGTAGATCGTTCGGGAACAAAATACATTTGGATGGTCTATGATTACCCGTTAACTCCCAATCGGCATTATTCTATCAATAAAATCCTCAACAAACATTGGGGAATCTTGAAAAATAAAGTTCTTGGTCCTATCATTCCTGATTGCCCTTTGGTAATTTATAAAGGGGGCCCCGTCTTTGAGACACAACCTAGCTCCAAATGTAGTTGACCCCCCCCCCCCCCCAAAACCATTTTGTTTTTTCAGTCCATGAAAGTCTTCTTCCCATGTCGGAAATTTTAGTATTTGTCAGAATAATTCCTTCAGGGGGCGGAAATGTGAGATTTTCCAATCCTGAGACTAATAAGACATACAACATTGAATCTTTCATTACCTGTTCCACCCAATATGTTTGATTCAATGTCCATGCTCCAAACAATATATTGGACGCACTAAGAGGGAATTGCATGTGAGATTGTCCGAACATGTTGGGAACATCAAACGGGGTTTTAAAAAACATACTGTAATTTATCTAGGCATTAGGATAAATGTCACTTGATGCGACCCTATTTTTGGCCATGGACAAAATCCGTCCTCACTGGCGGGGGACCAATATGGTTAGATCCATCTCTAAGCTTGAAACCAGATGGATCTTTGACATAAAATTTTACCTGCCATTTGGCCTTAACGTAGATTGGGACATCAATTGCTTCATCAGTAATTCTTAAGCAGTGTTTTGTCCAATTTTTATGTACCACATTTACGCAAATCTTTTATCTTGTCCCCAACCTTTTGGATTTGTAATAAATTTTGTATTAATTGTATTTATATTATTGTTGCATATTTTAATTTCAAATTTTATGGATGGATGAGTGGATCTCGCATTCTCTATGGCCTCCAGCTTCCTTCTATTCGTACTTCACGTTTGAATATATCAAGGCCTTCCACTTTTATTTCTCGTCTCCAATTATGTATTTCCACTACTAGATGGCGGTTTGCTTGACTTGCCCATTACTACGTCCTGTTTGTACATTTCCTTTGCCCTTAATCCGGCCAGCGGTCAAAATGGCGACGCCGCTCTTTCTTTGTATACCATACTGCCGTCAATAGTCAAAATGGCGCCAGCGGTGTATATAACCACCCTACGTAACGGAAATGACACCTGGCCAATCCCCAGATGACGTCCTATTGATGACGAAACGCGTAGGGTGGAGCTTCTAACGTTGTTACGTTTTTTCCTTCCGAGACGGTGTACGGGCATTCTTTGATACAGGAAGTAAAGTAAGGTCTATGGAGACATTGTGACTTTTATACATCCACATTGAATGATTTGCTGGTTGATGAACTTCTTTATTGTAAGTGCAATACTTACCTTTTCTATTAAATTGATTTATACTTGGCATATTACACTATGGGAGCCTTTTTTTTTTTTTTTTCGAGCACTATGATCCACTAGCTGGCAACACTAGGAAATCACTATTTGGAAGCTCCGTACACTACCTAGGTTTTGGGAAGACCGTGAAATCCCTGTGCTGGGCGAGACTGCTGTAGCAGTCGTCATCTGGTAAGCAGATTATTATATCACCTTGGGTGTGCGGAGCCGGATGCACCATTTACATTGTGTGTGAAGTTTACATATATTTTCTATATGGATGGACTTTAATTAGACACTTATGGATTTACTTATGTGACGGGACTCTGGTTTAGTTTTTTTTTTTTTTTTTTTTTATTTTTTTTTTTTTTTCACTTTTTTTTTTTTTTCACTTTGATAACCTTATTTCAAGTATTTTTTTTTTTATTTTTTTTTTTATATATCTAGTTTGAAGTTTGTTTACTGGACTTTTTTTTGATTCTGGCTGCTTTATATATTCATTAATGTTTTTATTTTTTTTTCCACTATCATTTGTTAAATCAAAAAAAGTTACTTTTTTTTTAAATAATTCCTCACTACTGGTTTTGACGCAGCGTTGGCCTTTGGGCTCTTTTTGTCTTTTACTAGTTGTAGTGCCTGACCTCAAATTCATCCCACAACTTAACATCAAAATGTCCCTTTCTGTCCAGTGTTAATTGTCACCCTTGATCCATCCTGCTCACATAGATGGCTGTTTCTCTAGCTGGTTACTCTGCATGATTCTTAGTCCCTGTAGACTTTGGTAACCCAGTTACCCATTGTGGATCCCTGACCACTTTAACCATTAATCTAGGCGCTCAGTATAAGCCGAACTGCACCTTTCGGTTCATATATATTATAGCGCTCCTCTTGCGCTGGGCATTTTCCAGGGTCTCTTACCCTTCATTCCCTTAATTTTAATGCCTGTAATGGCTGGCCAGTCTTCTCTACTTGTGCCTATACACTCTTGCCTCTAAACTACTTTATCTAGCAGATGTGTACTACATATACAGTTGCAAAAAAAAGTATGCGAACCCCTTTGAATGATATGGATTTCTGCACAAATTGGTCATAAAATGTGATCTGATCTTCATCTAAGTCAGAACAATAGACAATCGGTCTGCTTAAACTAATAACACACACAGAATTAAATGTTACCATGTTTTTATTGAACACACCATGTAAACATTCACAGTGCAGGTGGAAAAACTATGTGAACCCTTGGATTTAAGAACTGGTTGAACCTCCTTTTGGCAGCAATAACTTCAACCAAATGTTTCCTGCAGATCAGACATGCAGTAATTCTTCTTCCTTCCTTCCTTCCTTCTTCTTCCTTTTTTTTTTTTTTTTTTTTTTTTTTTTTTTTTTATATATCAAAAGGTTTTTATTGCTCACAAAAAATACAAGGTACAAAAACATGTAGCATGTTATATCCTGTACAAGTAGCAAGATAAGTCTTTGACATTCCTTGGTCACAACGAAAATCACATACATTAAACAATCTGCTCAGAATTTCAAATAGCATAAGGTGAACTGTGTACACAACCCATCAGTCCATCCCCCCTCCCACCCGCCCATCTGTTGCCGGTGGGAGCATGCTACACACCTCCCAACAGCCTCATCCTCACCAATTCCATGGGGCTTAAACCTGGTACAGCAAGCCATGCATCCCGGAGCCTATCAAACTTTCCTGCATTGCCCCTGTGCTGGTATATGTATTTCTCCATCAAAAGCATTTTACCCATCTGTTGTATCCACAGTTTGACCGTGGGCTGCTCCTCAGACTTCCACAGTAGTATAGTTTTTCTCGCCTGGAACAATGCCCTAGTAAATACCATTCGAGTCACCTCCTCCGGTATCTCCCCCTCCAGTATTCCTAGCAAGCAACATAGCGGATCGGGCAATCTTCCCATCTTAAAGAGTTTTACCGGTGTAAAATGTACTCTTAGTAGTGTGTATGTATGTATGTATGTATGTATATATAATATATAGTTGGTATACCTTTTGTGCCACATTAAGCGAACAGGCGTTGACCACCTGCATTGCCTCCTCCCAGAGCTCCCCCCTCTATAGGACCAACATCAGCCTCCCACTGGCTCACCACTTTCATGGGCTGTCCCTCCAGAAACGAGGACAACAGCATGTTATAGCACTGGGAGATGACACCCCTAGTCTCACAAGCGTCCTGCAACATGTGAAAGACAGGGGTGGGGGACTGAACCCACTCCACTGCATCTCCCTGAGCCCCGACAGCATGTCGCAACTGCAGGTAGTAAAACATATTAGACAGGAGCGCATATCTCAATTGAAGTACATGAAAAGGAAGTAAGTCCCCATTATGAAACACTTGTCTCATGTGAGTTATACCTAATGACCGCCACTTAGGGCCCCGCTGAAGTTTGGCCAATTCAATGTAAGTGCCGTTCCCCCATAGCGGGCTGTACTTAGTGAACCCCGTGACATTCTTAAGTTGTTTGGCCTTATTCCACACCTTCTGAAGGAGTGAATAAGTGGGCATCTTTTTGATAGATTTCTGAAACCGTTGAGCCTCCAGCCCCTCAGGCACCGTGTCGGCCCCCGAGCCAAGCAGCATAAGCCTAGCCGAGGAGCCCACAGGAGCTGAGACCATGGCACCTATCAGGTGCTGTAGCTGCGCTGCTAGATAATATATCCAAGGGTTGGGGAGGGCGAGCCCCCCCCTCCTTTGGTCGCTGTAGTTGTTCCAGTTTAATTCGGGGGGGGGTTTGGTATGCCACAATAATTGTCTAAAGAGGGAATGGACGACCCTGAAGATTTTAAGCGTGATAACTACAGGAGCATTGCAGGAGTAATTATTGACCATTCCTCTTTACAGAACTGTTTCAGTTCAGCAATATTCTTGATGTCTGGTGTGAATCGCTTTCTTGAGGTCATGCCACAGCATCTCAATTGGGTTGAGGTCAGGACTCTGACTGGGCCACTGCAGAAGGCGTATTCTTCTGTTTAAGCCATTCTGTTGTTGATTTACTTCTATGCTTTGGGTCGTTGTCCTGTTGCAACACCCTTCTTCTGTTGAGCTTCAGCTGGTGAACAGATGGCCTTAAGTTCTCCTGCAAAATGTCTTGATAAACTTGCAAATTCATTTTTCCTTCAATGATGGCAATCCGTCCAGGCCCTGACGCAGCAAAGCAGCCCCAAACCATGATGCCCCCACCACCATACTTCACAGTTGGGATGAGGTTTTGATGTTGGTGTGCTGTGCCTCTTTTTCTCCACACATAGTGTTGTGTGTTTCTTCCAAACAACTCAACTTTGGTTTCATCTGTCCACAGAATATTTTGCCAGTACTGCTGTGGAACATCCAGGTGCTCTACTGTAAACGTGCAGCAATGGTTTTTTTTTTTGTTTTGTTTTTTGACAGCAGTGGCTTCCTCCTGTGGTATCCTCCCATGAAATCCATTCTTGTTTAGTGTTTTAGGTATCGTAGATTCGCTAACAGGGATGTTAGCATATGCCAGAGACTTTTGTAAGTCTTTAGCTGACACTCTAGGATTCTTCTTCACCTCATTGAGCAGTCTGCGCTGTGCTCTTGTAGTCATCTTTACAGGACGCCCACTCCTAGGGAGAGTAGCAGCAGTGGTGAACTTTCTCCATTTATAGACAATTTGTCTTACCGTGGACTGAAGAACAGCAAGGCTTTTGGAGATACTTTTATAACCCTTTCCAGATTTATGCAAGTCAACAATTCTTAATCGTAGGTCTTCTGAGAGCTCTTTTGTGCGAGGAATCCTTCACATCAGGCAATTTTTCTTGTGAAAAGCAAACCCAGAACTGGTGGTGGTTTTTTTTTTTTTTTTTATTTTATAGGGCAGGGCAGCTGTAACCAAACACCTCCAATCTCATCTCATTGATTGGACTCCAGTTGGCTGACACCTCACTCCAATGAGCTCTTGGAGAGCTCATTGGTCTAGGGGTTCACATTTTCCACCGGCACTGAATTTTTACATGGTGTGTTCAATAAAAAACATGGTAGCATTTAATTCTTTGTGTGTTATTAGTTTAAGCAGACTGTCTGTCTATTGTTCAGACTTAGATGAAGATCAGATCACATTTTATGACCAATTTGTGCAGAAATCAATATCATTCTAAAAGGGTTCACATACTTTTTTTTTTTTTTTTTGCAACTGTACCTGTGAAGTAGGAAAAAGGGGGACACGGAGCAGCGTTTTGGGACTTTAAATGAGATTACATCAAAGATGTGTCTCCATCCCGTATTCAAGTAATGAAGAGAAGGGTATTTAGGACTTTGAATAAAGCAGTAGACTGGTAGGGGTTAAAAAATGAAATTTTAACAGAATAGTATTGCATACGTGTATTGTAATCACATATATAACGGGTAGCATGTACATAAACACATAGCATAACCAATAATACTTCCATATACAAATGTTAGTATGGTAACACATAGAAATAGATTAAGATCAAAACGGGATACAGTGTGTATAACCACATAAAACCTGAGCAGCACATAACATGTAACGTAAATAAAAAATTGAAAAGTCATAGAAAATGGTAAGTCTGAATAGAGTCCTATTAGCGCAAATAGCTACAACCTTGATGCCGGCGCGTTTCGTGCTTTACTCCGTTTCAGACACCCTATAGCAGGGATATGCAATTAGCGGACCTCCAGCTGTCCCATGAGGCATAGCAAGACTCTGACAGCCACAAGCATGACACCCAGAGGCATGATGGGACTTGTAGTTTTGCAACATCTGGAGGTCCGCTAATTGCATATCCCTGCCCTATAGCATCTGCCCCTGAGGAAGTGGTTTTACACGAAACGCGTCGGTCATCAAGGATGTAGCTATTATGCACTAATAGGACTCTATTCAGACTTACCATTTTCTATGACTTTTCAATTTTTTATTTACGTTACAACATGTTAAGTCTGAATAGAGTCCTATTAGTGCATAATAGCTACATCCTTGATGACGACGCGTTTCGTGTAAAACCACTTCCTCAGGGGCGGATGCTATAGGGCAGGGATATGCAATTAGCGGACCTCCAGATGTTGCAAAACAAGTCCCATCATGCCTCTGCCTCTGGGTGTCATGCTTGTGGCTGTCAGTCTTGCTATGCCTCATGGGACTTGTAGTTCTGCAACAGCTGGAGGTCCGCTAATTGCATATCCCTGCTATAGGGTGTCTGAAACGGAGTAAAGCACGAAACGCGCCGGGCATCAAGGTTGTAGCTATTTGCGCTAATAGGACTCTATTCAGACTTACCATTTTCTCTGACTTAACATGTTGTAATGTAAATAAAAAATTGATATGTGCTGCTCAGGTTTTATGTGGTTATACACACTGTATCCCGTTTTGATCTTAACAATCTATTGCTATGTGTTACCTAACTAACATTTGTATATGGATGTATTATTGGTTATGCTATGTGCTTATGTACATGCTACCTGTTGTTATATATGTGATTTATTACTACAATACACGTATGCAATAGTATTCTGTTAAATTTAATTTTTTAACCCCTACCAGTCAACTGCCTCATTCAAATTAATAACTACTGCAGTAGGGAACACACAAGAAACACTTGGCATCTTTCCAAATAACTGTTCTGCTTTATTATGATGCAATTGAAGGTTTTTATACACATGATTATGTAGGTATCACATTAATATTACAATTGTATGTTTATGGCAACAAGGGGTGTAACCTAGGCAGAATAATTCTAATCAGGATTTGAAAGAATGCAAACATGTACTGAAAACATTATTAGTGCTATGTGCACAGTGAGGGCAGTGTGCAAAACATACAAAATAGAATACAATTATATACAGAACTTACAAATTTCCGTTTCAACATATATTATATATTTTGCACACTGTTACCAGAGCAATATAATGGTACCATAGTAACATTGTACTACTCTGGGCTGTGATTGGCCCTGTCTGTACCTTGTGATCACACTGACCAATTATAACTAGCAACACAATTGTACACCATGGATGGCATGAAAGGAAGCCATCCATTGTTTGCAACTGTCATGTGATGGGGCTGTGCTTGGTCACATGGTACCGGCAGCGAGCTAGTACACTGACCAGTCACCAGCCTCTGCACAATCCACAAGGACGTCCTGCGACGTCGACCCAGGTCGAGAGGCTTAAGGTTAAGGTCTATTGGAGTGCCATTTACAATGAATGGCGTTGCAGTAATGCTTGTGTTTGTCTATGCATTGCATTGATGTAAATGGCCCAAAGACTTTGCACACCTGGTATGTGTTGAGCTGATTTAAACGGAATGCTCAGCTGGGCTTTAGGCTGGGTTCACACTAGTGCGACACGACATCTGTCCTACTTTGGATCCGACTTTGCCCTGCGACATGAAGCCGACATATGTCCGACTTTCAATGAACGGGGATCCGACTTGGATCCCCGCCAATGTCAGGCACTGTGTTTGGTATGAATCTTGAGGGGGAACTCCAGGCCAAATTTTAAATTAAAAAACCGGCATGGGTTCCCCCTCCAAGAGCATACCAGGCCCTTGGGTCTGGTCTGGATTTGAAGGGCACCCCTACGCCGAAAAAACGGCGTGGGGGTCCCCCCAAAATCCAAACCAGACCCTTATCCGAGCACACAACCTGGCAGGCCGCAGGGGAAGAGGGGGGGGACGAGAGAACGGCCCCCCCTCCCTCCTGAACCGTACCAGGCCGCATGCCCTCAACATGGGGGGGTTTGGTGCTCTGGGGCGCGACCTACGGCCCCCCCACCCCAGAGCACCCTGCCCCCATGTTGATGAGGACAGGGCCTCTTCCCGACAACCCTGGCCGTTGGTTGTCGGGGTCTGCGGGCGGGGGGCTTATCGGAATCCAGGAGCCCCCTTCAATAAAGGGACCCCCGGATCCCTGCCCCCCCACCCTATGTGAATGAGTATGGGGTACATCGTACCCCTACCCATTCACCTGGTGGAAAAAAATTGCAATAAAAAACCCACACAGCTTTTTAAAGTATTTTATTGCACAGCTCCGGGGGTCTTCTTCCGACTTCGGGGGTCTCCGGTGTCGTCACCGTGCTCTCCGGTTCTTTCTTCTGCCGGGCCACCGCTAACTTCTTTAGCTCTTTTGCTAGCGGAGGCCCGGTCTTCTCCGTCGCCTTCTTCTTCTAGCGCTCTCCGGTTCTTCTCCCGCTTCTTTCTTCTGCCGCCCCCTCCACTAACTTCTTTAGCTCTTTTGCTAGTGGAGGGGCCGGTCTTCCCGTCGCAGTCTTCTTCTCTCTTCTCCTCCTCGATGTTGACGCGTCGCTTCCTCCCGCTGTAATACTGGCTGTTCGCTCCGCATTAATATAGGCTTCTCATGACGTCAGTCACATGTTCCGGGGCACATGGCCCCGGAGCATGTGACTGTGACGTCATGGGAACATGTGACTGTGACGTCATGAGAAGCCTATATTAATGTGGAGCGGAGCGAACAGCCAGTATTACAGCGGGAGGAAGCGACGCGTCAACATCGAGAAGGAGAAGAGAGAAGAAGACGGCGACGGGAAGACCGGCCCCTCCACTAGCAAAAGAGCTAAAGAAGTTAGTGGAGGGGCCGGCAGAAGAAAGAAGCGGGAGAAGAAGGCGACGGAGAAGATCGGGCCTCTGCTAGCAAAAGAGCTAAAGAAGTTAGCGGAGGCCCGGCAGAAGAAAGAACCGGAGAGCGCGGCGACGACACCGGAGACCCCCCAAGTCGGAAGAAGACCTCCGGAGCGGTGCAATAAAATACTTTAAAAAGCTGTGTGTTTTTTTTATTGCAATTTTTTCCCACCAGGTGAATGGGTAGGGGTACGATGTACCCCATACTCATTCACATAGGGTGGGGGGGGGGCGGTATCCGGGGGCCCCTTTATTGAAGGGGGCTCCTGGATTCCGATAAGCCCCCGCCCGCAGACCCCGACAACCAACGGCCAGGGTTGTCGGGAAGAGGCCCTGTCCTCGTCAACATGGGGGCAGGGTGCTCTGGGGTGGGGGGGGGCCGCAGGTCGCCCCCCTGCCCCAGAGCACCAAACCCCCCCATGTTGAGGGCATGCGGCCTGGTACGGTTCAGGAGGGAGGGGGGCCGCTCTCTCGTCCCCGCCCCCTCTTCCCCTGCGGCCTGCCAGGTTGTGTGCTCGGATAAGGGTCTGGTTTGGATTTTGGGGGGACCCCCACGCCGTTTTTTCGGCGTAGGGGTTCCCCTTCAAATCCAGACCAGACCCAAGGGCCTGGTATGCTCCTGGAGGGGGAACCCATGCCGGTTTTTTATTTAAACTTTGGCCTGGAGTTCCCCCTCAAGAGCAGCACAGCCAAAGTCGCATGCCAAAGTCGGATCATGCAAGACTGCGGTCCGACTTTGATCCGACTTCAATGATGGTCAATGGGCTGAAGTTGGATCAAAGTCGGACCAAAGTAGTACAGGGAGCATTCTCAAAGTCGGACCGACATGTGTCGGACCAGTTAAGACGGCTCCCATAGGGAAACATTGATTTTCACACGTCATGCGACATGAGCGCCCAATGTCAGAGCGTTTGTCGCCCCAGTGTGAACCAGGCCTTAAGTTGTCCAAAGTATCCTGTGACTCAGGCCGGGTTCACACTGGTGCGACAAACGCTCCGACATTGGGAGCTCATCTCGCATGACGTGTGAAAATCAATGTTTCCCTATGGGAGCCATCTTAACTGGTCCGACACAAGACTTTGAAAATGCTCCCTGCACTACTTTGATCCTACTTCAGCCCATTGAATATCATTGAAGTCGGATCGCCGTATTGCATGATCTGACTTTGGCATGCGACTTGTGCTCTGATGATCTTGAGGGGGAACTCCTCCCTCTCCTTCTTCTCCTTCTTCTCCTTCTTCTCCTCCTCCTCCTCCTCCTCCTCCTCCTCCTCCTCCTCCTCCTCCTCCTTCTCCTTCTCCTTCTCCTTCTCCTTCTCCTTCTCCTTCTCCTTCTTCTCCTCCTCCTTCTCCTTCTCCTTCTTCTCCTCCTCCTCCTTCTTCTCCTCCTCCTCCTTCTTCTTCTCCTCCTCCTTCTTCTTCTTCTCCTCCTTCTTCTTCTTCTTCTTCTCCTTCTTCTTCTTCTTCTTCTCCTTCTTCTTCTTCTTCTTCTCCTCCTTCTTCTTCTTCTTCTCCTCCTCCTCCTCCTCCTCCTTCTCCTTCTCCTTCTCCTTCTCCTTCTCCTTCTCCTTCTCCTTCTCCTTCTCCTTCTCCTTCTCCCCTATCCGAGCACGCAGGTCAGGAAGGGGGTGGGGACGAGCGCCCCACCTCTCTCCTGAACCGTACCAGGCTGCGCGCTCACTTGTCCCTACCCCCTTTCCTGATTGGCCGGGCTGCGTGCTCGGATAAGGGTCTGGTATAGACTGGGGGGACCACCACTGCGTTTTTTCGGCGTTGGGGTTTCCCCTTAAAATCAATTCCAGACACAGTGCCTGGTATTGTCGGATCAAAGTTGGATCCCTGTTCATTGAAGTCGGACGCATGTCTGACTTCAAGTCACAGGGCAAAGTCTGATCCAAAGTAGTACGACTGTCGTGTTGTACCAGTGTGCACCCCACCTCAGTTAATGTACGAAAGCAGCACAATTGAGGGGTAGTAAAAATTAACATAATTCTGGTGCAAAAAAGGTATTGAGACTCTATCCACATATGACCCCTAGTAGAGAAATTTAAAACTAAAACGGCCAATGAAATAACTAAACATTACGTATGAACAGTCTATGCATGAGCCCAGGGATGAATGAAAGTCCACTTGTATGGCATCTAAAGTTCATGGGATTCCATAGAAAAGGTATAATGCTTCAGTAGGCAGCTACACCTGAGACAGAAACAATTCTTGCCACTTCAGCCCCAGAAGGATTTACCCCCTTCCTGACCAAACCATTTTTTGTGATGCGGCACTACGTTGCTTTAACTGACAATTGCGCAGTCGTGCGACGTTGTACTCAATTTGTCTTTTTTTTTTTTTTTTCCCACAAATAGAGCTTTCTTCTGGTCATATTTGATCACCCCTGCAGTTTAAAATTTTTGCGCTATAAACAAAAGGGCGATTGATTTTGAAACTTTTTTTTTTTTTTTTGCTATAATATCCCAAAATAAAAAATATTCATCAGTTTTAGGTGATTGCATTAAAAAATTTGCAATAAGCGTATGTTGATTGGTTTGCGCAAAAGTTATAGCGTCTACAAAAGAGGGGATAGATTTATGGCATTTTTATTTATTTTTTATTTTTTTACTAGTAATGGCAGTTATTTTATTTTTTATCGGGATTGCGGCGGACAGATCGGACACTTTTGACACATTTTTGGGACCAATGACATTTATATAGCGATCAGTGCTATACAAATGCACTGATTTACTATATAAATGTCACTGACTGGGAAGGGGTTAACTGTTTTCACTCTGTGTGTGTGTGTGTGTGTGTGTGTGTGTGTGTGTGTGTGTGTGTTCTAACTGTGGGATGGGACTGACTTGGGGAGGAGACCAATCGTTGTTCCGTTCCTATATATACTAGGAACAACAGATCAGTCTCCTCACCCCTGACAGTATGTGGATTTATGTGTTTACACACACAAATCCCGTTCTCGCTCTGTCAGGAGCAATCACGGGTGCCTGGCACGGCCATCGGCTCCTTGGGGACGCGGCGGGCGCTCACGCCCACCCCTATACTCCTTAAAGCGTCCGCTGTACACCTACGACGATTTGCGCGGGAGTGTCATTCTGCTGTCAATCGATGGCGGGCAGCCGGCAAGTCATTAAAGTACAAAAGAAACACAAGGGGGCGCCAACTAAGTACAGCATTGATAGGTATTTAACCACTTGTACCTGTATTAGACAGGTATCTGCTCCCCCCTGAAAGATGCCAAATGTGACACAGGAGGGTGGGAGAAACCGGAAAAGCAGAAGTTCAATTTTTGGGTTGAACTCCGCTTTAAATACCTAATTAATGCTGCACTTAGTTGGCACCACCTTGTGTTCCAATTGTGGTGTAGTGCTTTCTTTGGACTCCGGGAGAGAGAATGAAAAAAATTGCTGGAAAATTTCTATGTAAGATAACCATTTCTCATGCACAGGAGCCTTACATATTCCCCTAGAGTAACCCTACACATGCTGGGTATGGCAACTGGACCACCACTTTAGGCGGGTTGTTTTTGAGCAGTATGGATTTTAAAGATTTACTTAACTGAATGTGATTTTAATATTTGAAACTTTTCAAATTATTAAATCTGTTTTACAGGGAGGAGGAGCTCCAAGCCATGCAGTCCTTCCGAGAACAAAGCAGTTACCATGGCAGTCAACAAACTTACCCACCAGAAGCACATGGTCCTTCGAGGGTAGAAGAGTATAGCCCCAGACAGCAGGCACAGATGTTTCAAGGTAGCTATGGAGGTCGCAGAGGAACAGGAACCCCTTCTGCAGTGACTCCAGGGGAAAATTCCAGCCTACAGAGTTGCCAAGCTTATTGTAAAGATTCTGGAGACTTCTATTACTTGGGCAACAAGGAAGGAAGTGCAACTGGGAGCCAGGCACCCCAGCGTCGACCTTCAGGACCTGTGCAGAATTATGGACCTCCACAAGGAAGTAATAGTAGTGGCAGCACAGGCTTTGGAGCTCATCATGGGAGAGAGGGGCATCACAGTCAATTTTCAGGTCAGCATTCAACAACTGCCAGCATTTCCCAATACTTGCAGGATTTTCCAGGATCATTTTCTCCTAGTGGAGGCCAGTATCCATCTCATGTTCCTTCCCAACAGCTGAGACAACAGCTTTATCAGTCACATCACCCCATTTCTCAGTCTGCCAACACATCTGCATCTACCGGGGCATCACATCTGCAGCAAATGCAGCGCTCTGCTGCAATTACTACTTCAGTTGGATACCCACTAAGAATGAGTCAGTATGGACAACATTATCAGTCTTCTGCAGGGTCTTCTACATCCTATCCCCCTCAGAGGTTTGGACAATCTGGAACAAACTATGAGGTCTACAGCCCAGGGGGTACTGGCTCTTCATATGAGAGTCCTATATCCGGATCATCATATGGCACTCAACAGCAAGGGTTTAGTAGCTACAGCCAGCATTTTAAAAACTTTGAAACAACTAAAATACCCCAGGGGGGGAATCAGGGACAGCAACAGCAGAGTCCTCATGCGATGCAGTTTTCAAACTCTTCTAAATTATTAACACAAAGCCAAGCTGGACAATTCAACCAGTCTGAAGTTCCTGTGCGATCACCTATGCAGTTCCAGCAGAATTTCAGCCCCATATCCAATCCATCTCCGGCTGCTTCAGTTGTGCAATCACCAGGCTGCAGTTCAACACCCTCCCCTTTAATGACTAGCGGGGATAATATTCAGTGCAGTCAAGGAAGTGTACAACACCCATCCAGAAACCGTATATTGCCAATGATGCCCCAGCTGAGTCCTAACACACAGATTGGGAATTATAAAAGTTTTGGAGTGGAAGGTCATCCAGATAAACATTTAACAGATCCAGGTCTTAGTAGCCTTAGTGCACTCAGTAGCCAAGTAGCTAACTTGCCTAACACTGTTCAGCATATGTTACTTTCTGATGCTCTGGCACCTAACAAGAAGGGGTCTAAACGAACTTCTAGGAAGACGGACAGCTGTGCCAACTCGGAAACTTCATCCCAAGCTGAAGAACAGCTAAAGTCTCCAATGACAGAGTCTTTGGATGGCAGCTGCTCTAGTAGTTCCGGAGATCCGGGCGAAAGGGTAAGGCAGCTTAGTGGCCAGAGCACCAGCTCAGAAGCTGGTTATAAGGGACCTCCCTCAGAAAAAACAGCATCACCTGTACAGAGTTGGCAGAAAGAACCTTCAGAAAAGACAGCAGATCAGGAACCTGACACAGTTCTCGAACCTGCAGAGTCATTTCAGGAAGTTCCAAAGCCCAGTGAGAAGTCAGTTGGGGTAATTGTTTCAATAGAAACCGTGACAAACAGGTTAGAGAAGGTAGTTGATGAAGTTCCAAAGCAAGTTGATGTTGATTCAGCAGTAGAGTCTAACTTGCCTAAAACAACTAAGGAAACTGAAAACAGTTGTCCTAGCAGCCAAAATGGAGAATCCAGTGCTTGTGATTCTGTGTCTGCTACAGCAACCAATATATCTCAAACCGAATCGTCTAGATCTCCTGTTAGTGCTGGGTTTGGCATAAAAGCACCCACAAATTCCAAACATACCACAAATTTGCCCCAAAACACCAAATATTCAGAGTGTATTAATTTTGGCATTCAAAGTGATCGAAAACCTGGAAGAAATGAGAAGTTTCCCAGTTTATTACAGGAGGTCTTGCAAGGCCATCAACAGGAAGGAAGATATGCTAGAAGCGTGCAAGAACACCCAGCAGGTGTAGGAAATTCGGAAGTAGTGTTGAGATCCAATGTGCTTACAAGCCAGGCAAATGAGCAGTCTAATCGCAACATTCTTGGGAAAAATTCAGCACCTCATTTAGAAGCATCACACTGGGGTCAGTGGGAAAGGAAATCCACTGCAGAAGCAAAACCTATAAGTTTAGATTTTTCTACAGCCAGAAAGTTTGAGGCAGATGTGCCAGCCTCTTCCCATGAACCAAGTAGTGGTCCCTCTGAAAGAAGATCTGTTATTTGTGACATTTCCCCATTAAGGCAAATTGTGCGTGAACCCAGTAGCTCTCATCATGTTAGCACTGCACAAGAGAGACCACCAGATGGCAGACCTGGACAGTCAGTTATCCTACCTAGTGGAATGTTAACGTTGGAAAAATCCAATTGCTTAGGTAGTATAGCCAAAGTGGAAGATGTTGAATCCCCAAAAATGCACAGAAAGCGAACAGAGCACTGCATGTCATACAGCACCAAAGATTCTGTCAGGGGAAGTGCCAGTCCAAGATCTATGACATATGATCCAAACCAGGATTATAGTTCCCATAATAGCCGGGTGTCGAATCCTAAAAGAGGAACTGGAAGAATAGGCTCTAGAGGGAGATCGCCTGCACAAACTCAGGATCTTGGCGATAAGCTGAAAATGTCTCCAGGCAGAAGTCGAGGTCCAACAGATATTCCTCACATGAATTCAACAGTGTGTCTTTCAGAGCGAGTGAGCAGAGAAGCTTTATACTCTGCTTTTTTTCAGAATACAGAGGGCTCTACCTTAGGTTACCATACAAATTCTAGATCAAGTTCCTATGGGGAACCTCATCCAGCCTTCACGTCTCCTTTACATTACAAAAGACAGATGTACCAACAAGAAGAATATAAAGAATGGCTGGGGAGTTCAGCCCAGGCTATACTGTCAGCCTCGCAACATCGTCAAGAATTGCAGAGGAAAAGCCCCAGACAGGAATCGTTTCATGTTTGCAGTCCAGGAAGAAATGAAAATGAGGGGGTGGGTTATAGTCAGGCAAGTTCATACCATGAAACCAGCAATATAGACTATAGTCGACAGCTGCGCATGAGCACTCCATCTAATATGATGAATGTAGAGATGAAACGAAATAGCCAAAAGACTCCTCCTGGAGACTCTGCTAGCTGGCATTTGGGACACCAAGCTTCTTCAACAAAGAAGGTAGGATCTCCAGTAGTTACAAATCAAAAGCTATTCGGCCCAAACAGGGAATCTGAACCACATGGTAGCAGATCTGGAGAATCAACTGAGCTTCCCCAACAAGGTTGCAGTGTGAATCGACCAACAGGTCCTGAGGAAGTATCACACCACAACCCTCTAATTATGAGAAGAAGAGTACGCTCCTTCATTTCTCCAATACCCAGCAAAAGACCGTTTCCTGATGATAAAGGACGATCTGCTCATGATACTTCAAAAGATGGTCCTGAAAAAATACCTGCTGCACATGTGGTGTCATCATTGGATGCTGACACTGGGTTTTCGGTCATGACTGAAGAGTCAACCAAATCTACTTCTGAACAGAGAAGTCCCACTGCAGTTTCATTATCAAGTCCAACAAAAACAAAAATTCTGCCTCCTCGCAAGGGAAGGGGACTCAAGCTTGAAGCTATAGTGCAAAAAATTACATCTCCTAATATTCGTCGAATTACAATTCCATGCACATCGGAAGGTTCCACTGAACCTGTAACACTTGATGATATTTTATCCCTAAAGGCCAAGGGGCCAGATGGGGGTAATGGAGCTGTGCAGGAGGTGACGGAAAGAACTGTTAATGATCTTCCAAGTATATCCTGCAACGATGAGATAAAAATAAAGGGCCTTTCACCAAAGTCTATGGATATGTGGACTGTCCATGATAAACAAATTAAGAAGGAAACGGATGAACACTCATTTGAAAACAAAGAACTGCCACAAAGTTTAAGCATCATACAGTCATCAAATCCCTTTATAAACACAAGAGGAAATTCTCCAGCCTTTGAACCAAAATCCCCTTTACAACAAGTTCAGCAATGTGAATTGGTAGATAAAGATATGCTTGCAGGTGGACCTTGTCCTGTTATCCCTAAACAGGATGTTGTACCTCCAAAAGGATATTTTCCATCTGGAAAAAAGAGAGGTCGTCCTGTTGGAAGTGTTAATAAGCAAAAAAAACTGCTTCAGCAACAGCAGCAGGCTCCGCAACCGCTGCCGGAACAGCAGGCTCTGCCAACTATTACAGGTGGGTTAACATCTCCCTTCCCTGCTCCTCCGCCACAAGAAATGCTACAAGTATCAGAGCAGCAGTTTGAGTCGGAGCCTAAACCAAAAAGACGCAGAGAGAGAAGGAAAGCAACAGGAACCACAAGGAGAAGAAGAGGTAGACAAACTGCTCCTATAGTTGCCCCCTTGGAACCAGAGATCAAATTAAAATATGCCAGCCAAACTATCGATAAAACTGAGACCAAAGCCAAGTCTTTCTTTCCCTATATTCATGTAGAAAACAAAGAAGAACTGGGTTTGTCTTGTGTTATTATCAATGCTGAAGATGAAGAAGAGCGGTGGAAAAAATTGACATCTGTATGCAAGGGCCAGAGGTCCACATCACCACAACCTACCGAAAGCAAAGCTCTTCCAATCTCAAGCTTTATGGTACAAGGTCCAGTTATTACAGAATCTGCATCTGTTGGACATCTTGTTTGTTGCTTTTGTGGCAAGTGGGCTAACTACAAGAACCTTGGAGATTTGTTTGGTCCGTTTTACAACCAGGAATATGCATCTACACTATCCAAGAACCCACCACCCAAAAAATCAGTGGAAACCCCTAAGAAAGTCAAAGTTAGGCACAAGGATGCTTCAGATGGCTCAAAATCTGATTCAGACGAAGATGAACCTCGGCAAGTGAGGGAGCAGCGCAGCTTACCTGCTCATCCTCGTTTTAAGCGCCGAAATCGTTCAGGAGACTGTGCTTCATCTAGACATGCTGTACCATCACGCAGAAAGACCACTGACTCTTGTGAACTGAATTCATTGGACTCTAGTGGAACATCCACTGCAGAAGGAGTTTCTGACCAAGGTTTTCAGATTCCCCAACTACCTCTTGACAGCAATGAATTCTGGATGCATGAAGGATGTGTCCTCTGGGCCAATGGTGTCTACTTAGTCTGTGGCCGATTGTATGGTTTGCAAGAGGCTCTCGACATTGCCAGAGAAATGGTAAGTTGAGTGAAATACTTATATAACTATGCTAGATGTATCAAAGAATTGCAGTAGAATTTCTATTCCAGTTATGTGTGCAGTCAAATAAAGAGCATCTAATGCAGTTTATGTAATTTTGTGTAGCATGAATCTGGCTTTACCTTCTTTCAGGTTATGCACTGTAGGCCAGGCAAAATTTTATTTCATTGCAGTGATTTGTCAGCATTAGGAGCTTGTGTAGACTGCTGTCTCAGTTGAATAAGTAATCCTGAAACTTTGGCTGCTGAAATGTTTCAGTACGATTATATTGAGGTCACAGGCTATATATTGGAGGCTGTATGATTAAAGAGGAAGTAAACCCTCATTCATTTTTTTTTTTTTTTTAAATGAACCCTGCAATAGAATGTCATAATGACCTAGTATGCATAGCATACTAGGTCATTATGATCGACTTACCTGAGATCGAAGCCCCTGAAGTTCTCCTCCGTGCCTTCCCCGCCATGTCTCAGACGATCTTCCTGTTATCGGCGCTGGGATTGGCCCGGAGCAGCGATGACGTCACGCGCATGCGCGCTCGGGCCGGCAAGATCCATTCAGAAAACCGGCAACGATGCCGGCCCGCTAGTGTGCATGACGTCATCGGTGCTGTGCTTTACAGCAAATATCTCCGTAACCTTGTAGGTTAAGGAGATATTTCTTGCACCTACAGGTAAGCCTTAATCTAGGCTTACCTGTAGGTGCAAGTTGTGTGGTTGGGTTTACAACCACTTTAACAAAACTGGTGAAAAACTTGGATGTGTGAGCTAAACAAAAGTTGACCTATATATTTAAATGGTTGTAGCTGTTGGTTGAAGTTCCGTGTTTGTGCCTAAGTGAAGACATTTGTGTCAATTTAAAAGCAAGGGTAAGTGGTGTTCTTTTATAATGGCTCAGGAATTTTATATTGATCATGTGTCTTATAATCTTAAATTTGTAATTACATTGTGTCACAGGCAAGGTCTTCTACACTTGGCCAATGCTTGGTAGAAGAAAGGAGGATGGATTCTTAAAGTGGTTGTAAACCCTCCTAAATTTTTTATTTTTTTTTAAACTAGCTGTAAGAGAGGCATAATGAGCTATTATGACTAGCATAATAGCTCATTATGCATCACTTACCTTAGATCGGGGCCCCCGAAGCCGCCCTCGTCTCCCTCTTCAGCCACATCCATCGCTGCGGCGATAGCCGGAAGGTTACTTCCGGGTATCGGCGCTGTGATTGGCCGGAGCAGCGAAGAAGTGACTCCGTGCATGCGCGCGTGAGCCATCGAATTCGGCTACGTCGCCGAATGTTGCGACCTAGCCGAATTTGTGAATGGGGTTAACCCCATGCGCATGCGCGTGACGTCAGCGTTGCCGCATTTAAATGCAAATATCTCCTTAACCGTGTAGGTTAAGGAGAGATTTCATGCACCTACAGGTAAGCCTTAATCTAGGCTTACCTGTAGGTGTTTGTTTATAAAGTGGGTTTACAACCACTTTAAGGAGGTGGAAACCTATAGCTAGGTTCACACATGTCTGGCTGCGGTTTGCAGTCTGTAGTCTGGTGCGGTCTTGTTCCAGTTCAGGTGCAAATTTTTACTTGCATTTGCACCTGAACCGAACTCAAAATTGCACAGGACTCTTTTAAAACAGGCCGTACCGCCCCACACATGTGTGAACCAGGTTCAGATGTTATGCAAATGCTGTTATGTGATGCAGTACAAAACACATCACGTATATGTGAACCAAGCCTTAAGCTTTCCATGCAGAAAGAAATGCGGCAATGATTATCTCAGAATTTTCCCCTTCTGCAGCATCTTTTGGCTGCTTTGAGCTGTGCGATAAGCTTGTTTCTGTATTCATTTCTGCTCAGAACGAGGGGGCTTAAGTGGAATGCATAAAGGCAGGGAAATCGCAGAGCAAATAAATATGTTAGGACACTGACAACATTATCGTTACCTGTCTGCAGCATCTGCTATCACTCTTGCATTTGTGAGAGGGACAATGTTTTTTTTTTTTTAAATGTTTACATTGTGCACATGACAGATGCTTAAATTTAAAATGGGAATGCTATAAAAAAATTACCTTTTCTTGCCCTTGTATAATATAAAAAAAATATCTGAACCCCTTAGGATTAAAGGGTGTAAACCCTCACCTTGTAAAACAACCCATTCAGTAAAATAGAAATGAAAGACAAACTATAAACATTGACTGAGCCACATGGGCAGGACTGTACGGCCCTGGCCAAAAGTTTTGAGAGCGACACAAATATTAATTTTCAGTCTTCTGCTTCAGTGTTTTTAGATCTTTGTCAGATGTTACTATGGTATACTGAAGTGTAATTACAAGCATTCCATAAGAGTCTAAGGCTTTTATTGACAATTACATTAAGTTTATGCAAAGCATCAATATTTGCGGTGTTGACCCTTATTTTTCAAGACCTCTGTAATTTGCCCTGCCATGCTGTCAATCAACTTCTGGGCCACATCCTGACTGATGGCAGACCATTCTTGGAGTTTGTCAGAATTTGTGTTTTTTTTTTTTTTTTTTTCTTGGTCACCCGCCTCTGGAGGATTGACCACGTTCTCAATGGGATTAAAGTGGTTGTAAAGCCTAAACATTTTTTTACCTTAATGCAGAGGGGTGTCCCGCTGTCTGTCAGTGGACGCAGCAGCAGAGCTTGGGTGCAAGCACACACAATTGTCCCCATGGGACGCAGCTCTCCATGGGGGCACTAGACAGAGGGGAGGGGCCCAAATAGAGGAGGTTCGCAGACGCTCTGTGCAATTCCATTGCACAGAGCAGGTAACTATAGACATGCTTTGTGTGTGTGTGTGTGTGTGTGTTAAAAGGCTGGCCGGAGGCCAGCCTGGATTTGTGGGAGGAGTCTGAGGGAGTAGATCTCCCTCCTCCTCTGGCTTGTCCCTCGTCGGCTCGTCGTGTTGCTGTCATAGGATGGTTTCTGTCATGTTGGGCATTTCATCAGGCACCGTACTCTGGGACATGCGGTGTCCGTTCATCATTTCTGTCTGTTTCGCGCTTTCATTTCTGTTCATGGTTTCCGACCATCCGATTGCCTCATTTCTGCTGCATATGGTGTTATTTCTGGTGGATTTCAGAGTTTGTTCTTGCAGTATCAAGGTGCGTGTGTATGCTTCCTTTCCCGGATTTCAGTTAGTTTTAGTTTTCACTTACTTTCAGGATCTGTCACGTCTACAGATCCGTACAGGCTGAGGTTTCGTTTTTAAGTGATTGGTTGGACCACAATCTTCTCGCCTGTACACCACTTATCATACGTTGCGCCATCTTTTCTTGCGTTCATATCTACCCACCACGGTCTGTGGGTATCGTAGCCCTGAGTGTTCATTTTTAATTGCCTGTTATTGCGCTGCAGGTTTCTCGGGCTCGCTCATTTCATACATCTTAGGATTGGTTGTGTCACTTGGGTTAGTTCACGCGCTGTTGGTCTACCACTGATGTTTCACGCATTCATACTTAGTTGGGGTGGGTGCGGTCCATGCATTCTTATTTTGCTATAGTTTGTTTTCCTCAGATATCATTATGTCTCATGTGACGGAAAGCGATGAGTTCTCTTTCATCCCGCCTACTCCGCGTAGGGGTTTGAATCATGGAAGTTCACCTTCATTAAGGAGTTGGACTGTGCCTAGAATTATTGCTGAGCTACGTTGCAAGGGCATTTCTTTCCCTTCTACTGCCATGAAAGCGGAACTTTTTAGGTTATGTTTCTCATCTGCTGAGCCAGTACCGTCTACCAGTGCGGAACATGCTTCGGTGCACAACTCCTTGACTCAAATACATGCGATGTTAAATTCTTTCTCTACCTCCATGTTGCAGGATAGGATGGAGGCGATTGAGGCCCGGGTGGCTGGTGCAGCAGTATCAGCCAGCACTCAGGTGCCTGCGGCACCCTCAGCCCCTGTTCTCCTGAGCCCGGCTGCAGGTAATGTCGTATCTTTACCTTCAGTGATGCCTTCACCGTCGGCGGCTCTGCCTTCGGTGTCACCGGCCCATTTCATCCCTGCTAGTATCAAGAAAGATATCTTGGAAGGGAAGGATGTCAATCTAGCCTCCCTACTCATAGCAGCCCAGGATGTGTCTGAAAACAAGTCATTTGCTTGTGGGGAGGTGTCGGTGGTGCTCAAGACCAAAGATCCTAGGCTCAGTCGCAAACTCAGCGTGCCAGAGTTTGTACTGGCTTTCGGCATCTTTAGAGACATGATCTGTTCGGTCAGTCGAGGGAGGAATTTTATTTATACCTACATAAGGTAGTGGACTTGGCGCATAAGTACGGTGGTTCAATCTTCTACGATTATCATCGGTCCTTTGCGGCAAAGGTGGCGGCCACTTGGGCTCAGTTCCAAGTGGTGTCATGGTGGGGCACCATTGACATGGAACTATTTTGCAGGCATTTCGCTAGTCAGAGATCCCCTGTATGTGCCAACTGTCAATCATCGGCTCACACCACTGCCTGGTGTCCGAATTGCGAGTCCCCTAGTCTGATGGGGACCTCCAAACAGTCGGCCGGTGGATCTGTGGGTCTCCCAGGGCAGGTGGACAAAATGGGTAGACCTATCCGGTATCTGGGGAAGGCTCAGTTGTGCAATAATTACAACTATACTGGTTGCAATTACAACCAATGCAGGTTGTTGCATGTTTGCTCCAACTGCTTCAGAGCCCACCCCAAGTCCGCTTGCCTGGACAAGGCCGTTGGTACCTCATGACTGTGCCGAGTCAGTGTCTCCTTGTTGTTGGATTTCCTGAGTGATCATCCTTCACCAGCGTTCAGACAGGCCAGCCAATCCCCTCTCACTCACTATTTGTCATGGATTGAATACTTTCTGGTCTCAGGCGATCGATCTGGCCAACAGGTCCTTGTCCAGGAATACGCTGAGAGCTTATACCACGGGTTGGAAAACGTTCCTTAGGTTCATGTCCTTACATCCTTGCAATTCCCCAGAGGATACCAAGTACACCATGATGTTTACTGCATATTGCCACTGTGAGCTGGCATTATCGGCCAGTACTATCAAACTGTATTTATCAGGCATTCAGCATTTCAGGTCCCTGCATGTGCCTGACAGTCCATCCATTTTTGCTGCTCACCCTCTGAAAGCCATACTGAGGGGTATACAAAGAAATCAGGGGTCCTCCCAGTTGTCTCGTCAACCCATTACCGGGCAGATTTTCCGTGACATGTCGGATATGCTCTCCACTTCCCTTTTTGGTACAGGTCCCAGTTTTTAGTTCTCAAGGCGGCGGTTTACCTCTGTTTCTTCGGGTTTCTCTGACCCGGGGAAGTGTCCAAAGCCGGCTGTCATGCACCTGTTTTGCTCAGGGGTAGTCTTTCAAGATTTCCTGAGCATTATGAGCTGCAGCTTCCGAACAATAAGAATAGGCAAATTGGTCAGGGATTTGTGGTTAAGTTCTACCGCACGCACAACGGTTGGTGCCCGGTCGAAGTGCTCGACTCTCTTTGCCGTTTATTCACAACACCCTTGGATGGTCCTCTGCTCCCCTTCCCTATGCAGCCTATCACTTCCACACAATTTGTTAGCCATGTCAGGATCTTGCTTGCCAAATTAGATTTGGATCCTAAGCGTTTCTCTGGGCATTCTTTCAGGATCGGGGCTGCGTCAGCAGCTTCTAAGCAGGGAGTCCCTTTGTACATCATCAAACACATGGGGCGCTGGAGGTCCTCCTGTTATAGCAGGTACATGCCCGAACCTCACACGGAAGTTCGCAGAGCTTTTGCCGTTTTGTTGGATTAAGTGTTACCTGCTAATTAAAGCTTATTACTTGCCTATCTTTTTGCCCTCTTTTAGGCGTACCGTCCAGCTAGGCCAAGGCACACCGCAGGTCTTGGTAGCGGGTGTTATCACGTATCACGCAGATCTGGGTATTGGGGTTCTCATGTATTACGGGTGAAGACTCTGACGACCTACATACATACATACATACATACATACATACATACATACATACATACATACATACATATGTAGCGGGGTCCTCAATTTAGTGGGATACACCTGGGGGTAGTGTGACCCAAGTGTGTAATTTTGTTAGGGTTCAGACCCCTTTTTGTTATTCGTGGAGGATTGAGTGGTGTAATATTCTCCTTGACCAGTGGGTGTCAGTGTACCTACTGGCTCAGGGTAGAATCACTACCGGAGTGCTACCCTTCTTTGTCCCTTCCTGGAGATGGTACGGCCGGGGTATCGTCGGGAGGAGATAAAAGGGGGAGACGCCCTCGCCACGTGTCATCTTTTCGGGGGATCATCTCTTCACGCACCCAGGCACCTTAGGCCTGGGTGCGGGCGGTTCAAGGTTCCGGCCTAGGCGCCCTATGCCTGGCCGGAATGAAGATGGAGTCCATCCCAGGCACCTTCAGCCTGGGGTGAGGTACTATTGAGGAGGCCTGGGACCCAGTGACTCCGACTGGGTCCCGCGAGGGTGAAGTTGCTCCAGGGCGCCCCTTGCGAGGGGACCCGCATCTGAGGTGAGGCTGGGGAGGTCACTCGTTCGAAGACCCGGTGTAGTGTCAACCCGGTGACGGATGGGCCTTCGGTAACTCTCTTGGAGAACATCTTCCCCTGATAGAGGCCGCAACGCAACGGAGGTATTCATGTCAAGACTCCTACAACCCTTGGTCATAGCATAGGGGTGTAGGGACCCAGATCAGTATAGTGCCTCGACCTGCTCATCTCACCGTATCATGCCATCGCATTGCCTGTATGTGGAGATACGAAATAAACCAACAGTTGGACTGTGATCGGTGTATGGACTCTGTTAACGGGAGCAAAGGGTGGTTCGGTGGTTTCTGCACGACAGACTCGGTACATGCTCAGGACACACCGGCCCGAGGAAACATCAGGTATTGGCCTTCACCTCGCCCGCCGTTGTGGGGAGGACATGGGCCGTGGCCCACCTCACCCTGTCGCGTGACATACCCCTAGCTAAAGAGGACGGGGTGAGGGGGTGGCTACACATACATACAAAAAAAATATATTGCCTTTACAATCACTTTAAGGTCTGGGGAACAATTGACCCAGAATGTGTGGCTCCCCAAGCCACTTGGTGGTTTTGCCTTTTAAGGCAAGGTGCACCATCATGCTAGAAAAGGCATTGTTCGTCACCAAACTGGTCTTGGATGGTTGGGAAAAGTTGCTCTTGGAGGATGTTTTTGTACCATTCTTCATGGTTGTGTTCTTAGGCAAAATTGTGAGTGCACCCACACCCTTGGCTGAGAAGCAACCCCACACATCTCTCTTGGGGTGCATTACTCTTGGCATGACACAGGACTGATGGTAGCGCTCACCTTTTCTTCTCCGGACAACGTTTTTTCTGGATGTCCCAAACCATCTGAAAGGGTATTTATCAGAGAAAATGACTTTCCCTTAGTCCTCAGCAGTCCAATACCTGTACCTTTTGCAGAATATCAGTCTGTCCCTGATGTTTTTCTTGGAGAAAAGTGGCTTCTTTGCTGCCCTTCTTGACACCAGCCCACCCTCCCAAAAGTCTTCACCTCACTGTGCGTGCAGATGCACTCACACCTGCCTGCTGCCATTCCTGAGCAAGCTTTGCATTAGTGGTGTCCCGATCCCGCCACTGAATCAACTGTAGGCGACGATTCTTGCTGGACTTTCTTGGCTGCCCTGAAGCCTTCGCAACAATTGAACCTCTCCTTGAGGTTTTTGATCCAATAAATGGTTGATTTAGGTGGAATCTTGGCTGCAATATCCTTGCCTGCAAATCCCTTTTCTCTTATCGTCCATGGACTGACACAGCCTCTTCAACACTTTACCCGTGGTTATGTCCCTGCTTGCAGGAGAAGACCTAGGCAGAATGTGAAATGTTATACATACATTCTAAATGCTGAACAGCCCCGCCCAGGCGGGCGGTCCCTCTGGACATAACCCTCCCACTGCAGTCAGCAAAAGTTTTTTTCGTCAGTCAGGGTCCACGGGTAAGACCTCCCAGACTGACAACAGTGCGGCTGGTGGACACAAGCATCCTTGGGTGCGTAAGCTGAACAAGCCGGTTCCCAAGCCCGCCTCCGCGTGAAGTCTTGCCCCGCCCGACTCTGGGGTAGGGGGACGACTTCGCAGGTTCACGGATCGGTGGACCTCCCGGATCTCCGACCGGTGGGTGTGCGAGGTGGTCACCTTAGGACAGGGTTCGTCAAAACCCGGGCGCCAGGTCGCAAATGCGACTAGAATTGGTGTCCTGAGGCAGCACATCTGAGGTTTCCTGTGTCTCCGTGCGCCCGCAATCGCACGATCTCGTCGGGCCGCGCTGTCCGGTAATTGGGGCCGCGGCTTTGCGGCCTTCTGCAGGCCTAAGATTCATTCTGTAATCTGGCGCTCTCTTGTGGTGGCCGTTGGTATGACAAGACAACCAGAAATGCTTGCCTGTTTCACTGCCCGCCCATCTCCTTCCCATTACTTTAGAAGTTAACCCCCAAACATTATATATATTTTTTATTCTAACACCCTAGAGAATAAAATGGCGGTCGTTGCAATACTTTCTGTCACACCGTATTTGCGCAGCGGTCTTGCAAGCGCACTTTTTTGAGGAAAAAAATACACTTTTTTTTCAATAAAAAAAATAAGACAAACCGTAAAGTTAGCCAAATTTTTATATTGTGAAAGATAATGTTACGCCGAGTAAATTTATACCCAACATGTCACGCTTCAAAATTGCGTCCGCTCGTGGAATGGCGACAAACTTTTACCCTTTAAAATCTCCATAGGCGACATTTAAAAAATTCTACAGGTTGCATGTTTTGAGTTAGAGGATGTCTAGAATTTTTGCTCTCGCTCTACCGATCGCGGCGATACCTTACATGTGTGGTTTGAACACCACATTTATATGCGGGCGCTACTCATGTATGCGTTCGCTTCTGCACGCATCGGTCGTTAAAAATTTTTATAAAAAAAACCCTGGCTCCTAACTTTTTTAGCTGACTCCTGGATTCTAAGCAAATTTGTCAAGCCCTGCCTTAGGATACAGGATAGAGTTCCTTTCCTGGCCCCCAGAAAGATTCTTTCCCTCAAATCTTCCTCTCCTTCCTGCCCGTCGGGCGGCCCTCTTGGGGGCTGTACAGGATTTAATCAGGTGCGGATTGATTGTGCTGGTACCGTCACAGGAGATGTTTCACGGGTTCTACTCGAATCGGTTTGGCCGAACCCCGTCCCTTTTTCGGGACAACAATCGTGGACCTCAAGGCCCTGAATGCCTTTTGTGAAGGTGCAAAAATTCCGCATGGAATCCATTCGCTTGGTGATCGCTACACTCCATCGGGTTTTTCTGGCGTCCTTGGACATAAAGGACGCCTACTTGCATGTTCCGATCTGCGCAAGTCACCAGTAGCTTCCGCACTTTGCAATCGGCGAAGTCCACTATCAATTTGTGGCTCTTCCCTTCGGCCTAGCCTCGGCACCAAGGGTGTTCCCCAAGGTGCTTGCTCCGGTTCTAGCTTTTATGAGACAGCGAGGCATTGCTATCGTGGGTTATCTGGACGATCTTCTAAGAGCAGACAATGGCTCAGAATTAGAAGAAAGTGTGACTATCGTCACCGTATGCCCAATCACACACATGGGCATTACAGAAAGAGATCCTGTCCACTTGGGACAAATCCCCGTTGTCCTTGGATCTTCAGATCCAGGTGAGTCACCCAGTCAGGACGTCCCTGGCGTGGTGGTTGAGGTCCCCCGGCTCTTCGGTCCAGAAAGTCGTTACTCCCCATCCAGTGGACGGTGATCACGACGGACGCCAGCCTTACGTGCTGGGGTGGAGGCTGGGGAGTCCTTTCAGCCCAAGAGCTTTGGACTCCGGACGAAGCCCGTCTACCGATCAATGTCCTGGAAATACGGGCAATCGGACTGCGCCTCTCCTCGTGGTCGGAGAGACTACAGGGTCGCTCACTCAGGATCCAGTCAGACAACGCCACGGCGGTGGCGTATGTCAACCATTAAGGGGGGAATCGGAGCTCAGCTGCGGCTTCCCAGGTCGCCCACATCCTAAGGTGGGCCGAAAGAAGCGTGTCGGCCGTCTACATTCCGGGCGTAGAGAACTGGCAGGCGGACTATCGGAGTCGCCAGACGCTGGATCAGGGAGAGTGGTCCTTGCACCCGGAGGTTTTTCAACTTTGCCGGTGGTGGGGCACGCCGGATTTGGACCTGATGGCCTCTCGACTCAATCGCAAGGTGTCGGTTTGTGGCCAGGTCCAGGGACCCTTAGGCGGTTGCCTCGTATGCGTTGGTAGCCCCATTGGGTCGTTATCACCCGATAAGTTTATCCTCCGCAGCTGCTTCCTCGTCTGCTGCGCAGGGTGGCAACCGAGGGAATTCCGGTGATCCTCATTGCTCCGGATTGGCCTCGGCGTCATTGGTGCGCCGATCTGGTACGTCTCGTTCGGATGTTCCTTGGCGGTTGCCAATAAGGGAGGACCTTCTTTCTCAAGGTCCTATATTTCATCCTGCTTTACAGTCTCTGGCTTTAACGGCATGGCTATTGAAAGCCAGGTGCTGAGAGACCGAGGTCTCTCGGATTCGGTCATTTCGACCATGTTAAGGGCACGGAAGTCTTCCTCCAGAAAGATCCATCACAGTACCTGGAAAGCTTACATCGCTATGTGCGAAGAGCAGGACTGGCGTCCACGGACGTATTCTGTCCCCAGAATCCTGCGGTTCTGGCAGCGTGGCGTGACCCAAAAAGCTTGCTTTGAGTACCATTTAAGGGTCAGATTTCGGCCTTTGCTGTCTTCTTTCAGTGACCACTAGCAGGTCATTCCTTGGTTAGCACCTTTTGTGCAGGGGCTTCAACATGTGCTCCCTCCTGTCAAGCCTCCTCTCCCTCCTTGGGATCTGAATTTGGTGCTCTCGGTTCTCCAGGAACCTCCCTTTGAAAATATCAGATATTCCTCTCTTGACCTTGTCTCAGAAGGTGGCCTTCTTAGTGGCCATTACTTCTGTTAGACGGGTGTCTGAGTTGGCCTTGTCCTGCAAGTCGCCTTATTTGGTCATCCATAAGGATAAGGCTTTGTTGCGTCTGACCTTCTTTTTTGCCAAAGGTGGTCTCGGCCTTTCACCTTAATAAGGACATTGTCCTCCCGTCCCTTGTGTCCTCACCCATCGTATCCCAGAGGGTTTGCGCTTCACACGTTTGATGTGGTACGAGCCTTGCGGGTGTACCTGTCTGCTACTGTTTCCATTAGGAAGTCTGACTCACTGTGTCTGTCTCTGGTCCAAAACAGGGCCAAGCGGTTTCATCTGCCACCATTTCTACGTGGATCAGGCAGGCCGTCATACAGGCCTATGCCCTCAAGGGGCGGGCGCCTCCCTTTCCGGTTACGGCGCATTCCACCAGGGCAATTGGTGCTTCCTGGGCTTTCCGACATCAGCGTCGGTTGCACAAGTGTGCAAGGCGGCGACCTGGTCGTCCGTTCATACCTTTTTTTTTTTTTTTTTTTTTTTTTTTTATATGTTCTAAAAGGTTGATGTGGCTGCATCTTTGGATGCTTCCTTCGGCCGCAAGGTGTTGCAAGCGGCTGTTTAAAGTTGCATGTCCTCCGTTGAGGAGCTCTGCCTTGTTTGGAGTGACGTTTTCGGTTTTCCATTTATACTGCTCCCATCCCTCTTGACACTGCTTTGGGACATCCCACGGGTAAAGTGGTGAAGAGGCTGTGTCAGTCCATGGACGATAAGAGAAAATAGGATTTTTGTACTCAACGTAAAATCCATTTCTCTGGCTTTTAGAATGTATGTATAACCGCTCACATTCTGCCTAGTTCTTCTTCTCCTGCAAGCAGGGACATAACCCACGGGTAAAGTGTTAAGAGGCTGTGTCAGTCCATGGACGTCAGAGAAACAGATTTTACGGTGAGTACAAAAATCCTATTTCTCTTATCGTCCGTGGACTGACATAGCTGGATACTGTAAACGCGTGGGTATATGTCCCTGCTCGCAGGAGAAGATCTAGGCAGAATGTTAGATGTTAGAAACATTCTAGAAAAAACCAGAGCTGAACAGCCCCGCCCAAGGGGACGGTCCCTCCGGACATTACCCTCCCACCTGCAGTCAGCAGACCTCAGTTTTTTCCTGCCTAGCAGGAGACGACGTGGCTCTCTCAGGAGCCAGTCTCCTGGAAGATTTTACTTTTAAATTTTTATTCCTTTTGGGAATTTTATTTTATTTTTGAGACCTTCAATCAACTGTCGGCTGGGCAACAGGTTGGGTACACTAGTATCCTCATAGTCTTCCCTGTCCGACCATCGAGCGTGCTGATCCTCGCCTTGTGTGCGTGAGACTCAGTTCACGACATACCCCATGACGCCAGGCGTGGCCGGGTTGCTTTCATGCTCCCGCGGTCTTCTCAAGATTGAACAGTACCTACTGTATCTTTTGCGGTGGACCGGGCCGACAGCTACGCTGTACGACTCTGTGATAGGTCTGTCTGAAACAAGCCAGTGGGTCCCTCTAGGGACGGGGTAAGTAGTCTCTCCTGCTGCAAGGTGAGTACATACTGGCTGTGTTTCTGTGTGTGCGGGTTCTCCCTGTCTCCCCCCTGTTATGCTGCTCTCTGCACCCTGTACTGGTGCTTTGCTGTGGGGTGCTTGGGGGTCACTCTGGCCTGGCTGGGCGCTCATGTCTGCAGTTTTTTTTTCTGGTGTGTGAGGTGATTATTGCGTGAGCCGTTAGCGCGCGCATTAGCGGGAGCTTTAAATTTTGCGCTCGGCGGCCATCTTGGCGTTCAATGGCGCAGTTGCAGCTGCATTTATTTTCGATTCTAGCGGCGGCGCGAATCCCCTCACAGACTGAGCGGTCCTTAAGGGTTGGTGGGTCCTCCGGGTATCCCCTCCTCAGCCTCAGCATAGCCAGTGGGTGGACTGTATATTCACTGTATAGTGTATAAGGTCTCAGAGGGTGGCGTTATGGAGTCTGATACACCTGCTCTCCACACTTGCCTGGGGCAACTGGCAGTGCTGCACAGTTAAACATGTTCATATGTTTCCTGCACCTGCGGTCCTTATGGACCAGTTGTCAGCAGTCCTGGAATCATTCCTTTTCAGAATGGAAGCGGTGTGTGAGCAAAAGGAGCTATAAGCCCCCTCCCCCCCACAAAAATTTAGTGAAGGAGTGCTCTGAGTCAGATATGGGCCTAGCTATTGGGCTCAGGACCCTAGCTCTGAATATTTAATATTTATGAACAGGACATTCCCTTGTGAGGAAGACTCCAGTTCTGTGTCAGTGAATGACAGGGCGCTTGTAAGTGATCTCATTGATGATGTGAGGAACACTCTCAAGCTGGAATTGCTGTGACAAGCCTTTCTTTTACACAGCTTCCTCACTGTTTTCCACACACGCTGCCTCAGAGCAGCATGGATGATACATGGTGGGGGGGAGGGCTTTATTCATTTATGTCTCTAGTCCCTGTGAGCCTTCTGTGTGATATCCTGAGGCAACATTTTCCGCCATTTCCTGGGGAATGATTTGAGCTCTGACAGACACACACGGTCTGAGGATCAGAGGTTACCTGTTACCTGCATGCTGCTTCGGCAGCACAGTCAAGCAGGTTGGAATGATGCAGAGAAGATTCTGCCCCATAATTTAAACTCATCCTATACCTCTACACTGCATACATTCACAGTGTATGTATGTGTTATTGGTCTCTGTGTCTGCGTGAGTGTTCCCCAACGTTCCAATGCTGTGTTTCAGTGCCATGCATGATATAAACGTACAAAATATGTTTATGCACGACTCCAGATACATTCACAGTATATGTATGTATGTATGTATTATACTCTCTGGGTCGGCGGGGGCTCCGGTGTCCTCCCGCACTCTCATGGTATGTGCGCTTCGGCTCTCTGCACAGTATAGACATGTTCAATATGTTTATTGCACATACTATACATGTTTACAGTATGGGTATACTGTTTGCGTGGGGTTCCTCCAGGTACTTCGTTTCCCCCCACGCTCCAATGGAAATGCACAGCATAAACATGTGCAGTATGTTGATTCACATGCTATCATTCCTACATGGTATCTGTGTGCTGTCTGCGTGGAGTTCTTCTGGGTGTTCCGGTTTCCTCCCACGCGCTGACGGTATGTGCGCCTTTTGGAATTCTGCACAGTTAAACATGTTCAATGTTTATCACGCATGCTAGAATACCTACACGGTATGTGTAGGCAGTCTGTGTGGTTTTCCTCCGGTTCCCTCCCACACTCCATTGGTTTGTGCGATTTGGATATTCACATCCTAACATCCCTACCTGGTATGTCTGTGCAGTCTGCGTGGGTTTCCGCCCACGCTACATGACATGCATGTCTTTGGTGCAATACACGGTGTAAACATACACATTATGTTTATACACTAAATACATTTACAGTAGTTGTAGGTATTGCATTCTGAGTATGCTTGGGGTACTTTGGTTCCTCCCACGCGCCAACGGTGTGAGCGCCTTCGGTGCTATGCACACATGAGCTTGTGCAAAATGTTTAGCACACACAATATATAATACCTACATGGTATGCGTATGCGTATGCAGTCTGCATGGGTTTCATCCGGGTGCTCGGGTTTCTCCCCTACGTTCCAATGGTGTGCGCATTCTCAGCGCTATGCACAGTATAAACATGTGCAATTTGTTTTTCCGCAGGCTAACATACCTACACGATTGTGTACGCAATCTGCGTGGCTGGTTTACGTCCAAACACCCGATGATGTGCGCGCCTTCGTCACTGGCACAGTATATACATGTTTAATAATAGGTTTATCCACACATACTAAACTACATATGCCGTATGTGGTGGTATTATGCTCTTTGTGGCTGGGTGGGTTTCCTCCCACACTCTATTTGCGCGTTTGACGCAATACATAGTATAAACTATGTGTTTGTATAATCAGCACTTATCCATGGGTAGCTGCTGGATGGAGTATTGTAACAAGGATCCCTGGTTTCAGGGGTATCACTTTCCACCTGCTTTCAGTGGTGATTAGAAGCGCTGGCTTGGACTGTTTGCCAGGCTGAGGTTAGCGTTACGCCCGTTAGTTTGTTGCGTCTCTGGTGTTTTTTTGTAGCTCAATGACTGGGCAAAAGCCTCTGCTTCATCCATCAGTCGTCAAGCAGGTGCACTGCAACTGCTTTAGCCTTTAGGGCAGTGGTTCTCAACTCCTGTCCTCAGGACCCACTAACAGGCCAGATTTTAAGTATTACCTTGGTGAGATGCAGACTAGAATACTGCAATCCCTGAGCAGCAAATTATATCACCTGTGATGCATTTCAGTTACCTTGCAAACCTGGCCTGTTGGTGGGCCCTGAGGACTGGAGTTGAGAACCACTGCTTTAGGGTCTCTGTGCCCGGGGTGGGTTTGCACCACCTGTGGAGGCTGAGGTGCTAGTCCTCTGACCGAGTTTCTAGGGAAGTTCTGTCAAGTTGCCTTTATTGACCAACAGTTGAGGCACCCTGTACATCGGGGCCTCCCTTCTCCGATACATTGCTGTCGGCCGTGTGCATTGCAGGGGAAGGGTCCTTGCATCCGGAGGTGTTTCCACCTCTTTTACCGGAGGTGGGGCACCAGAAGTGAACCTTATGGCCTCTCGACTCATTCGCAAGGTGGCAAGATCGTGGTCAGGTCCAGGGACCCCTGGGCGGACGCGTCAGACGCGTTGGAAGCCCGTGGGGGCAGTATCGCCTGATTATATGCTTACCCTCCGCTACTGTTGTTGCTTCGCAGAGTAGGGGCTGAGGCCATTCCAGTGCTCCGGAACGGCGACATTGGTACGCAGATCTACTTCGGCTAGTCGCAGACGTTCCTGGCGACTGCCTATTGGGGTGGTACTTCTGTCTCATGATCCCATACTTCATCCTGCTTTACAGTCCTTGGCTTTAATGGCATGGCTGTTTAAAGCCAGGTGCTGAAGGACCGAGTTCTCTCGTATTCGGTCATCTCTTCTATGTTGTTGACACGGGAATCTTCCTCCAGAACGATATCTCACCGTACCTGGAAGGCTTACATCGCTATGTGCGAGGAACTTGAGTGGCGTCCTCGGATGTATTCCGTTCCCAGGATTTTGCTGTTCTTACAGCGTGGTGTGACCCAAAAGCTGGCCTTGCATACTTTTTTTTTTTTTTTTGGAGGGTCGGATTTCGGCCCGGGCCGTCTTTTTCAACGACCGCCTACCGGGCCATTCCTTGATTAGCACCTTTTGTGCAGGGGGTTCACCATGTGATTCCCCCCCCCCCTGTCAAGCCTCCTCTCCCTACTTGGGATCTGAATTTGATGCATCTTGGTTCTCCAAGAACATCCCTTTGAGAATATCAGAGAGATTCCTCTCTTGACCTTGTCCCGGAAGTTGGCCTTCTTAGTGGCCATTGCTTCGGTTAGACGGGTGTCTGTCTGAGTTGGCGGCCTTGTTCTGCAAGTCGCCTTACTTGGTCCTCCATAAGGATATGGCGGTGTTGTGCCCACCACTGTCCTTCTTTTCTAAGGATGGTCTCGGCCCTTCACCTTAAGAAGGACATTGTTCTAACGTCCTTGTGTCCTCACCCATCGCATCCCTGAGAGTTTGCGCTTTATACATTAAGATGGGTACAAGCCTTACCTGTGTACTGGTCTGCTACTGTTTCCATTTGGAAATCTGTGTCTGGTCCAAAACAGGGCCGAGCGGTGTCGCCTGCCACCGTCTCTAGGTGGATCAGGCAGACCGTCATACAGGCCTATGCCCTTAAAGGGCGGGCGCCTCTCTTTCCGGTTGCGGCGCATTCCACCAAGGCAATTGGTGCTTCCTGGGCCTTCCGACATCAAGCGTCGGTTGCACAAGTGTGCAACGGAACTGGTCGTCCGTTCATACCTTTTTCAAGATTTTATCAGGTTGATGTTGCTGCATCTTCGGATGCTCCCTTCGGCCGCAAAGCATTGCATGCCGCTGTTTAATGTTGCAACTCCTCCGTTCAGGAGCTCTGCTTGCTTGGAGTGAAGTTTTGGTTGTTCCTTTACTACTGCTCCCACCCTTCTGTTACTATTTTGGGACGTCCCACGCGTTTACAGTATCCAACTGTGTCAGTCCATGGACGATAAGAGAAAATAGGATTTTTGTACTCACCGTAAAATCCATTTCTCTGACGTCCATGGACTGACACAGCACCCACCCTTCCTTTTTAAGGTTTGTACTGCTTTGTTACGAACTGAGGTCTGCTAGCTGCAGGTGGGAGGGTAATGTCCAGAGGGACTGCCCCCCTGGGCGGGGCTGTTCAGCTCTGGTTTGTTCTAGAATGTTTCTAACATCTAACATTCTGCCTAGATCTTCTCCTGCGAGCAGGGACATATACCCACGCGTTTACAGTATCCAGCTGTGTCAGTCCATGGACGTCAGAAAAATGGATTTTACGGTGAGTACAAAAATCCTATTTTTTTTTTTTTTCCCCACAAATAGAGCTTTCTTTTTATGGTATTTGATTGCCTCTGCGACTTTTATTTTTTGCGATATAAACGAAAAAAGACCGAAAATTTTGAAAAAAAATGATATTTTCTACTTTTTTGTTATAATAAAAATCCAATAAACTCAATTTTAGTCATGCATTTAGGCCAAAATTTATTCAACCACATGTCTTTGGTAAAAAAAATTGCCAATAAGCGTATATTTGTTGGTTTGCGCAAAAGTTATAGCATCTACAAACTAGGGTACATTTTTTCTGGAATTTACGCAGCTTTTAGTTTATGGCTGCCTATCATTTCTTGAGGTGCTAAAATGTCAGGGCAGTAGCCCCCAAATGACCCCATTTCGAAAAGTAGACACCCCAAGGAAATTGCTGAGAGGCATGTTGAGCCCATTGAATATTTTTTTTTTTTGTCCCAAGTGATTGAAAAATTACAAACATAAATGTACAAAAAGTTTAAACTAAATGATATATTGCTCACACATACCATGGTTATGTGGAATTACACCCCAAAATACATTCTGCTGCTTCTCCTGAGTACAGGGATACCACATGTGAGACTTTTTGGGAGCCTAGCCGCGTACGGGACCCCGAAAACCAAGCACCACCTTCAGGATTTCTAAGGGCGTAAATTTTTTGATTTCACCCCTCACTACCTATCAGTTTTGAGGGCCATAAAATGCTCAGCACACCACCCCCCCCCCAAATGACCCCATTTGGGAAAGTAGACACCCCAAGCTATTTGAGAGGCATGGTGAGTATTTTGCAGCTCTCATTTTGTTTTTGAAAATGAAGAAAAAATAAATGTTTTTTGAAAAAAAAAAAAAAAAACTTGGACAAAAAGCGAGATCTGCAAAATACTCCCCATACCTCTCAGCAAATAGCTTGGGGTGTCTACTTTCCAAAATGGGGTCATTTGGGGGGTTTTGTGCCATCTAGGCATTCCATGGCCTCAAATTATGATAGGCAGTGAGGAGTGAAATAAAAAATTTACACCCTTAGAAAGCCTCAAGGCGGTGCTTGATTTTCAGGGTCCTGTATGCGGCTAGGCTCCCAAAAAGTCTCACACATGTGGTATCCCCTGTACTCAGGAGAAGCAACGGAATATATTTTGGTGTAATTTCACATATGCCCATGGCATGTTTAACCACTTCAGCCCCGGAATAATTTACCCCCGTTCCTTACAGAGCACTTTTTGCGATTTAGGCACTACGTCGCTTTAACTGACAATTGCGCGGTCGTGCAAAGTGGCTCCCAAATAAAATTGACGTCCTTTTTTTTTCCACAAATAGAGCTTTCTTTTGGTAGTATTTGATCACCTCTGCGGTTTTTATTTTTTGCGCTATAAACAAAAATAGAGCGACAATTTTGAAAAAACAAAACAATATTTTTTACTTTTGCTATAATCGATATCCCCAAAAAAACGATAAATGAACTAAATTTTTCCACAGTTTAGGCCCATACGTATTCTTCTACATATTTTTGGTAAAAAAAATCGCAATAAGCGTATATAGATTGCTTTGTGCAAAAGTTATAGCATCTACAAAATAGGGGTCTTATGGCTTTTGTTTTTATTGTGACGGACATATCTGACACTTTTGACATATTTTTGGGACCCTTCACATTTATACAGCGATTAGTGCTATAAAACTGCACTGGTTACTAGGGGTACAACGGATCAAAAAACTCACGGATCGATCCTCAGATCGGATCAGGAAAAAAAGAAAAAAATCTTGTTTACACCCACCAGAGTTTTAGATTTTAGTTTTATTTTCAACACAAAATGGAGCTTATATGCTTAAATACAGTATTTGTAAATCCGACGGACTTTTTACATGTTACATTTTAAAAGCAACAGCAAACCTGCTGACTTTACATGGTTGCTTATGGTACAGAACACCTCTGATTTTCACATTTAGTTAAATGTGAAAATCAGGTGTTCCGTCACATTAGCAAGCATGTAAGGTTTGCTGCTGCTTTTAAATTTAACATGTTAACAGTCCAGATTTCCAAATGTATTTAACCTTTTATAAGCTCAGTTTTTGTGTTGAAATAAACTAAAATATAAAACTCCGGTGGGTGTGTAGCAAGATGTCCGCTTGGCCCCTTCTCTATCATTACTGTTTAGGAGTGTGGGGTGGAGCAAGATGGCGGTGAAACGTCACTACAGCGGCCGCCGCCGAGTGTACCAAGATGGCCGCCGCTCCGGAGCTAGGCAGAAGCCGCGGCCTTTCCTATGGCCGAGGCTCCGGAGCGCTCCGGATAGTGTGGTGTTCCGATCTGAACAGGGTGACCCGTTCGGATCACGGACCACCACCGATCCGTTGCACCACTACTGGTTACTGTGTAAATGTGACTGTCAGGGAAGGGTTAACACTATGGGGCGCTGAAGGGGTTAAATATGTTCCCTAGTGAGTGATTCTAACTGTAGGGGGAGGGAACTCACGGGGAGGAGACCGATCTGTGTTCCTCTGTACTGGGAACACACATCGGTGTCCTTACCTATGACAGGAGGTGGATCTGTGTGTTTACACACACACAGATCCATGGTCCTGCCGTAATTGCAGCCAATCGCGGGTGCCAGGCGGACATTGCGGCCGCCGGGCACGCGCACCGGGTCCCGAGCGATGACGCGGGCCAGCGCCCCCTAGATGGCCGGGAAGCCCAGGACATCATATGACGTCCACCCAGGATGGGAGATCCCATCTGTAGACGTCATTTGACAATGGGCGGGATGTCAAGTGGTTAAGCAATATATCATTTAGTGACAACTTTCTGTAAAAAAAATATAAAAATAAAATAATTTCCAGAAACCTTGTGGTAAAATATAAAATATTCCATGGACTCAATATGCCTCTCAGCAAATGGCTTGAACTGTCTTCTTTCCAAAATGGGGTCATTTGGGGGGTTTTGTGCCATCTTGACATTTCATGGCCTCCGTAATTGTGATAGGTAGTGAGTAAGTGAAATCACCATTTTACCCCTGAAGGCGGTGGTTGGTTTTTGGGGTCCTGTACGTGGGATCCCTGTACTCAGGAGAAGCAGCAGAATGTATTTTGGGTGTAATTCCACATATGCCCATGGCATGTTTGAGCAATATATCATTTAGTAACAACTTTGTGCAAAAAATAAATACAAATGTAAATATTTTTTCCACAACTTGTGTCAAAATATAAAATATTCCATGGACTCGACATGCCTCTCAACAAATAGCTTGGGGTGTCTACTTTCCAAAATGCGGTCATGGGGGGGGGGGGGGGGGGGTTTGAACTGTCCTGGCATTTTATGCACAGCATTTAGAAGCTTATGTCACACATCACCCACTCTTCTAACCACTTGAAGACAAAGCCCTTTCTGTCACTTTTTTTAATTTTAATGCACTAAAACCCACTATATTGCCCAAATGTTTGCTGACATAAATAACATGATCTTAGGAGTGCATGTATACCAAACACGACATGCTTTAAAATTGCGCACAAACGTGCAGCGGCGACAAACTACATACATGTTTAAAAGCCTTTACAGGTTACCACTTTAGATTTACAGAGGAGGTCTACTGCTAAAATTACTGCCCTCGATTTGGCCTTCGCTGTGATACCTCACATGCATGGTGCAATTGCCGTTTACATATGACGCCAGACCGACGCTTGCGTTCGCCTGTGCGCAAGAGCAGGGGGAACAGGGGTGCTTTTTTTTTTTTTTATTGGGGTCTATTAGACCCTAGATCTCTCCTCTGCCCTCAAAGCATCTGACCACACCAAGATCGGTGTGATAAAATGCTTTCCCAATTGCACTGTTTATATCCGGCGAAATCTAAGTCATGAAATGCTCGTAGCTTAGAGTTTCTTAGGCCATAGAGATGATTGGAGCCGTTCTGGTCTCTGATCAGCTCTATGGTTGGCTGGAAGGACCACCGGCTGCATTCTCAGGTTCCCTGTTGGGACAGGAGAGCCAGAGAAAGCCATTGAAGACGGTGGGGGACGTTTCCTCCCACTGCTTGTAAAAGCGGTCTAGAGGCTAATTTGCCTCCTAGGATTGCTTTTACATGAATACTGACCGCTGGCTGGATAGAATGATACCAAGATGATGCCTAAACCCACAGGCATCACTCTGGTATAACCACTCAAAGTCCAGCAACATACCAGTACGTTGCTGGTCCTTGTTGGGCATATATTGTAATCCTTTTTTATTTTTCATGCAGTCTGTGGGCTGCACGAAAAGATTGATTGGTGGGTACCTCCCTTCATCCACCCACTTCTACATGCACGATTTTGTTTTTAACTGTGGTGGTGAAATCCCCATCTACATCGCTGGAGTTGCTGATTTACGTATCGTGGGATCAAAAACGCTGTTGCTGTCAATATGAATAAATCCGCGCTGCAACTGAATGGCTTGCCTGCTAAGCAAATGATGGTTAACAATAAAACAAAGTACCGGTAACCTTACAGTATAAACAATAAAGTTAGGAGCAAATCGCTCCTCCACCACTGCTGCCCCATGCTTCGGCATATATTCTCTTTTATTTAACTGTGGTAGTGAAATCGCCTCCTACAGCGATGGAGTCACGGCTTTATGTATCGTGGGAGCAAACGCTGTTGCTGTCATGATAAATAAATCTGCGCTGCAGCTGAATGGCGTACCTGAAAACAAAAAATGCTTAACAATAAAACACCGTAAAGTATAAAAAAAATTGCATACCTGAAAAGCAAACCTGATAAAACATAACAATAAAACACTGCAGAATAGAATACAGTAAAAAAGAGCAGAACGATAGAGGGAGAATAGAGTGAGAGAACAATAAAACAACTGTTTTTGGTTTTTGTATTTTATATATATATATTTTTTTACATTTTATTTGTAACTGTAACGGTTCGGGTCTCTCAAAATGCGATGGCATCTTGGGAGACCCTGTGAAAGTGTCCTATTCTGTGCAGTGCTGTACCCTACTTTAAAACTGCACTAGTGTATGGTAGCGTTCAAAACATTCAACAATGCAAGGATTGTCAGGAAAGGAGGGACAATAATAGGGGGTATCGCCCCTAAATCCGCAATTGCTACAGACACATTTTTCTTTGGGGCGCTCGTTGGGTAGGGGGTACCAGGTAGGACATACGGAAAATGTCTCTCATGCAGCCGGCTTACTGCATTTGGGATGGTGAGGTGAAGCACCGTCTGTAAACGGAAGGGCTCTGACGATCTCTTCCTGGAATTTAAGGAATGATCCAGTCCGTCCTGAAGCTCTGTATAGCACATGAGCTTTCAGCAAAGACAATTGAAATAAGTATACAGACACTTTTTTGTACCAGCATCTGGCCTTACGGGCAACTAGGTATAGCGCCAACAACTGGTCGTTGGGGTCCACCCCTCCCATATTTTGGTTATATTCGTGAACACAGAGGGGTTTCTCCACAACACCAGTCGCCGTAGGAATTTGGACCATCGTGTCTGTGTGAAGGGAGGACAGAATGAAAACCTTCTTATCCCTTCACTTCACAGTGAGCAAATTATTACACTTGTAGCAGGCTCTCTCCCCCAGCCTACGACTGGAATCTACAAGCTTCTGGGGTAAGCCCCGGCAATTAGGTCGCACGGTGCCACATGCGTCAATCTGATGATCAAACAAGTGACTAAAAAGTGGCACGCTCGTGTAATAATTGTCCACATACAAATAGTACCCCTTTCCGAATAAGGGTGACACCAAGTGCCACACAATCTTGCCAGCGCTCCCTATATAATCTGGGCAGTTTTCCAGCTCTACGTGACTATCTCTTCCCCGTAAACCCATAAAACTACATGTATAGCCTGTTGCCCTGTCACAGAGCTTATACATCTTGACCCCATATCTGGCACGCTTGCTGGGAAGATACTGTTTGAAAGACAAGCGGACAGAAAATTTAATCGGGGACTCGTCAACGCAGACAACTTGATCGGGAGTAAACAAGGCTGCAAAACGTTTGTTAGAAGTGGTTTGCGAGGGGCTGGATTTTGTAGAGCCGATCGTATCCCGGGTCTCCACGAGAACGACAGAGGTTCATTGTTGTTGAAGTGCATGAACCGCAAGATCTGCTCGTATCGTGCCCTGGCCATGGAGGCAGAGAACGGGGGCATATGGTAAATTGGGTCAATGGACCAATATGACCGTAACGTACTCATTTTAACTATGCCCATGTCAAGGCCCAGAAAGGTCTTAAATTATGGAAACCGTAATTGGTTTCCATTCTCTGGCAAGGGAGGACAACTGGGGATTAGCGGCAATGAATTGACCAGCATACAAATGACTAAATCAACTGTTTCCACCTGAATTCTGGATTGGCCAGTGAATTGGGGAAGTACGGGTGCTGCAGAAGTGGTGGGCTCCCAATTAGGATTGGCAAATTCTGCAGGAAGGACACTATAGGCACGACGGGCCTGTCTTTGTCTTCTTTCTGGCAGCGGGACACTACTTGTGCTTGCCACCTCGCCAGCTTGAACTGCACTTATGAGTCTCACCACGTCACCATGTGATACTGCAGTGCTGGTTGTACGACCAGGGTGTACTAGGCCGCTGTGCTTTCCAGTTCACCAGAAGGATGAGCAGCACTAGTACTGCTCTGCTCCATACGAGAGCGCTGTGGTTCTTGCACCTCAACAGCAGAAGAAGAATGGGGTCGGGTACGCCTGACCTTGGCAGGGACCACAACTCCGTCGTCAGAGCTATCTGTCATGGAGCCACTGTCGTCTACAGGATCGTATACTGAGCCTGAATCTGACAGATGAGTGACTTCCTTTTCACTATCTGTCATGCTCAGAAACGTGTAGGCCTCTTCACTACTGTACCTTCCATTTGCCATTTTGGTCTCTAATTTTACTAGTACAGTAGTAAGATTCACAGGAAAAAAGCTCCTAGGCTGTCGGCAACTGTATCAAACGCTACCAAAAAAACTGTTCGCGATCACAGGGGTCAGGCCTGACTCTGCGAACGCTGCAGTTATGTGTTTAATGTTCTGTAAGTGACAGTGATCGATCGATACTGCTCTTGGCTGGGCTGAGTGGAGGGGCAAAACGCAGGTGCTAGCGGGTATCTGGGCTGATCCCGCTAACACTGCGTTTTTTTGTGAACCCTAATCTGCTGGGGACGCTAGTATAGATCTGATCAGATATTGATCTGTTCAGATACTATACCACTAAGGGAGGTGTATGCTGCGTGCATGGGTGTTAGCGCTACTGGCACTAATCTAACGCTGCCTGGGGCGACGCAGACCCTAAAACCTAACTGATATCACCTGCCGGGCGATCAGGGGGTTAAACCTTTATTGGGTAATAAACGCGGGTGCCCTGATGCTATAAAAGACTAATCGGCGTCACCCATAACACGTATACGGTGATCACAGGGGGTGAAAGGGTTAACTAGGGGGCAATCAGGGGGTTAAAACATTTTTTTTAGGTAATATATTTGGGGGTACCTGACGCTCTAAAAACCTGACGGTGAACCTAAATAGCCAACTGGCTAACTAGCATCACCAGTGACACTTAAACGGTGATCACTGGTGACGGGGGAAAGGGTTAACTAGGGGGCAATCAGGGGGTTAAAACCTTTATTAAGTAGTTTATGGCGGTACCTGATGCTATAAAAACCTGTTGGTCAACCTAAATAACAGGCTAACTAGCGTCACCCGCGACACTAATACGGCGATCAGAAAAAAGATTGCTTAGTGACACTTGGCGACGGGGTGAAAGGGTTAACTGGGGCGCGATCAAGGGGTTAAACCTTTTATTAGGGGGGTACCCTAGACCTAAAGGGGCCTACCACTAATTGCCCTAACACCTTTTACAGTCACAAATGACACCAAATGCAGTGATCAGTAAAAAAAAAAAATTAACACTGCAATCTGTGACACTGACTGGGGGGAGATTTGTGTGCCTACGTGAACTGGAGTCGGTGTACTGTTGGTGCACTTACTATGTGATGTCTTCTCTCCTCGGGCGCCGGACGAAAAGACCGACACAAGGAGAGTGACATCACTTCCTCTCCTTCTGTTTACACATTCATAGTTACATAGTTACATAGTTAGTCAGGTTGAAAAAAGACACAAGTCCATCCAGTTCAACCATAAAAAAAATAAAAAAATCGTACAATCCCATATACCCAATTCTATACCCACAGTTGATCCAGAGGAAGGCAAAAAAAACCAGAAGAGCATGATCCAATTTGCTACAGCAGGGGAAAAAATTCCTTCCTGATCCCCCGAGAGGCAATCGGATATTCCCCGGATCAACTTTACCTATAAATGTCAGTACCCAGTTATATTATGTACATTTAAGAAAGAATCCAGGCCCTTCTTAAAGCAATCTACTGAGCTGGCCAGAACCACCTCTGCAGGGAGTCTATTCCACATTTTCACAGCTCTTACTGTGAAAAAACCTTTCCGTATTTGGAGGTGAAATCTCTTTTCCTCTAGACGCAAAGAGTGCCCCCTTGTCCTCTGTGTTGACCGTAAAGTGAATAACTCAACACCAAGTTCACTATATGGACCCCTTATATATTTGTACATGTTGATCATATCCCCCCTTAATCTCCTCTTCTCAAGAGTGAATAAATTCAGTTCCTCTAATCTTTCCTCATAGCTGAGCTCCTCCATCCCTCTTATCAGTTTGGTTGCCCTTCTCTGCACTTTCTCCAGTTCCCCAATATCCTTTTTGAGGACTGGGGCCCAAAACTGAACTGCATATTCCAGATGAGGTCTTACTAATGATTTGAACAGGGGCAAAATGGTATCTCTCTCTCTCTTTCAGAAGCAGAGGAAGCTTCTCATTCGTCAGGAGCGATCGTGAGGGGGTGGCCATGAATCAGTGGCCTCCCCCCTCAGGACGGGTCGCTCCTGCAACAATGCCGACCGCCTCGGGCACCGGGGGGCAAGATTGCGCCCGCGGGAGGGGAGTAAACGTGTGTGTGTGTGTGTGTATACGTTACTCTGCCTGTCCGTGTCATTCTGCCAACGTTTATCGTCGTGAGGCGGTCGGCAAGTGGTTAAAGTGGTTGTACAACCACTTTTACCTACAGGTAAGCCTATATTGAGCTGGAAATGTCTCCTAAACGGTTTAGGAGATATTTACAATAAAGCCGTGCGCCGATGTCTACCGCGTATGCACACTTTAGATTACATTTATTGTTCAAACATGGCATGGGTATATGTGGAGTTAAACCTCAAATTACATTCTGCTGCATTTTTTAAAAAATTTTCAATCACTTGTGACAAAAAAACGTAACCACTTGCAGACCGCTGTACGTCCCCTTTAATTTGCCATGTAGCGTGCCCCACAAAATCTATGTTCGCCGGAGGCCCGCGATCGTGACAGGCAGAACGGGGAGATGCCTATGTAAACAAGGCATTTCCCTGTTCTGCCTAGTGATACGACAGGGATCTACTGCTCCTCGTCGGGAGCAGTGATCGCTGTCATGTCAGTGATGGCCCATCCTTCCAGTTAGAATCATTCCCTAGGACATACTTAACCCCTTGATCGCCCCTTAGTGTTTACCCCCTCCCTGATAGTGTCATTTACACAGTAATCAGTGCATTTTTATAGCACTGATCGCTGTATAAATGACAATGGTCCCAAAATAGTGTTAAAAGTAGAGGTCGACCGATAGGGTGCACCGTTGTAGGCTGCACTGATTGACCCTGACAGGCTGAACTGGTAGGCACTAATGAGGTGGCACTGATGGACACTGATAGGCTGCACCCCACCTCTCCACCCTAAACAATAACCTCCTCCCCACCTCTCCATTCTAGGTTTTCTGAGATGAAGGAAAAGAAAAAATATCGGCCGCCCCGATTTCCAAATATCGGCATCGGCCAGAGAAAAACACATCGGTCGACCTCTAGTTAAGTGTCCGATCTGTCCACCATGTCGCAGTCCCGATTTAAAAAAAAAAAAAAACGCAGATCGCTGCCATTACTAGTAAAAAAATAATAATAAAAATGACATAAATCTATCCCCTATTTTGTAGACGCTATAACTTTTGCGCAAATCAATCAATATACGCTTATTGCAGGGGGTAAATGCCCTGCCATTTTAGCACCTCAAGAATTTAGCTAGGCAAACTAAAATCTGCGTCTTCAGGCACTATATCATTTAGTGCATCAAGGAGTGATTGTAGAGATTCCTGTATCTGAAAGGGGCGTGGGGTTTTACTCGAACCTGTTCATCTGGACGACCTCCTGCTCAGATCACTCACTACAGGCTCTAGAACAGAGCATAACACGCACAGTGCGGTATTTGGAATGCATAGGCTGGATCATAAATATCGTAAAGGCAACCTTGAGACCAGCTCAAAGTCTAAAAGTATTTAGGTCTAAACCTAGATACGGTCAAAGCAAGGGTATTTTTGCCACCCATAAGGATCTGTGCCCTGAAGGATCAGATGCGTCAGATAAGGGGCACCAAACAACCCTCCATACAGCTCTGTATGAGTCTTCTAGGGAGGTTGGTGACCTCCAGTACCATTTCAGGCTTATACAACAAGACATCAGATCATCCAATGTTATCTCCTCGGGCACGTTTAAGCCTAAACTTGTGGTTGCAGGATCAGAACCTGTGAAAGGGAAGATCCTTCGGCCCGGTAACTTGACGAGTACTAACTACAGATGCCAGTCTCTCAGGCTGTGGAGCGACCCTAGAGGGGAATTGCCAAGAACAGAACAGATCCTGGTCAATTGGTCATTCAGGCCTGTGGTCTGAAACGTAAAGCTCCTCCCTTTTTTAAAGCGAGAGCTCATTCTACCAGGGGTAGAACCTCCTGAGCTTTTCGCCATCAGGTATCTGTGGCTCAGATTTGTAAGGCTGCTACCTGGTGCATCTGTTCACAAAATGTTATCAAGTGGATGTTCAAGGAGCCGAGAATTTGGCCGCTGTGTACTGCGGGCTGTCGTATCAGTTCTAAAGGCTATTGTTTGGCAGGGTGTCTCCCTCCCCTCAAGGCTATTGTTCTGGGACGTCCCAGTAGGTACCGTAATTAATATTAGCCTAATTCTGTGTCCCATGATGTATGAAAAGAAAATAGGATTTCTCTTACCGTCTATGGACTGACACAGAATCTTCAATCTTGACAAAGTGGGTTATGTTCCTGCTCATAGGAGAAGACTAGCAGAATGTTGGATGTCTTAACATACGTTCCATTACCAGAGCTGAACAGCCCCGCCCAGGGGGCGGTCCCTCCGGACATAACTAGAGGTCGACCGATATATCGGCCGATATTTGCAGTTTTTTCATTAATTGGCATTGGCCGATTGTTAAAAAAAAAAAAAAAAGCCGATTTAAACTTCAGCGCAACTTGCAAATAGCTTCTGTAATAGAAGTCAATGCAAGTTGCCTGAGAAGTTTCCCGTGGAAGCGACTTCTCCCTCCTGGGCAGCCTGCTAAGTGTGAGGTGACATAAGATACAATATTTAAACTTCAAAGGACTGAACTCAGTGTGTGAGTTCTCAGTTTAACCATTTAAAGACTAAATCTTTTTTGACACTTGTTGCTTAAACAAGTAAAAATCCTGTATTTTCTGCTAGAAAATCACTTGGAACCCCCAAACATGTTTCTCTTATCGTCCATGGACTGACACAGCTGGATACTGTAAACGTGTGGGTATATGTCCCTGCTCGCAGGAGAGGATCTAGGCAGAATGTTAGATGTTAAAACATTCTAGAACAAACCAGAGCTGAACAGCCCTGCCCAGGGGGGCAGTCCCTCCGGACATTACCCTCCCACCTGCAGCTAGCAGACCTCAGTTTTTTTCTGCCTAGCAGAAGAAGACGTGGCTCTCAGGAGCCAGTCTCCTGGAAGATTTTACTTTTAAATTTTATTCCTTTGGGAATTTTATTTTATTTTTGAGACCTTCAATCAACTGTTGGCTGGGCAACAGGTTGGGTACACTAGTATCCTTGTAGTCTTCCCTGTCCGACCATCGAGCGTGCTGATCCTTGCCTTGTGTGCGTGCGACTCAGTTCACGACATGCCCCATGACTCCAGGGGTGGCCGGGTTGCTTTCATGCTCCCGCGGTCCTCTCAAGATTGAACAGTACTTGACTGACTATATCTCTCGCGGTGGACCGGGCTGACAGCTACGCTGTACGACTCTGTGATAGGTCTGTCTGAAACAAGCCAGTGGGTCCCTGAAATGGACGGGTAAGTAGTCTCTCCTACTGCAGGTGAGTACATGCTGGCTGTGTTTCTGTGTGTGGGGGGTTTCTCCCTGTCTCCCCCCTGTTATGCTGCTCTCTGCACCTGGTGCTGTGCTGTGGGGTGCTTGGGGGTCACTCTGGCCTGGCTGGGCGCTCATGTCTGCAGTTTTTTCTGGTGTGTGAGGCGATTTGTTGCGTGCGCCATTAGCGCTGTTTGAGGTGGTTATTGCGTGCGCCATTGGCGCGCATTAGAGCTTTGAATTTCGCGCTCGGCGGCCATCTTGGCGTTCAGTGGCGCAGTTATAGCTGCGGCCGGCGGCCATTTACTTGTGGCCGCCGCACATTTATTTCTGGCGGCGGCGCGAATCCCCTCACAATCTCCTCAGACTGAGCGGTCCTTAAGGGTTGGTGGGTCCTCCCGGGTATCCCCCTCCTCAGCGTAGCCAGTGGGTGGACTGTATATTCACTGTATAGTGTAGAAGGTCTCAGAGGGTGGCGTTATGGAGTCTGATACACCTGCTCTCCACACTTGCCTGGGGCAACTGGCAGTGCTGCACAGTTAAACATGTTCATATGTTTCCTGCACCTGCGGTCCTTATGGACCAGTTGTCAGCAGTCCTGGAATCATTCCTGTCAGAATGGAGCGGTGTGCGAGCAAAAGGAGCTATAAGCCCCCTCCCCCCACAAAAATTTTTACTGAAGGGGTGCTCTGAGTCAGATATGGGCCTAGCTACTATGCTCAGGACCCTAGCTCTGAATATTTAATATTTATGTACAGGACATTCCCTTGTGAGGAAGACTCCAGTTCTGTGTCAGTGAATGACAGGGCGCTTGTAAGTGATCTCATTGATGATGTGAGGAACACTCTCGGGCTGGAATTGCTGTGACAAGCTTTTCTTTTACACAGTTTCCTCACTGTTTTCCTCACGCTGCCTCAAGAGCAGCATGGATGAGGGAGGACTTTATTCATTTATGTATCTAGTCCCTGTGAGCCTTCTGTGTGATACCTGAGGTAACATTTCCCGCCATTTCCTGGGGAATGATTTGAGCTCTGACAGACACACACGGTCTGAGGATCAGAGGTTACCTGTTACCTGCATGCTGCTTCGGCAGCACAGTCAAGCAGGTTGGAATGATACAGAGAAGATTATGCGCCTCTGCGCCATAATTTAAACTCATCCTATACCTCTACACTGCATACATTCAGTGTATGTATGTGTTATTGGTCTCTGTGTCTGCGTGGCTGTCCCCACGTTCCAATGCTGTGTTTCAGTGCCATACATGATATAAACGTACAAAATATGTTTATGCACGACTCCAGATACATTTACAGTATATGTATGTATTATACTCTCTGGGTTGGCGGGGGCTCCGGTGTCCTCCCGCACTCTCATGGTATGTGCGCTTCGGCTCTCTGCACAGTATAGACATGTTCAATATGTTTATTGCACATACTATACATGTTTACAGTATGGGTATACTGTTTGCGTGGGGTTCCTCCGGGTACTCCGGTTTCCCCCCACGCTCCAATGGAAATGCACAGCATAAACATGTGCAATATGTTGATTCACATGCTATCATTCCTACACGGTATCTGTGTGCTGTCTGCGTGGAGTTCTTCCGAGTGTTCCGGTTTCCTCCCACGCGCTGAGGGTATGTGTGCCTTTGGCCTTCTGCACAGTTAAACATGTTCAATGTTTATCACGCATGCTATAATACCTACACGGTATGTGTAGGCAGTCTGTGTGGTTTTCCTCTGGGCACTCCGGTTCCCTCCCACACTCCATTGGTATGGGCGCTTCGGCGCTATGCACAGTCTAAATTTGTGCGATTGGATATCCACATACTAACATACCTACCCGGTATGTCTTTGCAGTCGGCGTGGGTTTCTGCCCACGCTACATGACATGCATGCCTTTGGTGCAATACACGATGTAAACATACACATTATGTTTATACACTACACTAAATACATTCACAGTAGTTGTAGGTATTGCATTCTCTGAGTATGCGTGGGGCACTTTGGTTCCTCCCACGCGCCAACGGTGTGTGCACTTTCGGTGCTATGCACATATGAGCTTGTGAAAAATGTTTAGCACACACACTATAATACCTACACGGTATGCGTATGCAATCAGCATGGGTTTCTGCCCATGCTACATGACATGCATGCCTTTGGTGCAATACACAGTGTAAACATACACATTATGTCTATACGCTACACTAAATACATTTTACAGTAGCTGTAGGTATTGCATTCTCTGAGTATGCGTGGGGTACTTCGGTTCCTTCCACGCGCCAACAGTGTGCGCACCTTCGGTGCTATGCACACATGGGCTTGTGCAAAATGTTTAGCACACATACTATAATGCCATACACGGTATGCGTATGCAGTCTGCATGGGTTTCATCTCCCCTGCGTTCCAATGGTGCGCGCATTCTCAGCGCTATGCACAGTATAAACATGTGCAATTTGTTTATTCGCAGGCTAACATACCTACACGGTTGTGTACGCAATCTGCGTGGCTGGTTTACGTCCAGGCCCCGATGATGTGCGCGCCTTTGTCGCTGGCACAGTATATACGTGTTTTAATAGGTTTATCCACAAATACTAAACTACATACGCCGTATGTGGTGGTATTATGCTCTTTGTGGCTTGGTGAGTTTCCTCCCACACTCCCCATTTGTGCGTTTGACGCGATACATAGTATAAACTATGTGTTTGCACAATCAGCACCTATCCATGGGTAGCTGCTGGATGGAGCATTGTCACAAGGATCCCTGGTTTCAGGGGTATCACTTTCCACCTGCTTTCAGTGGTGATCAGAAGCGCTGGCTTGGACTGTGTTCGCCAGGCTGGGGTTAGCGTTACGCCCGTTAGTGGCTGCGTCTCTGGCATTTTTTGTAGCTCAATGACTGGGCAAAAGCCTCTGCTTCATCCATCAGTCATCTAGCAGGTGCACTACAACTGCTTTAGCCTTTTAGGGTCTCTGTGCCCGGGGTAGGTTTGGGCCACCTGTGGAGGCTGAGGTACTAGTCCTCTGACCGAGTTTCTAGGGAAGTTCCGTCAAGTTGCCTTTATTGGCCAACATTTGAGGCACCCTGTACACTGGGGCCTCCCTTCTCCGATACATTTCGGAGTCTCTTTGGGATTTCCATACATCTCGCTGCAAGACGGTCCTGTCGGCCGTGTGCATTGCAGGCGAAGGGTCCTTGCATCCGGAGGTGTTTCCACCTTCTTTACCGGAGGTGGGGCACCGGAAGTGGACCTTGTGGCCTCTCGACTCACTCGCAAGTTGGCAAGATCGTGGTCAGGTCCAGGGACCCCTGGGCGGATGCGTCTGACGCGTTCGAAGCCTGTGGGGGCAGTATCGCCTGATGTATGCTTACCCTCCGCTACTGCTGTTGCCTCGCCGGCTTCGCAGAGTAGGGGCTGAGGCCATTCCAGTGCTCCGGAACGGCGACATTGGTACGCCGATCTACTTCGGCTAGTCGCAGACATTCCTGGCGACGGCCTATTGGGGTGGAACTTCTGTCTCATGATCCCATACTTCATCCTGCTTTACAGTCCTTGGCTTTAATGGCATGGCTGTTTAAAGCCAGGTGCTGAAGGACCGAGTTCTCTCGTATTTGGTCATCTCTTCTATGTTGTTGACACGGGAATCTTACTCCAGAAAGATAGCTCACCGTACCTGGAAGGCTTGCATCGTTTAGTGCGAGGAACTTGAGTGGCATCCTCTAATGTATTCCGTTCCCAGGATTTTGCTGTTCTTAACAGCGTGGTGTGACCCAAAAGCTGGCCTTGCATACCTTTTTTGAGGGTCGGATTTCGGCCCGGGCTGTCTTTTTCAACGACCGCTACTGGGCCATTCCTTGATTAGCACCTTTTGTGCAGGGGGTTCGCCATGTGATCCCCCCTGTCAAGCCTCTCCCTACTTGGGATCTGATTTTGATGCATCTCGGTTCTCCAAGAACATCTCTTTGAGAATATCAGAGAGATTCCTCTCTTGACCTTGTCCCGGAAGTTGGCCTTAGTGGCCATTGCTTCGGTTAGACGGGTGTCTGAGTTGGCGGCCTTGTCCGGCAAGTCGCCTTACTTGGTCCTCCATAAGGATATGTTGGTGTTGCGCCCACGACCATCCTTATTTTCTAAGGATGGTCTCGGCCTTCCACCTTAAGAAGGACATTGTTCTTCCGTCCTGGTGTCCTCACCCATCGCATCCCTGAGAGTTTGCGCTTCATACATTAAGATGGGTACAAGCCTTATGAGTGTACCTGTCTGCTACTGTTTCCATTCGGAAATATGTGTCTGGTCCAAAACAGGGCCGAGTGGTGTCGTCTGCCACCGTCTTTAGTTGGATCAGGCAGACTGTCATACAGGCCTATGCCCTTAAGGGGCGGGCGCCTCCCTTTCCGGTTGCGGCACATTCCACCAAGGCAATTGGTGCTTCCCCGGGCCTTCCGATATCAAGCGTCGGTTGCACAAGTGTGTGAGGCGACGACCTGGTCGTCCGTTCACACCTTTTCAAGATCTTATAAGGTTGATGTGGCTGCATCTTCGGATGCTCCCTTCGGCCGCAAAGCATTGCAGGCCGCTGTTTAATGTCGCAACTCCTCCGTTTGAGGAGCTCTGCTTGTTTGGAGTGAAGTTTTGGTTGTTCCTTTGCTACCGCTCCCACCCTTCTGATACTGCTTTGGGATGTCCCACACGTTTACAGTATCCAGCTGTGTCAGTCCATGGACGATGAGAGAAAATAGGATTTTTGTACTCACCGTAAAATCCATTTCTCTGACGTCCATGGACTGACACAGCACCCACCCTTCCTTTTTAAGGTTTGTACTGCTTTGTTACGAACTGAGGTCTGCTAGCTGCAGGTGGGAGGGTAATGTCCGGAGGGAACGCCCCCCTGGGCAGGGCTGTTCAGCTCTGGTTTGTTCTAGAATGTTTCTAACATCTAATATTCTGCCTAGATCTTCTCCTGCGAGCAGGGACATATACCCACACGTTTACAGTATCCAGCTGTGTCAGTCCATGGACGTCAGAGAAATGGATTTTACGGTGAGTACAAAAATCCTATTTTTTCTCTTATCCATGGACTGACACGGCGTCTGTTATTCACTGTACACGTGGGTTATGTCCCTGCTTGCAGGAGAAGACCTAGGCAGAATGTGAGATGTTGTTATACATACATTCTAAAAGCCAGAGTTGAACAGCCCCGCCCAGGGGGGCGGTCCCTCCGGACATAACCCACCCCCCTGCAGTCAGCAGACCTCAGTTTTTTTTTTTCCTGCCTAGCAGAAGGAGAAGACGTGGCTCTCTCAGGAGCCAGTCTCCTGGAAGATTTTACTTTAAATTTTTATTCCTTTTGGGAATTTTATTTTTGAGACCTTCAATCAACGGTCGGCTGGGCAACAGGTTGGGTACACTGGTATCCTCGTAGTCTTCCCTGTCCGACCATCGAGCGTGCTGATCCTCGCCTTGTGTGCGTGAGACTCGGTTCACGACATGCCCCATGACTCCAGGGGTGGCCGGGTTGCTTTCATGCTCCCACGGTCCTCTCAAGATTGAACAGTACCTGACTGTATCTCTCGCGGTGGACCGGGCCGACAGCTACGCAGTACTACTCCTGTGATAGGTCTGTCAGAAACACACCAGTGGGTCCCTCAGGGGACGGGTAAGTAGTCTCTCCTGCCTGCAGGTGAGTACAAAATGCTGTGTGTGTTTCTCTGTGGGGGATTTTCCCTGTCTTCTCCTGTGTTTTATTGTCACTCTCTGTCACCATTGCTGGTGCTGTGCTGTGTGGGGTGCCTGAGGGTCATACTGTCCTGGGGGGGGGGGGGCTCATGCTGGTCTGCATATCGCTGGGGGCTCTTTGTGTGTTTTTGGGGCCCGGGCGCCGTTTGGCGCTGTGTGCGGTTTTTTTATTTCAACTGCGCATGGTGGCCATTTTGCCGCGGATCGCCTTATTAAATTTCGGAAGCCATTTTCTTGTAGCCCGCGTGCTTTTCAGCACTAGTTTGGCCTCTATCGCAGCTGTAACAGCGCAAATCTCCTCACAATCTCCTCGCAGCTCTCTCGCGCTGACACAGCGCGGTACAGACAGCGGAACTGAGCAGTCCTGGTCCGGTCTGGTGAGTCCCCTGGGTGCCCCCTCCTCAGTCGGCACAGCCTGTGGGTGGACTTTTTTTATCTGAGGAGTCTCGGAGAGGGACAATATGGAGTCAGTGTCACCAGCTTCCCCTTACATGTCAGAGGCAACAGGCAGTGCTCCAGCACCTGCGGTCCCTATGGACCAGTTGTCGGCAGTCCTGGAATCATTTCTGACCAGAAGGGAAGCGGTGTGCGAGCGCAAGGGAGCAAAAAAGCACCCTCTCCCCACTTTATCTCCACAAGGGGGTGCGCTGATTCAGATATGGGCCTAGCCACTACCGCTCAGGACCCTAGCTCTGAATATTTTGATGGTTTAGAGCAGGACATTCCTTGTGAGGAAGACTCCAGTTCTGAGTCAGTAAATGACAGGGCGCTTGTTAGTGAACTCATTGATGCTGTGAGGGACACTCTCTCAAGCTGAATGCTGCGGATGCAGAACCTCAGGCGGATACAGTCTCCTTTGGTTCTTTTAAGGCCAGGCCTTCTATAAAGGTTTTTCCATATGTACCTTTCTTTGACCAGCTCATTGATGAGGTCTGGGTAAAGCCGCAGAAGACTTTCATGGTCCCGTGGCGTTTGTCTATCAGATACCCCTTTGAAGTTGCCCTACTTAAAAAGTGGGCTTCTCCCCCAGTGGTCGACCCTCCAGTCGCCCGTTTAAACAAGGCCACCACTCTCCCGATGGAGGGGACTCCTGCATTTAAGGACCCCACTGACAGGAGGTCAGAAATGGTGAGCAGAGCCATGTTTGCCTTGTTGGGATCTGCCCTACGGCCTGTGGTAGCCTTGTGTCTCGGACACTTACGGGCAAAAATTTTTGCACCAAACTGTACAGGAGCTTAATCTTCCTCCAGACACCATTGCTCTGGCCCACCAAATGGTGCAGAGCCTGGTTTATGTGTGCGACGCCACGTTGGACGCGGCCCCTTAATATCAAGGGCCTCTGTCTCGGTGGTGGTATTGTGTCTTATCTGGTTGAAATGCTGGTCTGCTGACCTAGCCTCTAAAGCTCCTGACGGATCTACCGCTTAAAGGTGGTAGGCTTTTCGGTGCTGCGCTGGATGACATCATCAAGGATGTCACGGGAGGTAAGAGCACTCTTCTTCCTCAGACTAGCAAGGGTAAGGAGGCCCGCCGTAAGCAGGGTCCTTCCTTTCAAGCAAAAAAGTTTTTTTTTTTCGTCAGTCAGTCCACTCCCAGACTGACAGCAGTGTGGCTGGTGGACACAAGCGCCCCTGGGTGAGTAAGCCAAACAAGCCGGCTCCCAAGCCCGCCTCCGCGTGAAGTCTTCGCAGGTTCACGGATCGGTGGACCTCCCAGATCTCTGACCGGTGGGTGTGCGAGGTGGTCACCTCAGGTTACAGGATAGAGTTCCGTTCCTAGCCCCCAGACAGATTCTTTCCCTCGAATCTTCCTCTCCTTCCTACCCGTCGGGCAGCCCTATTGGGGGCTGTTCAGGATTTGATCAGGTCCGGAGTGATTATGCCGGTTCCGTCACAGGAGAGGTTGCAGGGATTCTACTCAAATCTGTTGTCATCCCAAAAAAGGATGGGGTTCGGCCTATCTTGGACCTCAAGGCCCTGAATGCCTTTGTGAAGGTGCAAAAATTCCGCATGGAATCCATTCGCACGGTGATCGCTACACTCCATCAAGGGGATTTTTTGGCGGCCTTGGACATCAAGGACGCCTAGTTGCATGTTCCGATCTGCGCAAGTCACCAGAAGTTTCTGCGCTTGCGATGGGCGAAGTCCACTATCAATTTGTGGCTCTTCCTTTCGGCCTAGCCTCGGCACCGAGGGTGTTCACCAAGGTGCTTGCTCCGGTTCTAGCTTTGCTGAGACAGCGAGGCATTGCTATCGTGGGCTATCTGGACGATCTTCTAAGAGCAGAAGGTGGCTCAGAATTAGAAGACAGTGTGACTGTCGTCAGTCGGACCCTCAGGGACTTTGGGTGGCTCCTGAACATTCAGAAGTCAGTCCTGGTCCCGACTCGGCGTCTGGAGTATCTAGGTCTGATTCTGGACTCCTTGGAGGCAAAGGTATTCCTACCTCCGGGGAAGTTACTGACACTTCACTCTGCAGTGCGGGTGCTGACATCCCGAAAAATGGTCATCAATCCGTTTTTGCATGAGAGTCCTGGGACTCATGGTGGCCTCCTTCGAGGCCGTTCCGTATGCCCAATCACACACCAGGGCATTGCAGAAGGAGATCTTGCTCTCTTGGGACAAATCCCCGTTGTCTTTGGATCTTCCGATCCAGGTAAGTCACCTGGTCAGGGCGTCCCTGACATGGTGGTTGGGGTCCCCGGCTCTTCGGTCCGGGGAGTCGTTCCTCCCCATCCAATGGACGGTGTTCACTCCGGACGCCAGCCCGACGGGCTGGGGTGGAGTCTGGGGAGTCCTGTCGGCCCAAGGGCTTTGGACTCCGGACGAAGCCCGTTTACCGATCAATGTTCTGGAAATACGGGCCATCAGACTGCCTCTCCTCGTGGTCTGACAGATTACAGGATCGCTCCATCATGATCCAGTCGGACAACGCCACGGCGGTGGCGTATGTCAACCATCAAGGGGGGACTCGGAGCTCAGCTGCGGCTTCCGAAGTCTCCCGTATCCTGAAGGGGGCCAAAAGAAGCGTGCCGGCTCTGTCGGCCGTTTTACATTCCGGGCATAGACAATTGGCAGGCGGACTATCTGAGTCGCCAGACGCTGGACCAGGGAGAGTGGTCCTTGCACCCGGAGGTATTTCAACTCCTTTGCCGACGGTGGGGCACGCCTGATGTGGACCGATGGCCTCTCGACTCAATCGCAAGGTGTTGGGGTTTATGGCCAGATCCAGGGATCCTTGGGCAGATGCCTCGGATGCGTTGGTGGCCCCATGGGGTCATTATCACCTGATATACGTTTATCCTCTGCTGCAGTTGCTCCCTCGCCTGCTGCGCAGGGTGGCGACCGAGGGAATTCCGGTGATCCTCATTGCTCCGGATTGGCCTCGGCGTCACTGGTACGCCGATCTAGTACGTCTCGTCGCAGACGTTCCCTGGCGGTTGCCAATGAGGGAGGACCTTCTGTCTCAAGGTCCTATATTTCATCCTGCTTTACGGCATGGCTTTTGAAAGCCAGGTGTTGAGAGACCGAGGTCTCTCGGACTCGGTCATTTCAACCATTTTAAGGTCACGGAAGTCTTCCTCCAGAATGATCTATCACCGTACCTGGAAAGCTTACATCTCCATGTGCGAAGAGCTGGACTGGTGTCCTCGGACGTATTCCGTCCCTAGAATCCTGCGTTTTCTGCAGCGTGGAGTGGCCCAAAAGCTCGCTTTGCGTACCATTCAGGGTCAGATTTCGGCCTTGGCCGTCTTCTTTCAGCGACCACTAGCGGGTCATTCCTTGGTTAGCACTTCTGTGCTGGGGGTTCGCCATGTGCTCCCTCCTGTCAAGCCTCCCCCCCCCCCCGTGGGATCTGAATTGGTGCTCTCGGTTCTCCAGGAACCTTCCTTTGAGAATATCAGGGATATTCCCCTCTTGACTTTGTCTTAGAAGGTGGCCCTTTTAGTGGCAATTACTTCTGTTAGACGAGTGTCTGAGTTGGCGGCCTTGTCCTGCAAGTCGCCATATTTGGTCATCCATAAGGATAAGGCGGTGTTGCGTCCGACCTTCTTTTTTGCCAAAGGTGGTCTCGGCCTTTCACTAAAATGAGGACATTGTCCTCCCATCCTTGTGTCCTCACCCATCGCATCCCAGAGTTTGTGCTTCACACATTGGACGTGGTACTAGCCTTGCGGGTGTACCTGTCTGCTACTGCTTCTATTCAGAAGTCTGACTCACTGTTTGTAACTGTCTCTGGTCCAAAACAGGGCCAAGCGGCTTCGTCTGCCACCATTTCTAGGTGGATCAGACAGACCGTTATACAGGCCTATGCCCTCAAGCGGCGGGCACCTCCCCGTCCAGTCACGGCGCATTCCACCAGGGCAATTGGTGCTTCCTGTGCTTTCCGACATCAAATGTCGGTTGCACGAGTGTGCAAGGCAGCGACCTGGTCGTCTGTTCATACCTTTTCTACGTTTTATAAGGGTAATGTGGCTGCATCTTCGAATGCTTCCCTCGGCCGCAAGGTGTTGCAGGCCGCTGTTTAGAGTTGCAACTCCTCCGTTGAGGAGCTCTGCCTTGTTTGGAGTGAGGTTTTTTTGTTTTTCCATTTATACTGCTCCCATCCCTCTTGACACTGCTTTGGGACATCCCACGTGTACAGTGAATAAGAGACGCCGTGTCAGTCCATGGATAAGAGAAAATAGGATTTTTGTACTCACCGTAAAATCCCTTTCTCTGACATCCATGGACTGACATGGCATCCACCCTTCCTTTTAAAGTTGGTACTGGTTTGTTACGGGGGGCGGGGCTGTTCAACTCTGGCTTTTAGAATGTATGTATACCATCTCACATTCTGCCTAGGTCTTCTCCTGCAAGCAGGGACATAACCCACGTGTACAGTGAATAAGACGCCGCGTCAGTCCATGGATGTCAGAGAAAAAGGATTTTACGGTGAGTACAAAAATCCCATTTTTTTTTTTTTTGCAGAAATAAAATGGCGATTGTTGCAATATTTTATGTTGCACGGTATTTGCGCAGCGGTCTTTCAAACAATTTTTTGGGGAAAATTTTTTAGGAAAAAATACACTTTAACGAATAAAAAAAAAAAAAAAAAAGAAAACTAAACGGAAAAAGTTAGCCCATATTTTTTTTTCGTCCAAAAGTATTGATTACCTGTTTTTGTGTATTTAAGAGATCTATCTATCTATCTAATATATATATATATATATATATATATATATATATATATATATATATATATATATATATATATATATATATTTTATCTAAATTATACATACAAGTGCATTGATTGGAGGCTTGTTGTGTTTAAAATAAATGTTTACATTTTAAGAAATTTTCTGTATCACTTAGTGGAGTAATAATGGAACTTCCGCTTTTCAGAATCCTCCCCCCTCCGGTGTCACATTTGGCACCTTTCAGAGGGGAGTAGGGAGCAGATACCTGTGTAATCAATCCAGCATTTGTTGCTCCCTCTTCCAGGCTTAAATCACAGCAGTGACCTACGTCACATCTGGCGCCTGCTCCGCCCCCCGTCTTCTGGGAGACACACAGGTCCCAGAAGACAGCAGGGACCAGTGGGATTGCGCAGCGCGACTCACGCATGCACAGTAGGGAACCAGGAAGTGAAGCCGCAAGGCTTCACTTCCCGATTCCCTTATCGAAGATGGCGGCGCAGGAACCCAAGGGAGAGATCGGCTTCGGGTGCCGACATTGCGGGCGCCCAGGACAGTTAAGTGTCCATATTTTAAAAGTCAACAGCTGCAGTATTTGTAGCTGCTGACTTAAAAAAACATTTTTTTCCAGGAACTCCGCTGCTTTCACACTGGACCGTCATTCTAGCGGTGCTATTTGGCTGCTAGCCGTGTAGCGCCACTGCAGAAGTGCTTTGCAGGTGCTTCGGCAGTGATGCCAGTTCATTTCAATGGGCAGGAGTGGTGGAGGAGCGGTATACACCGCTCCAAAGATGCTTGCAGGATTTTTTTTAACGTCCTGCCAGCGCACTCGGGCTTTCACACTGAGACTGCAGGGGAGCCGTTTTGCAGGTACTTTACAGGCGCCATATTTATCCCAAAAGCACCTGAAAAACGCCCCAGTGTGAAAGGGGTCTAACTGTTAGATTTTATGAGATGAAGGGGGGGAAAAAAATAAAAAAAATCGGCCTAACATATCGGCCCAAAATCGGCATCATATATCGGCCATCGGCCGCCGCGATTTCTAAATATCTGCATCGGCCATTGAAAAACCCATATCGGTCGACCTCTAGACATAACCCTCCTACCTGCTGCCTCAGTTTTTTTCTGCCTAGCAGAGGAGAGGACATGGCTCTTTGGAGCCAGTCTCCTGAGAATTTTTTTTATTCCTTTTGAATCTTATTTTATTTTTGAGATTCTTCTATCAACAGTCGGCTGGGCAACAGGTTGGGTAGTTCGCTATCCTCGTAGTCTTCCCAGTCCGACCATCGAGCGTGCTGATCCTCGCTCAGCGTGAGATCAGGCCAAGACATACCCCATGGCTCCAGGGGTGGCCGGTGAGCTTTTGCTCCGAGGTCCACATATGACTGAACAGTTCTGCTGTATCTTTCACCGTGGACCGAGCCGATAGCTACTCAGTACTACACTGTGATAGGTCTGTCAGGAACACACCAGTGGGTCCTTCATGGATGGGTAAGTAGTTCCTCCTGCCTCCACAGGTGAGTACATGCTGTGTTCCTATGCTGTGTGGGGTTCCCCTGTCTCCCCCTTGTGTATTTTGCTACTCTCTCTCACCCAATCTAGCGATGCGCTGACTGGGGGTGCCTGGGGGTCTCTCTGTCCCGGTGGGGGTCCATAGGGGTTTGCATTGCGGTGTGGGCTGTTTTCTGTGTCGGTCTGGGCCTTGTGCGTGGCCTCGCTGTGGCGCACTTGTAATTGCGGCGGCCATTTTCTTGAAGCCGCACGCTCTTTTGTACTGGTTTGGCCTCTATTGCTGACTGGAATGGTGCGATTCTCCTCACTGTTCACTCGCGCTGGGAGCACAGCGCCGGCAGCAGAACCGAGCGGTCCTGACTGGGTTGGTGAGTCCCCTGGGTAACCCCCCACAGTCAGTGCAGCAGGAGGGTGGACTTTTTCTCTCAAATGACAAAGTCTCAGAGGGTGGTGGTATTATGGAGTCAGTGTCACCTGCTTCCCCATTTATGTCAGAGGCAACAGGCAGTGCTACGGCACCAGTTATGGGCCAGTTGTCGGCAGTCCTGGAATCATTTTGTTACCAGGATGTAAGCGGTGTGTGAGCGCAGGGGAGCTAAAAAGCGCCATTTCCAGGGGAGTGCTCAGGTTCAGATATGGGCAATGCTGCGGCACAGGACCCTAGCTCTGGATTTTTGGATTTTTTTTGACCAAGGACATTCCTTGTGAGGAAGACTCCTTATCTGGGTCAGTAAATGACAGGTTGCTTGTTTGTGAACTCATTGATGCTGTGAGGGACACTCTCAAGCTGGATGCTGCGGCTGAAGAACCTCTGGTGGATGCAATCTCATTTGGTTCATTTAAAGCTAATCATTCTTAAAAGGTTTTTCCCTATACACCTTTCTTTGACAAAATCATAGACCAGGTATGGGACAAACGCAAATGACCCTTGCGGTCTCGCATCTTCTGGCGGTTAGGTACCCCCTTTGAGGAGAGCCTGATTAAACAATGGGCCTCTCCTTCCGGTTGTCGACCCTCCGGTCGCCCGGCTGAATAAAGCCACGACTCTCCCGGTTGAGGGGACTTCTACCTTAAGGACCCTACTGATAGGAGGTCGGATGTGGTGGGCTGAGCCATGTTCACCATGCTGGGATCCGCGCTACGTCCTATTGTAGCGGCGACCCTGGTGTCTTAGACACTCACGGAATGGGCAAGGATTTTGCACCAGACTGTGCAGGAGCATCATCTTCCTCCGGATTGCGTTACACTGGCCGACCAAATGGTGCAGGACCTGGTGTATGTGTGTGATGCCACTATGGACGCTGTCCCCTTGATTTCTAGGACCTCCCAGTGTCTGCGGTGCTATGGCGTCCCCTTATCTGGTTGAAATGCTGGTCTGCTGACCTGGCCTCTAGGAAGCTCCTGACTGATTACCATTTTAAGGGCGTAAGAATATTTGGTGCTTCCCTAGATGACATCATTGAAAATGTCACGGGTGGTTAGAGCACCCTTCTTCCTCAGCCTACCAAGGCGAAGGAGCCGCGCCGTAAAGCGGGCCCTTCTTTTCTCACACAGAAGTGTTTGTTTTTTTCGTCAGTCAGAGCCCACGGGAAATTTCTCCCAGACTGAGTGCGGGTGGAGGACAGAAGCATCCCTGGGTTCGTATGCCGAACAAGACGGCTGACAAGCCCGCCACCGCATGAGGTCTTGCCCCTGCCCGACTCTGGGGTAGGGGGACGACTTTGCAGTTTCCCCGAATCGGTGGACCTCCCGGATCTCCCACCACTGGGTATGCGATGTGGTTACCTCGGGGTACAGGACAGGGTTTCTTCCCTGGCCACCAGACAGGTTATTTTTCTCAAATCTCTCTCTCCTATCAGCGCGTCGGGCTGCCCTATTGAGGGCTGTGCAGGACTTGCTGCGGTGCGGGGTGATTTTGCTGGTACGGTCAAAGGAGAGGTTTCAGGGATTTTATTCAAATCTTTTTGTGGTCACAAAGGACGGAGTCCATCCAATTCTGGACCTCAAGTCCTTAATGCCTTTGTTAAGGTTGGAAAATTCCGCATGGAATCCATTCGCTCTGTGATTGCTGCGCTCCACCCGGGGGATGTTCTGGCGTCCTTGGACTCGAGGACGCCTGCATGTCCCAATCTGCGCGGGTTACTGGAAGTTTCTGCGCTTTGCGATAGGCCACTATCGATTTGTCGCTCTTCCCTTCGGTTTAGCGTTAGCACTGTGGGTTTTCACCAAGGTGCTTGCACCGATTTCTAGCTTTGCTGGGACAGCGAGGCATTGCTGTCGTTGTTGGCTATCTGGCCGTTCTTCTGAGAGCAGACTCTGGCTTAGAATTGGAGGATTTTGTGTTGATAGCCAGTCAGGCCCTCTGTGACTCGGTTGGCTGCTGAACATTCAGTAGTCGGTCCTGGCTCCGACTCAGCATCTGGAGTACATAGGATTGATCCTGGACTCCTCGGAGGCGAGGGTCTTCCTACTATTAGACGAATTTACAGACTCTTCAGTCTGTGGTATGGGGTGCTGACGTCCCGCAAAATGGTCGTCTCTCCGTTTTTGCTACTCAGGGTGGCTTCCTTCGAGGCTGTAACGTATGCCCTTTTCTACACTCGAGCCTTACTAAAGGAGATCCTGTCCTGCTGGGGCAAGTCTCCATTATCTCTGGATCATCAGATCCAGGTGAGTCACCTGGTCAGGGCATTTCTGACATGGTGGCTGAGATCCCCGGCCCTTCGGTCAGGGAAGTCGTTCCTTCCTGTCCAGTGGACTGTGATCACGACGGACGCCAGTCTTTCGGACTGGGCTGGAGTCTGGGGAGTTCTATCAGCCCAAGGGCTTTGGACTTCGGATGAAATCCCGTCTGCAGATCACTGTCCTGGAATAATCAGACTGTGTCTCTTCTCGTTGTCGAAGAGACTACAAGGGCGCTCTGTCAGGATTCAGTCGGACAACGCCACGGCGGTGTCTCATGTTACCCATCAGGGGGGACCGCGGAGCTCGGCCGTAGCGTCTGAGACCGCTCATATTCTGAGGACTATCTGAAATGCCAGATGTTGGACCAGGGGGAATGGTCCTTACGTCCGGGGGTTTCAACTTCTTCGCCGGAGGTGAGGCACACCGGATGTGGACCTACTGGCCTCCTGACTCAATTGCAAGGTGTCGCTTGGTGGCCAGGTCCAAAGATCCATGGGCAAATGTGTTGCTGGCCCCGTGGAGTCGGTATCGGCTGATTTATGCCTTTTCTCCACTGAAGTTGCTTCCTCGACTACTTCGCAGGGTGGAGGCCGAGGGGATTCAGGTGATCCTCATCGCTCCAGATTGGCCTTGGCGTCCTTGGTACACCGGTCTTGTGCGCCTACTGGCAGAAGTTCCATGGCGACTACCGCTGCAGGACGACCTTCTGTGTCATGGTCCCATTCTTCATCCAGCTTTACAGTCGCTGGCTTTGACGGCATGGCTATTGAAGGCCAGGTGCTGAGGGACCGAAGTTTCCTTGGATTCGGTCATCTCGACCATGCTGAGGGCACGGAAATCTTCCTCCCAGGAAGATATACTACCGTACCTTGAAGGCCTACATTGATAGGTGCGAGGAGTTGGATTGGCGTCCACGGACGTATTCCGTTTTCAGGATCCTGCCTTTTTTACAGCGAGGAGTGGGGACCATAAGTTTGCTTTAAGGGTCATATTTCAGCTTTAGCTGTTTTTCTTTCAACGGCTGCTAGCGGGCCATTCTTGATTAGTACCTTAATGCAGGGGGGTTCGCCGTGTGCTTCCCCCTATTAAACCACCTCTTACTCCTTTTGGGATTTGGATTTGGTGCTCTCGGTTCTTCAAGAACCTCCCTTTGAAAACTTTAGAGGGATTCCTCACTTATCTTTATCTCAGAAGGTGGCTTTTCTAGTAGCCTTAACTTCTGTCAGCTAAGTTTTCTGAATTGGCGGCCTTGTCTTGCAAACCGCCATACTTGGTCCTCCATAAGGATGAGGCGGTGCTACGCCCGCAGTCTTATTTTCTCCAAAAGGTGGTCTCCACCTTACTGAGGACATTGTGTTTCCATCTTTATGTCCTTGTCCATCGCATCCCAGAGGGTTTGCGCTTCACACGTTAGACGTGGTACGTGATTTACGGGTGTACCTGTCTGCTACGGCTTCGTTTTGGAAGTCTGACTCGCTTTTTTGTGTCTGTGTTTGGTCCAAAACAGGGCCAAGCGGTTTCATCTGCCACCATTTTCTCGGTGGATCAGGCAGACCGTCATACAGGCCTATGTCCTTAAGGGGCGGGAGCCTCCCTTTCCGGTTGCGGCGCATTCAACCAGGGCAATTGGTGCTTCCTGGGCTTTCCGACCATCAAGCGTCTGTTGCACAAATGTGCAAGGCGTCGACCTGGTCGTCTGCACATACCTTTTCAAGGTTCTATAAGGTTGATGTGGCTGCATCTTTTGATGCTCCCTCGGCCGCAAGGTTTTGCAAGCGGCTGTTTAATGTTGCAACTCCTCCCTTGAGGAGCTCTGCTTGTTGGGGGTGAAGTTTGTTTTTTTCCTTGATACTGTTCCCACCCCTCGTTCTTTGACACTGCTTTGGGACGTCCCACTTTGTCAAGATTGAAGCTGCTGTGTCAGTCCATGGACGGTAAGAGAAAATAGGATTTTTTTTTTCTACTCACCGTAAAATCCTTTTCTCTGACGTCCATGGACTGAAACAGCACCCACCCCTCCTATTTTTAGGTTGTACTGCTTTTCTACGAACTGAGGCAGCTGGCTGCAGGTAGGAGGGTTATGTCTGGAGGGACCTACCCCTGGGCGGGGCTGTTCAGCTCTGGTAATGGAATGTATGTTAGGAGAAGACTAGGCAGAATGTTAGATGTTTTAACATGCATCCCATTACCAGAGCTGAAGCCCAGGAGGCGGTACCTCCGGACATAACCCTCCTACCTGCAGCCAGCTGCCTCAGTTTGTAGTAAAGCAGTACTAACTTAAAGAAAGGAGGGGTGGGTGCTGTCAGTCCATGGACGTCAGAGAAAAGGATTTTACGGTGAGTACAAAAAAATCCTATTAAGACGATTTATACGTCCCATAAGGTTCAGAGGCAAGGAGGCCCATGAGGCGCACCTCGTTCCGAAGCTGGTATAGGACCGGTTGCAGATTGAGGTCTATGTAGCTAGCTGGATACCCAAGTACTTAAACTGATCCACCCAGAGTAAGGGTGCTCGGACCTGAGGGTCTATGGGGGGAATATGACCGACTTGGACCAATTAATGCGTATGCCCGAGAACCTACCGAATGTATCAAATATCTCCAGTGCCGCTGTCAGTGACTCGCCAGCGTCCTGCAGATACAATAGGGCGTCGTCCGCATATAAATAAATTTTCTCCTCTACAGATCCCACCTTCAGTCCTCTAACCCTGTCTGAGTTCCTAATCAAAATCGCCAGGGGCTCAAGTGCAAATAAGGCCTGGGGTGGGGGCAGCCCTGCTGTGTACCTCTCTGCAACGAGAAGGATGCCGACAATCTGTCACTGGTTCGGATACAGGCCGAGGGAGCCCGGTAAAGCATATGTAGCCATTGGAGAAACCTTGGACCGAACCCGAACCGGCGTAGTACTTCACACAGAAAGACCCACTGAGTCAAACGCCTTCTCGGCGTCCCTTCTACATATTTTTGGTAAAAAAAATCGCAATAAGCGTATATTGATTTGCGCAAAAGTTAAAGCTTCTACAAAATAGGGGGTCGTTTTTATGGCATTTTTATTATGATTTTTTTTTTTTACTAGTAATGGCTGCGGTCTGCAATTTTTTTTTTTTATTGGGACTATTGCGGCGGACAAATTGGAGATTTGACACATTTTTGGAACCATTCACATTTTGTACAGCGATTTAGTGCTATAAAAATGCACTGATTACTGTATAAATGTCACTGGCAGGGAAGGGGTTAACACTAGGGGGCGATCAAGGGGTTAACTGTGTTCCCTCACTGTGTTCTTACTGTAGGGGATGGGACTTACTAGGGGGAGAGATCGGTGTTCATACTTTGTATGAACACACGATCAGTCTCTTCTCCCCTAAGAGAACCGGGATCTGCGTTTACACAGCCGCAGAAGGACACAGGGGACAGTCGGGGCAATCAGTTCAGGCAGTTACAAGCACCAATCTCCCTGTATACCTTTCAATAAAACAGCTGAAAGCTGCGGGGGAGAGGAGGAAAAGCGGCTGTCAGCTGCTTTATTAAAAGGTGTACAGGGAGGATTAGTGCTTGTAACTGCCCGCACTGATCTTCTTTGAAGCTGCCTGGCCCTCCCTGCTACGCTGAGGATGTAGGTATCGAGTCAAGTATATGCTTGGTATCGGCGCTGATGCCAATACTAGTATCGGTGCAACCCTACTCTCAATTTAACATCAAATATTTTTGTAGTACCCTTCAGACAAATGATAGCTTCTGACATTAGGAACCTAAAAAATCAGAATATTCGAAGAAGCTGGGGATGTTATTTAAGGGGTTTTAGAAATGGAACAAAAACAGTGATAGACCGGCAGATCAGGGAAGTGGTAATCCTCTGTAAATCTGATTGAGGCTGAAATTAAACAGATCTTGGGGGACTGAGACTGTTTTAAAATATTGAGGGGAGATTAACCTAAAAGTTACCTTACAGTGGAACTGAATGCAAAAATAGAAATATACTTACCTGCCTGTTCGCAATCCCCTGCAGAATATATACTGGGCTGCACATGCACAGCTCAGTTTACATTCTGGCACACTGCTAGTGTGCAAGGATGGATGCAATTCTGTGCTGACCAATCAAAATGGCTGAAGATCAGCACCCGTAAGAACTCGGAGAGGATGCCGGTGAAGGACCTCACTGGCGTCTGACCTTTTTAAAGATTAGGTGAGTATTTTTGTCCCTTTTTTACTTTAACTCCTTTTTAAAGCGGAACTATTTTAGGTGAAATGCCTTACAGCATCTGCTTGTAGGATTCCTACAATATATTGCCTAAAATACATGAGAACTTGGAGAATCCCCCAGTAAGACCTGTCATAAGTAGAATAGAATCTTTACAGTCGAGATAGGGCGAAAACATTGTTTTTAATCTACATCTATTCTCTGTTAAACTGCTTTCTTGTTACAACTGTTGTGGTCTATTTATATTCTAATGTTCAACATTGATTGTAAGCAGCAAGATGGGCATTTGGGGGAAGTAACAAAGGGTCAGGCTGATTTTATTCTTGCGTCTTCATTTTGCTATGCTGAAGATTTTTTTTGGTATGACCGTGAATTTTATTTTGCCGCTCAAAGAACTTGCAATAGGGGCAACATGTACTCTGGGCCTTGCAAGCTTATTCATGGCAACATGAGAAAATGTATAATGCTAATTGTGTGGAAGGTGGTTTATAGAGTGTCTGTCTGTTTTTTTTTTTTTTTGGGATGTGGGATGTCCCTTAACAGGTTTTAGTCCAGATTATTGACAATAATTTTGGTATACAGTTTAAAGGTAAAAATTAAATCAACATTTTAGACCTGACCGTCTTTGAAGATGAGTGAGAAATCTGTACCAAGAAATTTAAATCTGCAGACCAGAATGGACACATTTCAATCTCTAGCTGTCACCAGCTTAGGTGGACCAAGTACAGTGCATCCGCAAAGTATTCACTAGGGATGCACTGATACCGATACTGGTATCGGTGCCGATACTAGCCATTTTAGCGAGTACCGGTACTCGCTAAAATGCTCCGATACCAGAAGTGATGTTGCCGTGAGCGGACCGCCTCCTCCTCCCCCCTGGACATTGCCATCCACGCTGCTTCCTCCTTAGGATGATTAGCATTCGTGGGTAGAGAAGGAGGAGCGGCAATGCAGAGGGCTGGAGAGGCAGAGTTCCGATCGTAGCCGAGAGCCAGGGGAAACAGATTCCGATGGGGAAACCATTCTCGGCACAACACCTGGCTTCCTGTCCTAACAGCCCACCAGCATGTCTCCACACTGCACACCTCCCTCCTCCAGCTCTGACTCCTAGCCACACAGAGCACTGGATCCGGGTTCTCCCTGAAGCTGAGGCATAGAACAGGTATGTGAAGACACTGTACAACGGTATCCTATCCTGTTGTACTGAGCAGCAGGGCTCTCTTCCTCCTCCGTGCAGTCCCTAACTGTCTCTTGTACCATACCTGCAGTCCCTAACTGTCTCCTGTACCATGCCATTGCCTGCAGTCCCTGTCTCCTGTACCATGCCATTGCCTGCAGTCCCTGTCTCCTGTACCATGCCATTGCCTGCAGTCCCTGTCTCCTGTACCATGCCATTGCCTGCAGTCCCTGTCTCCTGTACCATGCCATTGCCTGCAGTCCCTGTCTCCTGTACCATGCCATTGCCTGCAGTCCCTGTCTCCTGTACCATGCCATTGCCTGCAGTCCCTGTCTCCTGTACCATGCCATTGCCTGCAGTCCCTGTCTCCTGTACCATGCCATTGCCTGCAGTCCCTGTCTCCTGTACCATGCCATTGCCTGCAGTCCCTAACTTTCTCCTGTACCATGCCACTGCCTGCAGTCCCTAACTTTCTCCTGTACCATGCCACTGCCTGCAGTCCCTAACTTTCTCCTGTACCATGCCACTGCCTGCAGTCCCTAACTTTCTCCTGTACCATGCCATTGCCTGCAGTCCCTGTCTCCTTTACCATGCCATTGCCTGTAGTCCCTAACTGTCTCCTTTACCATGCCTACAGTCACTTCTGCCTGTTTCCTCCTCCTTCCCTCTACCAGCTGTCACCCCTGCCTCCATGTTTCCCAATAACCCTCCTATTCCCATCCTCTCTCCCCCCCCCCCCCCCACAACCCTTTCCATCCCAACTCTCCCACCCCACAATCCCTATTTCACCCCACCCTCAACTACCGCAACCTCCCAAACCACACCTTTTCCTAGGCGATGGTTATCGGTAATTGGTATCGGCGAGTACATGATGTCAAGTATCGGTACTCGTACTCAGTGTCAAAAGTGGCATCGGTGCATCCCTAGTATTCACAGCACTTAATTTTTTCCACATTTTGTTGTTACAGCCTTATTCCAAAATGGAATAAATACATTATTTTCCTCAAAATTCTACAAACAATATCCCATAATGACAACGTAAAAGAAGTTTGTTTAAAATCTTTGCAAATTAAAAAATAAATAAAAAATCACATGTACATACGAATTCATAACCTTTGCCATGACACTCCAAAATTGAGCTCAGGCGCATCCTGTTTCCACGGATCATCCTTGATGTTTCTAAAACTTCATTGGAGTCCACCCGTGGTAAATTCAGTTGATTGGACATGATTTGGAAAGGCACACACCTGTCTATATAAGGTCCCACAGTTAACAGGGCAAGTCAAAACACAAACCAAGCCATGAAGTCCATGGGATTGTCTGTAGACCTCAGACAGGATTGCATTGAGGCACAGATTTGGGAGAAGGTGGAGAAAAATGTCAGCAGCACTGAAGGTCCCAATGAGTACAGTGGCCTCCATCATCCTTAAGCCCAGGTTCACACTGGGCTGCAGGGGGGAAGCCATGCGAGTTCAGCTGAACTCGCACGATTTCACTCCCGCTGGCAGTCCCGATTTCGGCCGCGATTACAGAGACATCTGTGCAGGTTTCTGCACAGATGTCAATGTAAATCGGGTGCCGAAATCGCAAATAGTAGTACAGAAAGGACTTTTTGAAATCGGTGCAGCGCCGCACCTGTTAGGATGGTGTCATTGCTGGCAAATGCCGCCGATTTGACATGTCAAATCGCATGTCAAATTGCACCAGTGTGAACCAGGGCTAAATGGAAGAAGTTTGGAACCACCAGGACTCTTTCTAGAGCAGGCCGCCCAGCCAAACTAAGCTATCTGGGGAGAAGAACAATGAAAAAGTTCAATGCACATATAAATGGTGCTCCCACAATCTTGGAATAAACAAGTGAAGTGAAGATGGCAACCACCGATATAGAAGAGGCTTACCGGAATCAGTGGACCCCAAAAAACATACGTTTAAAGGGTCAACTAAGCATGGTATGTACCACTATAATAATAATGAACAGACGTCAGACCTGAATCCACGGAATCGGCAGACAGACTAACCTGATCAACAGGTTAGTCTGTCTGCCGATTCAGGTCTGTCTGACGTCTGTTTATTATTATTATGCATTAGAAACGCACATGCTTCTTAAAAACATGCCAAAATGGTAAGCACTTGGCGGCAGCAGCTCACCCTCCTGCATTTGTCTGTCGTGAGATACTGTTTGGGAACTACAGCAGAGGATTCAGCCTTATAGTGGTACATACCATGCTTAGTTGACCCTTTAAACGTATGTTTCTCTTATCGTCCATGGACTGACACAGCCTCTCTTACACTTTACACGTGGGTTATGTCCCTGCTTGCAGGAGAAGACCTAGGCAGAATGTGAAAGGTTATACATACATTCTAAAAAGCCAGAGCTCAACAACCCCACCTTGGGGGGTGGTCCCTCCGGACATAACCCTCCCACTGCAGTCAGCAGACCTCAGTTTATTTCTGCCTAGCAGAAGAAGACGTGGCTCTCGGGAGCCAGTCTCCTGGAAGATTTTATTTTTAAATTTTATTCCTTTGGGAATTTTATTTTATTTTTGAGACCTTCAATCAACTGTTGGCTGGGCAACAGGTTGGGTACACTGGTATCCTCGTAGTCTTCCCTGTCCGACCATCGAGCGCACTGATCCTCACCTTGTGTGCGTGAGACTCTGTTCACGACATGCCCCATGACTCCAGGGGTGGCCGGGTTGCTTTTATGCTCCTGCAGTCCTCTCAAGATTGAACAGTACCTGTCTGTATCTTTCGCGGTGGACCGGGCCGATGGCTACTCAGTACTACTCTGTGATAGGTCTGTCTGAAACAAGCCAGTGGGTCCCTCTGGGACCGGTAAGTAGTCTCTCCTGCTGCAGGTGAGTACATGCTGGCTGTGTTTCTTTATTTGGGGGGTTTCTCCCTGTCTCCCCCCTGTTGTGCTGCTCTCTTCACCCTGTACTGGTGCTGTGCTGTGTGGGGGTACTTGGGGGTTGCTCTGGCCTGGCGGGGGGCGCTCATGTCTGTGTAGTGGGTGGACTCTGGGAGAGGAGCAGTGTTCTGGTGTGAGAGTGTTTGGAGACTTCATTGCGTGCGCCATTAGCGCTGTGTGGTGATTTTAAAAAATGCGCTCGTCTGCCATCTTGCCGTGGATCAATGGCGCAGTAATACATGCGGCCGGCGGCCATTTTCTTGAAGGCACTTTCACTTTCGGTTTCGGCCTCTATCGGCGCTGCTGCGGTGTGAATCTCTTCACATCTCAAGGCTTCACTCGCGCTGCAGCGCGGTTTCATACAGCAGAACTGAGCGGTCCTTAAGGGTTGGTGAGTCCTCTGGGTATCCCCTCAGCCTCAGCGCAGCCAGTGGGTGGACTGTATTATTCACTGTAATAGTGTATAAGGTCTCAGAGGGGTGGCAGTATGGAGTCTGGTTCACCTGCTTCTCCACACTTGTCAGAGGCAACTGGCAGTACTCCTGCACCTGTGGTCCCTATGGACTAGTTGTCGGCAGTCCTGGAATCATCCTTGTCAGGATGGAAGCGGTGTGCGAGCGCAAGGGAGCTGTAAAGCGCCCCCTCCCCACACATTCTCCTGTAGGGGAGTGCTCTGTCTCAGATATGGGCCTAGCTACTGCTGCTCAGGACCCTAGCTCCTGAGGATTTTCATGTTTTTGAACAGGACATTCCTTGTGAGGTAGACCCCAGTTCTGAATAACTGACAGCGTGCTTGTAAGTGAACTCATTGATGCTGTGAGGGACACTCTCAAGCTGAATGTTGAGGCTGAGGAACCTTAGGTGGAAGCGGTCTCCTTCTGTTCCTTTTAAAGCTGTTTCTTCAAAAAAGGTCTTTCCATATGTGCCTTTTTTGATGCATTCATTGACCAAGCCTGGGATAAGCCGCAGAAGACTTTGACGGTCCTGCGGCGCCTAGCCTTAAGGTACCACTTTTGAGGAGGACCTGGTTAAAAAGTGGGCTCTCCCCCCAGTGGTTGACCCCCCGGTCGCCCATTTGAATAAGGCTACCACACTCCCAATGAAAGGGATTCCTGCATTTAAGGATCCCACTGACAGGAGGTCAGAGGTGGTGAGTAGAACTATGTTTACCTTATTGGGGTCTGCCTTACGCCCTATAGTGGCGGCGACACTTGTGTCTCAGACACTCGCAGTATGGGCAAAGATTTTGCACCAGACAGTACAGGAGCATAATCTCCCTCCTGAGACCATTGTCCTGGCTCACCAACTTGTGCAGGGTTTAGTCTCTGTGTGCGATGCGACTTTGGATGTGGCCCCTTTAATATCTGGAGTCTCTATCTCTGCTGTGGTGCTGCGTCGCCTTATCTGGCTGAAATGCTGGTCGGCCGACCTAGCTTTCAAAAATCTTCTGGCTGACTTGCTCTTTAAGGGCGGTAGACTGTTTGGGGCCACCCTGGATGACATTATTATGGATGAGGAAGGAAGGTGCTCTTACCCCCTGTGACAGTCTAAGAAAAAGGAGCCCCACCGTAGGCCGGGCCCTTCCTTTCCGGCGAAGAAGATTTTTCATCAGTCAGAATCCACGGGTAAGCCCGCCCAGACTGAAAAGTGCGGCTGGGGGACATAAGCGTCCCTGGGTGCGTAAGCCTACCAAGCAAGCTCCCAAGCCCGCCGCGGCATGAAGTCTTGCTCCTGCCCGCCTCTGGGGTAGGGGGACGTCTTTGCAGGTTCACGGTTCGGTGGACCTCCCGGATCTCCGACCGGTGTGTGTGTGCGAGGTGGTCACCTCAGGATACAGGATAGAGTTCCGTTCCTGGCCCCCAGACAGATTCTTTCCCTCAAATCTCCCTCTCCTTCCGGCCTGTCGGGCGGCCCTCTTAGGGGCCGTACAGGATTGATCAGGTCCGGTGTGATTGTGCCAGTTCCATCACAGGAGGTTTCAGGGGTTCTACTCGTATCGGTTTGTAGTCCCAAAAAAGGAGGGGGTTCGGCCAATCCTGGACCTCAAGGCCCTGAATGCCTTTGTGAAGGTGCAAAAGTTCCGCATGGAATCCATTTGCAAGGTGATCGCTACACTCCAAGGGGATTTTTCCCTCAGTCATCTTCCAGGACGGCTTACAGAGATAGGCTCCTCCCACCTAGCACAGGAAACACGATCCACATCATAAAAAGCACTGCACATGCATCAGCTCCTCAGTATTTTTGTTTCCTCAGGCCAGACAGGAACTAAAACCAAACGGATGTTTGTTATTTTCGCGGGCCTTCATGCTAGATGGAAGGGGCCTCCCGATGTCCATACCCAGTGCAACAGGGGTAGTTCTCCTGGGGTATGAGTCCGTTTGGGCCATCCAGAGACCTGAAGGAAGCGGTCTGGGGTGAAAATAAGGGACCCCCTCTCCCGATTTATGGCTGTATCCTTAGTGAGGTTGCCTTAGAGGAGTGGAGGAGGTGATCCAGTGGGTCCATCCGGAATGGCACAGCAGGGTGGTCTCCTAGTGGAGCCATAGGCCGCCGCATGGTCAGGCTGCCTCTTTTTCTGCCGTTTCAAGTGATCCCCATGTTACAGGGCTTCTCTATCCCCAGCATGTGGTGCTGGTGGTGCAGCGTAAAGAGGTAGCTACTGGCTCCAGAAAGGACGACGGCAATCTTGGACACCCAGACGCCAGGAACTGAAGCCCTAGCTAGGGTATCCGAGGATAAACAGGCGCGCTGTGCCATAGGGCGGCGTCGGATCCACAGCGCCGCCCTGGATTCTCCACACCTCCCGAAATAGAGGCCTAAATAACAGGCTTCCAAGCAACATGGGTGAAAACAAACACATGTCCACCGCCCTCATCTATAGCTGGCCATAACAGTAAGCAGCATTGGAAGGCTAAAGCAGATAACAACAAAGGCCTGGGGAATGCCCAGGAAAAAACCAAGCATACTTACCGACCAGCTATCTGACAACCAATTAACCTGTCTAACAGTATGCGTTAAAAACAGGGGTTTGTCCGCACGCATTTGCAAACGCATGCGTGAGCCACAGAGCCACGCCAAGGCCCCCTGGAATCTGTGGTCCTACACTAACTGTGAGTGTCCCCACAATGGAGGCACATGCATTCTGATGGTTAGATGAGGACAGGTGGACTGAAGGGGAGCCACCCCTCCTTAAAGGTACAGGAGCACACCAAACACCCAGCATAGCACAATGGCAGCAAAGGTGTTGGTGCACTGCTAGACCAATACAAGCACCACAGGTGAAAACAAACACATGTCCACCGCCCTCATCTATAGCTGGCCATAACAGTAAGCAGCATTGGAAGGCTAAAGCAGATAACAACAAAGGCCTGGGGAATGCCCAGGAAAAAACCAAGCATACTTACCGACCAGCTAGCTGACAACCAATTAACCTGTCTAACAGTATGCGTTAAAAACAGGGGTTTGTCCGCACGCATTTGCAAACGCATGCGTGAGCCACAGAGCCACGCCAAGGCCCCCTGGAATCTGTGGTCCTACACTAACTGTGAGTGTCCCCACAATGGAGGCACATGCATTCTGATGGTTAGATGAGGACAGGTGGACTGAAGGGGAGCCACCCCTCCTCCTTAAAGGTACAGGAGCACACCAAACACCCAGCATAGCACAATGGCAGCAAAGGTGTTGGTGCACTGCTGGACCAATACAAGCACCACAGGTGAAAACAAACACATGTCCACCGCCCTCATCTATAGCTGGCCATAACAGTAAGCAGCATTGGAAGGCTAAAGCAGATAACAACAAAGGCCTGGGGAATGCCCAGGAAAAAACCAAGCATACTTACCGACCAGCTAGCTGACAACCAATTAACCTGTCTAACAGTATGCGTTAAAAACAGGGGTTTGTCCGCACGCATTTGCAAACGCATGCGTGAGCCACAGAGCCACGCCAAGGCCCCCTGGAATCTGTGGTCCTACACTAACTGTGAGTGTCCCCACAATGGAGGCACATGCATTCTGATGGTTAGATGAGGACAGGTGGACTGAAGGGGAGCCACCCCTCCTTAAAGGTACAGGAGCACACCAAACACCCAGCATAGCACAATGGCAGCAAAGGTGTTGGTGCACTGCTGGACCAATACAAGCACCACAGGTGAAAACAAACACATGTCCACCGCCCTCATCTATAGCTGGCCATAACAGTAAGCAGCATTGGAAGGCTAAAGCAGATAACAACAAAGGCCCGGGGAATGCCCAGGAAAAAACCAAGCATACTTACCGACCAGCTAGCTGACAACCAATTAACCTGTCTAACAGTATGCGTTAAAAACAGGGGTTTGTCCGCATGCATTTGCAAACGCATGCGTGAGCCACAGAGCCACGCCAAGGCCCCCTGGAATCTGTGGTCCTACACTAACTGTGAGTGTCCCCACAATGGAGGCACATGCATTCTGATGGTTAGATGAGGACAGGTGGACTGAAGGGGAGCCACCCCTCCTTAAAGGTACAGGAGCACACCAAACACCCAGCATAGCACAATGGCAGCAAAGGTGTTGGTGCACTGCTGGACCAATACAAGCACCACAGGTGAAAACAAACACATGTCCACCGCCCTCATCTATAGCTGGCCATAACAGTAAGCAGCATTGGAAGGCTAAAGCAAGGCTCCAAGCAACATGGAGATACCAATCAATGGAAGCAGCGCCATCTGTTGATGCAGGCCCTAAGGTAAGAAAATAGGGGGCAGACTGCTCTCTCCCTTTTCTTATCCTCCTGTGGTGGGGGCACAGGGGGGTGTTATGTTTTTTCCAGAGCCGGTTTATTGTGTATGCTTAGGGTGGACAGGTGTCACACATACTAGCATAGGCTCTGGTGGTGGGTACTTTTTAAAAAAATTCCTAGATTAGAATTTTGTTATCCACAGGGTGTTTTTCTGTTAACGGGTATTTACTTCAGTGGAAGTAATGGGCTGGCACTTGTCTTTTGATTCATTACTGAACAAAGCCCACAAGCCCAAAGATAACAAAACGGAGACACCCAGAAAAAGGTGCCCGATGTGCACCAAGAAAATGCCTCATGGGTGGAAGAAAGGTGCATGTCAGAACTGTATAGTTTTGGTAACAGACACTGACCAGGTGGTCAGGGCTACAAGCTCCATGCACTGTTTCACACAGAGAAGATGATGGGAAAACATTTTTCTCATCGTCTATGGACTGACACAGCTGTCATACTGATTACGTGTGGGTATATGTCCCTGCTTGCAGGAGAAGACCTAGGCAGAATGTTAGATGTTAAAACATTCTAGAACAAACCAGAGCTGAACAGCCCCGCCCAGGGGGGCGGTCCCTCCGGACATTACCCTCCCACCTGCAGCTAGCAGACCTCATTTTTTTTCCTGCCTAGCAGAAGAAGACGTGGCTCTCTCAGGAGCCAGTCTCCTGGCAGATTTTACTTTTACATTTTTATTCCTTTGGGAATTTTTTTTTTTCCCATCAAACATAGCTTTATTAAAATAGAAAACATAGTTACACGTTCAAACTGTACATGACGGGTATACAACTTAGTCAGTGACAAAGATATCTTGACATGACTTTCCTATACAACGTACCTGGGGTCATGGGGCCCTCCAGTGGCCTACATGTATATTGCAGCATAGAAAGGAATACGGTCAGTACCATTGACATCATAGATATTACATAATTGTATGTTCCCACATTACTCAGTGGTTTCAGATGCCCGAAGCCACTTATCCCAAATGTTGTCGTATTTTGCGGGGCAGCCTCTGAGAGTACACCAACTTTTTATAAGGAAGAGTAGCATTGACCTCCGCTATCCAATGTGAGAGCCTCGGTGGTTCTGCCCTCATCCACACTCTAGCAATAACCTTCCTTGCGGAAAACAATGTTTCGTGGAGAAATAATTCTTATGAATTTATTAAGGTCCGGATCAGGAAAAATTCCTAATAGGCATAGTTTAGGCTGCAATGTGACAGGGGAGCCCATGACATCATGTAGGAACCTGACAACCTGGGACCAGTATGCCTGTATTTTGGGGCAGCGCCAGAGAAGATGGAAAAAGGTGCCCGGGGCCAGACCACACATGGGACACATATTGGACTGCTCCGGCCTATATCTGGAGACCACGAGCGGAGTGAGGTATGCCCTATTGACTATAAAAATTTGTGTTAGGCGATCGGACAATTTAGGGGAGACTAACTTACAAGTGTCCAAAGCATCACTCCACTCATCGTCCCCCACAGACCCCAGGTCCTCCTCCCACCTGGTCTTCACTGCATAGACGGAAACAGTCGCCTGCGGGAGTGTAAGCATACAGTAAAATTGCGAGATCAATTTTTTGGGGTCCGGGCACTTTACTGCTGCCATCAGTGGGTTGCCAGTTATGGGGGCATCATCCGGCAGGAATTGCGCCCGATAGGCGTGACGGAGCTGTAGATATCTAAACGACATGTGGTTTGGGAGATCAAACTCAGTTTTGAGCCTATTGAAGGTTTTGAGTGAACCATTGTGTACTATATGTTTCAGGTAGAGTATCCCCCTAGAGCTCCAGAGTTCACAGTCAGGGATGGAGAGGAATTCCGATAAGGCCACATTATGCCATAGGGGAGTGTAGTCATTTATTGTAGGTATGTTAAGCCTAGTGGAGGCTATATCCCATATCTTTCTATAGTGGTAAATCAAGGATTTGCGTTCAGTAGGGCCATTAATACCCCCTCCCTTGCCTGCGATAATCGCCATGGGATCTCCTTGAATCTGGGCCCACCTTGGACACAGCAAGCAAAGGAACCTCCCCATATCCGACTTGTCTATATGGAAAAGTTGCGACAATTGGGCTGCCAGGTAGTATAGACTAAAGTCAGGTAGGGCTGTACCAGCTAGATCAGTGGGATTTTTAAGCTTCTGCCAGGGGAGTTTGTGTCTACTACTACCCCAAATAAACGGCTTCAGCAGTGACTCTATCTGTTTTAAAGTGTCTGAGTATCAGGTAGACAGGAGTATGCCATAGCACATAGAGGATTTTGGGCAGAAGTACCATCTTTACAAGGTTTATCCAGCCCATCACTCCCAAGGGCAGTCTCGCCCAAATCTGAGTCTTGTGTTTTAAGCATGCTATATAGTGGAACTATATTAAGCGGGATATAGTCTGCCGGGTCTCGGGTGGTCTGTATACCTAGGTATTTGATAGTGTCTACTCTCTGAAGGGGGAGCAGAGCTCTGTCTGCGGGTGGCGGGAAGCTGTCCAAAGGTAGTATTTGGGATTTATCCCAGTTGATGCGGAGTCCTGAGAACACTCCAAACCGGTCTATCAGGTTCAGAGCTGTCGGGAGAATTGGTTGAGTTGTCTAAATACAAGAGGGTATCATCAGCATAAGTGCTAATGGTTTCCGTCACGCCTCTTTTACTGAGCCCCACTATCCCAGGATGGGCGCGTATAGCGATTGCCAGTGGTTCCGCCGCCAGCGCATAAAGCAGTGGCGACAGAGGGCATCCCTGCCTGGTGCCCCTGAAGAGCTGAAAGCGCTCCGAGGGCCACCCATTAGCCACTACCCGCGCCACCGGGGCTTGGTATAGGAGTTGCACCCATTTTATAAAGTTTGGGCCTAGGCCAAATTTTTCCAGGCATGTCCATAGGTACCCGCATTTGACGGAGTCGAAGGCCTTTGCCGTATCCAAGGCTACTATTATTCTAGACCCCGTGGTATCGTGTGTAGCCTGGAGATTCATAAATAGGCGACGTAAGTTAAAGGACGTATTTTTACCCGGCATGAATCCTGTCTGGTCCCCATGTATTAGGGAGAGTATGACTTTGTTAAGGCGGATGGCAAGCACTTTCGCAAGGATCTTGACATCCACTTGCAACAGGGAGATGGGTCGGTACGATTCAGGAAGGTGTGGGTCCTTACCGGTTTGGGGATCAGCACTATGGTGGCTTCACGCATAGTCGCTGGGAGCTCGGAGGTCTCAAAGATGGAGTTGTAAAGTGACAACAGTCTAGGGACCAGGAGATCCGCATATGTGGAGTATAATTCCGCTGGTAGGCCATCCGAGCCCGGGGCCTTGGAGCCAGGGAGCTCCGCTATGGCCCCGAAAATCTCGTCCGCCGTCAGTGGTGCTTCCAACTCCCCGACTTGTTCTTCAGTCAGTCTGGGGATAGGTAGGTCTGAGAGAAACTGATCCATCACAGATGTGTCCTCCGGGGCCCGTGTGGCGTACAAGGAAGCAAAGAAGTCTCGCAATTGTGACGTTACGCATCTAGGGTCTGTTATCAGCACACCTCCAGGAGAGCGAAGTGATATCACCACAGGTGGTCTCTCCTCGCAGTGCACCATATATGCTAAAAGTTTACCAGCTCGCTCCCCATGCTCAAATGAGTTTTGTCTGTGGAAGAACATTTTACGTTTAGATTTCTCATATTGTAGGAGGTCAACTGTCCTAGATCTAAGCTTAATAGCAGCTGCCCTTTCTACAGTAGGATCCCTTATAAACTCCCTTTCCGCCGTAAGTAGGTCCTCAGACGCCCTGTCCATGACCATGGCTGAGGTGCGTTTTAATTAGATTGATACGTTTGGTAAGTGTCATACGCACGTGCAATTTAAATGTGTCCCAGACTATCTGGGGTGTGGATGTGCCCTCATTTCTATCTAAGTGCTGTTCCCAGTCGGTTGTAATATCATCGTCTTCTGGGATCAGGGTAAGCCAGAATGGGTTCAATCGCCACGCAGCTGGTGGTTTGTCGTGTGGTAGGGATATCGTGATCCAGTATGGGCAGTGGTCTGATAGTGACCTAGGGGAGAAGCCCACCCCAACCAACCGTGGCAGCAGGGGTCGGGAAAGGAGAATGAGATCTATGCGGGACATGGAATGATGGGAAGGAGAAAAGCAGGAGTAGGCCCTGGCGGTGGGGTGCATGGATCTCCATGTATCTATGAGGTTAAAGTCTGTCAGTAGTCTTGCGAACCTTGTAGGATGCGTAGGCGGTGGGGCAGTCGTGGATTGACACAGCCTGTCAAGGCTGGGGTCAAGGACATTGTTGAAGTCTCCCAGCCAGACTGCCGGGACGGAGGGGTGTAGTGCCATGAAATCAAACCCAGCGGACAGTACATTTGAGCTAAACGGAGGCGGTACATAAAAAGCGAGCAGTAGAAACACCTCTCCCTGCAATTTAACCCGCAAAAACGCATATCTACCGGCAGGGTCGGTCTCCAAATCTATGAGCTCAAAGTGGGTGGACTTTGACACCAAGACAGACACCCCTCTGTAATGGGAGGTGTGCACTGAGTGGTATGCCCATCCAACCCACGGGCGTTTAAGCGCCCTCTGTACCCATCCCTCTGCATGTCTCTACCAAGACAATCACATTGGCATATTGTTTTTTTACCATAGAAAACACTGCCGACCTTTTAATTGGGTCTCCCATGCCCCGAAAATTCCACAAAAGGAACTTCAGGGTGGCCATGTGGGTGAGGAGAAATCGGTTTGCGGAGCTTCTGACCCCATTAACCCCCGGGCAGCCAATGTGCCCTTGTACATATAGGAAGAATAATAAAACTGTAGCGGTACTGTAAGTTGAACATAACATGCATAGGTAGCATCAACATGTAACTTTTCACTCAGAAATGCAAACCACCCCCACCCCGCCCTGCACTGACCCAAACTTGTGCGGGCATAATCCCTAAACTGGCAACATGGCATCAAATTTGTCCACCCTGTAGGGGAAAAGCAAAATTCAAACAGTGCAGTTCCTGCATTTCCTAATATAAAGCTGAGGAGAGCAACCACAGGTGTACATACTCGTGATGGCGGGCTGTTCCCCCGCAGGGTGCACGCGTAGTGAAAGGGGGCGAAACTACGCTGTGTAACGTTAGTCATTGAAGGACGGTGCTGACTGTGTTCAGTGAGATTAATAGGGCAAAGTTATCTTCCGGGCAAAACAAAAAGGCCTGATGAAATAAGAAAAATTGGTCCATACAGTATATTATACACAGGGGTGTGTTTGACCCATCGGTAGGATTGAGGGCCGGGGGACTGTTTGGCTGATTATTGTTCAGGGAAGGATATGGGAGGTAGGCAATTAATACAGTCTTGAGTGCCCTCTAAATCAAGAAGGGGGGGGGGGAAGAGGAGAAGGGGAAAAGGCTGAGGTGTTGCAAAGGGAGCAATTGTATAGGTCAGCTCTCCATGTATAGAGGAAATATACTTAGGGGAATCAGGGGAGCAGTTGTCAGGCTTCAGTTGTGGAGAAAGGTTGGGGACAGAGCCATGTCAAAAATAAAACAGGGGACTGAAAATAGCAAAACTCACACTTCCTCAGCGGTGTGCCTCTCCTTGTTCCAACCATGTTATAGCTGCTTCTGGATCCTCAAAAAAGTAGACTCTGTCCTCTCCCTCCACACGCAGGCGAGCTGGGAACAGCATTGCATATTTGAAGTTCTTAATGCGGAGGCGTCTGTTAGCTTCAGTGAACGATTTCCTTCTGCGCTGAACTTCTGCTGAGAAATCCGGGAAGACGGCCACCAGCTTGTTCACCAGGGGGATGTTTCCTTTTTCTCTGCTGAGGCGGAGGATGGTGTCTCTATCTTTGAAGTTCAGGAATTTGGCAATAAAGGTGCGGGGGGGGGGTGCCCCGGCCGGCGGCAATCTCCCTGACATGCGGTGTGCTCGCTCGACAACAAACATGGGAGAAAACGCCTCCCTGCCATAGGTATCGCATAGCAGGCCCTCTAGGAATGTAGGGGGGTCCTTCCCCTCCACCCCCTCTGGCAGACCGATGAACCGCAGATTGCAGCGGCGAAGTCTGTTCTCGAGGTCATCCTGCTTTTGTGGGAGCTGATTGACCTGCAACTGCATAGCTTCTGAGGAGTTCTGATGGGGGGGGGGGGGGGGAATCCTCCACGCTGCTGATTCGATTCTCAGCCTCTTTCACTCTCTCTGAGCTTCTGAAAGTCCTGCCGCACCAGGGAGATATCCACGTTCACCTCATCAATCTTGGCCGTGAGGTTAGTTTGGCAGGCTGTGACTGCTTCCTGACAAGCGGTGATTGCCTCTAGCACCTTTGCTGTGTCTCCCCGCATGGAGGGCTCCCCTCTCGGCGAGGCGCCATCTTGGATTTGAGGGTCCGGATCTGTTCGGCGGTATTTACCTAGCTTGGCTACCGCATCCGCCGCTTTCTTTGGTGGTGACATGATCCCTGCAGGTTCCCCCAGCAGTATTTATCAATTGGCGGTCTCTATCCGCGCTGTGGGTCACAGGATGTGTGGATTAGGATATTCGGCCGGCGGAGCTCAGTGCCCTAACGTCCTATCTCATGCCGCTCCAGGCCACGCCCCCTTCCTTTGGGAATTTTATTTTTGAGACCTTCAATCAACTGTCGGCTGTCCGACCATAGAGCGTGCTGATCCTCGCCTTGTGTGCGTGAGACTCAATTCACGACATGCCCCATGACGCCAGGGGTGGCCGGGTTGCTTTTAGCTCCCGCGGTCCTCTCAAGATTGAACAGTACCTGACTATCTCTCGCAGTGGACCGGGCCGACAGCTACGCAGTACTACTCTGTGATGGGTCTGTCTGAAACAAGCCAGTGGGTCCCTGGAAGGGACGGGTAAGTAGTCTCTCCTACTGCAGGTGAGTACATGCTGGCTGTGTTTCTTTATATGGGGTGGTTCTCCCTTTCTCCCCCCCCCTGTTATGCTGCACCCTGTACTGGTGCTGTGCTGTGTGGGGGTGCTTGGGGGTCACTCTGGCCTGACTGGGGGCGCTCATTTCTGTTTTAATGGCCCTGGGAGAGGTGCAGTGTTCTGGTGTGAGGTATTTAAAAAAAAAAACGCGCTCGGCGCCCATTTTGCCGCGGATCAATGGCACAGTAATGTATGCGGCCGGCGGCCATTTTCTTGAATCTGCTGCGTTTTTGGTTTCGGCCTCTATCGGCCGCTGCTGCGGCACGATTCTCACAATCTCCTCACAGTCCAGTCTCCTCACTCTCCCCAGGCTTCACCCGCTCGGCAGTGCGGTTTTCATACAGCGGAATGAGCGGTCCTTACAGGGGTTGGTGAGTACTCTGGATATCCCCTCCTCAGCTTCAGCATAGCCAGTGGGTGGACTGTGTTACTCGCTATGAGTGTTTAAAAGTCTGAGGGTGGCAGTATGGAGTCTAGTTCACCTGCTTCTCCACACTTGTCTGAGGCAACTGGCAGTGCTCCTGCACCTGCGGTCCCTAGCGACTAGTTGTCGGCAGTCCTGGAATCATCCTTGTCAGGATGGAAGCGGTGTGCGAGCGCAAGGGAGCTGTAAAGGGCCCCCTCCCCACACATCCTCCTGTAGGGGAGTGCTCTGTCTCAGATATGGGCCTAGCTGCTCAGGACCCTAGCTCTGAGGATTTTCAGGTTTTTAAACGGGATATTCCCTGTGGGGAAGACCCCAGTTCTGAAAAACTGACAGGGTGCTTGTAAGTGAACTCATTGATGCTGTGAGGAACTCTCTCTCAAGCTGAATGTTGAGGCACCTCAGGTGGAAGCGGTCTCCTTTGGTTCCTTTAAAGCCGTTTATTCAAAAAGGTTTTTTCCATATGTGCCTTTTTTTGATACATTCATTGACTAAGTCTGGGAAAAGCTGCAGAAGACTTTGACGGTCCCGCGGCGCGTAGCCATGAGGTACCCCTTTAAGGAGGACCTGGTTAAGAAGTGGGCTCTCCCCCCAGTGGTCGACCCCCCAGTCGCCCGTTTGAGTAAGGCTACCACGCTCCCAATGGAAGGGACTCCTGCATTTAAGGATCCCACTGACAGGAGGTCAGAAGTGGTGAGTAGAACTATGTTTACCTTATTGGGGTCTGCCTTACGCCCTATAGGGGCGGCGAAAAGATCTTGCACCAGACGGTTCAGGAGCATAATCTCCCTCCTGAGACCATTACCCTGCCTCACCAACTGGCGGCGGGTTTAGTCTGTGTGCGATGCCACTTTGGATGCGCCTCCTTTAATTTCTGGGGCCTCTATCTGCTGTGGTGCTGCGTCGCCTTATCTGGCTGAATTGCTGGTCGGCCGACCTAGCTTCCAAATGGCTCCTGGCTGACTTGCCCTTTAAGGGCGGTAGACTGTTTTTGGGGCCGCCCTGGATGCCATTATGGATGTCACCGGGGGGTAAGAGCACCTTCCTTCCTCAGTCTGGTATGGAAAAAGGAGCCCCACAGTAGCCCGGGCCCTTCCTTTCCGGCAAGAAGAATGAGTTTCTTCTCGTCAGTCAGAATCCACGGGTAAGCCCTCCCGAACTGGAAAAAGTGCGGCTGGGGGACATAAGCGTCCCTGGGTGCGTAAGCCTACCAAGCAAGCTCCCAAGCCCACCGCTGCATGGAGTCTTGCCCCTGCCCGACTCTGGGTTGGGGGGACGTCCTTGCAGGTTCACAGTTCGGTGGACCTCCCGGATCTCCGACCGGTGGGTGTGCGAGGTGATCACCTCAGGATACAGGATAGAATGCCATTCCTGGCCCCCAGACAGATTCTTTCCCTAAATTCTCCCTCTCCTTCCTGCCCGTCGGGTGGCCCTCTTAGGGGCTGTACAGGATTGAGCAGGTCCGGAGTGATTGTGCCGGTTCCGTCACAGGGGAGGTGGTTCAGGGTTTCTACTCGAATCTGTCTGTAGTCCCAAAAGGTGGACGGGGGTTCGGCCATTCCTGGGCCTCAAGGCCTGACTGCCTTTTCTGATGGTGCAAAAGTTACGCATGGAATCCATTTGCGCGGTGTTCGCTACACTCCATCGGGATTTTCTGGCATCCTTGGACATCAAGGCCGCCTACTTGCATGTTCCGATCTGCGCATGTCAACAGTAGTTTCGGTGCTTGCGATCGGCGAAGACCACTATCAATTGTGGCTCTTCCCTTCGGCCTAGCCTCGGCACCAAAGGTTTTTTTACCAAGGTGCTTGCTCCGGTTCTAGCCTTGCTGAGACAGCGAGGCATTGCTATTATGGGCTATCTGGACTATCTTCTAAGAGCAGACAATGGCTCAGAATTAGAAGTGTGACTATTGTCAGTCAGACCCTTAGGAACTTCGGGTGGCTCCCGAACATTCAGAAGTCGGTCCTGGTCCCGGCTCAGTATTTGGAGTATCTCGGTCTGATCCTGGACTCCATGGAGGCGTAGGTATTCCTAACCCTGGAGAAGTTGCTGACTTTTCAGTCTGTAATGCGGGTCCTGACGTCTCGGAAATGGTCGTCAACCCGTTTTTTTGCATGAGTCCTGGGACTCATGAGGGCCTCGTTCAAGGCTGTTCCGTATGCCCAATCACACACACAGGCATTACAGTAAGAGATCCTGTCCACTTGGGACAAATCCCTGTTGTCCTTGGATCCTCGGATCCAGATGAGTCTCCCACGCAGGGCGTCCCTGGCGTGGTGGTTGGGGTCCCCGACTCTTCGGTCCGGGAAGTCGTCCCTCCCCATTCAGTGGAAGGTGTTCATGACGGACGCCAGCCTGACGGGCTGGGGTGGAGTCTGGGGAGTCCTGTCAGCCCCAGGGCTTGGGCTCCAGACGAAGCCGTTTACCGACCAATGTTCTGTTAATTCGGTCTCTATCGGCCGTCAACGTTCAAGCGTAGACAATTGACAGGCGGACTATCGGAGTCGCCAGACGCTGGACCAGGAGAGTGGTCCTTACACCTGGACACCTGGACATGCCGGTTGTGGACCTGAGGGCCTCTCAACTCTCGAATCGTAAGGTGTCAAGGTTTGTGGCCAGGTCCAGGGATCCTTGGGCGGATGCCTCGGATCCGTTGGTGGGCCCCATGGGGTCATTATCACCTGATATGTTATCCTCCGCTGCAGCTGCTTCCTCGCCTGCTGTGCAGGGTTGTGGCCGAAGGGATTCCGGTGATCCTCTTGCACAGGGTGGGTCTCGGCGTCTTTGGTACGCTGATCTGGTACGTCTCATCGCGGACGTTCCTTGGCGGTTGCCAATAAGGGAGGACCTGTTTCAAGGTCCTATTTTTTCATCCTGTTTTTACAGTGTCTGACTTAACGGCATAGCTATTGGAAGCCAGGTGCTGAGAGTCTCTCGGATTTGGTAATTTCGACCATGTTCAGGGCACGGAAGTCTTCCGCTTGAAAGATATATCACCGTACCTGGAAAGCTTACATCGATATGAGCTGGACTAGCGTCTACGGACGTATTCCGTCCCCAGTATCCTGCGGTCCTTGCAGCGTGGTGTGACCCAAATGCTTGCTTTGAGCACCATTAGGGGTCAGTTTTCGGCCTTGGCCGTCTTCCTTCAGCAACCGCTAGTGGATCATTCCTTGATAGCACCTTTGTGCAGGGGGTTCGCCATGTGCTCCCTCCTGTTAAACCTCCTCGGGATTTGAATTTGGTGCTCTCGGTTCTCCAGGAACCTCACTTTGAAAATATCAGAGATATTCCCCTCCCCTAGACCTCGTCTCAGGAGGTGGCCTTCTTAGTAGTCATTACTTCTGCCAGACGGGTGTCTGAGTTGGCGGCCTTGTCCTGCAAGTCGCCCTATTTGGTCATCCATAAGGATAAGGCGGTGTTGCGTCCGCGACCTTCCTTTTGCAAAAGGTGGTCTCTGTTTTTCACCTACATGTGGACATTGTCCTCAGTCCTTGTGTCCTCACACATCGCATTCCAGAGGGTTTACGCTTCACACATTTTATGTGGTACGTGATATGATTTACTAGTTGTGTCTGTCTCTGGTCCGAACAGGGCAGAGTGGTGTCGTCTGCCACCTTTTCTAGATGGATCAGTCAGACTGTTATACAGGCCTATGCCATTAAGGGGGTGGCCCCTCCCTTTCCGGTTACGGCGCATGCCACCAGGGCAATTGGTGCTTCCTGGGCTTTCCGACATCAAGCGTCTGTTGCACAAGTGTGCAAGGCGGTGACCTGGTCGTCCGTTCGTGCCTTTTCAAAATTCTATAAGGTTGATGTGGCTGCATCTTCGGATGCTTCCTTCGTCCGCAAAGTGTTGTAGGCCGCTGTTTAATGTTGCAACTCCTCCGTTGAGGAGCTCTGCTGGTTTGGAGTGAAGTTTTGGTTGTTCCTTTACTATTTGCTCCCACCCTTTTCTTATACTGCTTTGGGACGTCCCACACGTAATCAGTATGACAGCTGTGTCAGTCCATGGACGATAAGAGAAAATAGGATTTTTGTACTCACCGTAAAATCAGTTTCTCTGACGTCCATGGACTGACACAGCACCCACCCTTCCTTTTAAGGTTTGTACTGCTTTGTTACGAACTGAGGTCTGCTAGCTGCAGGTGAGAGGGTAATGTCCTGAGGGACCGCCCCCCTGGGCGGGGCTGTTCAGCTCTGGTTTGTTTTAGAATGTTTTAACGTCTAACATTCTGCCTAGGTCTTCTTCTGCAAGCAGGGACATATACCCACACGTGATCAAGTATGACAGCTGTGTCAGTCCATGGACGTCAGAGAAACAGATTTTACGGTGAGTACAAAAATCCTATTTTTCCTGCGCTGGTAAGTCACCAGGAAGGATATGCAAGCAGGAAAGCAGGTCTGGGACACCTGCAGACTCTGGCCCTAGGGTAAGAAAGAGGCAAATGGGGGTTCCTCTTTCTCTTATCGTCCATGGACTGACACAGCTGGATACTGTAAACGTGTGGGTATATGTCCCTGCTCGCAGGAGAAGCTCTAGGCAGAATGTTAGAAACATACATTCTAGAACAAACCAGAGCTGAACAGCCCCGCCCAGGGGGGCGGTCCCTCCCGACATTACCCTCCCTCCTGCAGCTAGCAGCCTCAGTTTTTTTCTGCCTAGCAGAAGACGTGGCTCTCTCAGGAGCCAGTCTCCTGGAAGTTTTTACTTTTAAATTTTATTACTTTGGGAATTTTATTATTTTTTTATTTTTGAGACCTTCAATCAACTTTTGGCTGGGCAACAGGTTGGGTACACTGGTATCCTCGTAGTCTTCCCTGTCCGACCATCGAGCGTGCTGATCCTCGCTTTGTGTGCGTGAGACTCAGTTCACGACATGCCCCATGACTCCAGGGGTGGCCGGGTTGCTTTTATGCTTCCGCGGTCCTCTCAAGATTGAACAGTACTGTATCTCTCGCGGTGGACCGGGCCGATGGCTACGCAGTACTGCTATGTGATCGGTCTGTCTGAAACAAGCCAGTGGGTCCCTGAAAGGGACGGGTAAGTAGTCTCTCCTACTGCAGGTGAGTACATGCTGGCTGTGTTTCTTTATATGGGGGGTTTCTCCCTGTCTCCCCCCTGTTATGCTGCTCTCTGCACCCTGTACTTGTGCTGTGCTTGGGGGTCACTCTGGCCTGGCTGGGCGCTCATGTCTGTAGTGGGCTCTGGGGTGAGGGGCAGTTTTCCTGGTGTGTGAGGTGGTTATTGCGTGCGCCATTAGCGCGCGCATTAGCGCTGTTTGCCTTTGAATTTCGCGCTCGGCGGCTATCTTGCCGTGGTTCAATGGCGCAGTTATAGCTGCGGCCGGCTGCCATTTTCTTTGAGCCACCGCACATTTACTTTTGGTTTCGGTCTCTAGCGGCGGCGCGAATCTCTTCACAATCTCCTCACAGATTCTTCACTCTCCTCAGGCTCACAGGGTGGTTTCTTCAGCAGAACTGAGCGGTCCTTAAGGGTTGGTGAGTCCTCCGGGTATCCCCTCCTCAGCCTCAGCGTAGCCAGTGGGTGGACTGTATATTCACTGTAGTAGTGTATAAGGTCTCAGAGGGTGGCGATATGGAGTCTGATACACCTGCTTCTCCACACTTGCCTGAGGCAACTAACAGTGCTCCTGCACCTGCGGTCCTTATGGACCAGTTGTCAGCAGTCCTGGAATTATGCCTTGTCAGAATGGAAGCGGTGTGCGAGCGAAGGGAAGCTATAAGCCCCTCTCCCCACAAAAATCTTTTTTTTTTTTTTTTTTTAAATCAGAAAAAGTTTTATTGAATGTTGCCAAACATACCATACACATTGTACATGAAAAAAGTCCATGAATAAAACAGAAGCATCACATTAGAATCGTCAGTGTATTGCACAGATTCAGAACATTCCTTATAGTGCAAAAAGAAAGGAAAAAATAAAACATTTTCAGTGTATGTAACAACAAAATATATCAGTCAAACCTTACAAAGAGTACATTAAGGCACATATCCTACAGTCAACCTCTTTTCTCCCCCCTCCCCCCCCCCCCCCCAATGGTGTCATATATAGCTGTAACCGGAGAAAACACAAGGGTGATCACTCCGCACGTGCACCCCCCGCCCTCCTTCAAAGTATGTGGTTCCCAAATGCCCATCACGATCTATGAAATCAATCCCCTCTAGTTCGGCACATCGTTTAGCATTGCAGTAGTCTGTCTTTAATCAATTGGTGGGGTGCTAACCCCGGGACATCAAGCCAGGCCTGCCACATTGAATTAAACTTACGCGGTGCATTCCTATGCTGATAAGTCAGTTTTTCTCTAATTAGTAGTTTGTTTACCTGATCAATCCACTGTCTTCTGGTGGGTACCCTGGGAGTAATCCAAAGCTGAGCTATCAGCTTGCGTGCCACATTAAGTAAACGGATAATTGCCGCGAAAACCGGCAGAGATAGGAGTTCCTCATCCAGGGCACCCAGCAGACATACAACAGGTGATCTCGGGATAGTGAAGGCAAACACCTGTGTAATCACATCAAGCACCTCAGTCCAGTATCGGAAGAGTTTGGGGCATTTCCAGAACATATGCATGAGGTCACCATGATCTCTCATGCACTTGGGGCACAGTGGGGAGTCTCTAAGCCCCCAATCATGTAGCCTGGCCGGAGTTCTGTATACCCTGTGTAGTAGGTATAAATGTGACAGCCTCTGAGAGGAAGACACCGAGACCATAGGAGCAACCGTCAAACAGACATCCCACATTTCCCCATCAATAGGCCCTACATCCTCCTCCCATTTAGCTCTACATGGTAAACTAGTTGGATCTTGGAGCGCTTTGAGCAAAATATTGTAGCCCCGTGAAATCGTACCCTTTTTTTCTCCTTCCATAAAAATCCCCTGGATTATGGCGTGGTCCCTTAGTCTAAGTGGCCTCTGCCTGGATTGTTCCTGTAGTGTATGACGAAGCTGCAGGTATTTAAAAAAGTGAGAGCGAGGTATACCAAACTCGGCCTGGAGCTCCAAAAAGGATTTGAGGACTCTGCCATTGTAAAGTTGTGCTTAGTATTTGAGCCCCGCAGCTTCCCATTGTCTAAATCCTGTAAGTTTGTATAATTCTTTATAATGAAGATTACGCCAGATGGGGGTGAGTGGTATGAATCCCCTAACACCCAATAGTCGTTTAACAGAAGTCCACAGAGTTTTTAGTAGGATCAGAGAAGGGGTCCCACCCAACAAATGTGCATGGCCAGCCTCCAAGCCAGACAACGCCGGGGCCTCGTCTGTCGGAGTGGCCAGAAGTCTACGGATAGGGTCCGATGTATCTACCAGTCCCCAACCGCCCAGCTGCTGTAGTTGAGCCGCTAGAAAATAGGTTCTGGCGTGTGGAACCGCCAAACCCACCCTCCCCTCATCCTTGTTTTACTGTAAGGTAGAGAGTCTAATCCTCGCCGTTTTCTTGCGCCAAATCAGTTCTCTAAATTAGGAGTCAATCCTATCAAACCAATAGCGTGGAATCCACACCGGGGAATTATGACTTGTGTATAATAATTGAGGCGCCCACACCATTTTTAAAAGGTTCACCCTCCCAACTACCGATAAGGGCAATTTACACCAGGCGCTACATTTCCACAAAAATCTTTAGTGAAGGAGTGCTCTGATTCAGATATGGGCCTAGCTACTGTGCTCAGGACCCTAGCTCTGAATATTTTAATGTTTATGAGCCGGACATTCCCTTGTGAGGAAGACTCCAGTTCTGTGTCAGTGAATGACAGGGCGCTTGTAAGTGAACTTATTGATGATGTGAGGAACACTCTCAAGCTGGGTGCTGTGGCACCTCAGGCGGATGCTGTTTCCCTTGGTTCCTTCAAGCTTTTCTTTTACACAGCTTCCTCACTGTTTTCCCCACACGCTGCGTCGAGAGCAGCATGGATGATACAGTGGTACACAGTGTTTCCCTCCCCCTGGTCGGTGCAGCATGGTGGTGGGGGGGGGGGACTTTATTCATTTATGTCTCTAGTCCCTGTGAGCCTTCTGTGTGATGTCCTGAGGCAACAACAGGGTCTCTGCACCTGTGGTTTCCCACCATTTCCTGGGGAACGCTCTGAGCTCTGACAGACACACTGTCTGAGGATCAGAGGTTACCTGTTACCTGCATGCTGCTTCGGCAGCACAGTCCAAGCAGGTTGGAATGATACAGAGAAGATTATGCGCCATAATTTAAACTCATCTTATACCTCTACACTGCATATATTCACAGTGTATGTATGTGTTATTGGTCTCTGTGTCTCCGTGTCTGCGTGGGTGTCCCCCCACGTTCCAATGCTGTGTTTCAGTGCCACACATGATTAGGGCTGGGCGATTTTTCCCCCCCAAAAAAAATCTGCGATTTTTTTTTTTTTTTTTTTATAAAAAACTCGATATTCGATTCGATTTTTTTTTTTTATTATATTAATTAAAGTGCATCAACAAACAAAATTGCAAAGGCAAACCCTTTCTCTAACTGCAAAGTCAGTGTGCAACAAACACACAATATGATCCAGCGCTCATGGAACATACATTATTAACTATTGAAACTCTGTGTGCGATTCCTTCTGTCCCAGCCTTGCTGCGATCCTGGCTCTGCATCCTTTTGTGTTGGAGGGCCCTCCACACGCTGGTCTGCCTGTTGTCCATCATTCAAGGTACTGTGCTCACACTGAGATCATGCCACAGGCTTTGTTTTGACTTTTTTAACCCCTCCTTGCTCCACGGATGTCACTGCAAGTTTAACAAGTTTGTCACCACTGGCAACTGGAGAGTTAAGATTCATTTGCCCTCTGCACATTTGGGATTGGATCCCTCTCTTTATTGTGATAAATAAATGGACTAAGCTTTTTTATCAATTCTTCAAGAGTTTCCAATAGTTAATAATGTATGTTCCATGAGCGCTGGATTATATTGTGTGCATGTTGTGTATTTTGTACTTCTGGGTACGGATTTTTTCTTGCTGCGCTGGATCCTGTTTTTTCCCCCTTTTGGATACTTTGTACTTCCCAAAATATTTGGGATTTTTTTCTTCTTCTTCTTATTATTATTATTATTATTATTATTATTATTATTATCATCCATTATATTTTTTTCTTTATCCACCAATTTAGCGCTTGTGACCTTTTGTTGTTTTTTGCAGTGTGCAACAAAGATTGTTAAACATCCAAATTATTAATACTGTACTTGGATTTAGCTAATAAAACAAAAAATCCTGAGGTTACTCTTAGTTGAATTGAACTGTGTCCATGTCTCACTGTACCCTTGTCTCACTGTGCCCGTGTCTCACTGTGCCCGTGTCTCACTGTGCCCTTGTCTCACTGTGCCCGTGTCTCACTGTGCCCATGCTTCAATCACTGTGCCCGTACCTGATGCAGATTTTCATGGTATACGGATTTTACTGCTACACCGGTGGCCATTCCAGTATTCAAAAGCCGCGCCTCCTCCTCGTCTGTGATAGGCGGAACACTCAATTTCCCAGCATTCAGTGTTCCGCCTATCATGGTCATCCTCATAACACAGACGAGGATGAGAGGATGTCCGTGATAGGCTGAATACTGCCTGCTGTGAAATTGAGTGTTCCGCCTATCACAGACGACGAGGACTCGGGAGGCGCGGCTTTTGAACACTGCAATGGCCGCCGTCTGTCTGCATGACACGCTGATCAGGTAGGCAGACGGCGGCTGCAGCGAGTAGATGTAATTGGGGTAACGCTGCCCAGTGCCATTCCGGATACGCCCCCTGCAGTCCTGCTACGGAAACTTTGAAGGGAAGGAAAAAAAAAAAAAAAAATAATAATTTTTTTTTTTTTTCCAAAAAAAAATCTAAAAAAATCGATTTTTTTCAAAACTGAATCGATTTGAGCTCAAAACTCGATTCAAGATTAAAATCGATTTTTTCCCAGCCCTATACATGATATAAACGTACAAAATATGTTTATGCACGACTCTAGATACATTCACAGTATATGTATCTTCTATTATACTCTCTGGGTCAGCGCGGGTTTCCGCCGGGGGCTCCGGTGTCCCCTTGCGCTCTCATGGTATGTGCGGTTCGGCTCTTTGCACAGTATAGACATGTTCAATATGTTTATTGCACATACTATACATGTTTACAGTATGGGTATAATGTTTGCGTGGGGTTCCTCCGGGTACTCCGGTTTCTCCCCACGCTCCAATGGAAATGCACAGCATAAACATGTGCAATATGTTTATTCACATGCTATCATTCCTACACGGTATCTGTGTGCTTTCTGCGTGGGTTTCTTCCGGGTGTTCCGGTTTCCTCCCACGCGCTGACGGTATGTGCGCCTTTGGCCCTCTGCACAGTTAAACATGTTCAATGTTTATCACGCATGCTATAATACCTAAAAGGTATGTGTATGCAGTCTGTGTGGGTTTCCTCCGGGTACTCCGGTTCCCTCCCACACTCCATTGGTATGGGCGCTTCGGTGCTATGCACAGCCTAAATTTGTGCGATTTGATATCCACATACTAACATACCTACCCGGTGTGTCTGTGCAGTCTGCGTGGGTTTCCTCCGGGTTTCCGCCCACGCTACATGACATGCGTGCCTTTTTGGTGCAATACACGGTGTAAACATACACATTATGTTTATACACAACAAAAATACATTCACAGTAGTTGTAGGTATTGCATTCTCTGAGTATGCGTGGGGTACTTCGGTTCCTCCCACGCGCCAACGGTGTGCGCGCCTTCGGTGCTATGCACACATAGGCTTGTGCAAAATGTTTAGCACATATACTATAATACCTACACGGTATGCGTATGCAGCCTGCGTGGGTTTCATCCGGGTGCTCCGGTTTCTCCCCCGCGCTCCAATGGTGTGCACATTTTCAGCGCTATGCACAGTATAAACATGTGCAATTTGTTTATTCGCAGGCTAACATACCTACACGGTTGTGTACGCAATCTGCGTGGCTGGTTTAAGTCCAAGCCCTGATGTGCGCGCCTTTGTCGCTGGCACAGTATAAACGTGTTTAATAGGTTTATCCACACATACTAAACTACATGCGCAGTATGTGGTTGTATTATGCTCTTTGTGGCTAGGTGGGTTTCCTCCCACACTCTATTTGCGCGTTTGACGCAATACACAGTATAAACTATGTGTTTGTACAATCAGCACTTATCCATCGGTAGCTGCTGGATGGAGCACTGTCATAAGGATCCCTGGTTTCAGGGGTACCACTTTCCACCTGCTTTCAGTGGTGATCAGAAGCGCTGGCTTGGACTGTGTTCGCCAGGCTGAGGTTAGCGTTACTCCCGTTAGTGGCTGCGTCTCCGGCGTTTCTGTAGCTCAATGACTGGGCAAAAGCCTCTGCTTCATCTATCAGTCGACTAGCAGGTGCACTGCAACTGCTTTAGCCTTTAGGGTCTCTGTGCCCGGGGTGGGTTTGTGCCACCTGTGGAGGCTGAGGTACTGGTCCTCTGACCGAGTTTCTAGGGAAGCTCTGTCAAGTTGCCTTTATTGGCCAACAGTTGAGGCACCCTGTACACCGGGCCTCTCTTCGATACATTGCGGAGTCTCTTTGGGATTTTCATACATCTCACTGCAAGACGGTCCTGTCAGCTGCGTGCATTGCAGGGAAAGGGTCCTTGCATCCGGAGGTGTTTCCACCTCCTTTACCGGAGGTGGGGCACCGGATGTGGACCTTATGGCCTCTCGTCTCACTCGCAAGGTGTCAAGATCGTGGCCAGGTCCAGGGAACCCTGGGCAGATGCGTCGGACGCGTTGGTAGCCCGTGGGGGCAGTATCGCCTGATATATGCTTACCCTCCGCTACTGTTGTTGCCTCGCCTGCTTCGCAGAGTAGGGGCTGAGGCCATTCCGGTGATCCTTATTGCTCCGGAACGGCGACATTGGTACGCCGATCTACTTCGGCTAGTCGCAGACATTCCTTGGCGACTGCCTATTGGGGTGGACCTTCTGTCTCATGATCCCATACTTCATCCTGCTTTACAGTCCTTGGCTTTAATGGCATGGCTGTTTAAAGCCAGGTGCTGAAGGACCGAGGTCTCTCGGATTCGGTCATCTCTTCTATGTTGTTGGCATGGGAATCTTCCCCAAAAAGATATCTCACCGTACCTGGAAGGCTTACATCGCTATGTGCAAGGAACTTGATTGGCGTCCTCGAAGTATTCCGTTCCCAGGATTTTGCTGTTCTTACAGCGTGGTGTGACCCAAAAGCTGGCCTTGCATACCATTGAGGGGCGGATTTCAGCCCGGGCTGTCTTTTCAACGACCACTACTGGGCCATTCTTTGATTAGCACCTTTTGTGCAGGGGGTTCGCCATGTGATCCCCCCTGTCAAGCCTCCTCTCCCTACTTGGGATCTGAATTTGATGCATCTCGGTTCTCCAAGAACATTCCTTTGAAAATATCAGAGTTTCCTCTCTTGACCCAGAAGGTGACCTTCTTAGTGGCCATTACTTCGGTTAGACGGCTGTCTGAGTTGGCGGCCTTGTCCTGCAAGTCGCCTTACTTGGTCCTCCATAAAGATATGGCGGTGTTGCGCCCACGACCGTCCTTTTCAAAAGATGGTCTCGGCCTTTCACCTTAAGAAGGACATTGTTCTTCCGTCCTGGTGTCCTCACCCATCGCATCCCTGAGAGTTTGCGCTTCATACATTAAGATGGGTACAAGCCTTACGGGTGTACCTGTCTGCTACTGTTTCCATTCGGTAGTCTGACTCACAGTTTGTGTCTGTCTCTGGTCCAAAACAGGGCCGAGCGGTGTCGTCTGCCACCGTCTTTAGGTGGGTCAGGCAGACCGTCATACAGGCCTATGCCCTTAAGGGGCGGGCGCCTCCCTTTCCAGTTGCGGCCCATTCCACCAAGGCAATTGGTGCTTCCTGGGCTTTCCGACATCAAGTGTCGGTTGTGCAAGGTGGCGACCTAGTCGTCCGTTCATACCTTTTCAAAATTTTATAAGGTTGATGTGGCTGCATCTTCGGATGCTTCCTTCGGCCGCAAAGCATTGCATGCCGCTGTTTAATGTTGCAACACCTCCGTTGAGGAGCTCTGCTTGTTTGGAGTGAAGTTTTGGTTGTTCCTTTACTACTGCTCCCACCCTTCTGATACTGCTTTGGGACGTCCCACACGTTTACAGTATCCAGCTGTGTCAGTCCATGGACAATAAGAGAAAATAGGATTTTTGTACTCACCGTAAAATCTGTTTCTCTGACGTCCCTGGACAGACACAGCACCCACCCTTCCTTTTTAAGGTTTGTATTGCTTTGTTACGAACTGAGGCTGTTAGCTGCAGGTGGGAGGGTTATGTCCGGAGGGACCACCCTCCTGGGCGGGGCTGTTCAGCTCTGGTTTGTTCTAGAACAGGGATATGCAATTAGTGGACTTCCAGCTGTTGCCAATCTACAAGTCCCATGAGGCATAGCGAGACTCCGACAGCAGCAAGCATGACACCCAGAGGCAGAGGCATGATGGGACTTGTAGTTTTGCAACAGCTGGAGGTCCGCTAATTGCATATCCCTGTTCTAGAATGTTTTTTTCTAACATTCTGCCTAGATCTTCTCCTGTGAGCAGGGACATATACCCACATGTTTACAGTATCCAGCTGTGTCAGTCCATGGACGTCAGAGAAACGGATTTTACGGTGAGTACAAAAATCCTATTTTCCTTGCTCCTTGGTGAAGGGGTCCCAGAGGCTTTTGAGATTATTCTCGGTACTATCCACAGACCGACAGGGCTGGTCTGGGGAGTCTGGCTGTGTGTGTATCCCCAATTTTTTCCCTACTAGTTGTGGGGCTCCATTTGGGTCTCCTTAGTTGGATGGGTGCTGGTCAGAGGGTGATCATCTGCACCTTGTCTCTCTTGGTAAAATGCTCATTCTGCCTTGTGTCTTCTCCCTCTAGGACAGAGGATGGGAGCAAAAGGGGAGCCACCTAAGGGACAGATGCACAGCCTGCAAGTACAAGTTATCTTCTACCTGGATACCAGCTCCAGTGCTGCAATGCTTTTGGAAGGTTAAGGGATTCCTAAAGAGCATTGGGGGAAAAATATGACAAACCTGTTTTTCCTGATTTTTTTTTTTTTTTTTTTTTCACAAAGGCTCCTTCTCTGCCGGAGAAGCAGCTATGCTCATGAGTGCTGAGGCTCAAGGGGCGCCCTCCCTTACTCACGTTTGGTAAAACACCATATTTGCTGTTACTGGCTGAAATCCTGTACCTCCTACAAACGCAGGGTGAATGTGCTTTGTGTTCCTGTCCACTATTAATGTGGTCATTTGGAGGCAGAGGCCCTAAAGGGTTAAGTGTAAAGCTCTCCTTTTGTGTAACCTCCATGCAAGGCTTGCATGGACAAACCCTTGTTTAACGATTGATCGTTAATACCTGCAGGTGTTTGCCTTCTGATTGCTCCTATTGCACACTTCAGGGCTTATCCAAAGGTATCAGAAGCTTTAATATATCCCTAAGATTTGGACATGTCTGTCTCCAACCTAAGTGTGCGCTATATAAAGCAAAGAGAAGTGTACAGCGATCTCTGTTAACATACATTGTTTAAATATGTAGTTTAAGGAAACTCACTTTTTACTTCTGTTCCAGATAAAAGATTTGGTTATGTCTAATTGCTGAAGCTGCACCTATTATGGGGTAACAGTATCTGCTATGCACTCCAGTTGGTGTGCCCAGACTTCTATCACCTGGAACACCCTGGGTTCCTCCACTGAATAGATGTATAATAGATTGGTAGCCAGAGGTAAGGCTATATCTATGACACATGTTTATACGAACGGTTCGTATTATTTGCGCATGAATTGTGGGGTATTAGACTAATACTCTAGGTCTCGGACCTCACACTTTTGCAAGCATGTTATATATCTATGTATTTAATATACACAGACATTGGAGCTTATGTTTGTGTTGTTTGAGTTATATTCTTTTGGCACCATTTTGTAGTTCATGCCTCATATGTGATCCAATGTTGGGACACACTGAGGCTACGTTTCCGCTGTGGCAACTTTGGAGTGCAGCTTTGAGCCAACTTTACAGCCTCTGAATCGGGGTTTCATCAGAGGTCGCATCAGGGGTGTGCTGGGACCTATTTCTAGGTTGTTGCAACTCTGAGTCGCATAGATTAGAACAGGTGCCATTGAAATCAATGGGCCGTGACTCGTCATGCGACTTTGTGTCCAGGGTCGCATGGCATGTCGCACTAGTGGAAACTGAACCTAATAGTTCTAATGACCTGCTTAAGGTCTTGCCCTTTATTTGTATATGTGGCTGTATGAATCGGGAGCCTTTTACCTGACCTTTACCTTGTACGAGACAATCTTCCATAGTTTGTCTTAGATGTTCATAGACAGCAGGTGTGCAAATGTCTAAGAGAAAATCTCGGGTCGCTGAGACCGTACCAAGATATTTTGTCTTTTGCATATATACAGCGAAGGCTCGTGTTCTAGTTTTTTTGCTGCTGAGCCTTCATTCGGAGAGGATCAAATCCCTTTCGTTCAGCATGCAATATTTACTGCTGATTATTATGAGGTGTAGCAGCCATAGCCTACAGGTTAACAACTCGCAGGTTAAGTACTCTGAAGGTCAGTGCAGCCATGGGAAACTTCCTGGAAGACGTTGGATGTTATCCTAGCGTTGGCTTATGACCTTGGCCAAATCACTTTAAAAGATGGAGCATGGCTGCTAGCTTCCCCAAATCTTTTGAAGGGAGTATTGCATGGCTGGAGCAGAGGCATCCAGCATCCCTGACTACCTCCCAGACGGGGGGAGGGGTACATGTCTGCCGAGGCAGGTAAACTAGGTTGGTAACCAGGACAGTATGCAGCCTGCTATGCTGCAGACCCCACTGAATGGACAGCTATAGGGTAATTTTGTGAAGTATTCTCTGGTGCCATCATCAACTGACACCAGGGAGGGAGCAGGTTCAGGGAAGCAGTTCACCAACCTCAAACTTCCCAGGAGTATTACAGCAGACTTCTTCTGATTTACAAAGCTACACCACGTACTCTGGTTCCACCTTGACACCTGCTTTAAAGGGGTTGTAAAGGTTCATTTTTTATTTTCTAAATAGGTTCCTTTAAGCTAGTGCATTGTTGGTTCACTTACCTTTTCCTTTGATTTACCTTCTAAATGTTTTTTTTCTTTGTCTGTCTGAATTTCTCACTTCCTGTTCCTCCTCAGTAAGCTGTTCAGTAATCTGTTCTGGGTGACTCCACACCACTCGGATGATGGTGTGAAGTTTAGTGAGGAGAAACAGGAAGTGAGAAATTCAGACAAAGAAAAAAAACATTTAGAAGGTAAATCAAAGGAAAAGGTAAGTGAACCAACAATGCACTTGCTTAACGGAACCTATTTAGAAAAAAAAAATGAACCTTTACAACCCCTTTAATTTTGATAGATGGCCACAAGGTGGGTCACCCTTAGGAGGATATCTTCTTCGGGTACTGGTTGCTGTGGGTGTTTGCAACAGCACTAAGGGGCAGGAATATGGCCTGTAGATTTGGCGTCCACATCTTGCTATATCTCTGATTCCTATACCTGACTTGGTATGGCTTAGGTTCAGTACTTTGTATATGTTAAAAACATCATTGCATCTTTTACAGCCTTCCTTTCAGAACAGCTGTAGCAAGTCAAAGTAAATTTTCTGTTACTACTACAGATTCAATCTTCTTGAGTAGTGATCTGCATAACTTACCACCAGCATCACAAGGTGCCTTATGAACTCAAACTTCCAACTTTGGGCAGAGCTCCTGTCATTCATAAAGTTGCCAGGTTCAATTTTACCCAGTTCCTTTCCAGACACTGATGGCTGCCATGCCAGCATTCAGAGGGTAGAAAGGTCATCAGTATGGGCATATGCATTTTTGCTATGGATGAAGATATCGATATATCTAGCATTAGGGCAGAAATCTTGCTGGATAATTAATTGGGCCTATTATCTAGGGTGACCACACATCCCCGGTTTCCGGGGACAGTCCCCGAAATCAGGACACTTTCCCCGGACCAAGTCTGTCCCTGGATTGGATTTGAACAGGGGTTGGGTCAATTTCAAAGACAGTCGGTGCAGGGTAAAAATCTGAATTGCACACCCCCGCTCCCACTAGCTTAGGGGGTGTATTTTTTTCCATCTGTGCCCCTTTCTAATGATCATGTACTGGTCGGAGCGGAGGGAATATTTCTTCAGTTTCGGGTACATGCCCATTCAGCTCCGCTCGCATGTTTTTTCTGCCTCGGCTCAAGTACCGGCCAACCGCGCCTGCCAGATTATCTCCTTGCCTTCCCTGGCAGAGTGATCTTCCTCAGTTCCCCACCCAGTAGTAGCCGGGGCCCGGAGATTAAGACTTGACAAGTTGTGAGGCCGGCGGCGGTGATGGGCAGAGTCACCTATTGCCGCCATTCCTAGAAAAATTATGTCCCCGGATTTCTTTAAAAAAAATCTGGTCACCTTACTATTATCTAAATGTCCATGGGTAGACATCTCATTGAATGAAAATTGTGTAGGATGAGATCCATAGTTTGGAGATCAACCTCTAGCCTTGCTTGTTCTGTAGCCCAGATAAAGGCAAGAAGAAGTAAAATTATTGACGTCAAATTATTACTATCACAGGGTGATTGAACTATGCAATGATGGAAGCCTACCAGGCATCATTGCGGTTTCCCCTGGAAAACATCGAAGCTCATTCACACAGAGCAGGGGCCATTTCCTGAGCTGGAAAGGTTAGCGCTCCTCTTTCCAAGTTCTTTAAGACGGCATCCGGGTCCAGTTTTCAAAACTTCATAGACATTACCTACCGGGCCTCTTCTCTAACCAGAAACAGGCTGTTGGGAAGTAGGTGCTTAAAGCTGGGGTCCCGCCCTGATCAAATAGTCCTATTTTGTCCTCTCTGTAAGCTGTCCTGGAAGATGACTGAGGAAAAACAGTGTTATTACCTGATAACTACTTTTTCCAGGAATCTTCCAGGACGTCGTCGGTTCCCTCCCTTATGTGTTGGTGAGTTGCAATGTAGAACATAGAGTAAGAATAAAGCTACGCTAATGAGGGTTTAATGATACTTATTCTGAAGCCTTCGGTTATTTGTTAATTACTGAGGAGCTGATGCATGTGCAGTGCTTTTTATGATGTGGGTCATGTGTTTCTTGTGCTAGGTGGGTGGAGCCTATCTCTCTGTAAGCCGTCCTGGAAGATCCGTGGAAAAAGTAGTTATCAGGTAATAACACTGTTTTCTGGCATCCTTGGACATCAAGGACGCCTACTTGCATGTTCCGATCTGCGCAAGTCACCAGAAGTTTTTGCGATCGGCGAAGTCCACTATCAATTTGTGGCTCTTCCCTTCGGCCTAGCCTCGACACCAAAGGTGTTTTACCAAGGTGCTTGCTCCGGTTCTAGCTTTGCTGAGACAGCGAGGAATTGCTATCGTGGGCTATCTGGACGATCTTCTAAGAGCAGACAATGGCTCAGAATTAGAAGAAAGTTTGACTATCGTCTGTCAGACCCTCAGGGACTTGGTTGGCTCCTGAACATTCAGAAGTCTGTCCTGGTCCGGACTCAGCATTCGGAGTATCTAGGTCTGATCCTGGACTCCTTGGAGGCGAAGGTATTCCTACCCCTGGAGAAGTTACTGACATTTCAGTCTGCAGTGCGGGTCCTGACATCCCGAAAATGGTCGTCAATCCGTTTTTGCATGAGAGTCCTGGGACTCATGGTGGCCTCGTTCAAGGCTGTTCCGTATGCCCAATCACACACACGGGCATTACAGAAAGAGATCCTGTCCACTTGGGACAGATCTCTGTTGTCCTTGGATCTTCAGATCCAGGTGAGTCACCCAGTCAGGGCGTCCCTGGCGTGGTAGTTGAGGTCCCCGGCTCTTTGGTCCGCGAAGTCGTTCCTCCCCATCCAGTGGACGGTGATCACGATGGACGCCAGCCTGACGGGCTGGGGAGTCCTGTCGGCCCAAGGGCTTTGGACTCCGGACGAAGCCCGTTTGCCCGTATTTCCAGAACATTGATCGGTAATCAGACTGTGCCTCTCCTCGCGGTCGGAGAGACTACAGGATCGCTCCCTCAGGCTCCAATCGGACAACGCCACAGCGGCGGCGTATGTCAACCATCAAGGGGGGACTCGGAGCTCAACTGCGGCTTCAGAGGTCGCCCGCATCCTAAGGTGGGCCGAAAGAAGCGTGCCGGCTCTGTCGGCCATCTACATTCTGGGCATAGACAATTGGCAAGCGGACTATCTGAGTCGCCAGACGCTGGACCAGGGAGAGTGGTCCTTGCACCCGGAGGTTTTTCAAATTCTGTGCCGGCGGTGGGGCACGCCGGATGTGGACCTGATGGCCTCTCGACTCAATCGCAAGGTGTCGGTTTTTGGCCAGGTCCAGGGATCCTTGGGCGGATGCCTCGGATGCGTTGGTGGTCCCATGGGGTCATTATCACCTGATATGTTTATCCTCCGCTGCAGCTGCTTCCTCGCCTGCTGCGCAGGGTGGCGACCGAGGGGATTCCGGTGATCCTCTTTGCTCCGGATTGGCCTTGGCGTCATTGGTACGCCGATCTGGTACATCTCGTCGCGGACGTTCCTTGGTGGTTGCCAATGAGGGAGGACCTTTTGTCTCAAGGTCCTATATTTCATCCTGCTTTACAGTCTCTGGCTTTAACGGCATGGCTATTGAAAGCCTGGTGCTGAGAGACCGAGGTCTCTCAGATTTGGTCATTTCGATAATGTTAAGGATTAAAGGTAATACTGCGCTAATGTAAGAATGTGAAAAATGAACAACGTGCTTATAACACCTAGGCTGCGACATAAAAAATATGTGAAACCATATAAACTAAATGTACTTAAGAGAATATGTCGCGCACAAACAAGTGAAAGCAGAACTCATGTGAAATGTGAAAAAACATAAAAAGTGAATCAACCACATGAATGAATAAATACCCACAACTTGATAAGTGTGCAGATACAGGGACTAAACCCCTGTTCTAAATAAATGTAAACCTGCAAAAAATGACACTCGTATGTATAATAGAAATTGTCCAAATATGATGAAATAAATGTGGCAACAAATTGCTGAAATACTACTATAGTGCTCCAAATCATTAAACATAAAAATAAAATAACACCAATAAGAAAATCCGTTCCTTTAAGAGATTTCCAAAGAAAGTTCCAATGCAAAAAGGGGATTGCTTCATATGAAGAAAAGCAGGGGTTTTGTAGAGGAATGTGAAAAGAATAGTGCCCAAGGTAGATCCACCGATAGCGTAGAGAGGCTACATCCACCGAGGTGAGTATAAATTCAAGATGGGTACCTTACTGCAAAAGGTGGACCTCCACTGTGGCAAGGTTGGAAAAGCCTGCAGATATCACCCTCTGCGGGGTATAAATGCTGATCCTGGAGGTGTCACGACTCTGAAATCCTGGTGATCCCTCTGCCTCTAGTTCCACTGTCTCATCCTCTGGGGGCTGATGTGGTCAAGTGTTTTAAAATGACCCAACAGAACTCCAATGTGGGTACCAACAGGGAAAGAAGAGGGAGGGACTCGGATAGTGTATTACCTCAAATATCGATTTATTCCCATCATCAAGGTACGAGGAGTACAAAAAATTCATAAGAACTGGTTTAAAATTGCCGGCATAAAAAATTCTAGCGTTCGCCCGTGCTTTCGGGGTCACGTGGTAATAGTGACGTCAGCGCGTAGCACCGCCCTGACTAGTTTCGTTACAAAAGAACGTTATCAAAGGGCACGGGCGACGCACTGAATCGTCACACTATTTATACATGTGCGGCGCAACCACGCCTCACTTTCGTTTCGGCGGCCATGACATTGAGGTCATATCCAACCCTCGACTTCAATATATTCTTGCGGAGGGAGGGAACCAAGTTCTCTCTAAACCTCCATCATTACTAATGGCACATCCCCAACGAAAGGGAGGACATAGGAAGCGCAGACATACATGTCTTATGCAATAATGATGATACATAGATCTGCATAGAAAAAACCCATCCAAATGGCGTAGATTTTCACAGAATCACATAAAAACGATAAAAAGAGTATTGGCGTTCAGGACTCCACGTAATCTAATAATCATGTAATGAACATCATATTCAATAGCAGGTGGAGCCATAAATCCCTAAGGCCTAGTCAGAAGATTGCCTTCCGAATATGTCCCATTTTTAACCCTACAGATCAGGCAATATGATCGTGTGAAAAGAAATATTACCTGCGGCCAAAATAACCATCATTGGGGATATACCCCTTACTGGAGATATTAGCCTTACCACCAAAATTAATAGAAATAAAATAAAAAATGTATACATATACGGTATAAACCCCTATATCAAGGAAATTACTAAATGAATAAACCCAATATAAAATGATTCAAATACAGGAAAAGAAAAATAAGAAAAAATATATATAAATAAAATGTGTATATATAATTAGACAGGGGTGGGAGTTCTGTTGAGTCATTTTAAAACACTTGACCACATCAGCCCCCAGAGGATGAGACAGTGGAACTAGAGGCAGAGGGATCACCAGGATTTCAGAGTCGTGACACCTCCAGGATCAGCATTTATACCCCGCAGAGGGTGATATCTGCAGGCTTTTCCGACCTTGCCACAGTGGAGGTCCACCTTTTGCGGTAAGGTACCCATCTTGAATTTATACTCACCGTGGTGGATGTAGCCTCTCTACGATATCGGTGGATCTACCTTGGGCACTATTCTTTTCACATTCCTCTACAAAACCCCTGCTTTTCTTCATGTGAAGCAATCCCCTTTTTGCATTGGAACTTTCTTTGGAAATCTCTTAAAGGAACGGATTTTCTTATTGGTGTTATTTTATTTTTATGTTTAATGATTTGGAGCACTATAGTAGTATTTCAGCAATTTGTTGCCACATTTATTTCATCATATTTGGACAATTTCTATTATACATACGAGTCATTTTTTGCAGGTTTACATTTATTTAGAACAGGGGTTTAGTCCCTGTATCTGCACACTTATCAAGCTGTGGGTATTTATTTATTCATGTGGTGGATTCACTTTTTAGGTTTTTTCACATTTTTCATGAACCTTCACTAGAGGTCTGTTTTCACTTGTTTGTGCGCGACATATTCTCTTAAGTACATTTAGTTTCTATGGTTTCACATATATTTTTTATGTCGCAACCTAGCTGTTATAAGCACGTTGTTCATTTTTCACATTCTTACATTAGCGCAGTATTACCTTTTTTATTTATTGACACAAATTACTTGCTGCTTTTTGTATATTTCTGTGCACAGAAATCTTTTTCCCTTCTCCCCCCCCCCTTCCTCCATTTCAAATGGACGTCTTTGAGTATCGCTCTTATAGAGTGATTAGGAAGGATGGCGTATTTGAAATCAATGGAAAAATGGAGGGAGACTTAGGTCAATTCTTGCGACTCAAAAATCTTATGATCTCAGAAGTGCACACGCAATGGGATATAGCATTTTTAGATCAATATGTAGGGGACAATATGGTCCCTAGGAGCTTGCGGTGGGAGGTTAGCCCTCAGAAAGGTGAACTTGAACTGCAAGAATGGTTCAAATATTTTAATGAGGCTGGGGTTAAGTTTCTGGAATTTTTGGCTCAAAGGAAAAATGTAAACTTGCCCGTTTTGGATATTGAAATCAAAATGATTAAGGAGAAATTGATGCCTCATGTTAATAGTGAAGAGTATAAAAAACGATCCACTTTTTTTTTAAAAACTCTAGAAAAAGAGGAAATGGAACAAAAAAAGAAAGCAGTTTTAGTAGAGATGTGGGGGACTATAGTTCTGGGACTGTTTTTGAATGGCAAAGTAAGATTTTGATCAATGAGGGTGTACCTATGGAATCAATACAGGGCCCACAGTGGGACAGATATCCGGTAATCAATCTGGACCACATATTCAGTCTCAGGCTCCCGGAGCTACAGTCCGCACATCTAAAAGAGTATCCTATAGGTCAACTGATAGGGCCTCTCGAGGCCCCCTCTTCGGCAAAATCCAAACCTGCAGGGGTGTACCCTAAAGGAGCCCCACCTAAATCCCCCTATGTGGAGAAATAAAAATAAATCCCATAGACCCCAGTCTGATCACAATGATGGTCCCTCTAGGGCTCCCTATGTTAGAGCCTTATAGAGAAAACCAAGTACCTGTATACAACCGATTTCAACCTCTCCATGATGGCTATTACGCATATGGAGATTGGGATCAATATCAGGATAGTCGTGTCCCTGCTCGGGGTACTTGGAATGATGGACCATCAAGACAGTATCCACCCCCTCTCCCTCCCCTACCTCCTAGAGGTGATCGCCCTCGGGATTATGTGTATCAACAGGAACCTTGGCGGAATAGACCTTATCCGCAATATGGGGATTTTCCCAGGTCAGATCTAAATCGGAGACCCAGAGAAAGACGAGAGGAAGCAGAGGACAGAGATCGAGGCAGCAAAAGAAAAAGGGTGTAGTTGGTCAGGGTATTTATAACCTGAGCTCAGTCACCCTTTCCTCTGAGGAAATCTCCATATTGGATAAAGGACTTAAATTTGCCCCCCCCAAAAAGGTTAAATAAGTTTCAGACTTATATGGATATACATAAATATACCAGAAAACTCGGTGTAAAAAGATATATATTATGTCTAATCCCATTAAACCCAGTACAGCTAGTATTGATAGTATACCACATTCAAATTTTGGCTAACGTGTCCCTTTTTAACTCTCCGGGTGGTTTAACCCCATCCGTGAGGGTATTTAGGGACGTTCTCCTTAGAGATTTGGAAAAAATTAAGCTCAACAGTATCAAATTAAATCTCTTCAGACGGGGTTAGATCAATTATGTGAAAACAAAAACATCATCATCCGCCCTGCCGACAAGGGGGGCGGTATTGTGATTTTGAATAAAGGAGATTATATTGATGAGCTAAATTCTCTGGTAGGAGATGGGGACAAATGTGTCCCCCTACCAAGGGATCCACGCCCAGCATATAGAAGAATCCTTGTCAATTTAGTTGAACAGGGTTTTAATACAGGGATTCTGAACAAAAAGGAAAAGGCTTTTCTTGTTCCGACTTCATCTTGGATACCCGTGATATACTACTTGCCTAAAATACACGAAAACCCTACAAACCCACCAGGTCGTCCCATTATTAATGGGATCGACTCCATTACATCTAGAGCTGGCAAGTATATCGACGGGTATCTACAGCCACTAGTCAAGGCACTACCTGCGTATATTAAGGACAGTAAACAAGTCATTAATTTTACTGAGGGATTTTTCATGTGAGGAAGATGTATGGATGGTCACTGCGGACGTGAAATCCTTATACACAATCGTACTCCATGAGTGTGGAATATCTTCAGTGAAACATTTTCTGGATAGGGATTCAGGGTTATCGAGTAGACATAGGAGGTTTATTATGGAACTTCTAAATTTTTCCACCACTCATAACTTTTTTTTTTTTGGTTTAGCAACAAATTTTTCTTACAATGTAGGGGGGTAGCCATGGGGGCCAAATTTGCCCCCAGCCTGGCGAACCTCTTTATGGGGAAATGGGAGGAGTACGTCATCTATGCTGTCGATAGGCCTGAACTAGTCCTTTGGGCTAGATATATAGAGGACGTCCTCCTCCTATGGAGGGGATCTAGGGAGTCACTTGATTCCTTTATGGATTCCCTGAATGTGAATGATAGAGGTATCAGATTCAAATATGAAGCAGATCAGAACTCTATACACTTTTTGGACCTCAAGATCAAAGTAGAAGAGGGACGTTTTGTTACTTCCACATATTTTAAGACCACAGATAGGAACGCTTTTATCCCTCAAGATAGCTGCCATCACCATTCGTGGCTTAATTCAGTTCCAAAAAGCCAATTTGTGGGTCTACGGCGCAATTGTACCAAACTAAAAGACTATAGGGAACAGGCCGAAATCTTAACCGAGAGATTCCTTGAGAAAGGGTACTCTGCCAGAGATCTTGAGCAAAGATCTCTGGAAGTAGAACAGCTGGATATAAATCAATTACTAGCTGAAAAAGTAATCACTGGAGATGTTAGGAATTCCTTTGTTGCACCATTTATTACAGGTTTTTCTAACCAACGTTATTTGGTGAAGAAATTGGTCCATAAACATTGGCACGTCATTAAGGATGACATAGTGTTGGGACCTATACTTCCTGAGAAACCTCAGGTGGTGTTTAGGGGTGTCCCCTCTATAAGAGACTCATTAGCACCAAGTGTTTGTGATCCCCCCATCAATAAACCCATGTTTTTTCAAAATTTGGTGGGTTAACATAAATGCAAAAAATGTGCAGTTTGTAGTATTAATCATATCAAGGAACGTAAAACTCTTAATTTTGTGTCCAATAGTACCGTATATACTCGAGTATAAGCCGACCCAAATATAAGCCGAGGCACCTAATTTTACCACAAAAACTGGGAAAACTTGTTGACCCAAGTATAAGCCTAGGGTGTGCCTCACTTTGTCCATGCCTCACTGCGTCCATGACTAGACTGACGTTTTAACATGGAAGTCTATGGAAAGGGTGCCCGGCTTTGAAAAATCTGTGCTCCCCGGCCGTAAGTTCCCCGGACAAGAAACTTTGCACACTTGTAGAGGAAGAGTGGGGCTATATGTGTGCCAAGTTTGGGGACCAGAGGACCTATGACCGGCCGGTACCGGGTCCCCAAATTCACCAGAGAAATGACCGTTTAACATGGGAGTCTATAGAAGAGGTGCCCGGTTTTGAAAAATTGGTGCTCCCCGGCCGTAGGTCCCACGGACAAGAAACTTTGCACACTTGTAGAGGAAGAGTGGGGCTATATGTGTGCCAGGGGCCCTATGGTCGGCCGGTACCGGCTCCCCAAAGTCCGGGAGATCAGGCGCAAAAAGGTGACTCGAGTATAAGCCGAGGGGGCATTTTCAGCACAAAAAATTGTGCTTAAAAACTCGGCTTATACTCGAGTATATACAGTACTTCACAACAGTTTGACATCAAATCCTTCATTACATGTTCTACTACTCATGTAGTGTACCTCCTTATTTTCCCTTGCGGATTACAGTATATAGGAAGTACTGTACGGGCCTTTCAAGTTAGGCTCAATGAACACATTGGGAATATAAGGAGAGGGTTCAAGGGGCATTCAGTATCAAGACACTATAGGGATGTCCATAATAGAGACCCTAGGGGGACCTCTTTTTTGGCCGTTGACAAACTGAAGAGCCACTGGAGAGGGGGTTCCAAAAGGAGGGCGATATCCAAACTCGAAATGAATTGGATATACAGGGTGAAATGTCTTAGACCGTTCGGATTGAACGTGGATATTGAAATAAATGCATTCATAGACAACTCATGATCATCCCCTTCCACCCTCCTTTCGCTTCCTTTTTTTCCCCCCACCCCTGTCTTCTAATTATATATAAATTTTATTTCTATATATTTTTTCTTATTTTTCTTTTCCTGTATTTGAATCATTTTATATTGTGTTTATTCATTTAGTAATTTCCTTGATATAGGGGTTTATACATAGAAATAAAATAAAAAATTATATATTAATTTTGGTGGTGAGGGTAATATCTCCAGTAAGGGGTATATCCTCAATGATGGTTATTTTGGCCGCAGGTAATATTTATTTTCACACGATCATATTGCCTGATCTGTAGGGTTAAAAATGGGACATATTCGGAAGGCAATCTTCTGACTAGGCCTTAGGGATTTATGGCTCCACCTGCTATTGAATATGATGTTCATTACATGATTATTAGATTACGTGGAGTCCTGCATGCCAATACTCTTTTTTTATTGTTTTTTATTGTTTTTATGTGATTCTGTGAAAATCAACGCCATTTGGATGGGTTTTTTCTATGCGGATCTATGTATCATCATTATTGCATAAGACATGTATGTCTGCGCTTCCTATGTCCTCCCTTTCGTTGGGGATGTGCCATTAGTAATGATGGAGGTTTAGAGAGAACTTTGTTCCCTCCCTCTGCAAGAATATATTGAAATCGAGGGTTGGATTTTTATGCCGGCAATTTTAAACCAGTGCTTATGAATTTTTTGTACTCCTTGTACCTTGATGATGGGAATAAATCGATTTTTTTTGAGGTAATACACTATCCGAGTCCCTCCCTCTTCTTTCCCTGTTGGTACCCACATTGGAGTTCTGTTGGGTCATTTTAAAACACTTGACCACATCAGCCCCCAGAGGATGAGACAGTGGAACTAGAGGCAGGAGGGATCACCAGGATTTCGGAGTCATGACACCTCCAGGATCAGCATTTATACCCCGCAGAGGGTGATATCTGCAGGCTTTTCCGACCTTGCCACAGTGGAGGTCCACCTTTTGCGATAAGGTACCCATCTTGAATTTATACTCACCGTGGTGGATGTAGCCTCTCTACGATATCGGTGGATCTACCTTGGGCACTATTCATTTCACATTCCTCTACAAAAGCCCTGCTTTTCTTCATTTGAAGCAATCCCCTTTTTGCATTGGAACTGTCTTTGGAAATCTCTTAAAGGAACGGATTTTCTTATTGGTGTTATTTTAATTTTATGTTTAATGATTTGGAGCACTATAGTAGTATTTTAGCAATTTGTTGCCACATTTATTTCTTCATATTTGGACAATTTCTATTATACATACGAGTGTCATTTTTTGCAGGTTTACATTTATTTAGAACAGGGGTTTAGATAATGTTAAGGGCACGGAAGTCTTCCTCCCAGAAAGATACATCGCCGTACCTGGAAAGTTTACATCGCTTTGTGCGAAGGGCTGGACTGGCGTCCACGGACGTATTCCGTCCCCAGAATCCTGCGGTTCTTGCAGCGTGGCGTGACCCAAAAGCTTGCTTTGAGTACCATTAGGGGTCAGATTTCGGCCTCGGCCGTCTTTCAGCGACCGCTAGCTGGTCATTCCTTGGTTAGCACCTTTGTGCAGGGGGTTTGCCATGTGCTCCCTCCTGTTAAACCTCCTCTCCCTCCTTTTGGGATCTGAATTTGGTGCTCTTGGTTCTCCTGGAACCTCCCTTTGAAAATATCAGAGACATTCCCCTCTTGACCTTGTCTCAGAAGGTGGCCTTCTTAGTGGTCATTACTTCTGTTAGACGGGTGTCTGAGTTGGTGGCCTTGTCCTGCAAGTCGCCCTATTTGGTCATCCATAAGGATAAGGCGGTGTTGCGTCCGCCACCTTCTTTTTTGCCAAAGGTGGTCTCGGCCTTTCACCTAAATGAGGACATTGTCCTCCTGTCCTTGTGTCCTCACCCATCGCATCCCAGAGAGTTTGCGCTTCACACATTGGATGTGGTACGTGCTTTGCGGGTGTACCTGTCTGCTACTGCTTCTATTTGGAAGTATGACTCACTGTTTTTTGTCTGTCTCTGGTCCAAAACAGGGCCAAGCGGTTTCGTCTGCCACCATTTCTAGGTGGATCAGACAGACCGTTATACAGGCCTATGCCCTCAAGGGGCTGGCGCCTCCCCTTCCGGTTACGGCGCATTCCACCAGGGCAATTGGTGCTTCCTGGGCTTTCCGACATCAAGCGTCAGTTGCAGAAATGTGTAAGGCGGCGACCTGGTCGTCCGTTCATACCTTTTCTAAGTTCTACGAGGTTGATGTGGCTGCATCTTCGGATGCTTCCTTCGACCGCAAGGTGGTGCAGGCCGCTGTTTAATGTTGCAACTCCTCCGTTGAGGAGCTCTTGTTTGGAGTGAAGTTTTTGGTTTTCCATTTATACTGATCCCTCTTGACACTGCTTTAGGACATCCCACGTGTAAAGTGTAAGAGAGGCTGTGTCAGTCCATGGACGATGAGAGAAAATAGGATTTTTGTACTCGCCGTAAAATCCGTTTTTCTGACGTCCATGGACTGACACAGCACCCACCCTTTTCAAGGTTTGTACTGCTTTGTTACGAACTGAGGTCTGCTGACTGCAGTGGGAGGGTTATGTCCGGAGGGACCGCCCCCTGGGCGGGGCTGTTCAGCTCTGGCTTTTTAGAATGTATGTATAACATTTCACATTCTGCCTAGGTCTTCTCCTGCAAGCAGGGACATAACTCACGTGTAAAGTGTAAGAGAGGCTGTCAGTCCATGGACGTCAGAGAAACAGATTTTACGGTGCGTACAAAAATCCTATTTCTATTATTGTCCATGGACTGACACAGCTCTAATACTGAAACACGTGGGTATATGTCCCTGCTCACAGGAGAAGATCTAGGCAGAATGTTAAATGTTAGAAGCATACATTCTAGAAAAAAAACAGAGCTGAACAGCCCCGCCCAGGGGGGCTGTCCCTCCAGACATAACACTCCTACCTGCAGCTGGCAGCCTCAGTTTTTTTTCTGCCTAGCAGAAGGAGAAGATGTGGCTCTCTCAGGAGCCAGTCTCCTGGAAGATTTTATTTTTATTCCTTTTGGGAATTTTTTATTTTATTTTTGAGACCTTCAATCAACTGTCGGCTGGGCAACAGGTTGGGTACACTGGTATCCTCGTAGTCTTCCCTGTCCGACCATCGAGCGTGCTGATCCTCACCTTGTGTGCATGAGACTTTTTTTTTTAACAACAAAATGTTCCTTTATTGAGGCAGAAAAAGACAAGTATTATACACAAAAGTCCAGAATGGACCAAGTCATACACCGAGATAAAAGGGAAAGTACAGTACAAAGTAAGCCATATAAACGAGTACATAAAAAAAGGCATTTCGTATACCGCCCACCAATAGCGTCACTTATACAGCTGAATAGATTCATACCCCAATTGAACCAGAACCCGTAGCAGTACCCCATCCCCACCCCCCAGTGTCCAGGGTCAGAAAGCCACTCCCCCCTATTCCGTCCAAGGGTGCCAGATCTTGTCAAACTTTTGTGGGCAGTTCCTGCACATGTAAGTTAACTTGTATAGTGGCAGCACAGTATTAATAGATTTCTCCCAAGACTCCACTGTCGGGGGGGGGGAGGGGGCATTCCAGCGCAAAACAATCTCCCTCTTTGCATAAAAGAAGAGGTACGTAAGGAGTAATTTGGTGTAACGGGGTCTCTGATCATCATCCTGAACGCCCAGGAGCGCCAGCTCGGGGGATACAGGGAGTGTCGGGTCGAGGTGGCCATTAATAGTGTCGACCACCCTAGCCCAATACCTGGCGATCCTAGGACAGCTCCAGAACATGTGGAAATTCGTGCCCACACTATTCTGACAATGGGGACAGTCCTGTATGCGCTGCGGGTATACCTTGTGGAGTCTCTGGGGAGTGAAGTAAACTCTATGCAGGAATTTGACCTGTATCAACCTTTCTTTAGTCGAGATCAGTAAGGTAGTACTGTCTGCTAAGCAGTCATCCCAGTCCTCTGTCAAGATCCGGTATGTCGGTCTTCTACAGGTCCCAAAGTCTTTCCACTCCAGCAGAACCAGTGCTCAGCAACATCAGATATACAGCAGACAGGGGCTTCAGGAGTCGCTCCTGGGCCAACAGCTCCTCAAGCGGGTCCATAGCCAGTCCGGGAGGAGACGGGAACTGGGCCCCGATAGCGTGTCGGACCTGAAGGTATCTAAAGTACATCCATCCGGGCAAATGAAATTTATCCCGGAGGGCTGTAAATGACATCAGAGCTCCCGCCACGAATACATCCCCAAGAGTCCTGATCCCGTACCCTGCCCAGACCTGAGGGTCAGGAACCGTCCCAAGATGCGGCAGGTTAGGATTCCCCCACAGTGGGCAAAAAGGAGACCAGTCTCGCGGGCCCGAAAGCCCCCGCCTGGCCACCGTCCAGGCCCTCAGGGTCGTACGAGTCGGTTGCGGGAGAGCAGCATATGCCCTGTGCCCCCTGTAGACTAGATTACCCAATTCCTGGAGCGAACCCAGAACCGCCACCTCCAGGCACACCGCAGCATTGCTCCTTGAGAGGACAAACCACCACCGGACTGTAACTAGCACCGCCGCCCAAAAGTATGTTCGATAGTTCGGCATCGCAAGGCCCCCGCTACGAACGGGGAGCATTAGAGTTGATTTAGCCAGTCTGGGGGTTGTGCCACCCCAGACAAAGGATCCCACACATCGGTCCACCTCCGCGAAGAAGGAATTGGGTATCCAGGTGGGACTGTTGCGAAATACGTACAAAAACTTGGGGAGAAACAACATCTTCAAAAGATTTATACGTCCCATGAGGTTCAGAGGCAAGGAGGCCCATGAGGCACACCTGGACCGAAGCTGGGACAGGATAGGGGACAAATTAAGTTCCCTATAACTCGACAGCTCCCTCCGCACCTGGATACCCAAATACTTAAATTGATCCACCCAGAGCAAGGGTGTCTTCCTAACCGGATCCCGGACCTGCGGATCGAGAGGAAAAATATTTGATTTGGACCAGTTAATACGTATCCCCGAGAATCTGCCGAAAATGTCAAAAATCTCTAAAGCTGCCGTCAGCGACTCATCCGCATCTTGCAAGTAGAATAGTGCGTCATCCGCATAGAGAGAGAGCTTTTCCTCCAGGGATCCTACATCAACCCCCGGACCCTGTCCGAGGTTCTGACAGAGACGGCTAGGGGCTCCAGTGCAAGTGCGAACAGGGCCGGTGATAAAGGACACCCCTGCCTCGTGCCCCTCTGCAATGAGAGCAGCACAGACAACCTGTCATTAGTTCGGATTCGGGCCGAGGGCATGCGGTAGAGCATTAGCAACCAACGGAGGAACCTGGGCCCAAAGCCAAACCGGCGCAAGACCTCCCACAGAAAGACCCACTCGACCGAGTCGAACGCCTTCTCAGCGTCTAGTGAGGCAATGACCCGCTTACCACTATTGTCATGGGGTATTGACATGTTAAGAAATAGACGTCGCAGGTTAATGTCAGTTCCCTTCCCAGGCATAAACCCAGTCTGGTCCGGGTGAATCACCTCTTCCAGAACTGGAGACAACCTGTTTGCCAAAACCTTTGCCAGAATTTTGGCGTCCACGTTCAGGAGCGAAATTGGCCTGTACGAGGAGCAGTCCTCAGGATCCTTGCCTGGTTTGGGGATCAACACCACCACCGCCTCAGACATGGATGCAGGGAGAGCCTCCAGCTCAAATGACTGAGCAAACAGAGCTACAAGTCGCGGGGCCAGCAGGCCCTGATGCTGAGTGTAGAATTCCGTCGGTAGACCGTCCGCCCCAGGTGTCTTACCCGCTTGGAGTTGTGAAAGAGCAATCTGCACCTCCTCCAGGGTGATATCAGCTTCCAAAGCAGTACAGGCCTCATCCCCAAGTGTGGGAAGAGGGATCCCATCTAGAAACTCAGAGTTCCTGAGAGGAGTAATCCACCCTGGTGGAGTACAGGTGCTGGTAATATTGTGCAAATCTGTCATTTATCTCACTAGGAGATTGTAGCAGGACCCCCCCTGGATCCCAGACCCCACCTATGTGCGTAACGGCAAACTGTCCCTTAGCCAACCATGCCATTAACCGACCGCTCTTATTACCGTATTCAAAGATCTTTTGCGCCGTGGAGAGGAGAGATTTCTGTGTCCCCTCCACCCTACATAGGGACAACCGATGCAGAGCGAACTGCCAAGCCCCGTAGGTCACCTGATCGGGGTTAGCCACATATGCGGCTTCGGTCGTTTTTGCCGTTTCCTCCAACTCCTCCAGAGAACGTGCAGCCGTCCTACGAGCAATGGAGATACGCGTCATGTACTCTCCCCTGGTCCAGGCCTTAAAGGCATCCCAGGTGACATGGGGAGAAGCAACATCCGCATTCTTCAGCCAATAGTGGCACATGCCCTCCTGCACAGCTTCTTGAATACCCTCCTCCTCAATCCAGTACCTAGATAGCCTCCACAACCGCTCTCCAGGAGGCCCCATGGATAGCTTGAGAAGTAGGGGAGCATGGTCGGAGATGCCCCGAGATAGAATATCCACTGCTGTAACTTTATTAAGCAAGGATCGGGAGGCGTAAATCATGTCAATACGGGAGAGAGTTTTAAACGTATTGGAGTGACAGGTAAACTGCTTAGATGTGGGATTAAAGTGGCGCCAGGTATCAGTCAAGGCAAAGGTGTGTGCACACTCCGTCAGCCCAGGTACCCACCGAGAGACAGAGTGAAGTCTATCCATGTCAGCGGTCGCAGTCATGTTGAAGTCCCCCAATACTATGACATCCTCCACCCCGTAATCAATCACTTTTGCATAACAGTATACATTAACGCCGGATCTGCCGGTGGAGGAAGGTAGAGCCCTACCAAGACACATGGGTTATTAGCAATCAGGGCATGGATAATAATGTACCTACCGCCGGGGTCCGATCTGATGTCCAAGAGCCGAAAAGCCAGCTGCTTGTGCACCAGGATACTGACCCCCCTGGAGTAGGTGGAGTACGTTGCGTGGTAATGATGACCCACCCAAGCCTTTTTAAGGCCCATAATTCGAGATCCCAGCAAGTGTGTCTCCTGTAGCACACAAATATGAGGGGAGTGTCTTCTGATGTAGTTAAGTACTAAGGATCTTTTATGGGCAGAATTGAGTCCCCTCACATTCCATGATATTATGGAGATCTGAGCCATTGCAGTGTGGGTGTGATAATGGGAGATAAGCAGTGAGCCTGGGATGTTCGCCCTCCACCACCTCCAGGGTCCAGCCGGCCGGCAGCAACCCTCCCAGGCCCCCCTATATTACAGTCATAGACAGTGTAAATGCGACCATGCCATAAAGGAACAAACAAAAAACAAAACAATAACAACTTAACTAAGCCAATGCCCAACGGAGCATATAAAAAAGGGTCAGCAACGGCCAACCTTCCCCTCCCCCCACCCCGCAGATCCCACCCACGGCAAGACTGCATATTACCCAATTAACCAGCCCGAAGGCAACTAATGTCTGGGAGGCGTGTGTACTTTTCCCAAGAGGCAGAGAGTCAGCATCGCCCAAGTTCAAGCAGCAAACACCCTGAGGCAAAGTAAGGGTTAATGGCACAAAATGGGGTCAACTGAAGGAGCAGCCTATGAGTCTAGAGATGCTGCTATAATAAACCAATCGGATTGTATAGTTCGCCTGGTATCACCAGGGGCTCATTGCTTATAAGTAACCGGTTCCACAAAGTAACAGTAAAAAGGTGCAGAACGAAATACAACAAAATATATTGTAAAGGAGAAAATTAAAAGATTTCCCCCCAATAGCCAGCACAGGACAGAGGGGCTGGGTTGGAGTCAGTAAAGGAGAGTTGGGGGAGATATGAGCAACAGCTAGATCAACTGCGGTATGGGGAATCGGTGCTCCTGCACAACTGTTACTCTCCATAAAACTCCCTCTAATATGCAGAGCAGTGATGAAGTGCGGACAGCAGTAGGCAGCAACCAGAGCATGCCATGCTGTAGGCTTCCTACGAATGTCAGTATGAAGGCATAATAGAGTGGGGCGGACATCCAATCATCCGGCCAGTAAAGCACAGCAGACTGCTGAAGAAATTACTGTGGCAAGTAAGGCAATCCAAGGGGTCCCGACACCAGACAGGTCTAACTTACTAGCGGCATCTCCGCTGATCTCATCCCTGAGGGGGGAGAGTTTCTATCCACCGTGCAGCATCCCTCGGTGTGGTGAAGAGGCGGACCGTTTCTCCGTCGATGACCTGCAGCTTGGCAGGAAAGAGTACACTGTATTTGATGCCCTTGGAGCGGAGAGCTGCTTTAACTCCATCAAAGGAGCGCCGGAGCTTCTGAGTCTCTATGCCGTGCAGCAGTTCCCCCGCTGCTCTAGCCGCCCTGAGCAGCTCGTCCCGGTCCCTAAAGTTCAGAAGCCGCAGGATGAAGGTACGGGGGGGGGGGAACCCTGCGGGCCGGGTTGCGGTGGCACTCTATGCGCTCTTTCCACCGTGAAGTGAGGAGACAAGCGGGCCACCGGGAGAAGGGAGCGGAGAAATCCTTCCGCAAATTCAGTGGAGTTCTTACCCTCGGCACCTTCCGTGAGTCCCACTATGCGGATATTGTTCCTGCGGCATCTGTTCTCGGAATCCTCCGCGCGATGTTCCAGCAGTTTCACCCGAGAGGTAAGTGAGCGGATCGCCCCGATGTTCTCACCCACGGCATCCTCCACCCGGCCCACCCGACTCTCCGCCTCAGTCAGTCTGGAGCGGACCTTGTCCAGGTCTTGTCGGATGAGACCCACATCCAACTGCAGCAGTTCAATTTTGTTGGTCAGGGCCGCTTGGCAAGAAGTCACCGCGGCCTGACATGCAGCATCTGCCACCATGACCTCCGGTATGCCAGGGGTGGAGGTAGTAGGGCCCTCCTGAGCGTTCGTCTGTAACGCCATATTGACACGAGGCGCCTGTCTGCTAAGCCCCTGGACTGCGGGACTCTTCTCCAGAGGCACCACGGGGGGAAAATGAAGTTTCTTGCCCCCCCCTGCCACGTCCGGATCGTCTAGTAGACATCCGCCGCCGTTCAGGCGGGTAGTTAGTGGGGGAAAAAGCCGATTGTAGGTGATACAGGATAAACTGTGCAGCAGAGCTCTAAAAATAAAGTCCTCTCACTCCGCCATCTTGGACACGCCCCCCCGTGTGCGTGAGACTTAGTTCACGACATGCCCCATGACTCCAGGGGTGGCCGGGTGGCTTTTATGCTCCCGCGGTCCTCACAAGATTGAACAGTACTTTTGCGGTGGACCGGGTCGACAGCTACTCAGTACTACTCTGTGATGGGTCTGTCTGAAACAAGCCAGTGGGTCCCTATGGGACGGCTAAGTAGTCTCTCCTGCTTCAGGTGAGTACATGCTGGCTGTGTTTCTCTGTCTGGGGGGTTTCTCCCTGTCTCCCCCCGGTTATGCTGCTCTCTGCACCTTGTACTGGCGCTGTGCTGTGTGGGGGTACTTGGGGGTCACTCATGTCTGTGTGCTGGGGCTGTGAGGTGTGAGTGTTTGGAGAAGCCACTAGCTGGCATGGTTTTTACTGGTTAAGCTGCGCTCGGCGGCGATTTTGCTGTGGATCAATAGCGCTGCTTACACGCGGCCGGCGGCTATTTTCGGTTTTGGCCTCTATCGCCACTGCTGCGGTGTGAATCTCCTTGCACTCTCCTCAGACTTCACTCACGCTGGCAGCGCGTTGACATGCAGCAGAGGTAAGCGGTCCTTACAGGGGTTGGTGAGTCCTCTGGGTATCCCCTCCTCAGCACAGCCAGTGGGTGGACTGTATTATTCACTTTATAGTGTATAAGATCTCAGAGGGTGGCAAATATGAAGTCTGGTTCACCTGCTTCCCCACTCCTGCCAGAGGCAACTGGCAGTGCTCCAGCACCTGCGGTCCCTATGGACCAGTTGTTGGCAGTCCTGGGAAAAAGTTTATTGTCGGGATGGAAGCAGTGTGCGAGCAAGGGAGTTATAAAGCGCCCTCTCCCCACACAATCTCACACATGGAGTGTGCTCTGATTCAGATAGGGGCCTAGCTGCTGCTGCTCAGGACCCTAGCTCTGAATATTTTAATAGTTTTGAACAGGACATTCCTTGTGAGGAAGACTCCAGTTCTGAGTCAGTAAATGACAGGGCGCTTGTGAGTGAACCCATTGTGCTGTGAAGGGACACTCTCAAGCTGGATGCTGTGGTACCTCAGCCGGACACTTTCTCCTTTGGTTCTTTTCAAGCTTTTCTATTACACAGCTTCCTCACTGTTTCTTCACACGCTGCGTCGAGAGCAGCATGGATGATACAGTGGTACACAGTGCCTCCCACCCCCCCCCCCCCCGGTTGGTGCAGAATAGTGGAGGGGCACTTTATTCATTTATTTCTATACTCCCTGTGAGCCTTCTGTGTGATGTCTCTGAGGCGACAACAGGGTCTCTGCACCTGTGTTTTCCCGCCATTTCCTGGGGAACGCTCTGAGCTCTGACAGGACCACGGTCTGTGGTGTCAGAGGTTACCTTTTACCTGCATGCTGCTTCGGCAGCACATTTAAGCAGGATGGAATGATAACAGAGAAGATTATGTGCCTCAGCACCATAATTAAAACGTATCTTATAACTCTACACTGGATACATTCACAGTGTATGTATGTGTTATTGATCTCCTGTGTCTGCGTGGGTTTCCTCCCACGTTCCATTGCTGTGTCTTCAGTGCCATACACGATATTAACATACACAATATGTTTATACACGACTCTAAATACATTCACAGTATATGTACGTATTGTACTCTCTGGGTCGGCGCGGGTGTCCTCCGGGGTGCTCCGGTGTCCTCTCACGGTATGTGCGCTTCGGTTCTCTGCACAGTATAAACATGTTTAATATGTTTATTGCACATGCTATAAATATTTACAGTATGTGTATGCTGTCTGCGTGGGTTTCCTCCCGCACTCCAAGGGTAATGCACAGCATAACCATGTGCAATATGTTTATTGACATGCTATCATTCCTACACGATATCTGTGTGCTGTCTGCGTGGGTTTCTTCCGGGTGCTCCGGTCTCCTCCCTCGCTCTGACGGTATGGGCGCCTTTGGCTCTCTGAGCAGTTTAAACATGTTCCATATGTTTATCACGCATACTATAATACCTACGCGGTATGAGTATGCAGTCAAACTTGTGTGATTTTGTTTATCCACATGCTAGCATACCTACACGGTATGTGTGTGCAGTCTGCGTGGGTTTCCTCCGGGTCCTCCGGTCTCCGCCTACGCTACATGACATGCGCGCCTTCGGGGCCATACACCGTATAAACATACACATTATGTTTATACACAACACTAAATACATTCACAGTAGATGTATGTATTGTATTCTCTGGGTCTGCGTGGGGTTCCTCCGGGTACTCCGGTGTCCTCCCACGCGCCAACGGTGTGCGCGCCTTCGGCGCTATGCACACACAGACATGTTCAAAATGTTTATCACACCTACTATAGTACCTACACGGTATGCGTATGCGGTCTGCGTGGATTTCATCCGGGTGCCCCGGGTTTTCCCCCGCGCTACAATGGTGTGCGCTTTTTTAGCGCTAGGCACAGCATAAACATGTGCAATTTGTTTACTTGCATGCTAACATGCCTACACGGTTGTGTACGCAGTCTGCGCGGCTGGTTTCCGCCTACGCCCCAATGATGTGCGCGCCTTCGTCGCTGGCACAGTATAAACGTGTTTTTAATATGTTTATCCACCCATACTAAACTACATACGCTGTATGTGGTTGTACTATGCTCTTTGGAGCTGAGGGGGTTTTCTCCCTCGCTTTAATTGCGCGTTTTGACGCAATACACAGTATAAACTATGTGTTTGTACAATCAGCACTTATCAATGGAGCAGAAGCGCTGGCTTAAGCTGTGTTCACCATGCTGAGGTTAGCGTTACGCCCGGTAGTGGCTGTGTCTCTGGCGTTCCTGAAGCTCAATGACTGGGCAAAAGCCTCTGCTTCATCTATCAGTTGACCAGCAGGTGCACTGCAACTGCTTTAGCCTCTAGGGTCTCTGTGTCTGGGGTGGGTCTGCGCCACCTGTAGAGGCTGAGTTACTGGTCCTCCTGACCGAGTTTCTAGGGAAGCTCTGTCAGGTTGCCTTTCTTGGCCAACAATTGAGGCACCACGTAAGCCGGGGCCTCCCTTTTCCGATACATTGCCCGGTCTCCTTGGCTTTATCATACCCATCCCGCTGCAGGACGGTCCTGTCGGCCGTGTGCATTCCAGGGGAAGGGTCCTTTCGTCCGGAGGTGTTTTCACCTCCTTTACCGGAGGTGGGGCACTGGATGTGGACCTTTTTGGCCTCTCGACTCACTCGCAAGATGTAGAGATTCGTGGCCAGGTCAGGGATCCCTGGGCAGACGTTGGTGGCCCATGGGGGCAGTATCACCTGATGTATGCTTACCCTCCGCTACTGTTGTTGCCTCGCCTGCTTCGCAGAGTGGTGGTCGAGGCCATTCCGGTGATGCTCATTGCTCCGGGACGGCGACATTGGTACGCCGATCTAGTTCGGCTAGTCGCAGACGTTCCTTGGTGACTGCCTATTTGGGTGGACCTTCTGTCTCATGGTCCCATACCTCATCCTGTCTTACAGTCCTTGGCTTTGGCACGGCTGTTAAAGCCAGGTGCTGAGGGACCGAGGTCTCTCGGATTCGGTCATCTCATCTATGTTGTGGCACGGAAATCTTCCTCCAGAAAGATCTATCACCATACCTGGAAGGCTTGCATCGCTATACCATTTTCATAATCGATTAATCGGCCAGTAACATAATGGGGTTAAAAAAACAAAAATTGGCCCTTTTATAGTACAAAAAGAGCAAATCTCTACTGTTATTACTTTCACTGTCCCACAGTAAAGAATTAACCCCTTACAGTAGCGATTATTTGCTCTTTTTGTACTAATTTTTGTTTTGTTAACCCCATTATGTTACTAAACATCTCAGGCCTGGGTCACACCTCTGTGCTTTTTGCAGAAACACACTACAGTTCATTTACATGGTTTCCTATGGGATATGTTCACATCCAGGATTTTTTTCAGCTGCTGCGTATTTGGAAAGGCAAGGACTTTTTTTTTTTTTTTTTTAACGCAAAATGGTGCTTTTTTGAAAATGCAAATCGCAGCAAAATTCTCTCCCCCCCCCCCTTTAAGGTGATTATGAAAATAATCGTTAGTTGCAGCTCTACATCGCTATGTGCGAGAAGCTTGATGGCGTCCATGGACGTATTCCGTTCCCAAGATTTTGCTGTTCTTACAGCGTGGTGTGACCCAAAAGCTGGCCTTGCGTACCATCGAAGGTCGGATTTCGGCCCGGGCTGTCTTTTTCAATGACCGCTAGCAGGCCATTCCTTGATTAGCACCTTGTGCAGGGGGTTTGCCATGTGATCCCCTTCTGTCAAGCCTCCTCCCCCGCCTTGGGATCTGAATTTGGTGCGCTCGGTTCTCCAAGAACATCCCTTTGAAAATATCAGGGAGATTCCTCTTAACCTTGTCCCGGAAGGTGGTTTTCTTAGTGTCCATTACTTCTGTTCAACGGGTGTTTGAGTTGGCGGGGTTGTCCCGCAAGTCGCCTTACTTGGTCCTTCATAAGGATGAGGCGGTGTTGCGCCCACGACCGTCTTTCCTTTCAAAGGTGGTCTCGGCCTTTCACCTTAATGAGGACATTGTTCTTCCGTCCTTGTGTCCTCACCCATCGCATCCCTGAGAGTTTGCGCTTCATAAATTGGATATGGTACGAGCCTTACGGGTGTACCTGTCTGCTACTGTTTCCATTTGGAAGTCTGACTCACTGTTTGTGTCTGTCTCTGGTCCAAAACGGGGCCAAGCGGTGTCGTCCGACACCTTTTTCTAGGTGGATCAGACAGACCGTTATATAGGCCTATAACCTTAATGGGCGGGCGCCTCCCTTTCCGGTTACGGCGCATTCTACCAGGGCAATTGGTGCTTCCTGGGCTTTCCGACATCAAGCGTTGGTTGCTCATATGTGCACGGCGGCGACCTGGTCGTCCGTTCATACCTTTTCTAAGTTCTATAAGGTTGATGTGGCTGCATCTTCGGATGCTTCCTTCGGCCGCAAGGGTTACAGGCCGCTGTTTAAAGTTGCAACTCCTCCGTTGAGGAGTTCTGCTTGTTTGGAGTGGAGTTTGGTTTTTCCTTTAGTACTGCTCCCACCCTTTTCTGCTGCTGCTTTGGGACGTCCCACGTGTTTCATTATTAGAGCTGTGTCAGTCCATGGACGATCAGAGAAAATGGGATTTTTGTACTCACCGTAAAATCCTTTTCTCTGACGTCCATGGACTGACACAGCACCCACCCTTCTTTAAGGTTTGTACTGCTTTGTTACGACATGAGGCTGCTAGCTGCAGGTAGGAGGGTTATGTCTGGAGGGACCGCCCCCCTGGCCGGGGTTGTAAAGCTTTGTTTTTTTCTATAATGTATGTTTCTAACATTCTGCCTAGATCTTCTCCTGCGAGCAGGGACATATACCCACGTGTTTCAGTATTAGAGCTGTGTCAGTCCATGGACGTCGGAGAAAAAGGATTTTACGGTGAGTACAAAAATCCCTTTTTTTGGGGGGTCCACTGATTCCAGTAAGCCTCTTCTATATCGGTGGTGGCCATCTTCACTTCACTTGTTTATTCCAAGATTGTGGATTGTGGGAGCACCATTTATATTTATATTTGCATTGAACTTTTTCATTGTTTTCACCTACCAGAGACTTATGTTTTTTTTTGTATGGACTATTGTCTCCTGATCCAGCACTGAGCACGGTGTTCATTCACTTGGTGTCCATTCACTATTTATTTAATTGTACTAATTTAGCGCTACAATTCATGTATGTATTTCCGTTTTCACCTTTTGTCTATTGGTTTTTGTAGCTGCTCACCATTGTAGGCAGAGCGGAATTTTTTTTGTATCTAATCTGGGGAGAAGGGCCTTAGTCAGGGAGGTGACCAAGAACCTGATGGTCACACTGACAGAGCTGTAGCGTTTCTCTGTGGATAGAGGAGAACCTTCCAGAAGAACAACCATCTCTGCCGCACTCCACCAATCAGGCCTGTATGGTAGAGTGGCCAGATGGAAGCCACTCCTCAGTAAAAGGCACATGACATCCTGCCTGGAGTTTGCCAAAAGGCACCTAAAGGACTCTCGGAGCATTAGAAACAAAATTCTCTGGTCTGATGAAACAAAAGATTGAACTCTTTGGCCTCGATGGCAAGCATCGTGTCTGGAGGAAACCAGGCACCGCTGATAACCTGGCCAGTACCAACCCTACTGTGAAGCATGATGGCAGCATCATGCTGTGTGGATGTTTTTCAGCGGCAGGAACTGGAAGACTAGTCAGGATTGAGGGAAAGATGAATGCAGCAATGTATAGAGACATCCTTGATGAAAACCTGCTCCACAGAGCTATGGACTTTAGACTGGGGCAAAGGTTCATCTTCCAACAGGACAATGACCCAAGAACACAGCCAAGATAACAAGGAATGGGTACGGGACAACTCTGTGAATGTCCTTGAGTGGCCCAGCCAGAGCCCAGACTTGAACCCGATTGAACATCTCTGGAGAGATCTGAAAATGGCTGTGCACAGATGCTCCCGATCCAATCTGATGGAGCTTGAGAGGTCCTGCAAAGAAGAATGGGAGAAACTGCCCAAAAATAGGTGTTCCAAACTTGTAGCATCATACTCAAAAAGACTTGAGGCTGTAATTGGTGACAAAAGATGATTTAACAAAGTATTTCACAAAGGCTGTTAATACTTATGTACATGTGATTTGTTTTATAAATTTGCAAAGATTTCAAACAAACTTCTTTCACGTTGCCATTATAGGGTGGTGGTAGAGTTTTGAGGAAAATTAATTTAACCACATGCCGACCAGGCTATAGCCGAATGATGGGTACAGTATTGTTTGCTAGTTCTGGGAGGGCGTACTATGACGTCCCATCTGTGCCTCATATATGGCCAACAGTGCTCACCCATGCCACATTAGTGCTCATCCTGACAGTGCTCCCTGCATGTTGGACCTCTGTATGTGGCTAGGCTGTGAAAGTCTCATGTGGTATCGCCATACTCGGGAGGAGTAGCAATGTATTTTGGGGTGTCATTTTTGGTATGTACATGCTGTGTGTTAGAAATGTTTTATAAATTGACCACTTTGTATAAAACAAAAAATAGATTTCTCTTATCGTCCATGGACTGACACCGCTTCTAATACTGAAACACATGGGTATGTGCCCCTGCTCGCAGGAGAAGATCTAGGCAGAATGTTGCATGTTACAACATACATTCTAAAAAAACAGCTGAACAGCCCCGCCCAGGGGGCGGTCCCTCCGGACATAACCCTCCTACCTGCAGCCAGCAGCCTGTTTTTTTTTTCCTGCCTAGCAGAAGAAGATGTGGCTCTCTCAGGAGCCAGTCTCTTGGAAGATTTTTTTATTCCTTGAGAATTTTTGTTTTATTTTTGAGATCTTCAATTAACTTGGCGGCTGGGCAACAGGTTGGGTACAAGGTATCCTCGTAGTCTTCCCTGTCCGACCATCGAGCGTGCTGATCCTCACCTTGTGTGCGCGAGACTCAGTTAACGACATGCCCCATGACTCTAGGGGTGGCCGGTGGGCTTTTATGCTCCGCGGTCCTCACAAGATTGAACAGTGCCTGCTGTATCTTTTGCGGTGGACTGGACCGACAGCTACTCAGTACTACTCTGTGATAGGTCTGTCTGAAACACATCAGTGGGTCCCTCTGGGACGGGTAAGTAGTCTCTCCTGCTGCAGGTGAGTACATGCTGGCTGTGTTTCTTTATCTGGTGGGTTTCTCCCTGTCTCCCCCCTGTTATGCTGCTCTCTGCAACCTGTACTGGTGCTGTGCTGTGTGGGGGTACTTGGGGGTCGCTTTGGCCTTGCAGGGGGGTGCTCATGTCTGTGAACTGACTCTGGGAGAGGAGCAGTGTTCTGGTGTGTGTGTTTGACTTTGTGTGCACCATTAGCGCTGTGTGGTGATTTTAAAAAACGCGCTCTGCAGCCATCTTGCCGTGGATCAATGGCGCAGTAATGCATGCGGCCGGTGGCCATTTTCTTGAAGCCGCTGCGCTTTCACTTTCGGCCTCTTTCGGCGCTGCTGCGGCGCGACTCTCCTCACACTCTCTCTCCTCACACTCTCTCTCCTCACACTCTCTCTCCTCACACTCTCTCTCCTCACACTCTCTCTCCTCACACTCTCTCTCCTCACACTCTCTCTCCTCACACTCTCTCTCCTCACACTCTCTCTCCTCACACTCTCTCTCCTCACACTCTCTCTCCTCACACTCTCTCTCCTCAGGCTTCACTCGCGCTGCAGTGCGGTTTCATACAGCGGAACTGAGCGGTCCTTAAGGGTTGGTGAGTCCTCTGGGTATCCCCGCCTCAGCGCAGCCAGTGGGTGGACTGTATTATTCACTGTAATAGTGTATAAGGTCTCAGAGGGTGGCAGTATGGAGTCTAGTTCACCTGCTTCTCCACACTTGTCAGAGGCAACTGGCAGTGCTCCTGTGGTCCCTAGCAACTAGTTGTCGGCAGTCCTGGAAAAATTTCTTGTCAGGATGGAAGCGGTGTGAGAGCGCAAGGGAGCTGTAAAGCGCCCCCTCCGCACACATTCTCCTGTAGGGCAGTGCTCTGTCTCAGATATGGGCCTAGCTACTGCTGCTCAGGGACCCTAGCTCTGAGGATTTTCATGTTTTTGAACAGGGCATTCCTTGTGAGAAAGACCCCAGTTCTGAATAACTGACAGGGTTCTTGTAAGTGAACTCATTGATGCTGTGAGGGACACTCTTAAGCTGAATGCTGAGGCTGAGGAACCTCCTTTGGTTCCTTTAAAGCCGTTTCTTCAAAAAGGTCTTTCCATATGTGCCTTTTTTTTTTTTTTTAAACCTTCATTGTCCAAGTCTGGGATAAGCCGCAGAAGACTGACAGTCCCGTGGTGCCTATCCTTAAGGTACCCCTTTGAGGAGGACCTGGTTAAAAAGTGGGCTCTCCCCCCAGTGGTTGACCCCCCGGTCGCCCATTTGAATAAGGCTACCACACTCCCAATGAAAGGGATTCCTGCATTTAAGGATCCCACTGACAGGAGGTCAGAGGTGGTGAGTAGAACTATGTTTACCTTATTGGGGTCTGCCTTACGCCCTATAGTGGCGGCGACACTTGTGTCTCAGACACTCACAGGATGGGCAAAGATTTTGCACCAGACCGTACAGGAGCATAATCTCCCTCCTGAGACCATTTCCCTGGCTCACCAACTTGCGCAGGGTTTAGTCACTGTGTGCGATGCCACTTTGGATGCGGCCCCTTTAATATCTGGGGCCTCTCTGCTGTGGTGCTGCGTCGCCTTATCTGGCTGACTTGCCCTTTAAGGGCGGTAGACTGTTTGGGGCCGCCCTGGATGACATTATTATGTATGTCACAGGGGGTAAGAGCACCTTTCTTCCTCAGTCTGTTAAGGAAAAAGAGCCCCACCCTAGGCCGGGCCCTTCCTTTCCGGCAAAGAAGTTTTTTCGTCAGTCAGAATCCACGGGTAAGCCCGCCCAGACTGAAAAAAGTGCGGCTGGGGGATATAAGCGTCCCTGGGTGCGTAAGCCTACCAAGCAAGCTCCCAAGCCCTGCGCCGCATTAAGTCTTGCCCCTGCCCGACTCTGGGGTATGGGGACGTCTTTGCAGGTTCACGGTTCGGTGGACCTCCCTGATCTCCGACCGGTGGGTGTGCGAGGTGGTCACCTCAGGATACAGGATAGAGTTCCATTCCTGACCCCCAGACAGATTCTTTCCCTCAATTCTCCCTCTCCTTCCTGCCCGTCGGGCGGCCCTCTTAGGGGCCGTACAGGATTGATCAGGTCCGGAGTGATTGTTCCGGTTCCATCATAGGAAAGGTTTCAGGGGTTCTACTCGAATCTGTAGTCCCAAAAAAGGACAGGGTTCGGCCAATCCTGGGCCTCAAGGCCTGAATGCCTTTGTGATGGTGCAAAAGTTCCGCATGGAATCCATTCACACGGTGATCGCTACACTCCATCAAGGGGATTTTCTGGCGTCCTTGGACATCAAGGACGCCTACTTGCATGTTCCGATCTGCGCAAGTCTCCAGTAGTTTCTGCGCTTTGCGATCGGCGAAGTCCACTATCAATTTGTGGCTCTTCCCTTCGGCCTAGCCTCGGCACCAAAGGTGTTTACCCATCGAGAACGTAATTTTATGACGAAACGCATCTGGGCGACACGCAGTGACGTCCCCACGCAGCTCTAGCACGGAAGGGCAATTGTGCATGCCGGCCGGCACGTTTTTTATGCTTATGGAAGCTTAGTTTTTGTAAGTACAATACATTTTTAATAAAGTCGTTAAGAGGATATCACCCTTTCTTTTTTGGCATCCCACATGGAGTGATGAGCGGCGCCAGTCTCATATTGAAGACCTTCCTGGGATTTTGTGTGTGGGTTGATTAAAGATCGTGGTAGGATACAGCTATAGGCCTACTCTCTATCTGTCTGGTAAGGAGCCATTTTATACATAGGTGGTGGTCACTCTCTTTAACTGCGCACGGTGGTGGTGTCTACCTGTGATTACGTTATTACCCTATGGTATATTTTTTCTGTGTTTTATTTGCAACCGAGCCGTCGAGGGCTTTCTTGCTAACATTGGTGCATTGTCGGGGGACCTGGCTTGGATCTCTTCCCTGGGATAAAGGCCTTGGCTGGGCTAATGCCACCTGCATGTTATCAACTGTTTTGTGGTAAGGAGCCATTTCGTATGGTGATGACTACATTTAGTGTTTGTCTAATGAACTTTCAATACACTGCAAGTTTGGATTCCATGGGAGATTGGACTTCTCCCCTCTAATTTGGATTACAACCTTGAACCACTCCCTGGATGCTCTTTAGGAGCTTTCTACTAACTATCATTGGCACAGTCTTTTCTGCCTAAATTTTGTATATGTTTACCAAGGTGCTTGCTCCGGTTTTAGCTTTGCTGAGACAGCCCACGATAGCAATGCCTCACTATCTGGACGATCTTCTAAGAGCAGACAATGGCTCGGAATTAGAAGAAAGTGTGACTATCGTCTGTCAGACCCTCAGGGACATTTTTGAATGAGAGCCCTGGGACTCATGGTGGCCTCGTTCGAGGCCGTTCCGTATGCCCAATTACACACGGGCATTACGGTAAGAGATCCTGTCTGACTTGGGACAAATCCCCGTTGTCCTTGGATCTTCAGATCCAGTTGAATTACCCAATCAGGGCGTCCCTGGCGTGGTGGTTGGGGTCCCCGGCTCTTCAGTTCGGGAAGTCGTTCCTCCCCATCCAGTGGACGGTGATCACGACGGACGCCAGCCTGACGGGCTGGGGTGAAGTCTGAGGAGTCCTGTCGGCCCAAGGGCTTTGGACTCCGGACGAAGCCAGTTTACCGATCAATGTTCTGGAAAATACGGGCAATCAGACTGTGCCTCTCCTCGTGGTCTCTGTCGGCCGTCTACATTCCGGGCGTAGACAATTGGCAGGCGGACTATCTGAGCCACCAGACGCTGGACCAGGGTGAGTGGTCCTTGCATCCGGAGGATTTTCAAAATCTGTGCCGGGGGTGGGGCATGCCAGATGTGGACCTGAGTTGAGAGGCCATCAATCGCAAGGTGTGGAGGTTTGTGGCCAGGTCCAGGGATCCTTGGGCGGATGCCTCGGATCTGTTGGTGGCCCCATGGGATCATTATCACCTGATATGCTATCCTCCGCTGCAGCTGCTTCCTCGCCTGCTGCGCAGGGTGGCGGCCGAGGGGATTCCGGTGATCCTCTTTGTGCCAGATTGGTCTCGGCGTCATTGGTATGCCGATCTGGTACGTCTCATCGCGGATGTTCCTTGGCGGTTGCCAATGAGGGAGGACCTTCTGTCTCAAGGTCCTATATTTCATCCTGTTTTACAGTCTCTGGCTTTAACGGAATGGCTATTGAAAGCCTGGTTCTGAGACCGAGGTCTCTCGGATTAGTTAATTTCGACCATGTTAAGGGCATGGAAGTCTTCCGCCAGAAAGATATATCACTGTACCTGGGAAGTTTACATCGCTATGTGCGAAGTGCTTGACTGGTGTCCACGGACGTATTCCGTCCCCAGAATCCTGCGGTTCTTGCAGCGGAGCGTGACCCAAAAGCTTGCTTTGAGTACCATTAGGGGTCAGATTTCGGCCTTGGCTGTCTTCTTTCAGCGACCGCTAGCGGGTCATTCCTTGGTTAGCACCTTTTGATCAGGGGGTTCGCCATGTGCTCCCTCCTGTTAAACCTCCCCTCCCTCCTTGGGATCTGAATTTGGTGCTCTCGGTTCTCCAGGAACCTCCCTTTGAAAATATCAGATCTTCCCCTCTTGCCCCTGTCTCAGAAGGTGGCCTTCTTAGTGGCCATTACTTCTGAGTTGGCGGCTTTGTCCTGCAAGTCGCCCTATTTGGTCATCCATAAGGCTAAGGTGGCGTTGCGTCCGCGACCTTTTTTGTTAAAGGTGGTCTCGGCCTTTCACCTAAATGAGGACATTGTCCTCCCGTCCTTGTGTCCTCACCCATCGCATCCCAGAGAGTTTGCGCTTCACACATTGGATGTGGTACGTGCCTTGTGGGTGTACCTGTCTGCTACTGCTTCTATTCGGAAGTATGACTCACTGTTTGGCCCTGTGTTGGACCAGAGACAGACACAAATCGGTTTTGTCTGCCACCATTTCTAGGTGGATCAGACAGACCGTTACACCGGCCTATGCCCTCAAGGGGCTGGCGCCTCCCTATCCGGTTATGGCGCATTCCACCAGGGCAATTGGTGCGTCCTGGGTTTTCCGTCATCAAGCGTCGGTTGCACAAGTGTGCAAGGCGGCGACCTGGTCGTCCGTTCATACCTCTTCTAAGTTCTATGAGGTTGATGTGGCTGCATCTTCGGATGCTTTCTTCGGCCGCAAGGTGTTGCGGGCCGCTGTTTAATGTTGCAACTCCTCCGTTGAGGAGCTCTGCCTTGTTTGGAGTGAAGTTGTTGGTTTTCCATTTATACTACTCCCATCCCTCTTGACACTGCTTTGGGACATCCCACGTGTAAAGTGTAAGAGAGGCTGTGTCAGTCCATGGACGATAAGAGAAAATAGGATTTTTGTACTCACCGTAAAATCAGTTTCTCTGACGTCCATGGACTGACACAGCACCCACCCTTCTTTTCAAGGTTTGTACTGCTTTGTTACGAACTGAGGTCTGCTGACTGCAGTGGGAGAGTTATGTCCGGAGGGACCGCCCCCCTGGGCAGGGCTGTTCAGCTCTGGCTTTTTAGAATGTATGTATAACATTTCACATTCTGCCTAGGTCTTCTTGCAGGGACATAACCCACGTGTAAAGTGTAAGAGAGGCTGTGTCAGTCCATGGACGTCAGAGAAACAGATTTTACGGTGCGTATAAAAATCCTATTTTTCGACGCCAAACTGGGTGAAAATGTTTTTGTCTTGACAGACAGCGCCAAGGTAAAGAAGCCAGGCTACAAAACCAAAGGAAAGGCTGGTCTTTCAAAAAAAAATCCTTTTCAATCCCAAGGAAGATGAGGACCTCCTGTGACTTGTGCTGCCAGGTGGGGCAGATTAGGGGGCCTTCCTCCCGCAATGGCAAAAGTCATGCAAAAATATTTTGCCACTTTTTTCCCTTGGGATCCATCAAAGGCAGAAGCAGTTTTAGCTATGTTAGAAGACCCCTTGTTGTAAAATTTCCTCTAACAGGAGGAAAAAGAGGGAGGTTTCTACTTTTTTTTTTTTTTCTCAGGAAGATACCCCCAGGGAAGTACAGAATGATCCTAAATTTGAAGGAATTCAAAAGGTTCAGGATGAAATCCATTTACACCATGAAATATTTGTTGTCCGTGGGGATTTTTATGGTCTTGATGGACACATTTACACGTCCCAATAAGGGAAAGCTCATGAAGATTTCTGAGATTTACTCTCGGGGCCAGGAAGGCCACTGTACTTCCAGGTCAGTGCGCTTCTTTTTGGGATATGTTCAGCCCCCCACATTTTTACAATGGTGCTAGTGGAAGCTTTACAAAATCTGAGATTACAAGAGCTGAACATCATCCCCCATCTGGACGATCTGTTCTGTTCTTTGCAAATTCAGAAACAACTCTGAAATGCAACGTAGCAGTTACAATATTTTTCTTGCAGGAGTTGGGCTGAATAATAAAGTGAGAATTTTCAGCTGATCTCTACAAACAAGCTTACATACCTGGGGTATAATATAGACATATTGAACACCAGGATATACTTGACTTTAGAAAGTGCAGAACCTGCAAAAAGATGGGTGGCCAACTTTTGAGCATGTCAGAATGCAGGACAAGGAGTGCCATGAAGCTCATGGGGCACATGACAGCAATACCTGGAGTCCACTGGGCACAACTGCACAAAAGAACCATTCAAAGATTTTTGCTTTCACAGTGGGACAGGCTTCAAAGTACCCTAGACTGAATTTTGATTACACAGGAAGTGAAGGAATCCCTCAGGTGGTGGGCAAAGTTTCAGGTGCTGAAGCAGGGGCACAATTGAAAAATTCTAAATCCAGTCAGATTAATCGGGGACACCAATTCCTGGGGTTGGGGAAATCACTTGGAAATCACATGGTTCAGGGAAAGTGGAATTCAGTGATGCCGGAAAGCTCCTTGATCCTAAGAGAGCTGGAAGTGATGGCAGAAGCCCTCCTAGCTTTTAAAAAAATAAATAAAATAGGCGGAAAAGAGGTGCAAGTGTTGTCAGACACGAACAGCACAATGGCCTACTTCAACAGGTAAGGCGGCACAAAGTTGGAAAAGCCCATGAGAATAGTTGCAGAGCTTCTAGGATGGGCAGAAAAAACTCTCTCGCCTCTTTGAGCGCAGTACACCTGAAAGGATGGCTAAATCCAATAGCGAACAGCTTCAGCCAGTAAGATGCCACTCATCTGGTGATCTGACTGCCGGATATACTCATTTTGCCTCTCCGGAAGAAGCAAGATTTCACTTGCGAAATGCGTAGAGATTAGTAGCACAGATATTTGATTGATGGTGGTTACCCACATGGACTATATAGGTTCTATGAAAAAGTTTTTTGATCAAAGTTGAACTTTTATATATGTATTGAGTTTATAAAATTTTTGTATTATGCCTTGTTTTTAAATGTAGGTCAACAAATTTTTCATATTTTTGATATATTTATGTCTGAGGTGTGACTCATTAAAAGTCCCGTGGGCTTTAATATTTTTGTATGTATACTTAAAGGGGTTGTAAAGGTTCATTTTTTATTTTCTAAATAGGTTCCTTTAAGCTAGTGCATTGTTGGTTCACTTACCTTTTCCTTCGATTTCCCTTCTAAATGTTTTTTTTCTTTTTCTTTGTCTGAATTTCTCACTTCCTGTTCCTACTCAGTAAGCTGTTCTGGCTGACTAAACACCGCTCGAATGATGGTGTGAAGTTTACGGAGGAGAAACAGGAAGTGAGAAATTCAGACAAAGAAAAAAACATTTTTAGAAGGGAAATCGAAGGAAAAGGTAAGTGAACCAATAATGCACTAGCTTAAAGGAACCTATTTAGAAAATAAAAAACGAACCTTTACAACCCCTTTAACCACTTGACCACTGGGCACTTAAACCCCCTTAATAATCAGACCAATTTTCAGCTTTCGGTGCTCTCACATTTTGAATGACAATTACTTAGTCATACAACACTGTACCCATATGAATTTTTTGTCTTTTTTTTTCACACAAATAGAGCTTTCTTTTGGTGGTATTTAATCACTGTTGGGTTTTTTATTTTTTGCGCTATAAGAGAAAAAATACTGAAAATTTTGTAAAAAAATGATTTTTTTTTCGTTTCTGTTATAAAATTTTGCAAATTACTATTTTTTCTTCATAAATTTTGGCCAAAATTTATACTGCTACATATCTTTGGTAAAAATAAGTACAAATTGGTGGATATTATTTGGTCTTTGTGAAAGTTATAGAGTCCACAAGCTATGGTGCCAATATCCGAAAATTGATCACACCTGAAGTACTGACGGCCGATCTCATTTCTTGAGACCCTAACATGCCAGAAAAGTACAAATACCCCCCAAATGACCCCTTTTTGGAAAGAAGACATTCCAAGGTATTCAGAAAGAGGCATTGAGTTTTTTGAAGTTGTCATTTTTTCCCACAATTTTTTGCAAAATCAAGATTTTTTTTTCTCTTTTTTTTTTCCACAAAATTGTCATATTAGCAGGTTATTTCTCACACACAGCATATGCATTCCACAAATTACACCCCAAAACACATTCTGCTATTCCTCCCGAGTATGGCGATACCACATGTGTGAGACTTTTACACAGCGTGGCCACATAGAGAGGCCCAACATGCAGGGAGCACCTTCAGGCGTTCTGGAGCACCCAGGCCAATTCTGACATTTCTCTCCTACATGTAAAAATCATCATTTATTTGCTAGAAAATTACATAGAACCCCAAAACATTATATATGTTTTTTTAGCAAAGACCTTAGAGAATATAATGGTGGTTGTTGCAACTTTTTATCTCGCACGATATTTGCGCAGCAATTTTTTTAACGCGTTTTTTACGGGAAAAAAAATGTTTTGTGCTTAAAAAAAAACAAAAAACAGTAAAGTTAGCCCAATGTTTTTGCATAATGTGAAAGATGAAGTTACGCCGAGTAAATAGATACCTAACATGTCACCCTTAAAAATTGCACACACTCGTGGAATGGCGCCAAACTTCGCTACTTAAAAAAATCCCCATAGGCGACGCTTTAAATATTTTTACTGGTTACATGTTTTGAGTTACAGAGGAGGTCTAGGGCCAAAATGATTGCTCTCGCTCTAACGTTCGCAGAGATACCTCACATGTGTGGTTTGAAAACCGTTTTCATATGTGGGCGGGACTTACGTATGCGTTCGCTTCTGTATGCGAGCTCACGGGGACAGGGGCGCTTTTAAAAAATATATATATATTTTTATTGTTCATTTTACTTTATTTATTTTAGTTTGACATGTTTTTCCGCCCCAAAATTTTTTTTGATCACTTTTATTCCTATTACAAGGAACGTAAACATCCCTTGTAATAGGAATATGGCATGACAGGTCCTCTTTACAGTGAGATATGAGGTCAATAAGACCCCACATCTCACCTCTAGGCTGGGAAGCCTGAAAAAAAAACAAAAAAAAAACAACAATCCTGGCTTTGATCGTAGCGGTGAGTCGGTAGAAGCACCGGAGGGCAGCGGGAGGGGGGGACATCCCCTCTCGCCTCCCGTAAGAATGATCAAGCAGCAGAACAGCCGCTATGATTGTTCTTATGGTGTAGGGAATCGCCGGCTGAAAAAGCTGATATCTGAATGGTGCCTGTAGCTGCACCCATCATTCAGATATCCCCGTACAAAGTCAAGGACATCATATGACGGCCGGCGGGCGGGAAGTGGGCATTGCGGGGTATTGCGGAGTATGGCAGGGTATTGCGGAGTATGGCAGGGTATTGCGGAGTATGGCAGGGTATTGCGGAGTATGGCAGGGTATTGCGGAGTATGGCAGGGTATTGCGGAGTATGGCAGGGTATTGCGGAGTATGGCAGGGTATTGCGCCAGGGTGTTGCAGGGTATTGCGCCAGGGTGTTGCAGGGTCTTGCGCCAGGGTGTTGCAGGGTCTTGCGCCAGGGTGTTGCAGGGTCTTGCGCCAGGGTGTTGCAGGGTCTTGCGCCAGGGTGTTGCAGGGTCTTGCGGCAGGGTGTATTGCAGAGTATTGCGCCAGGGTGTATTGCAGAGTATTGCGCCAGGGTATTGCACCAGGGATGGCTGAGCAGGGATGGATGGATCTGTGACTGCAATTGTCAGATCCAGCCCACAGAGCTGCTGCTGCCATCTGCTCCCTCCCCTCTCCTCTCACACTGTACCGATCGGTACAGAGAGGGGAGAGAGGAACCGGCGTCATCAAATGACGCCGGTCTGTTTAGAAGTGATTGCTCCGTCATTTGACGGAGCGATCACGTGGTAAACGGCCGCTATCAGCGGCGATTTACCGCGATTCGTGATCCGCCGGGTCCTCTGGACCCGGCGGTCACGGAGTTTCCCGTGTGCGCGCCCCAGGGGGCGCGCGGGAGCGCGATTCTGGGAGGACGTTATATAACGTCCTCCCAGAGTTAAGCAACCACCTTGTCGATGTTATTTGTCGGCAGGTGGTTGTAAAGTGGTTAAGGTGATTGTAGCCGTATTGGTGCAATTGTGACAGAGAAAATTGAGGACTGTCCGTGATCCTTTTTTTTTTTTTTTTTTTTTTTTTTGCATCAGCATACAATTTTTCAAGGTTTGTTTTTCGTTCTTTTTTTTTTTACCTCAGATTGTGTGGTTTTTTTTTTTTGCTTTTTTTATTTCTTTTAACATTCTGTTAACTTTTGTGAATCAGTAATGCTTGGACCTCGAAGAAGGGGACATACCCCAAAAGCTTGTTCTGAAAAATTGTATCATGGACAGTACTCAATTTTCTCTGTATGTATACTAACTGGGACTGAGACACTACCTCCACCCACCTCACACCAGCTTCCTTTTTCTCAGCCAGTAAGAAATTGTTCAGTCAGAATGGTGCTTTAACCATTCGGTCTTTGCCCAGATTTGCAAGAGGTGGGGGACATCGGAAATAGTTTTGTTTGCAAGCAAAATGTGGAGGTGAAACAATATTTCTCCATTCAAGAGGACCCACAGAGCTTAGGCACGGATGCCCTAGCTCAACCCTTGAAAGCAGAACTGCTATATGCATTCCCACCCTTCTAATTCCCTGGATAATTCCGAAGCTGCAGGCCACAAGCGAAAATGATTCTCATTGCACCTTTTTGGTAAAGAGGGTGTGGTTTTCAACATTATGCAAGTGAAGTGTAATAGAGCCCTGGATTCTACCAGCGATGGAGGACCTTCCTGTTCCAAAGGAAAATATACTGTCCTTGCATAAAGAATTTGGCCCTGGTAGTGTGGCTTTTGAGAAGGAGCTTCTAATAAGGATCTTTTGGAAAAAGTTTCCTCTGTTCTCTTATAGAGAAGGAAGGGTTTCACGAATGCTATCTACAACAAAATCTGGAAAAAGTCTCGTTGGAAGAAAGTAAATGATTTGAAAGATGCCCCAGTTCTTAATACGATTTTGGAGTTTCTCCAGACAGCTAACCAGTTAACATTCTTATAAAGTGATGGCCCTTTCAAACTTTTTGCATTTTAAAGTGGCAGAAGATCCTCTGGTAATAGTTTCTAAGAGCAGTCTCAAGAAGTTAAGCGCCAAATAGTCAGTCATATTTCCCTCCTGGGATTTAGGGACAGTATTAAGGAGTTTCCTGCGCAAATCTTAGACTGTTGTTTTTACACTGAAAGCGCCGCTCATTTTAGCAGCACCTTAATACTGTTTTCTGCCGCTAGGGGGGCGCTTTTAACCCCAAAATAGGGTGGTTAAAAACTCCAGTTTTTTTTAGGCGCGTTTAAAGTGCTTTTCAGGCACTTTGAAAGCGCTGCCCATTCATGCCAATGGGCAGGGCATCTTGGGAGCGCTAAATACAGCGCTCCCAACCCACCCCAAAGATGCTGCTTGCAAGAATTTTCGGAACGTCCTGCAAGCGCACCGCCCAAATGTGGAAGGTCTGTGGGAGACTGTTTTCAAGCGCCTAGCAGTGGCTATATTCCCAGCTCTAAAGTGCCCGAAAACCGCCCCAGTGTGAAAGGGGTCTTGGACAAATGCTAATTTAAAGCTGTAGTAAAGCCCACTTTGTGATTTTTACCTACTTACCTGTAGGTAAAATGAATATCTCCTAAATGTGCACCGTTTAGGAAATATTTTCCCTGACATCACTGGTGCATGTGCTCTGAAAGTCCACCATACCTTGCCGAAACAAGGGCTCCCACGCGGATGCTCGGTAGTTACATCGCGGCTTTGGCCAATCACACAGCTGGAGCGTGTGAACACAAAAGACCGGGGAAAGATGCCAGCCCTCTCAGCATTGACAGCGCGCCACAGGAGGGCTTCGTTCTAAGGTAAGTATTTCCTAATGGTTTTAACGTTGTGGGGGCGAGACCGGATGTCAGAGTGAGCAGACGTGTGCGAGTTAGCTTCTGCTCTCGCTCCATAGTACCCTGTTAGCAGCATAGAGTAAGCTGAGATAAGGAGGTAAATGACTGACGGGAGTGAGTCATCCCAGTTTAGCAGTAAAGATTCCCTGGCGTAAAGATGGTGACAGAGAGGAGGGGCAGTGAGAGAGCCCCGTGGGTTTCCCAGTCAGCTGTGTGTAGCAGGCTGAGATAAGGAGACAAGGATTTGAAAGATTGACAGTGAGTCAGCCCGGCTCAACAGCAGAGACCCGGCATAGAGATAGTGATGGAGGGAAGGGGCAGTGAGAGCCCCGTGGAGACTGTGGAGCTGGGGGTGTGCTGAATGTGGAGCTGGGGGTGTGCTGAAAGCCTTGGAACAGACAGGCTGTGTAACTATCATGACGAGGAAAAAGAGAGAAGAGCAGGCTCAGCATGAAGGGGCTTGTGCACAGACACAACCACAATGTGCTGCAACAGTAAACAAGGTGGTGGTGGCTAAGTTGGATCGATTTGTCCACACCCCAGCTCAATCACCAGCAAAGGAGGGACAGCAACTGCAAGCTAAAAGTCAGCCTGGGGCTTCATCTGTGAGAAGGAGCCAAAGAAAAACTGCAGCAGCATTAGGGACGGAGCATATAAACAACATAAGAGGGAGAAAGCCCTGAGCAATCCCCTAAAGCTGGAGTCGCAACAGAGGAAGAACAGTCGCTGAAAAGTTCTGCAAGCAGTCAACTCTGTAAATCTGATCAAATGAAGGGTATTGAGAAGGAGCTATCCTTTGTAAGACATGATTTGCAAAAAGTACGGAAGCGGACAACAGCCTTAGAGGGGAGGATTAACTCAGTTGAGGATGATTTGAATCCGAGAAGAGAAAATGAATATATATATATATGTTAAAAATGGACGATATGGAAAATAGACTGCGGAGGAACAACATAAGGGTTGTAGGTCTCCCTGAGCTAAGCAAGGCTTTTAACCCTATAGTGTTCCTGGAGAAATTATACCTTTTCCCCACTTTTTGCAATTGAAAGGGCGCACAGAGTGACCTTTAGAGCACCGCCACCAGGAGGTCAGCCCAGGTAATTTCTCCTAAAAATGTTTAATTATAAGGACAATAAGTCACCATACTCCAAAAGGCTAGAGAAATGGGAAATATCCTCTATAATGGACTAAGGATTTCAAGGTACCTGGATTTTCTCTTGTCATCCATGGACTGACACAGCGTGTCTTATACACCTTTACACGTGGGTTATGTCCCTGCTTGCAGGAGAAGACCTAGGCAGAATGTGAGATGTTATATATATATATACATTCTAAACAGCCAGAGCTGAACAGCCCCGCCCAGGGGGGCGGTCCCTCCGGCATAACTCTCCCACTGCAGTCAGCAGACCTCAGTTTTTTTTCTGCCTAGCAGAAGAAGACGTGGCTCTCTCAGGAGCCAGTCTCCTGACCTATTTTTATTCCTTTTGGAATTTTTTTCCTATTTTTTTCTTTTGAGATCTTCTATCAACTGTCGGCTGGGCAACAGGTTGGGTACAAGATATCCTTGTAGTCTTCCCTGTCCGACCATCGAGCGTGCTGATCCTCGCCTTGTGTGCGTGAGACTCAGTTCACGACATGCCCCACGACTCCAGGGGTGGCCGGTGGGCTTCCAGCTCCGCCGTCCTCTCAAGATAGAACAGTCCGGCTGTATCTTTCGCGGTGGACCGGGCCGACAGCTACTCAGTACCGCACTGTGATAGTTCTGTCAGAAACACACCAGTGGGTCCCTCAGGGGATGGGTAAGTAGTCTCTCCTGGCTGCAGGTGAGTACATGCTGTGTGTTTCTTGTGTGGGGGATTTCCCTGTCTCCCCCTGTGTTTTTTTTTTTTAATGTCACTCTCTGGTTACTAGTGCTGGCGCTGTACTGTGTGGGGTGCCTGGGGGCCATACTGTCCTGGGGGGGGCTCATGCTGCTCTGCATTCGCTGGGGCTGTTTTGTTTTTGGGTGTGAGGGGCCTGGGCGCCGTTCGGCGCCATGTTTAGTGTGTGTGCTGTTTTTACATTGACGGCAATCTTGCCGTGGCCCGCCGGAGCACATTGCGGCGGCCATTTTCTTGTAGCCGCACGTTTTTCTAGCAGTAGTTTGGCCTCTAGCGCCGCTGGGAATGGCGCGAATCTCCTCACACTCTCTCCTCTCAGCTCACTCACGCTGAGCAGCGCGGCGCAGTGAGACAGAGCAGCGGAACCGAGCGGTCCTGGTCAGGTTGGTGGGTTCCCTGGGCATTCCCCTACTTCAGTCAGCACAGCCTGTGGGTGGTCTCAGAGAGGGACATTATGGAGTCAGAGTCACCAGCTTCCCCTCACATGCCAGAGGCAGCAGCCAGTGCTCCAGCACCTGCGGTCCCTATGGACCAGTTGTCGGCAGTCCTGGAATCATTTCTGACCAGGATGGAAGCTGTGTGTGTGAGCACAAGGGAGCAAAGAAGCGCCCTCTCCCCACTTTATCTCCACAAGGGGAGTGCTCTGATTCAGATATGGGCCTAGCTATTGCTGCTCAGGACCCTAGCTCTGAATATTTGGATGGTTTTGAACAGGACATTCCTTGTGAGGAAGACTCCAGTTCTGAGTCAGTAAATGACAGGGCGCTTGTTAGTGAACTCATTGATGCTGTGAGGGACACTCTCAAGCTAAATGCTGCGACCGCAGAACCTCAGGCGGATACAGTCTCCTTTGGTTCTTTTAAGACCAAGCCTTCTAAAAAGGTTTTTCCATATGTATCTTTCTTTGACCAGCTCATTGACCAGGTCTGGGAAAAGCCGCAGAAGAATTTCATGGTCCCGCAGTGTTTGTCGATTAGATACCCCTTTTGAAGACGCCCTGCTTAAAAAGTGGGCTTCTCCCCCGGTGGTCGACCCTCCAGTCGCCCGTTTAAACAAGGCCACCACTCTCCCGATGGAGGGGACTCCTGCGTTTAAGGACCCCACTGACAGGAGGTCAGAAGTGGTGAGTAGAGCCATGTTCGCCTTGTTGGGATCCGCCCTACGGCCCGTAGTAGCGGCGACCCTTGTGTCTCAGACACTCACGGAATGGGCAAAAATTTTGCACCAAACTGTGCAGGAGTATAACCTTCCTCCAGACACTATTGCTCTGGCCCACCAGATGGTGCAGGGTCTGATATATGTGTGCGACGCCACGTTGGACGCGGCCCCTTTAATATCCAGGGCCTCTGTCTCGGCGGTGGTATTGCGTCGTCTCATCTGGTTGAAATGCTGGTCTGCTGACCTAGCCTCTAAGAAGCTCCTGACGGATCTACCTTTTAAGGGTGGTAGACTTTTTGGTGCTGCTCTGGATGACATCATCAAGGATGTCACGGGAGGTAAAAGCACTCTCCTTCCTCAAACTATCAAGGGTAAGGAGGCCCGACGTAAACCGGGTCCTTCCTTTCCAGCAAAAAAGGGTTTTTTTTTTTCGTCCGTCAGAGTCCACGGGTAAGCCATCCCAGACTGACAACAGTGCGGCTGGCGGGCACAAGCGCCCCTGGGTGCGTAAGCCGAACAAGCCGGCTCCCAAGCCCGCCTCCGCGTGAAGTCTTGCCCCCGCCCGTCTCTGGGGTGGGGGGGCGACTTTGCAGGTTCACGGATCGGTGGACCTCCCGGATCTCCGACCGGTGGGTGTGCGAGGTGGTCACCTCAGGATACAGAATAGAGTTCCGCTCCTGGCCCCCAGACAGATTCTTTCCCTCAAATCTCCCTCTCCTTCCTGCCCGTCGGGCAGCCCTCTTGGGGGCTGTACAGGATTTGAGCGGGTCCGGAGTAATTGTGCCGGTTCCGTCCTAGGAGAGGTTTCAGGGGTTCTACTCAAATCTGTTTGTTGTTCCAAAAAAGGACGGGGTTCGGCCAATCCTGGACCTCAAGGCCCTGAATGCCTTCGTTAAGGTGCAAAAATTCTGCATGGAATCCATTCGCACGGTGATCGCTACACTCCGTCAAGGGGATTTTCTGGCATCCTTGGACATCAAGGACGCCTACTTGCATGTTCCGATCTGCGCATTTCTGCGCTTTGCGCTCGGCGAAGTCCACTATCAATTTGTGGCTCTTCCCTTCGGCCTAGCCTCGGCACCGAGGGTGTTCACCAAGGTGCTTGCTCCGGTCCTAGCTTTGTTGAGACAGCGAGGCATTGCTATCGTGGGCTATCTGGATGATTTTCTTCTAAGAGCAGACAGTGGCTCAGAATTGGAAGAAAGTGTGACTATCGTCAGTCAGACCCTCAGGGAGTTTGGGTGGCTCCTGAACGTTCAGAAGTCGGTTCTAGTCCCGACTCAGCGTCTTGAGTATCTAGGTCTGATTCTGGACTCCTTGGAGGCAAGAGTCTTCCTACCTCCAGACAAACTACTGACACTTCAGTCTGCAGTACGGGTGCTGACGTCCCGAAAATGGTCGTCAATCCGCGTTTGCATGAGAGTCCTGGGACTCATGGTGGCCTCCTTCGAGGCCGTTCCTTATGCCCAAGCGCACACCAGGGCTTTACAGAAAGAGATCTTGTCCACTTGGGACAAATCCCCGTTGTCCTTGGATCTTCAGATCCAGGTGAGTCACCTGGTCAGGGCGTCCCTGACGTGGTGGTTGAGGTCCCCGGCTCTTCGGTCCGGGAAGTCGTTCCTCCCCATCCAATGGACGGTGATCACGACGGACGCCTGCCTGACGGGCTGGGGGGTATTTTGGGGAGTCCTGTTGGCCCAAGGGCTTTGGACTCCGGACGAAGCCCTCTTACGATCAATGTGCTGGAGATACGGGCAATCAGACTGTGCCTCTCCTCATGGTCGGAGAAACTACAGGGTCACTCCATCAGGATCCAATCGGACAACGCCACAGCAGTGGCGTATGTCAACCATCAAGGGGGGACTCGGAGCTCAGCTGCGGCTTCCGAGGTCGCCCGCATCCTGTGGTGGGCCGAAAGACGTGTGCCGGCTCTGTCGGCCGTCTACATTCCGGGCGTAGACAATTGGCAGGCGGACTATCTAAGTCGCCAGACGCTGGACCAGGGAGAGTGGTCCTTGCACCCGGAGGTCTTTCAGCTCCTTTGCAGACGGTGGGGCACGCCGGATGTGGACCTGATGGCCTCTCGACTCAATCGCAAGGTGTCGAGGTTTGTGGCCAGATCCAGGGATCCCTGGGCGGATGCTTTGGATGCGTTGGTGGCCCCATGGGGTCAGTATCACCTGATATACGTTTATCCTCCGCTGCAGTTTGCTCCCTCACCTGCTCCGCAGGGTAGCGACCGAGGGAATTCCGGTGATCCTCATTGCTCCGGATTGGCCTCGGCGTCACTGGTACGCCGATCTGGTACGTCTCGTCGCAGACGTTCCCTGGCGGTTACCAATACGGGGGGACCTTCTGTCTCAAGGTCCTATATTTCATCCTGCTTTACAGTCTCTGGCTTTAACGGCATGGTTATTGAAAGCCAGGTGCTGAGAGACCGAGGTCTCTCGGATTCGGTCATTTCGACCATGTTAAGGGCACGGAAGTCTTCCTCCAGAAAGATCTATCACCGTACTTGGAGAGCTTACATCGCCATGTGCGAAGAGCTGGACTGGCGCCCACGAACGTATTCCGTTCCCAGAATCCTGCATTTTCTGCAGCGTGGCGTGACCCAAAAGCTCGCTTTGAGTACCATTAAGGGTCAGATTTCGGCCTTGGCCATCTTCTTTCAGCGACCGCTGGCGGGTCATCCCTTGGTTAGCACCTTTGTGCAGGGGGTTCGCCATGTGCTCCCCCCTGTCAAGCCTCTTCTCCCCCCGTGGGATCTGAATTTGGTGCTCTCGGTCCTCCAGGAACCTCCCTTTGAAAATATTAGAGATATTCCCCTCTTGACTTTGTCTCAGAAGGTGGCCTTCTTGGTGGCCATTACTTCCGTTAGACGAGTGTCTGAATTGGCGGCCTTGTCCTGCAGGTCGCCCTTTTTGGTCATCCATAAGGATAAGGCGGTGTTACGTCCGCGACCTTCTTTTCTGCCAAAGGTGGTCTCGGCCTTCCACTTAAACGAGGACATTGTCCTCCCGTCCTTGTGTCCTCACCCATCGCATCCCAGAGGGTTTGCGCTTCACACTTTGGATGTGGTACGAGCCTTGCGGGTGTACCTGTCTGCTACTGCTTCTATTCGGAAGTCTGACTCACTATTTGTGGCTGTCTCTGGTCCAAAACAGGGCCAAGCGGTTTCGTCTGCCACCATTTCTAGGTGGATCAGACAAACCGTCATTCAAGCTTATGCTCTCAAGGGGCGGGCGCCTCCCTTTCCGGTTACGGCACATTCCACCAGGGCAATTGGTGCTTCCTGGGCTTTCCGACATCAAGCGTCGGTTGCACAAGTGTGCAAGGCGGCGACCTGGTCGTCTGTTCATACCTTTTCTAAGTTTTATAAGGTTGATGTGGCTGCATCTTCGGATGCTTCCTTCGGCCGCAAGGTGTTGCAGGCCGCTGTTTGATGTTGCAACTCCTCCGTTGAGGAGCTCTGCCTTGTTTGGAGTGAAGTTTTTGGTTTTCCATTTATACTGCTCCCATCCCTCTTGACACTGCTTTGGGACATCCCACGTGTAAAGGTGTATAAGACACACTGTGTCAGTCCATGGATGACAAGAGAAAATAGGATTTTTGTACTCACCGTAAAATCCGTTTCTCTGGCATCCATGGACTGACACAGCACCCACCCTTCTTTTCGAGTTTGTACTGCTTTGTTACGAACTGAGGTCTGCTGACTGCAGTGGGAGGGTTATGCCGGAGGGACCGCCCCCTGGGCGGGGCTGTTCAGCTCTGGCTGTTTAGAATGTATGTATAACATCTCACATTCTGCCTAGGTCTTCTCCTGCAAGCAGGGACATAACCCACGTGTAAAGGTGTATAAGACACGCTGTGTCAGTCCATGGATGCCAGAGAAACGGATTTTACGGTGAGTACAAAAATCCTATTTTTCACCAGAGCTGCAAGTTTACAGAAATAAAGCGTAGACTGCAACAACTTGGTCACATGCCCTGTTATACCCTGCAAGATTGCGGGTAATAGCTTTGGGTGAGACTCAGTTCTTTGACACGCTGGTTGGGAGATAAGACAAGACTGTAGGCAACTAAGAGTTAAAAGAGTATGAAAGGCTGCACAGCTGATCAATTAAAGTGTGTTTTTTTTTTATCACGTATATAATGTAATGGAGTAGGGTTCGCACGTAAGACAAGGGGAACAAGAAGTGCAAGGTTCCCTTACTTTGAAATCATTTTTGGACACTTTTTTTTTTTTTCCTTTTCTCCTCGGGGGGGGGGGGGGGGGGATTGCACACTAAAGTAATAAAACATTCTCACTATGATCGCATGGAATGGTCATTCTAGAAGCCCCAAATACAAACCCGGAGAGGATAAGGGTAGGATTGGGGAGAAGTGAATGGTATGAATGGTCTTTGAGGGTGTGTATGAACGAGAAATGCACTTTGTTTGGAATATTTTTTGTTATAAAAACATCACAGATGAAAGATAAGGAAAATTGGTGTTGGATAAGAAAGAAATATTATATATGTTATAATGTTAAAGGGAAATAGAAGGGAGCTGAGAAATTGACAAATTGGCACAAATATTTCTGGGTAAATTGAATCTCATGCAATTTTGCACATTTTTAAATGGTTATTTTTATGCAGATTAAAAAGATAACTATATGCTCCTGGAATGGAATGTCCAGGGAATGGGAGATCTAGCTAAAAGATTGTCTTCTCACCAGCAAATATGTATGGGGTGGGTTTGCTTTGCCTGCAGGAGATGCACCTCACTAAAATTTCTAAAATTTCTACGTCCCTATTGGGATGTGGAGGTTTTTGAACTTGGTATCATTCGGTTCACACCTCCTTTTCTAGAGGAGTGGGCATTGTGATTTGATCTGGGGCGATGTTCACCTGCAGGCAGATTAAGAAGGTTGATCTTGGCCGCTATATTTTTTTTTTTTTATTGTATGATAAAAAATGTGACTAATTTTATCTATATTCCTCCACCTTTTTAATACAGAAATTTTGTACGAATTAATGGGAGTTTGTTGGAGTTTGTGCTGGATAAGCCAGGTGTGCCGGTTATTGTAATGGGAGACTTCATCACAATCATGGACCGAAGAATTGATGGGTTCCCACTAGGGGTACAGTACCTGATAATCAGGTGTCTCTATTTCTGGGGAAGGCTGGATATATGGGAAGGCCGGCAATACTCGTGTTTTTCCAGAACACACTCCACACTCTCCAGAATCGATCTGGTACTGGGGAATGAGGAAGCATTACATATGATAAAGCATGTAAGTTATATGTCAAGAGGCCTCTCTGACCACTCCCTGGTGATGCTGTTGGTGGAATTGAGGGAGCGTTACCACCCCGGGGAATGGAAAATAAGCCCCTTTTGGATGAAGTTGATGGGTGAGCCAGATGAGGTGTTAATATCCTTAACCACTTCAGTCCCGGACCATTTGGCTGCCAAATGACCGGGTCACTTTTTGCATTTTGGCGCTGCGTCGCTTTAACTGACAATTGCGCAGTTGTGCGACGTGGCTCCCAAACAAAATTGACGTCCTTTTTCCCCCCCACAAATCAAGCTTTCTTTTGGTGGTATTTGATCACCTGCGGTTTTTATTTTTTTGCACTATAAACAAAAATAGAGCGACAATTTAAAAAAAAATATTTTTTACTTTTTGCTATAATAAATATCCCCAAAAAATATATAAACACTTTTTTTCCTCAGTCTAGGCCGATACGTAATCTTCTACATATTTTTGGTAAAAAAAAATCGCAAGAAGCGTTTGATTGGTTTGCGCAAAAGTTATAGCGTCTACAAAATAGGGGATAGTTTTATGGCATTTTTATAGTTGTCGTTTTTTTTTTTATTAGTAATGCTTGCGATCAGCGATTTTTATTGTGACTGCGACGTTATGGCGGACACATCGGAAACTTGATGCTATTTTGGGTCCATTCACATTTATACAGTGATCAGTGCTATAAAAATGTACCGATTACGGTATAAATGTGACTGGCAGGGAAGGGGTTAACCACTAGGGGGCTAGGAAGGGGTTAAGTGTGTCCTAGGGAGTGATCCTAACTGTAGGTGGCGGGGCTTACTGTGACACGACACTGATCGCTGCTCCAGATGAGAGGGAGCAGACGATCGGTGTCCTGTCACTAGGCAGAACAGGGAGATGCCTTGTTTACACAGGCATCCTCCTGTTCTGCAGCTCCGTGACACGATCGCGGGACACCGGCAGACATTGAGTCTGCGGGTGTCACATGGTCACGGAGCTCGCGGCAGGGGCGTGCGCCCACAAGGCAGCAAATTTAAAGGGACGTATCAGTACGCCCATTTGCCTGTCCGTGCCATTCTGCCGACGTAAAAGTGCATCTGCTGGTCGGCAAGTGGTTAAGAGAATTAAATTTTATAGAGGTACTGCCTCGGTAGGGGTGGTGTGGGATACCTTGAAGGCTTTCCTCCGGGGTATAATGATACAAGTGTCTAAAATCAAAAGCAGACTAAGGATTGGGAAAAGGCAGACGAGGAGAGGGTAACAATAGCGGAAAATCAATATGTGGACAATCTGACACCTGATGGACTTAGGGACTGGTCTGAGGAACTATAGGACTTGGCTGATTAGGAAAGCAGATAACAAACAACTTTTTCAAAGACTGAGTACTTTTGGGGAGGGGGAAAACGTGGGACGAATGTTGGCTTTCTTGGTTATGACGAACTTGTCTCCCTCTGTTGTCCCCACGATTAGGATAAGGGAGAACAGGGTCTCTTCATATACACCAGAAATAGTAGATAAGTTTAAAGAATATTATGAGGATTTGTATAGGTCCCATCAGGAGGGAATGGAGGAGGAAATTGGCTCTTTTTTTGGGGGACTGGAGATCCCGGTTCCCTCTGAAATCGTCAGGGAGGAACTGGATACTCCTGTAACATTAGCGTTGCAACAGGCTACAGCGGATATGGCAAGCCTGAAATCCCCCAGGGCTGGACGGCCTGCCAGCAGAAACCTACAAATGCTACAGGAGTCTATGGCTCCCGGAGCTTTTGAGGGTCTTAAATGGAGGGAGGGCTTCCATCGTCTATGATGGAATCTACGATAGTTGTGTTACAAGATCCACGTAATACATTTTCATATAAACCAATTTCCTTTTTAAGCACAGACATAAAAATCTTAGCGAAAGTACTAGCCCCCAGGTTAAATCAAATCATCCAGAAACGTATTCGCTCTGACCAGTCTGGATTCATACCAGGAAGATCTACTAGCGCAAATATAAGATGGTATATTTTGCATTTACAGGTCTCGACAGATGGGCAGGGTTCAAAGGCCATTTTGTCTCTTGATGCCGCCAAGGCCTTTGATAGTTTGGAGGGGCAATGTTGGTGGCCGGCCTTGGCAGGGTTTCAGTATGGCCCTGTCTTCGTCAACTGGATTAAAATATTCTATAAAATGCCGTAAGCAAGGGTGAATAATAAATATTCAGATGCATTTTAATTGTCGAGGGGGACGAGACGGGTCCCCCCTGCTCTTTGCCCTCGCAATTGAAGCCCTGGCAATAGCTATTAGGATCTCCCCAGAGGTGAGAGGATTTAGGAGGGGAGAGGGAGAAGAAATTATTGCCTTCTATGCAGACGATTTATTACTATTTCTAGAAGATACCCAGACGTCCCTGTTGAAGGTAATGAAAATAAATAAAAACGTTGGCCAATTTTCAGACACAATATAAATTGGGAAAAATCTGCATTGCTGCCTGTAGACTCTCTTGAAAATTATTTGCCTGATGAGGTTGCCCAGATTGAAATAGTGGACAAAATGAAATATTTGGGAATAAATATTACAAGAGACCCCAAACAATATATTATAAATAATACCGTATGTACTCGAGTATAAGCCGACCTGAATATAAGCCAAGGCACCTAATTTTACCACAAAAAAACTGGGAAAACGTATTGACTCGCGTATAAGCCTAGGGTGTCCATCTGCCTGCCTCACTTTGTCCATGTGCATGCCTCATTGTGCCTCACTGCCCAATCTCCCTACCTGATCTCCGGCGCTGTGTGACTAGACTGAAGTTTAACATGGGAGTCTATGGAAAGGGTGCACGGCTTTGAAAAATCGGTGCTCCCTGGCCGTAGGTCACCTGTACAACAATCTTTGCACACTTGTAGATGAAGAGTGGGATTACATGTGTGCCAAGTTTAGGGTCCAGAAGACCTAGGGCCGGCCGGTAGCGGGTCCCCAATATCACCAGAGAAATTACCGTTTAACATGGGAGTCTATGGAAGGGGTTTCCGGCTTTGAAAAATCAGTGCTCCCCCACCGTAGGTCCCCTGTACAAGAAAATTTGCACACTTGTACAGGAAGACTGGGGCTATATGTGTGCCAAGTTTGGCTGGGATCAGGCACACAAAGTTGAAGATGGACACAGACTTGAGTATAAGCCAAGGGGGGCATTTCAGCACAAAATGTGGTGAAAAACTCGGCTTATACTCGAGTATATACAGTATATAGTCCCGCTCTTAGTTAAATTTAAAGGGAAAAATAACTTTGAACTGGCTCCCCTTATTTGCAGCAAGACTATGTAATTTAATCAAAATGCTATGGATGCCGCAGCTCCTGTATGTATTGCACAACTCCCCAGTTTGGGTATTGTGACAGCAGGAAGGTAAAGTCACCTGGTTGCATCCAGGGGGGTAGATATATTTCGCCCAGATTCAGGCTTTACGCCGATTTGTACAACTAGGTGGAGAGTTGTATAAGGCTAGTGTGCTCATGGATGACTCATACCTCTAGGGAGAGGGCTGGGCGTCGTGCAGACAGGGAGTTGATGAGACCAGCTGAACCTTGTCAGCTCATTTAGGCCTCTATAAGAAAGCCCAGCTTCATTAGATGTTAGCTCATGCCTGGAAGCAGACCTGTGTGGACTGTCTAGGGAGAGTGAACCCCTGTGCGGTGAGAGAAAGCCTGTGTGGCTATATTTTGCTTGGACATTTAAAACCAGGGACTAGGACAGCACTAGGCTGATCCCAGTCGTTAGTTAGGAAACCTGTAAGTTTAGTCAGAGGTCAAGTTGACCAGGATTTATTTTGTGTTTGTTTTTTTTGCCTTGCTGTGTTTTTGTCACTGTAAATAGAAAATAAACCGCACCTTTTTTGATTTTGAAAACCACAACCTCCGTCTGCTGGGCCTGTTTTTGGGTGGGGAGCCCATCCCGGGGGTCACACATACCCGCTGCCGAGCTAGCCCCCTCACAGTTGGTGGAGAATGCGGGCAGTTTTTTTTTAAGCCAGCATGGAGGAGATACTGAAACAGCTGGCTCTAGCAAATGCCAATCAACAGCAGACAAATGCAGGTTTGCAAAGGAGCCTTGCAGCCCAGCAGCAAGCTCATCAACAGAGCCTTGCAACTTTACAACAGAGTCTGGAGGCTCAGCAACAAGCCCAACAGCAATCTGAGGCCCGCTTCATAGACCTGTTGCAGAAGCAAGAGCAGAGACTACAACAACAGATGGAAGCAGTAATGCAGCAACGTCCGCAGACCAGTGAGGAAAGCCGTCCCACTAATACCGCGTCCTTTGGGGTGAGTCGTTTGTTGACAAAAATGACTGGAGAGGATGATCCAGAGGTATTTTTGACCACATTTGAAAGGACCGCTGAAAGAGAAAAGTGGCCTGAGGAGCAGTGGGCTGGACTAGTGGCTCCTCTGTTAACTGGTGAATCGCAGAAAGCTTACTATGACCTAGAGCCTAACCAAGCAAAAGACTATGTGATGCTAAAAGCTGAAATATTGGCAAGGCTGGGTGTCACCCTGGCTGTCCGGGCTCAGCGTGTGCATAACTGGACTTTCCAGCTTGGAAAACCCCCCAGGTCTCAAATGTATGATCTCATTCACCTGAGCAGAAAGTGGCTACAGCCAGAGACTTTGTCCGCACCAAAGATTGTGGAACGTGTTGTAATGGATCGGTTTTTGAGAGCTCTTCCTACTGCCATCCAAAAGTGGGTAAGCCATGGAGACCCAGAGACGGCCGATGGTCTTGTGGATCGTGTGGAGAAATACTTGGCTACAGAGAACCTGACGGCCTCTTCCAGAGACACTCGGACTTTCCACCCTAAGACCAGACCATCCCCAGGGGCGGATAAGAGGATTCCAAGGGGTGAGGGTGGAGAGAGTGAGAGGGTGGGAGCTCTACCCCAAGTTTGGCGAGAACAGCCTGGGAAATCAGCGGCTCAAGAGGCCGCAAGAAGGATCGTTTGCTACCGCTGCCGGCAAGCGGGACATATTGCAGCAAATTGCCCGGTTGTGGAGGAACCCATGCAGTGTGACTTTCTGACGGGCAGACGTCAGTCGCTGTGTGCGACAGTCGCATGCACTGCCATTCGGGGAACTGAGAAACATTTATGCAAAATGTGTATTAATGGTAGAAATGTTGTGGTATTGCTGGATTCAGGTAGCCTTGTGACCCTGATAAAGGCTGAGTTAGTTAAAACAGAGGTCTCTGGGAATAGCAAGGTAGCCGTTATTTGTGTGCATGGGGACACCCGAGAGTATCCAGTGACTACAGTGTGTTTCGAGACCCCCAAAGGTACCCTCTCTCATCCAGTGGGCTTAGTATCTCAGTTACCGCATGACGCCATTGTGGGAAGGGATTTTCCGAAGTTCTGGGAACTGTGGGATGATCCTGAGCCCCCCACTGGTGCCCCTATGTACCAGGAATGTGATAGCCAGAACTCCCCTGAGAGTGGTGAGGACTCTCCGGAATTTCCCTTGTCAGTATTGGCAGGGGAGACTCAAGAAACTGGAGAGGAGCCCACCTCCTCAGACGAAAACCTACCGTCTGTGGAGTTTTCTGATCTTGAGGTTCACAGGGAAAACTTTGCCACAGAACAGTTGAAAGACCCCGCCCTAATAAAGGCACGGGAAAACGTAGTGAAAATAGATGGCGAGTTAGTGAACCCAGATAATACCGGCACTTACCCATACTTCAGCGTAGAGAAGGACCTACTGTATCGGGTGGCAAAAAGGGCAGAAGAAACCGTTGAGCAGCTTGTGGTGCCCAAACCTTACAGGAAGTTGGTGTTGGAGTTGGCCCATGGGCACATTCTTGGAGGTCATCTGGGGACAGAGAAAACCCGAGAGAGGGTATTACAGAGATTCTATTGGCCTGGGGTGATGAAGGACATAGAAAATTATTGTTCCTCCTGCCCTGTGTGTCAGAGGTCGGCCCCGATGCCACATTTTCGTAGCCCGCTGGTCCCTCTACCCATCATTGAGGTCCCGTTTGAGAGAATCGCAATGGATTTGGTAGGTCCTATAATCAAGTCCGCTAGGGGGCACCAGTACATATTGGTTATAATGGACTATGCCACCCGTTATCCAGAAGCGATCCCTCTCAGAAATACCTCGGCCAAAACCATAGCCAAAGAGCTATCTCTTGTTTTTAGCCGGGTGGGTATTTGTAAAGAACTGCTTACGGACCAAGGTACACCCTTTATGTCCCGGGTTATGAAAGAGCTGTGTAAATTGTTCAAAGTGACGCAATTGCGTACATCTGTGTATCACCCCCAAACCGATGGGCTGGTTGAAAGATTCAACAAAACCCTAAAACAAATGTTGAAGAAAGTGGTGGATAGAGATGGAAGGGATTGGGACTGTCTACTTCCTTATTTGATGTTTGCTATTAGGGAGGTGCCCCAATCCTCTACGGGATTCTCCCCCTTTGAGTTACTGTATGGGAGACACCCAAGAGGGCTGTTGGATATTGCCAAGGAAACTTGGGAAAGTGAGAGTTCTCCCCACAGGAGTGTGATTGAGCATGTCGCCCTGATGCAAGATCGAATTGCACAGGTAATGCCCATCGTGAAGGAACATTTGGCCCAAGCGCAGTTGGCACAGCAGAGAGTGTACAACCGTGGAGCCAAGACCCGTACCTTTTCCCCGGGGGATAGGATATTGGTACTTGTCCCTACGGTTGAAAGTAAATTCCTTGCCAAATGGCAAGGCCCCTACGAGATAATGGAAAAAGTGAGCGAAGTGAATTACAAGGTCAGACAACCAGGAAGGCGAAAGCCCGAACAGATCTATCACGTTAATCTGTTGAAAGCCTGGAGGGATAGAGAGTCCCTAGTCGCAGACACTTGGTCACCAGCTCAAACTGGTTGCGTGATTCCTGAGGTTGGAATCGCAGCCACCTTGTCACAACCCCAACAACAGGAGGTTAAGGAGTTTGTGCTTCGCAACAAGGAGGTATTCTCTGAGCTGCCGGGACAAACATCTGGGGTAGAGCATGACATTATTACCCCGCCCGGTGAAAGGGTGAAGTTAAAACCCTATCGGATCCCAGAGGCCCGACGGGAGGCAATACGGGAGGAAGTACAGAAAATGCTGAACTTAGGGGTGATAGAGGAGTCCCAAAGTGATTGGTCTAGTCCCATTGTGTTGGTGCCTAAACCGGATGGGAGCTGGCGATTTTGTAACGATTTTCGTCAGTTGAACAAAGTTACAAAATTTGACACCTACCCCATGCCACGTATAGATGAGTTGATCGACCGGCTGGGAACAGCCCGATACATGACGACTCTTGACCTCACAAAAGGGTATTGGCAAATCCCCCTGGCCAAGTCGGCCAAAGAGAAAACCGCATTTGTAACCCCAGACGGGGCGTTCCAATATAAAAGAATGCCGTTCGGGTTACAGAATGCGCCGGCCACATTCCAGCGGAAAATGGACCAGATGCTGAGGCCCCATCGGAAGTATGCTGCGGCTTACCTGGATGACATAATTGTCCATAGCACAGATTGGGCCTCACATCTGCCAAAAGTGCAAGCAGTCCTGGACTCTGTTCGGGAAGCAGGGTTTACGGCTAACCCCAAGAAGTGTACCATTGGGCAGGAGGAGGCCAAATATCTTGGGTACACCATTGGGAGGGGAGTAATAAAACCCCAACTCAACAAAGTCGAGGCCATCCAGAGTTGGCCACGTCCCAACAGCAAGAAGCAGGTACGAGCCTTTCTGGGAATCGCTGGGTATTATCGGCGATTCATTCCCCACTTTGCTTCTAAGGCTGTGCCCCTAACCAACCTGACGAAGGGGAAAGGGTCGGTCATGATTAAATGGACCCCCGAGGCTGAGGCAGCATTCCAATTCTTGAAACAAGCCTTATGTAGCCAGCCAGTGTTGTACTCACCCGACTTCTCTAGAGACTTTGTCGTACAAAGTGATGCGTCAGATGTGGGGTTAGGAGCAGTATTGTCCCAGGTCTGGAACGGGGAAGAGCACCCAGTCATTTACCTCAGCAGGAAGTTGAAGTCCCATGAGGTAAATTACGCCACCGTTGAAAAGGAGTGTTTAGCGGTGAAGTGGGCTCTAGATTCCCTTCGGTACTACCTGCTAGGTAGGCACTTTGACATGGTTACGGATCACGCTCCGTTAAAGTGGATGGCTCAAAACAAGGAAACAAATAGAAGAGTGAATAGGTGGTTCCTGGCCCTCCAGGAATTCAACTTCACAGTAAAGCATCGCCCTGGCGTTCAAATGGGGAATGTGGATGCTTTGTCTCGAGTACATGAATGCCTGATTGCTGGTGTTCCAACCCCGAGGTTAAAACAAGAGGGGGGGGTATGTGACAGCAGGAAGGTAAAGTCACCTGGTTGCATCCAGGGGGGTAGATATATTTCGCCCAGATTCAGGCTTTACGCCGATTTGTACAACTAGGTGGAGAGTTGTATAAGGCTAGTGTGCTCATGGATGACTCATACCTCTAGGGAGAGGGCTGGGCGTCGTGCAGACAGGGAGTTGATGAGACCAGCTGAACCTTGTCAGCTCATTTAGGCCTCTATAAGAAAGCCCAGCTTCATTAGATGTTAGCTCATGCCTGGAAGCAGACCTGTGTGGACTGTCTAGGGAGAGTGAACCCCTGTGCGGTGAGAGAAAGCCTGTGTGGCTATATTTTGCTTGGACATTTAAAACCAGGGACTAGGACAGCACTAGGCTGATCCCAGTCGTTAGTTAGGAAACCTGTAAGTTTAGTCAGAGGTCAAGTTGACCAGGATTTATTTTGTGTTTGTTTTTTTTGCCTTGCTGTGTTTTTGTCACTGTAAATAGAAAATAAACCGCACCTTTTTTGATTTTGAAAACCACAACCTCCGTCTGCTGGGCCTGTTTTTGGGTGGGGAGCCCATCCCGGGGGTCACACATACCCGCTGCCGAGCTAGCCCCCTCACAGTATATAAAAAGTGGTTTAGAAAGATATGCGTTATTTTTAGAGAACTAATGTGGAAAGGAGGGCCGGCAAGAATAAATTTACGTACCCTACAATTACAAAGAGATGACTGAGGGCTGGCACTACCACACCCTTGGGAGCTACTTTTTGGCGGCACAATTGCAGTATATTGGGGGGTGCAATACGTTAGAAGGGGGATATGTAGGGAGGCATATGTTACAAAATACCCCCCCATAGATCAGTGGTGGATGCCATGGAGGCAGGTTCTTTCCCTCTAGATTTCCTACGTTAAATCTGATGGTAAGAGTATAGAATACAATAAATACATTATTGGGGTATAGGGGATTCACAGAGTATGCCCCCCTTTGGGATAACAACAATTTGGGAGAACTCCAGAAGATGGGTATAATTGGGGAGTGGGAGAGATGTTAAATAAATCGCCTTAATCAGTTATTTAAAGATGGCATTCACGTAAATATCCGATACCGTTTCACTCCATGTACACCTCATATTCGAGGGGAGTTAGTATAATGGTCTCCACTGATGTTTCCTTTGAGTGCATTCAACAGAAAGTGGACAGAGAAGGTAAATTTTATTTTTTTTGCTCTGTAAGCTCAATGGGTTAGTATGCATTATCGCCTCAATCTATATTCCCCCACCATTTTCAATAACTTCCCTTAGAAGTCTTGCGCAATTTATGGCTTTATACCAGGATGTTCCGGTATTAGCATTGGGAGACTATAATAATACCCTGGACAACTGCCAGGATAGAATGTCCTTGATACCCAGAGTGGTGAGACAGACAGCTGGTAAGACGGCTTTCGCCTCTCTACTCTCGGAACTGGGACTCCGTGATGTGTGGCGAGAAAGGCATGAAGAGGACAGATGTTATTCATGCTACCCTGCTACACATGATGGACTCTCCCGTATAGATCTGGGTTTGGGAAATGAGGTACTTATGCAGCGGGTGATGGACTCGGCCTATGAGCCGCGTCTACTATCCGATCACTCTCCATTCTGGGTACGGATGGATGTCACTGTTGCATTGTGCCGCCCACTGTGTAGAGTGAACCCTTTCTGGTTAACTCTGCTCCCGTCCACAGACAGAACAAAGGGGGCACTGCGGGAATTTTTACACTTCAATAGGGGATCTGCTAGTGCAGCAGTAATATGGGATACACTTAAGGCATTCTTAAGGGGATGCCTTATTAGAGAGATTACGGGAATCAAAACCCGGTCCATGGATTGGGAGAATAGGGTTCGGGACGAAATGAAAGTGAGAGAACAGGCCTTAATAGCAGATCCTTCCCAATCAAACCATGACTCTTGGACGGAGGCACAAGCAATGTACAACTCGGTTTTATTGTCCGCAGCAGAGAAGAGGAGATATTTTCAGCAGCAGAGCTATTTTGAAGAGGGGGAAAACACTGGCCGCCTTCTTGCCCTCATAGCTAAAGAGCAGCGGGAATCTGCTAATATCTCGGCGATAAGGGCAGAATCCGGGGAGAAGTATACCCTCAGCCCGGATATTCTAGATAACTTTCAGCGGTTTTATAAGGACTTATACTCCTCTAAAACTAGCTATATTTCATCTGACTTGGTTCAGTTTCTACAAGCCTGCCCTTTCCCACAGCTATCTGAGGTGGACAGGGAAATGTTGAATTCACCAATTACATTGGTGGAATTGACAGAGGCACTAGAGGGGGTATCACACCATAAATCCCCAGGCCCGGATGGGATACCGGTGGAGGTGTACTCCCACTATGGAGAGGACCTTCTACCACCCCTGCTGCAGGCTATAATAGAGGCAGAGGAAATAGGCAGCCTACCAGATAGTATGCGAGAGGCAATAATAACAGTGCTTCCAAAGCCAGGAAAGGATAAACTCCTATTGGACTCCTATCGCCCAATATCCTTACTAAATGCGGATGTAAAGCTTTTTGCTAGAGTCCTGGCTAAGAGGCTATCCCAAGTAATTGGTAGGGTGGTCCATCACGACCAATCTGGCTTTATACCCACCCGCTCTACGGCCGATAACATTAGGCGACTATATATGAATCTGTAGGTGCCGGTGGATAATCTGGGAGGTCGGGCCATTCTCTCACTGGACGCTGCAAAAGCGTTTGATAGTGTGGAGTGGCCCTACCTCTTGGAGATCCTGGCAAGATTTGGAGTGGGGAATAGATTTATAACGTGGGTAAAGGTGCTTTATTGTAAGCCGAGAGCCAGACTGCGTATTAACAATAAAATTTCCTCTCCATTTGAGTTATATAGAGGTACTCGACAGGGATGCCCATTGTCCCCATTGCTGTTCGCCCTGGCGGTGGAGCCACTGGCCATCTTGATCCGCAATTCCCCGGAAGTGGTAGGGTTTCGTAGGGGCCAGAGGGAAGAAAAGATATCTTTGTATGCGGACGACGCGCTTATATATCTAGGCGACACAGCCGCCTCGTTGAGAGCAGTGATGGGGATAATAGGGGATTTTGGAAGATTCTCAGGCTTCACCATCAACTGGTCAAAATCAACCTTAATGCCCATTCCTCAGTTGAAGGAACAGTTACCAGAGGGGGCAGAACAAATAGTTATAGCCAATAGTTTTAAATATCTGGGAGTGGTGGTATCTCCGGACCCGGCTGAGTATCTTCAGCTGAATCTGGGTCCACTGTTGGCTAGGCAGAAAGTGAAATGTAACAGTTGGTGTAAGCTTCCACTGTCAGTGGTGGGACAGGCAAATTTAATAAAAAATGGTATGGGCCCCGCAGCAATTGTATGTTTTCCATAACTCCCCTATGTGGATCCCGAACAAATGGTTTAAACAGATTGATACTCTGATGAGGGAATTAATATGGAAGAAAAAGGCAGCCAGGATTAGTCTAGCCACACTTCAATATGGAAAGGACAGAGGAGGACTGGCAGTACCCCACCCCAAAATGTATTTCTTGGCTTCACAGTTCCAGCAGATGGCAGGGTGGGGGCGGGAGGGAAATGAGGACCATATATGTAAATTGGTGACTGCATCGGCCCCCGCATTACAGGCGGCCTCCCATATGGAAATGGACCTGCCAAGCATCCCAGGCTCGGCACCTACGGGTATCCTTCTCAAAAGGGTATGGGGGGAGGCCCGGAAAGCTCTGAAGATATCGGGTGTGTTGCCCTTTACTCCAATTTGGCATAATCAGAGATACCCAGGGGTACAGGAATTGCAGGGCTTTACTCCTTGGAAAGAAAGGGGGATCTGATATTTTGTACAGCTATATGAGGGGGAGGTGTTGAAAACATACGAGCAGCTATGTAGGGAATTCCAGTTAAACCCCAAGAGCTTCTATCAATATCTCCAACTTTGGCATGCGTTGCAGGCCCAACAAACACATTCATTGACAATATCAACATCACCGATGAGGAGTGAGGTTCTTGGGGCAGACACTAGGAAAGGATTAACATCAAAAATTTATAGGGAATTGCTTTCCTCAATACAGGACCATGCCTCCCTAAAATGCCGAAGCAAATGTGTGGAAGACATAGGGGAGATGGATGGAAATCAGTGGGAAAGGGCCCTTGAATCTATTCCAGTGGTATCGGTATCTGCATCCCACAGATTATCACAATTCTTTATTTTGCATAGGGCATAGAGAACATCAGTACAGTTGTATAAATGGGGAGGAAGAGACTCCCCCTTGTGCCCAAAATGTAAAGTACATAAGGGGGACTTTATACACTTAATTTGGAGATGTCCAAAACTACATAGGTACTGGGAGGAAGTCTCCCAGTGCATTACTAGACTAGCACAGGTCCCTGTCCCTCTAAGCCCTGTAGTGTACCTGCTTGGAGCCATAGATGTAGAAATGTTCCCAAGAGGAATGTACTACATGTTAACTAGATTGATGTATTTAGCTAGAAAACACATCGCAAAATACTGGATGGCACCAGCGGTACCCATGGGGAAGCAGTGGATCTCTTACGTAAATTCCTTGCTTCTCAGAGAACGATTGACGTATAGTCGTAGAAGAGAAGTGGGTAAATTTGATACTATATGGCAACCATGGCTGGGGGATGCTGATCTAGCGCCAGCTCAACTGGTAGTGGAAAGACTCCAGATGTAGAGATCCCGGGGAGGTGTAGGGGAGGGAGGGGCAGAGAGGAGAAGGAAAGAATAGCTTGATGGAGTAAAGGTTGAACATCTAGATAGGAGAGAACATTGGTGGTGGAAGAAACGACTTGGGGTGATCAGACATTAGAAGGTATAGGTGATGGATGTAGTATAGGGTTGGGGGGAGGTGGAAAGGGAGAAAAAGGGAAAAGAGGATAGAGTGATATAATACAGATATAAATACACAAGATTGACACAAAACATTATATGGATGTAAGAGTAGACATGTTTTTCCTATGAGTAAGGTTTTACCGAACAAAATGCAAAAATTGAATTGTATGTATTATGAGAATAATTTTTTTCTAAAATAATAAAAAAAAAAAAGTTTAAAAGATGGCATCTTGAAGTCCTTCCAGGAACTCGGGGAACAGTATGCTATTCCGAATAGGTCCTTCAGGTACCTACAGATTAGGCATGCCCTAGGAGAACAATTCAGAGAAGACACTAGAATGGAGCAAGATACTGTTGCTCCAGAAAGTAATCCAATGCAAAAACTTCCAAAGGTCTGATCTTTAGTTTGTGAAAAAGGAAGAGGTACCCCTAGGGGCTTTGAGTTGCAGTGATGGATGAGAATATTGATGAAAATGATTTAGGTATAAAAGTATACATTTTTTGAGTAGAAAAAAAATCCCATAAATACAATAGAAATCAGGACATGAGTTCCAAAAAACATCAATTTGAAGCTAACACATGTGTCTAAAAACAACCAATGGAAAATAGTACAACATTAGGAATATTTACTATGGGCGCAAAAGCCTCAACGCGTTTCGACCTTAGTAGTAATGGTGGTCTTCAGGGGAAAAAAGCTTTGCGAACATAGATTCTATAATGAGATATATACATGTCAATGAAAAATTGTTACAAAAAACAACCAATAAAAAACAACACACATACACCCCTGTACAAGGGTGCCTGTGTGTGTATAGTATTAATCACATTAAGTACAGTTGCCATAAAATGATAGTTGTAGAATACATACCCAGATGGATGTCAGGTAGTGGCCCTGCCGTCAGGAGCAAAACTCTCCCAGACAAGCAAAAGGAGGAGGTCAGGATGGTATCATGGACCAGATTGTGGAGCAAAGGAAGAGACCACCCCCAGGCCTACGAAAGGTCGCGACCTACGACCCCGCACCACTGAGCAGGCAGGGGGGAGGCGGGGCGCAGGCAGGGGAGGAGGGAGAGGGAGAGGGGCAGCCCGGAGCGGGCAAATACAGGAGAGACAGAGGAGAAGGAGGGAAGGACGGAGGGATCAGGCCAGCCAAAAGGAGGCACACCAAACAAATCGAGACTGACCCTGTAAAAAATATAAAAATTGTATATAATAAAAATATAATAATCCAAAAAGAGTCATCTACATAATAGGGGTGACCCCATAGAGAAGGGAAGTGAAGGGGGGGCAGTGAGGAGAAAGACAAAGTAAGAAAGAAGAGAGCAATGTTGGAAGGTGTGCAGGTATAGGTGGAACATGTGAACTAGTAGGGACCTATGTGAGGAAGGAAAGAATAGTGTGTGGAGGTGAAAAAGGAGAAACAAAAACAGAAGCAAAAAAGAGAGGAAAAATGTTGTTGCATGTAGTGAAAATAAATGTTGAAAAAAACCCAGTGAAAATGTGAAACATGTTAAGTGTGTGATAAGATGAAAATATGAATGAATATAAAAGAATGTGCATGGTGGGTTGAACGTGTGAATGTTGTGTAAAGGAGTGTATAATGAAATACATTATATAGGTAGGGGGGAAGAGATGGGGGATGGCTGTGTAAGTGAGGATGTGAAAGTGTACCAACATTAGGAGGAATGTAAAAAAATATAGATGAAGGGAAAGAAAAAATATGTTGTGGGGGGATGTGTGCAAAAAAAGGAATATTGAAATTAAAAAGAGGAATTTTACCTAAACTATCGAGGTGAAGACATTATATATAGCTCAACAAGCTGATTGAATGATATGTTGGGATTCAAGAGGTTCCCATAAGGTGGAGATGCATTTCAAAATGCCTGCAAACACCGGGATCTGTATACTAAATATAAAGAAGATAGGCTTATTAGTTATAAAAACAGAGTTATGGGTTCATATTAAGAAGCCATATCTATGGTCAGGCTATTTACGTACAGTTCTGGGCCAGCAGTATGCGTGTACCTCCGTTCAAGCCACCATGAGGGCTCTAAATGAGGCTATCCCCTGGGGCTGTCTATTATATAGGGGCCAAGCAAACGATGTAGTGTGTGTACCAGGTGGCTCTGCCCCCCCCCCCCCACGGCCATGGAAAAGCCCACACCGCAGCCCATCACCAGGCCCCCCCACACAAAACAGCGCGCGGGGCCTCCATAATGGCGGCCTCCCCAGCGTTCCGGAGTGAACTGAGGTCCCCGGCATCCGCTGTCACGTCGCCACGCTCCGTGCGCGGCGGAGCGAGCTCAATCCACAGTGATCGCGGGACGCCGCCGGCAGACTGGACGCTCCCCCTGGTGGCCAAAGGATGATGGCCACCTGGGAGCACGTGCAGGAAACCGTGAGGCATAGAGGTGGAATCAAAAGCCCCACATAACTGCTGCCATGAGTGAGACCCAGTGCTAAGGATACCGGCAGCACGGCCACAGAGAAGACCCGCACGTCCAAAAACTGAGTGACATCCATGGGATAAAGATAAAGATAATTAGACAAATACAGACATGTTAAATATAAATCAATAAACTGTCATTTTTGGAGAAACATTGTCCCCAAAAAATAAAGTAAATTAAATAAATGAAATACCAATCTATGCTCCTTTTGTGGTATGACGGAGCCCAAGCTGGTTTACACCTTATTCAATAAAAATAAATTTAATAAAGGACAAAAAGCAAAAATAGAAGTTGTCAAGAAACCCAGCAGATAAATCAAGATCTTCCTAGATTGTTTTATTTGGGTACAGTACCGGGAGATGTCAAGGCAATGTGGGAAAGAAAAGGAAGGTCACCATGTTTATAGGAACACTTCCCCCGCATTGCCTGTCGTGTTTTTCCCGATACGAACCCTTTTATAAAAGGAGAAAAATAAATGGATTCATTCAGGCCTGGGTAAGCAGTAGCTTGTAGCTGGAAAATCAATTTCTGCTCGCATTGAAGGGATTTATTCCAATCGCCGCATCTGATCGGTATATGTACCCGATCAATAGCGACAAATGAAATTTTGGGCATTTTGTAATTGTGTTTAAAGACCACATGTCTGCCTAGGGATAGGTAGCGATTGCTAATTTGCATGCTGTAAACCTGTTTGGCAATGCGACGACAAAATTCTTGTTTCGTCTTACCTATGTAGAATGCATTGCATTCACATAACATTAGGTATACAATGCCACAAGTTTGACAGTTTGCAAAATGGAGAGGTATAAACGTCTCACCGTTCGGGAGCAGAAAGGATTTTTCCTTTCGCATCAAGGGATAGTGAGAGCAGTGGCCGCACAGGGAAAGTACCACGTACCGGGCAATGTTTTTTGGGAGATACCCCTTTAAATTTGCTGTGGACTAGTTTGTCCTTCAATGACATGGCTCTCTTGAAAGTGATGGACGGGGAATCAGTAACAAATGTATTTGTCTTTGGATCATCAGTTAAGATGGACCAATGTCGTTTGATTTCTCGGATTTGTTTCTCTTGCCTCGAAAAACGCATGATGATCCTAGTGTTGTTGTTTTGTTTCGACTGAATGCTGAAAAGATCACTGCGAGATTTTGCGGACATTTTATTGTAAGCCTTTCTTAAACAGGACCTGCTATAGCCCCCTTTCAAGGAGTCTGTGTTATAATTTTCCAGCTTCTTCCTTAAAAGTATCTTCATTGAAACAGTTTCTGCGGAGGCACAGGTACTGTCCATATGGAATCGAGTCCTTTAATGCCATGGGGTGGAAACTAGTGGCATGTAGCACCGTGTTCCCGGCAGTAGCTTTTCGGAACAGGGTGCTACCTAGTTTTCCAGAGGGAGCAGTAAAGATCGGCACATCAAGAAAAGTGAGCGTACTTTTGTGTGTCATAGTGAATTTGAGGTTAAGAGAATTAATGTTGATCAAATCAAAAAATTCCAACAGTAATGCCTCTGAGCCCTCCCAGACGACGAAGACCTCTAGTTTATACCCACATATGTATTAAAATAGGAAGAAAGCATGATCAAGAGTGAATGTGAGAGATGTAGGGGAAGAGTGAACAATGAATGGGGTAAGAATGTATAAGAGGAATAAGATGATGAAGAAAGGCTGTTTCAAGATGCACAATAAGGAGGCACTTGAAGAAAGATGGGCTGCATGGTCGAGTCTTCAGAAGAAAGCCATTACTACACAAATTCCGCAAAGTATCCCGCTTAAATTACACCAAGCAGCACAGAGACAAGCCTCAAACCTGGCACAAAGTCATTTGGGGTGATGAGACCAAAATTAAGATTTTTGGCCACAACCATAAATGTTACATTTGGAGAGGAGTCGTCAAGGCCTATGAGGAAAGGTACACTATTCCTACTGTGAAACATGGAGGTGGATCGCTGATGTTTTGGCAATGTGTGAGCTACAAAAGGCACAGGAAATTTGGTCAAAATTTATGGCAAGATGAATGCAGTATGTTTTAAAAAAATACTGGAGGAACATTTGCATCAGCCAGGAAGCTGCGCATGGGACGTACTTGGACATTACAACATGACGATGATCCAAAACACAAGGCCAAGTCGACCTGTCATTGGCTACAGCAGAATAAAGTGAAGGTTCTGGAGTGGTCATCTGTCTCTTGACCTCAATATCATTGAGCCACTCTGGGGATATCTCAAACGTGCAGTTCATGCAAGACGGCCCAAGACGGCTTTTTGCCAAGAGGAATGGGCAGCTTTACCATCTCTGAGAAGATAAAGAGCCTCATCCACAAATACCACAAAATACTTCAAGCTTTTTATTGATATTAAAGGGGCAATACACGGTATAAAGAACTGGGGTATGTAAACTTTAGATCAGGGTAATTTTGGGTAATTTCTGTTGCCATTATGATTTAATGTGTGGCTTTCCTAATCAAGTCCAATCAGTATAATAAAACACAGCTGGACTCAAATGATCAATCTCAAGGATGATCAGAAGAAATGGACAGCACCTGAGTTAAATATGAGTGTCACCGCAAAGGCTGGGTTCACACTATACGACACGACTTTCATCCTACTTTGCTCTGCGACATCTGTCCTACATTGGTCCGACATTGGTCCGACATCCATCCGACTTTCATGAACAGGATACTACTTTGATCCTACTTCAATGATAGTCAATGGGCTGAAGTAGGATCAAAGTCGGACAGAAGTAGTACAGGGAGCATTTTTAATGTCGGACCGACTTGTGTCGGACCAGTTAAGACGGCTCTCATAGGGATTCATTGATTTTCACACGTCATGCGACATGAGCTCCTAATGTCGGAGCGTTTGTCGCCCCAGTGTGAACCAGGCCAAAGGGTCTGAATACTTAGGACCATGTGATATTTCAGTTTTTCTTTTTTAATGAATCTGCAAAAATGTCAAAATTCTGTGTTTTTCTGTCAATATGGGGTGCTGTGTGTGCATTAATGAGGAAAAAAATGAACTTAAATGATTTTAGCAAATGGCTGCAATATAACAGAGTGAAAAATTTAAGGGGGTCTGAATACTTTACGTACCCACTGTAATATATATATATATATTATATTGGGTGCATCTCATAATATTAAAATATCATCAAAGTTAAAGTGGATGTAAACCCACTCTCATCCTTTCTAAACTACGGCCATAGTGCTGATCTATAAGGATATAGATGCATCCTGCACGTATCCTTATCTGTCAAATGTTTCCCCTCTGTCTGTTTATAAGAACTGAAAAACTGCAGATTCTGTGGGTGGATCTGTTGTCTGGAGCTCGGTGGGTGGAGTCGTGATGTCAGTAGACTCCCCGCCCACCTCTACACTCCCCTTGTCCACATGCATTTTCTCCTGTCTATTCCTTCTGCTATGATCACTAACATCCCGTCAAAATCCAGAAAAGTAACCACATGACTTCAGAAAAGGGGTGGGAATTAAAAAATAATGCCCGTCTAAAGCTAGTGCACGAGATATGTAAATAACCTGTCACTCAAAGCAAGGGGGCGGAACGGACAAAGGTTTTTCTCTGTCCGTTTTATCTCACTGAACAATAAAAGAGGGATTGCTCAGAGCTGGATTAACTCTTCGTGGCAAGACCTGGCACAAATTATAGGAAATCTTTTACTCTACATTGTGACAGCAAAAAATAAAACATTTCGGGTTTACATCCACTTTAATGTATGTCAGTAATTCAATTCAAAAAGTGAAACTCCTATATTATAGATGTGTTACACACAGAGTGATATATTTCAAGCATTTCTTAATTTTTATTTTGATTATGGCTTACAGCTAATAAACTCAAAATTCAGTATCTCAGATGAGACTATTACATAAGACCAATAAAAAAAAGGTTTTTTAATATAGAAATGTTGGCTTACTGAAAAGTATGTCCAGTATAGTATGCACTCAATACTTGGTCGGGGCTCCTTTTGCATCAATTACTGCATCAATGCGGTGTGGCATGGAGGCGATCAGCCTGGGCACTGCTGAGGTGTTATGGAAGCCCAAGTTGCTTCAGCTCGCATGCATTGTTGGGTCTGGTGTCTCCTCTTTCCCTTGACAATATTATATCAGCATTTTCCTTGTTTTTTTTTTTTACCGCTGAAGATAGTTCTTTTGACATTGGCTGCACTTTGGGGGTTATTGTCCTGCTGTAGAATAAATTTGGGGCCAAACACACACCTCCCTGATGGTATGGTATGGCAAGATGGATAAGTATCTACTATACTTGTATCACCATTGCCTGTAGATGCTCATTATTGTACCACTCTCTTGCCCTTTGGCAAACAAACTGCCTGCTGCTACAGTCAACTATCTTAAATTCTGCCTCATCTGTTTAGAGCACCTGCTGCAATTTTTTTGCAGCCCAGTTCCTGTGTTTTTGTGCATATGATGTGGAAACTGATTGCCTGTGCAAAAAGAACCTTCTAATACAAGCAAGTAGTGTACTTTGATTTCAACACACAAGGCTCTGCCTCTTTCACAGGGATTTCTGACCGACAGAATGCACAGTTCATCATAAGAAAATGTATTTCAGTGAGGATCATCTGTTTCCTAGAATAGTGGGTTGCACTCCTTCCCTTTCCAAATCTCCACCTTATGTGCAGACTCGGGTCAAGGGTAGAGCAGTTAAGGACTCGGGTCAGTTATAAGCTTTGTGTTATCTGGCTTTCCAATCACATTTGTTTAAAAGAGAAAACATCCTTGCATCAGGATTTTCGATGTAGAGGTTAAGCAGATACAATAATGCGTTTTTAGCCTCCTAGCTGTAAAGCTGTCAACCAAGGCTTTACTAGCTCTAAGCCAGTGTTAATTTTGACATCAAATTTCGGTTTAGTTGTAGTCAAACTCTTTTTCCAATTCTGTAGGTTACCATCCTTTCTGGTCATATCAGTCAGAGGTTTGACCAGAGATGAGTAGTTGCGAATAAACTTCCAATAATAATTGGCAAAGCCAAGAAAACGTAATGGATGTAAACCCACGGGTGGGGGCCACTGCAGAATTGCCAAGTTTCTCTGGGTCCATTGAAAAACCAGCAGTGGAAATTACATAACCTAGGAATTTACCCCGTTTACAATACAGGTTATTACCTCTCAGCTTCTGAAGCACACGACAGAAATCTGTGTGGTGGCTCTCTAGGGAATTGGAAAATTGAGGAAATCGTCCAGATAAACCACAAAACTTATAACTGCAACAAATCTCGGAGGACATCAGTAATAAATTCCTGGTTGACTGACAGAGTGTTGCAAAGACCAAACGGCATTACAAGGTATTCATAATGGCCATTTCTGGTATTAAACGCAGTTTTTCCATTCATCGCCTTCCTTGATCCTCACGAGATTGTATGCTGCTCTCAAATCAAGGTTTGTGAAAACCGTTGCACCCTTGAGGCGGTCAAAACGGCATAATCAATGGAACCAGATAAGCATTCTTAATCGTGAAGCGATTGAGACCCCTATAATCAATTCAAGGTCTCCGTTCACCGCTCTTCTTACACCAGCAGGAGACTAGGATTTACGGATGAACCCTCCAGAGAGTGGGTCGGCAACATACTCCTCCATGGCTTTGTCGTCCGAGACAAAGGGTAAACCCGGCCACGAGGGGGTATGGCAGCAGGTTGAAGGGTCAATTGCGCAATCCTATGACCGTTGTGGAGGCAAAGTACCGGCTTGATATTTGTCAAAGACATCACTAAAAGGAGGAGACTGAAGAGGTGCACAAGACTTTAGCCACTTTTTAAAAACATGTCCTGCTGCATTGTGGTGACCAGGAAAGAACCTCAGCACAAAGCCAATCAAAAGAGGGGTTGTGCCTCTGTAACCAAGGATAACCAATAACCACCGGGAAATGAGGTGAGGAAATTGGTTGGAATTGGATTATCTCACGGTAAAGAGCCCCTGTGGCCATGGTCAATGGAGCAGTCTCATGAGTCACATGGGCAGGCTGTAGAGGTCTCCCATCAATGGCAAGTGGAGTGGCACAAAGCTGCAATGGAGTGTTTAGACACAAAGGGGGTTATTTACAAAAGGGAAATCCACTTTGCACTACAAGTGCAAACTACACTTGAAAGTGCACTTGGAAGTGCAGTCGCTGTAAATCTGAGGGGAAGCTCTGCTGATTTTATTATCCAATCATGTGCAAGCTAAAATGCTGTTTTTTATTTTCCTTGCACTTCCAGTGCAATTTCAAGTGCACTTTGCACTATAAGTGCAAGCTACAAGTGCAAAGTGGATTTGCCTTTCGTAAATAACCTCCAAAGGCACCATCAATGAAAGGGTCTGCAGCCCCAGAGTCGATTAGAGCCTGTATCTTGATGGCTGACTCAGACCAAGAAAGGGTCACCAGAACCAGGGGCTTATACTTCTGGACAATTGGACGAAACAATGCCACCTAGGGTCTGTCCCCTACAGGACCTCAGGTGCAAGCGTTCTCCCGGACGGGTAGGACAAGACTTCAGGAAGTGACCTGCCTGGCCACAAAGGCACAATTTCTCCCTCCTACAGGCCATTTAATCTGCAGAGACACATGTGAAGCCCAATTGCATGGGTTCTACCTTGCTGGCAGACTTGGTACCAGGAGGTATGGAAGGTGGAGGCACGGGTGGGACTGCAAAGCTCTGAGCAAAACGTACAGGAGTCTTCCGCAAAGGCTCCTTAAAGGAAGGTCTCTGAGTCTGGAGTCAATGAGAACGGCAAACGTGATAAACCTCTCCAGCTCAGTGGGTATGTCTCGGGCTGCTATCTCATCTTTGATGGTATCCGAGCGACCATGAGAAAAAGCAAGGGCCTTCATTGTTCCAAGCAACTTCTGCTGCCAGAGAACGGAATTCAATGGCGTAATCGGCAACAGTTCTCGTTCTCTTATGGACATGAGGCTCTTGGCAGCAGAAGTGAGTATGTGGTGATGTCAAATACCCTTTTAAATGAATCCACAAACTCAGGGTAACTCGGGACAGCAGGGTTTTTCGTCTCCCATAGAGGGTATGCCCAGGCCAAGGCTCTCTCAGAAAGCAAAGAAAATTTGAAGCCTACTTTTGCTTCTCTCCGTGGGAAATGCCTGGGGCAGCATCTCAAAGTATATTCCAACCTGGTTGAGAAACCCTCTGCATAGAACTAGATTGCCCCCAAATCGCTGGGGAAGCGGAGCAGAACCAGACATACCTCTTAGAGGTAATATTGAAGGCGGGTGCACAGAGACTGGAGCACCAGCAGGGACAGCCTGCAACACAGGTTGCACAGGAACAGCCTCAGTGGGAGAGTCCAGGGGAGCAGTGCGACTGAGGAGCATCTGTAGTGCTATGGCAAACTGATCCATGCGGTGATCCTGCTCATCCAATTTGGTGAAAAATATTACCAACAAGTGGATTGCCTGCATCTTCTGAATTCATGGCTTTTGCCTACTGTCAGGAACCATGAATCAGACTGAGAAGTGCAGTAAAAATCGCACTATTTAATAAAATGGTATTAACTGAGCAAACGTAGTCAAAACATAGCCAGAGTTCAGTAACCAGAAAGTGTAGTCAGAACAAGCCAGAGAAATGGGAGTACAGAGATCGGCAAAGTCGGGTGCATCAAACAGGATCAGGAACCAGAATGGAAGTCAGCCAAGCAAAAGTCTTTCACAGGAAAACACAGCAGAGAGTCTGGATATGTTGACCAAGGCGAAGGCAGAGAAGATCTGATCCATGCAGTTTTTATAGCTTGCAGACGAGCAGGAAATGAAGACCCGGTGAGTCACTGTGGAATGAAAAGTGCTGGCAATTAACCAACAGCTGAACACATAGCTCAGAGAAGGAAGGGCTGAGCCCGACCCTGACGGGTATGAATACTTTTTCAAGGCACTGTGTGTGTGTGTGTGTGTGTGTGTGTGTGTGTTTATATATCTATATCTCAATCAATCAGTGTATGTATGTAACGCACAAACCCCTGTCTTTTTACCTGAATTTAATTAGGCTCCTCGCAGGCAGAGAGAGGCACACCGCACCACAAGCCTGTACCCTCCTGTGTGAGGAGGTTGAGCGGTGTTAGTTTTCGGGCCTGCCTGCGGCTGGAGTTGAATCCTCCCGAGGATGATTCTCACCTCTACCTTGAATAGATGCAAGTCTTTATTTTTCCCCAGTAATGTAACTGTTCACACCAACTGAAAGTCCAACTTGTATATTTATTTCACACTGGATAACAAATGGTCTCTTTAACAGCAGACCGGTTGGAATAAGACACAGGACAGCTTAGGTGGGAAGAGGTCCAGGCACAAACTCAAATGATTTCTTCAGACTGTTCAGGTTTCACAAACCGTTTTGGCGCACGATCTCTGCCACAGACCGTGAGGTTGGTCTCTGCCACAGACCTGGTGAATAAAAGTCACTGCCACTGACCTGGTGAATAGGGCATTGCCCTATGAAGTCACTGCCACTGACTTGAAGCGAGTAGGGTCACTGCCACTGACCTGAAGAACCACCTTCTCAAAGTATTTGGCCCATGTCAAGGAGTGAACCATCCCTCCGGAGAGTTACCAGAGGCCCTCACCATTACCACGACTCTGCGCTGGGCCTTCGGAAAGGATTACCTCCCTGGCCTCCTCATCTCAGATACGGGTCCCCTCGCAAGGCGGCACCCTGGGAGCTCTCGATCCCTAGCAGACCCCAGCCGAAGGTTGCTGGGCTCCGGGCCTTCAAAATAGTATCTCACCGCAGACTGAAGGTGTCTGGGATGGAACAGGAACTCCACCTCCGGGCCTAGGGCACCCGGAGATAACCAGCAACACACCCAGGCCGAAGGTGCCTGGATGTGGACGATGCCCACACACCCAGGCCGAAGGTGCCTGGGCGTGGACTAAGAAGAACCCCAATGGGAGATGGCCGCCCCTTTTTATACCCTCTCCCGTCAGGCACAGCAGGTTCCCCACCACGCCAAACTACTGCCGAGAGGGGACAAAAAAGGCACAGCCTTGTATCAGTGGTTCAACCCTAGCCTACGGCAACAGCGCCACCCGTAGGCCACAGGGAAACTGCACACCAACACCATCTCCCATGAACAGAAATGGTCCATAAACCTTAACAATCAGTGTGTCTGAGCCTAATTACCACTCAGACACTTCCCCTAAATTTAACACCCTGCTATATATATATATATATATATATATATATATATATATATATAATAGGGCTGTGGAAATTAACTATTAATTCCTCGATTAATCGATACATTTTTTTGATCGATCAAAATTATTTTGATCAATACTCACCTCTCCGCCGGCTTCCGGGTCTTCAGGGAGTTTCGTCGGAGATCCAGAGACGTCACGGACACCGGCAGGGTTTACCGTGTCCATCTGAAGGGCTCCTTTGCTGTTCCTTCATATCTGCATGCCGGCGGGACCTTACTATCTGCTGCACGCAAGGGCTGTTACACTTCCCTCTATCAACCTGGGATTCTATAGCCATTCACTGGGAGTTGTGATGGTTCCCTAAACGGGACATCTACATGATGACGGACTGATGTTAACCCCTCCTCATCTGGATTCAGCAGTGGTATCGTTGTACACATTTTTATACCAGTATCATACTTCGCTACATGTTTTTATGACTGCTTTTGCTACAGTTTGGTATTACTTGCACCATTTTTACAGTTTATGTAGCTACATCGATTTTATCTCCAGTGCAATTTTTATTTTGTTAGCTAGTTGAAGACTATAAAAGTTGTAATGCTATTCCCATTGAGCGCTGCCTTTTGTGTGTTTTTTGTATCCTGCTATCCATTTTTCCAGTGGTTGGTAGCTGCACTGGGAATCAGCCTGCAAGGAGATCAGCTAAAAGTAGTTGGATCTGTATGTGCGTTCAAAATTAATCGAAATTAGTCAATTAAAAAAAAATTTGATTAATCGAACACAAAATTTTTAATCAGTAATAGCCTATATATATATATATATATATATATATATATATATATATATATATATATATATATATATATATTGTGACAGCAGGAAGGTAAAGTCACCTGGTTGCATCCAGGGGGGTAGGTATATTTCTCCCAGATTCAGGCTTTATGCCGACTTATACAACTAGGGAGAGAGTTGATGAAGCCCAGCTGAGGCTAGTGGGCTCATGGATGATTCATACCTCTAGGGAGACTGCTGGGCCTGTTTTTGTGTGGGGAGCCCATCCAGGGGGTCACACACACCCGCTACCGAGCTAACCCCCTCACAGTTGGTGGAGAACCAGTGGCAGTTTTTTTTTTAAGCCAGCATGGAGGAGATACTGAAACAGCTGGCTCTAGCAAATGCCAATCAACAGCAGACAAATGCAGGTTTGCAAAAGAGCCTTGCAGCTCAACAACAGAGCTTCGCAGCCCAGCAGCAATCTGAGGCCCGCTTCATAGACCTGTTGCAGAAGCAAGAGCAGAGACTACAACAACAGATGGAAGCAGTAATGCAGCAACGTCCGCAGACCAGTGAGGAAAGCCGTCCCACTAATACCGCGTCCTTTGGGGTGAGTCGTTTATTGACAAAAATGACTGGAGAGGATGATCCAGAGGTATTTTTGACCACATTTGAAAGGACTGCTGAAAGAGAAAAGTGGCCTGAGGAGCAGTGGGCTGGACTGGTGGCTCCTCTGTTAACTGGTGAATCGCAGAAAGCTTACTATGACCTAGAGCCTGACCAAGCAAAAGACTATGTGATGCTAAAAGCTGAAATATTGGCAAGGCTGGGTGTCACCCTGGCTGTCCGGGCTCAGCGTGTGCATAACTGGACTTTCCAGCTTGGAAAACCCCCCAGGTCTCAAATGTATGATCTCATTCACCTGAGCAGGAAGTGGCTACAGCCAGAGACGTTGTCCGAACCGGAGATTGTGGAACGTGTTGTGATGGATCGTTTCTTGAGAGCTCTTCCTACCGCCATTCAAAAGTGGGTAAGCCATGGAGACCCAGAAACGGCCGGTAAACTTGTGGATCGTGTAGAGAGATACTTGGCTGCAGAGAACCTGACGGCCTCTTCCAGAGACTCTCGGACTTTCCACCCTAAGACCAGACCATCCCCAGGGGCGGATAAGATGATTCCAAGGGGTGAGGGTGGAGAGAGTGAGAGGGTGGGAGCTCTGCCCAGGGTTTGGCGAGAACAGCCTGGGAAGTCGGGGGCTCAAGAGGCAGCCAAAAGGATTGTTTGCTACCGCTGCCGGCAAGCGGGACATATTGCAGCAAATTGCCTGGTTGTGGAGGAACCCATGCAATGTGACTTTCTGACGGACAGACGTCAGTCGCTGTGTGCGACAGTCGCATGCACTGCCATTCGGGGAACTGAGAAACATTTATGCAAAATGTGTATTAATGGTAGAAATGTTGTGGTATTACTGGATTCAGGTAGCCTTGTGACCCTGATAAAGGCTGAATTAGTTAAAACAGAGGTCTCTGGGAATAGCAAGGTAGCTGTTATTTGTGTGCATGGGGACACCCGAGAGTATCCAGTGACTACAGTGTGTTTCAAGACCCCCAAAGGTACCCTCTCTCATCCAGTGGGGTTAGTATTTCAACTACCGCATGATGCCATTGTGGGAAGGGATTTTCCGAAGTTCTGGGAACTGTGGGATGATCCTGAGCCCCCCACTGGTGCCCCTATGTACCAGGAAGGTGATAGCCAGAACTCCTCTGAGAGTGGTGAGGACTCTCCAGAATTTCCCTTGTCAGTATTGGCAGGCGAGACTCAAGAAACTGGAGAGGAGCCCACCTCCTCAGACGAAAACCTACCGTCTGTGGAGTTTTCTGATCTTGAGGTTCACAGGGAAAATTTTGCCACAGAACAGTTGAAAGACCCCGCCCTAATAAAGGCATGGGAAAACGTAGTGGAAATAGATGGCGAGTTAGTGAACCCAGATAATACCTGCACTTACCCATACTTCAGCGTAGAGAAGGACCTACTGTATCGGGTGGCAAAAAGGGCAGAAGAAACCGTTGAGCAGCTTGTGGTGCCCAAACCTTACAGGAAGTTGGTGTTGGAGTTGGCCCATGGGCACATTCTTGGAGGTCATCTGGGGACAGAGAAAACCCGAGAGAGGGTATTACAGAGATTCTATTGGCCTGGGGTGATGAAGGACATAGAAAATTATTGTTCCTCCTGCCCTGTGTGTCAGAGGTCGGCCCCGATGCCACATTTCCGTAGCCCGCTGGTCCCTCTACCCATCATTGAGGTCCCGTTTGAGAGGATCGCAATGGATTTGGTAGGTCCTATAATCAAGTCCGCTAGGGGGCACCAGTAAATATTAGTTATAATGGACTATGCCACCCGTTATCCAGAAGCGATCCCTCTCCGAAATACCTCGGCCAAAACCATAGCCAAAGAGCTATCTCTTGTTTTTAGCTGGGTGGGTATTTGTAAAGAACTGCTTACGGACCAAGGTACACCCTTTATGTCCCGGGTTATGAAAGAGCTGTGTAAATTGTTCAAAGTGACGCAATTGCGTACGTCTGTGTATCACCCCCAAACCGATGGGCTGGTTGAAAGATTCAACAAAACCCTAAAACAAATGTTGAAGAAGGTGGTGGACAGAGATGGAAAGGATTGGGACTGTCTACTTCCTTATTTGATGTTTGCTATTAGGGAGGTGCCCCAATCCTCTACGGGATTCTCCCCCTTTGAGTTACTGTATGGGAGACACCCAAGAGGGCTGTTGGATATTGCCAAGGAAACTTGGGAAAGTGAGAGTTCTCCCCACAGGAGTGTGATTGAGCATGTCGCCCTGATGCAAGATCGAATTGCACAGGTAATGCCCATCGTGAAGGAACATTTGGCCCAAGCGCAGTTGGCACAGCAGAGAGTGTACAACCGTGGAGCCAAGACCCGTACCTTTTCCCCGGGGGATAGGGTATTGGTACTTGTCCCTACGGTTGAAAGTAAATTCCTTGCCAAATGGCAAGGCCCCTACGAGATAATGGAAAAAGTGAGCGAAGTGAATTACAAGGTCAGACAACCAGGAAGGCGAAAGCCCGAACAGATCTATCACGTTAATCTGTTGAAAGCCTGGAGGGATAGAGAGTCCCTAGTCGCAGACACTTGGTCACCAGCTCAAACTGGTTGCGTGATTCCTGAGGTTGGAATAGCCACCTTGTCACAACCCCAACAACAGGAGGTTAAGGAGTTTGTGCTTCGCAACAAGGAGGTGTTCTCTGAGCTGCCGGGACAAACATCTGGGGTAGAGCATGATATTATTACCCCGCCCGGTGAAAGGGTGAAGTTAAAACCCTATCGGATCCCAGAGGCCCGACGGGAGGCAATACGAGAGGAAGTACAGAAAATGCTGAACTTAGGGGTGATAGAGGAGTCCCAAAGTGATTGGTCTAGTCCCATTGTGTTGGTGCCTAAACCGGATGGGAGCTGGCGATTTTGTAACGATTTTCGTCAGTTGAACAAAGTTACAAAATTTGACACCTACCTAGAGGTCGACCGATATGGGTTTTTCGCTGGCCGATGCCGATGCCGATATTTAGAAATTTGGGCGGCCGATGGCCGATTTTTGTGGCCGATTTTTGTGGCCGATTTTTGTGTGGCCGATTTAAAAAAAAAAAAAAAAAACCCTCACCCACTCCACTCCTTCCTGCTTACTCCCGTCACTCTAGCACACACTTGATGTCCTCAGTACAGATGGCACTGGCAGGTGGCACTGGTTTGGAACTGGCAGGTGGCACTGGTGTGGAACTGGCAGGTGGCACTGATTGGCACTAGCAGATGGCGCTGGTTTGGAACTGACAGTTGGCACTGGCAGGTGGCACTGGTTTGGAACTGGCAGGTGGCACTGGTGTAGAACTGGCAGGAGGCACTGATTAGCACTGGCAGGTGGCACTGATTGGCACTAGCAGATGGCGTTGGTTTGGAACTGGCAGGTGGCACTGGTGTGGAACTGGCAGGTGGCACTGATTGGCACTAGCAGATGGCGCTGGTTTGGAACTGACAGTTGGCACTGGCAGGTGGCACTGGTTTGGAACTGGCAGGTGGCACTGGCAGGTGGCTCTGGTGTGGAACTGGCAGGAGGCACTGATTAGCACTGGCAGGTGGCACTGATTGGCACTAGCAGATGGCGCTGGTTTGGAACTGACAGATGGCACTATTGGCACTGGCAGGTGGCACTGATTGGCACTAGCAGGTGGCACTGGTTTGGAACTGACAGATGGCACTATTGGCACTGACTGGCACTGATTGGCACTAGCAGGTGGCACTTGTTTGGAACTGACAGATGGCACTAGTTTGGGACAGATGGCACTGATTGGCAGTGGCGCTGGCTGGCGGTGGCGGGCGGCGCTGGCTGGCGGTGGCTGGCTGGCGGTGGCAGGTGGCGGTGGCGGGCGGCGCTGGCTGGCGGTGGGTGGTGCTGGCTGGCGGTGGCGGCGGGTGGTGCTGGCTGGCGGTGGCGGGTGGCGGTGGCGTTGACTGGCGCTGGCTGCCGGTGGCGGGTGGCACTGGCTGGAGGTGGCGGGTGGCACTGGCTGGCGGTGGCGGGTGGCACTGGCTGGCGGTGGCGGGTGGTGCTGACGGTGGCTGGCGGTGGCGGGTGGCACTGGCTGGCGGTGGCACTGGCTGGCGGCACTGACAGATTGCACTGATTTTGCAGACCCAGCAGCTAAATTACATCAGCCAATGATTGGGCTGCTTTAGAAAGGGGGCGGGGTCACATACACATAGCGACCCGCCCAGATACCATCCCATTAGCTGGTGTAATATAGCTGCTGGGTCCCGCCCACCCCGGCCGGGTCCCGCCCACCCCGACATCGAGCTGACAGCTCCTCTCTCTCTCTCCTTTCTGCTCACACACTCAGCGGCTCTGGCTGCATCAAGCGCCGCGCTGAGTGTGTGAGCAGAGAGGAGAGAGAGACAGAGAGGAGATGTCAGCTCGATGTCGGGGTGGGCGGGACCCGGGCCGGGGTGGGCGGGACCCAGCAGCTATATTACACCAGCTAATGGGATGGTATCTGGGCGGGTCGCTATGTGTATGTGGCCCCGCCCCCTTTCTAAAGCAGCCCAATCATTGGCTGGCGTAATTTAGCTGCCTGGTGGGGTGGGTCCCGCCCACCTCCGACATCAAGCTGACAGCTCCTCTCTGTCTCTCTCTCCTCTCTGCTCACACACTCAGCGCGGCGCTTGATGCAGCCAGAGCCGCTGAGTGTGGAGAAGGAAGAATGAGCGGAGGTCAGTCTGAAATATCGGCCTAATCTTGATAATAAATCGGCCGATGCCGATTTATCAAAAATGGCCAAATATCGGCCGATATATCGGCCAGCCGAGCTCTACACCTACCCCATGCCACGTATAGATGAGTTGATCGACCGGCTGGGAACAGCCCGATACATGACGACTCTTGACCTCACAAAAGGGTATTGGCAAATTCCCCTGGCCAAGTCGGCCAAAGAGAAAACCGCATTTGTAACCCCAGACGGGGCGTTCCAATATAAGAGAATGCCGTTCGGGTTACAGAATGCGCCGGCCACATTCCAGCGGAAAATGGACCAGATACTGAGGCCCCATCGGAAGTATGCTGCGGCTTACCTGGATGACGTAATTGTCCATAGCACAGATTGGGCCTCACATCTGCCAAAAGTGCAAGCAGTCCTAGACTCTATCCGGGAAGCGGGGTTTACGGCTAACCCCAAGAAGTGTACCATTGGGCAGGAGGAGGCCAAATATCTTGGGTACACCATTGGCAGGGGAGTAATAAAACCCCAACTCAACAAAGTCGAGGCCATCCAGAGTTGGCCACGTCCCAACAGCAAGAAGCAGGTACGAGCCTTTCTGGGAATCGCGGGTTATTATCGGCGCTTCATTCCCCACTTTGCTTCTAAGGCTGTGCCCCTAACCAACCTGACGAAAGGGAAAGGGTCGGTCATGATTAAATGGACCCCCGAGGCTGAGGCAGCATTCCAATTCTTGAAACAAGCCTTATGTAGCCAGCCAGTGTTGTACTCACCCGACTTCTCTAAAGACTTTGTCGTACAAAGTGATGCGTCAGATGTGGGGTTAGGAGCAGTATTGTCCCAGGTCTGGAACGGGGAAGAGCACCCAGTCATTTACCTCAGCAGGAAGTTGAAGTCCCATGAGGTAAATTACGCCACGGTTGAAAAGGAGTGTTTAGCGGTGAAGTGGGCTCTAGATTCCCTTCGGTACTATCTGCTAGGTAGGCACTTTGACATGGTTACGAATCACGCTCCTTTAAAGTGGATGGCTCAAAACAAGGAGACAAATAGAAGAGTAAATAGGTGGTTCCTGGCCCTACAGGAATTCAACTTCACAGTAAAGCATCGCCCTGGCGTTCAAATGGGGAATGTGGATGCTTTGTCTCGAGTACATGAATGCCTGATTGCTGGTGTTCCAACCCCAAGGTTAAAACAAGAGGGGGGGGGGGTATGTGACAGCAGGAAGGTAAAGTCACCTGGTTGCATCCAGGGGGGTAGGTATATTTCTCCCAGATTCAGGCTTTATGCCGACTTATACAACTAGGGAGAGAGTTGATGAAGCCCAGCTGAGGCTAGTGGGCTCATGGATGATTCATACCTCTAGGGAGACTGCTGGGCCTGTTTTTGTGTGGGGAGCCCATCCAGGGGGTCACACACACCCGCTACCGAGCTAACCCCCTCACAATATATATATATATATATATATATATATATATATATATATATATATATATATACGCACACACACACACACACACACACACACACACACACACACTGCTCAAAAAAATTAAAGGAACACTTTGAAAATACATCAGATCTCAACGGACAAAAATCTCATGCTGGATGATATCTATACTGATATGGACTGGGTAATGTGTTAGAAAATGAAAGGATGGCATATAATTTGATGGAAATGAAAATTATCCACCTACAGAGGGCTGAATTCAAAGACACCCTGAAAATCAAAGTGAAAAAATTATGCAGCAAGCTAGTCCATTTTGCTGAAATTTCATTGCAACAACTCAAAATGGTCCTCAGTAGTTTGTATGGTCCCCAAGTGCTTGCATGCATGCCTGACAACATCAGGGCATGCTCCTAATGACGACGGATGGTGTCCTGGGGTATTTCCTCCCAGATCTGGACCAGAGCATCACTGAGCTCCTGAACAGACTGAGGTGCAACCTGGCGGCACCGGATGGACTGAAATATAATGTCCCAGAGGTGTTCTTTTGGATTTAGGTCAGGTGAGCTTGGGGGCCATTCAATGGGATCAATTTCTTT